>OX388325.1:15869439-16598372 GCA_947579605.1 Athripsodes cinereus | reverse complement strand
TTTTGCTGGAGAAGACAAGATTGCTATGGGCCTATAATTAGTTATTTCGAACACATCCCCCTTTTTATGAATTGGTGTTACCTTTGTCACTTTCCAGGGCTTTGGAAATTCCCCAGTTGATAGAGAAAGATTAAAAATGTGCTTCAAAACACCAACCATGTTCATTCCGACTTCCTTAAATAAAAACGATGGTATCATATCCGGGCCAGATGAGGACTTTGGCTTAAGTTTTCTTAAACTATATTCAATATCTTGGTCGGTTATACCATCAATATTACACAAAGTACTACCTACAGTGTTCTGCGTCCGAAAGGTGCTAGGTTGACTAAAAACTGAAGAGAAGAAGTCTGCAAAGCCGTTGGCTATATCTTGTGGTTTAGTATAAGCTATGTCCTGAGAACTTAAACACACCGGCAATTGGTTTGTTCCCCTTTTACTCTTAACAAAATTCCAGAATCGCTTGGGATTTTTCCTAATATTTTCTTCACTTAATTCAATATACCGCAAATAACAATCGCGAATCCCCTTCTTTACAGATTTTCTAAGTTCGCTAAACTTATCGTAAGCATAAGATGACTGTGTTTGTTTCCAGAATTTGTGATACATATGTTTTTTTCTAATGTTGTAAATTAACTGACCTGAAAACCAACTAGGATACAGAACAGGGCTGTTATTAGCGTTAGCTCCAAAAAACTGGTCTAATGCATCATACAATATTCTGTAAAATGCATCTACAGCATCATTCACATTTACTGCTGCATATACTTCCGACCATGAATAATTTGCTATAAAATCATTGAATATTGAGATGTCAGAACGTTTAAATTTCCACCTCATAGCACTGTTGTCAGTTGCAGTCTCCCTCTCTTTGTGATTGTTAGTTCTATTTAATTTTAATTCAATTTCAATAGCAGGATGATGGACATCCTCGGCTACGAGTGGGAGCTCCTGCTTTCTAACATCAACGCATGAGTTTGCGATATTAGTATATACAAGATCCAAAACTCTGTTATTATGATTCAAAACCTGATTATGTTGACTTAGATTAAAAAAATTTAGAAAATAGGCATGTTCACTTACAGGATAATTACAAGAGTGGAGATTAAAATCTCCAAAAATTACAATATTTTTATCAATAAGTCTGTTACTAAAACTTTCAATTTTTTGATAAAAGCTAGAGAATTTATCTTTGTCAGTACTGGGAGGAAAATATACAACACAAACATAAATAGTAACGTGATTGAACCCAATCTTCACCCACAAGTCTTCTCCATCCGTTTCAAGATAAGGCAGTCTTTTTGCACTTAATAATTGCCTTGAATTGACAGCCAGAGCCACACCGCCTCCTCTGGATGTCCTATCTTTCCGAAAAACAGTGAAACGCTCGTCGAAGAGTTCAGCATTCAAGACTCTAGGCGAAAGCCAGGTTTCAGTTAAAGCAATAATATCCGGTTCTTGTGTTAGAAGGTTACATTTAAATTCATGCGTTTTAGTGTTCAATCCCCTCACATTTGCGTACGTGCAAAATGTACTCCTAATGATGGAACGCTTAGGCAGTGGACGCTGGGATTTTTCGTCCTCTCCGAAATGTCCACTCATTGATTCCAGTATTTGGTGGCCACATGTCCCCTCTCATCCATTCTTCAAATATACTTGCTGGTACAGTAATTTTGAACGATGCATGCAATCCTTTGCTTACGATCTTCTCAACAATTATATTATCACTCGTGTTAGGTCTTTTTCTGTTCATATATGCTTTGACCTGTTCTTCTGATGTATTCTGTTCAAATGAGAATGCGTGAATATATTTCCGCGGTTCAACTGCTACCAATTCAGTATCCGCTTCACCCTGTCCTCTAATAATTTTCCTCTGCTTCCACCTCTGCTGTCTTGTCTCACCATGTCCAGGCTTTTCTCCAGCCAGAACCGAAGCATAAGAAACAGAATTTTGAACTGGCATTGAAGGTACATTGGCAGGCAGCGTTTCAGGTGAATAAATAGCTTGGGGCTTATTGACATCTGTTAAGATCTCATTATTTACACTAGATTGTTGAGATACTAATATAGGAGAAGTAGCCGTATTAGTCACGGCTATTTTTCTTCTATCAGGAGAACCCGTAGTTCCACGATTAGTTAGTTCCAGGATGGACATTTTCAATTGTGAATTTTCCGCTTGTAAAGCGGCCATTATTATAGCCATGTGTGCTATATCTGCTTGCAGGTTTGTCGACGCACTCATGACTTGACCCCTCAAATCGTTATTTAAACGGCTCTTGTCAGCTACTAGAACAGTGTTTATTAGTTCCAAATTATGTTTTGCATTACTGACATAGTCATGCGGGGAGTCATTTGAGATGTGTATTAATCCACTTGGGTCGCTATCCATTATATTCAGATAGTTTAGTAGAAATTCAGCAAAAAGTATACTACAGTATTTATTTCCCACCACTATTTTGCAATGTACTCGTAGTATGTGGTGTTTTCAGCTGTAGTTGTGACAATAATGTTTTATCATATGTCAAATTATGCAATTCACCTGATATTTCGCCAAGCACAGAATCCACACACGCACGACAATGTTCACAATAGATGCACAAATTTTCGAGGATTCGAAATTGGTATAACTTGTATTGAATTTACGTGTAATCGAATTTAACAACTTTAATTATCTTAGCACGAAGATGCGTATGTACGTACTCTCAAAAGGTAGATATTACATGTATGCGACCTGTGAAAGAGATTGATGTTGGTGTCGAGTTTAATGGGTCTCGAGTGAATGCATTGATGTACGCAGATGATTTGGTGCTAATGGCTGAGATTGAAAGGGATTTCCAATTTAAATGTTTGGAGCAAGTAAACGAGTATGCACATTTGGGAAGTATCCATGTTTGCGAGGGATGAAAGATACGATAGGGACATTGAAAGAAGGAAAGTGGCCGGTGCTAGAGTGAACGGTGCACTTCGACCCATTGTCAGCAATGGCAATGTGTCGAACATGGCTAAAATGCTGGTGCAAAATACCATTTTGGTACCATCAATTGCGTATACAAGCGAGACAAGGACGTGGTTGAAGGATAAAAGTGGAATAAATACAATGGAGATGCGATCGTTAAGAAGAATGGTTGGTAGAATGCTGCGTGATAAGAGTAAAGAATGAGCGGATGCAAGAAGAGTGTTGTGGACAGAATGCGCATGAATAAACTACGGTGGTTTGGACATGTTGAACGAATGAGAGAAGTAAGAATGACAAAGAGGATATGCTTTACTGAAAGAAAGGGCGTGAAGCGTGGACGTCCGAGAACCACATGGCTTGATCACGTGGATCAAATTCTCAAGGACGGCCGTGTGTTGAGTAAGAGGAACCGACGTGCGTGCATAAGAAATTGTATGAGTGTGAAAGAAATGTGTAAAGATAGATCTTTTTGGCATTCCGTTCTCTCTGCCTACCCCATTTGGGTTTATAGTATAGTATAAAAATTTGCATACTCAAAACAGAGTCACTCCAGATCCGAATCCGCATCCTCAAAACAGAGTCACTCCAGATCCGAATCCGCAAAGTAACATCCATTACAACCCTACTTTGACGAAGTATGGATAAGCTACTTTTTTAGCAATACATTATTAAGAGTGTTGATAAAATATATGAATGCAAGAAAAGAACTTTGGATACCTATGAATTTTAATGTTATTCGAACTATAAACCTGGTTTAACTTATAAGAACTAAAAATAAATTGTCAACATAACATGCTATGGAGAAAAGAGTGAACAATTTTTCTTGAGGTTATGTAGACCTAAACAGCGCTTTTTATTTAAAAATAAAACATCCTTGTTGTAGTACCAATAGATCTAAAGTTCGCAAACGGTGAGTTCATAAACCTTAAATGACTCTAAATTGTTTTATTACACTTTATCCGGTTATGGAAACTTCTTTGTTCTCAGACAAAATACACGAACTTAATGCTACTTTATACGGGTAAATGCCTCTAAAACATGAAATATACAAGTCGACAAATGTGTTAATGAAATTGCACTATTCAAACATTGAAAATGTGCTTCCTCAATTAAGTAATCGCTTGTAAAGGAAATTAAACTGATAACGATCAATCCACACGGACGACATATGCCACAGATTTCGATAATTTGACAGACGTCAGAATAGTGTGGCATTGTTTACAAAAAAATACGTACGTTTAGCCACTTATTTGACAGACGTCAAAGCAGCGTGCTTTTGTTTACATAAAACCAACTGTCAAATTTGACAGTTGACAGTTCCTATACGTATGAATAGCACGGGCGTTCTTTATTTTCCAAACGCTTTTTATTACCACCAAAAAAAAAACAGCTTAAATATTTGCGAGTTCCTGCGTTACGCAACGATCGTGTATAGCGACATTTTATATGAAATTCTTTTTCTATTTTGCGTAAAACGATATTAAATTTGCGTTTTATTAAAAGAATGCTGTCAATTTTTATTTCTTCATTTAGATACATAGAAATATCATTCAAATGGAAAAAATATCGCAAAAGCTTATTATAATTATTAGGGGCAGTATAGTTAAGATATTTCTTTCTGTATCAAAAAAGGTACATTTCTGGCAAGACAAATGAATATTAAAGAAGAAAGATCCACCTCACACCCGGATATCTCAGGAGTCGTTAACTCCTACTTATCCGCACATTCAAACCAAAATTGTCCTCACTGGCGGGCCATTGGGGGGGCCTGAAGGACCGGCCGGCCAACACCGCCGTCGTGGGGATCATTTATACTACTTCTCTCTTCAATGTCCCTTTTGGGTGGTAATAACATTAATATCACTACTCGTATGATAAAATATTTAACACATAGATAATACTCCCAACTCGTATTTAATTATAAAAGAAACACAAAGAAATCTCCCGAAGTTTCGAGTAAAAAACACATTTATATTATAAATCCTGCTTTTTTTGTTATGTACGTGCATGTAAAGGAAAGTTCACATTGTGGACCGCAATATTACAACGGTGATAAAATTAATGTATGAACCGTATGTTGGATGATTTATTCGGTGCCGTTTAATGGAGGACTTATCTCAAGGGCGCAGCAAACTATGTTGTAAGTGCGACGTGTTTTCGATTGGTTTTTACGAAGGTCCTCAGGGAATTGGTTCCAGATGAAGAATTTTGCGACAGCAAAAGCTCTTTCATAGAAGCATGACTTGTTTGCTCTATTAATCTCGTCCAGCATGTTGGTGGATGTCTTAGCTGAGCGTAGGTGTCTACTTGCAGGTGTTTTGAGAACACGGAGCTCAGAAAGTGACTGAGGTGCTATATTGTTCAAAACCTTGTAAACTATAAGGCACAGTTGCATGACAATAATGTTTTTAAGTCATGCTTCATACATATATTTATGTGAGAAACAATAATAATGAACCTTTAATTCACTACAAGTGTCGTTTCAGATTTACGGGTCTATAACATCGAGCAACGATTTCAAATATTTGATTGTTTTCAAATGAATTCATACATATTGATGTAAATAGTGAAAAACGTTCAATTATACATATTCGGCATTATAATTTAAAAGCAAATCTAAAAGAATTAATAAACAAAATAAAT
This sequence comes from Athripsodes cinereus, assembly GCA_947579605.1. Classification (NCBI taxonomy): domain Eukaryota; kingdom Metazoa; phylum Arthropoda; class Insecta; order Trichoptera; family Leptoceridae; genus Athripsodes; species Athripsodes cinereus. The sequence goes on along the minus strand of OX388325.1, from coordinate 16,592,776 downwards.
AGTTCCTATTCCTTAAAATATAATTAATGAGAAATATTCGTATTTTTGTTCACATACTCCTCTCCTTCATATTGTTGATCTTTGTCTCAAAACTTTCCGGTCTAGAAATTATTTTTCTAGGATATCCACTATTAAGTATATTATTACTTCAAATGTAACGAATACGGTTATCACTCGTGGTACCACGGTTTGAGAATCAAAGAAACTGCTTCTAAGCGACTATACACGAGGATGTGCAATACTAGGGAGGGTTGGGAAGCTTCAATAGAAAGTGTTAATTATATTTTGAATTTATTTTTTATTTATAAAATTCTTAAATATATGAATCTGAAAGATATAATATCAAAATAATCCTAATGGATAGCTCCCACATTTTGTACGTAAACAAACAACAATAAATTACAGTCTACCTTGGTACGGGCTCATGCCCAGTTAGGTAGGTTATCATGACTTTTATATTTTTAATACTATTGTACAAATGAAAGGATATATAAATAAATAATAATGAAGACAATTTATATTTGGCGCCGTTCAATAACCCGTGACCATCTCAAGGGCGCCGTGATTTTTATTGAAAAGTAATGTATTCCGTTTGACGAGGAACTGCTTGGCTGGAAAGAAGGTGAAGAGAGAACAGAGAGAGAAAGCAGTAATATAAAAACAATGATAATGTACTCAGCCCTTGCAGATACTTACTGTGGCGGTTCAATATAATCAAAATTGGATGTTTAACAGAATGCAAAAAATGGTACAGCCACCGACATCTATCGAGAGTAGCAATAGATAGTTTTTTAATTATAATTTCATCCGGTAGGGGGTTGTGTCGCATCGAATCATATAGCAAATACTGAACGGAGACCAGTTCCGTTTTAGCAGTCATACTTTGTAGTACTTAATATTTTCTCGTAATTTTATAATGTAATAATTGTTACATCCTTTTTTCTACGTGGCGCGCTGGTGCGGAGCGGTTGTGTTTTTCGTTGCAGTCTCGCTGTGTTGATAAGTTTCTTTCATTTATTATTTACTAATTTTGAACATTTTTTAGTTTTCGGCCTAGGGCCGGTTTTTCAATTTTGTTTTCTCGATACTAAACACTTTAGTTTGTTATCTTAGTATATCCGTATTTAATATTTGTTTTTTTTTTAATTTTATTATTTTAAGGTATTTGCCTTACTAGAGAAGGATGGACTGCCATCCTTCTCAACCCATTCCCCCCCCTCCCTGACCCTCCGGATTCAAAGAAAAGAAAATTCGTTGAGGAAAAAATGGAGGAGTCCTTGTCACCACCACATGACAAGCCATCGAATCTTCCGCCTTCGATTCTAAATCCAAGTACTCCACCACCATCCATCTCACTTAAAACTAACACAGTCAGAGAACACTTTTACTCGACAAAATCTTGTGGGCCATTCACAGTGTTCGCTCAAAAAAGTGAACAAGGAAATCCCGTTTTCCCTTTTGAATTTGGGAAATTTCTTTACCAAAAAAAGATTCAAAACATAGTGAATGGTTCAGTCAGGGCTGAGGGGAGATTCAGAATATCCCTAGAATTTTCAACCGCGACAGCGGCGAATTCCTTCATAAAAAATATTTTTCTATTGTCAAACTCCGTTTATAAAGCATATGTTCCAACATACAATGTAACACGGATGGGTCTTATTAGGGGTGTCCCCCAAGATGTCACGGAAGAAGAGATAATCTCCTCAATCATCGAAAGCAATCCAGATGTGGAAAATATTGTCAAAGTCAGGAGACTAAATTACAAGGACAAATCATCGGGAACAGCGGTGTGGAAACCATCTAGGAGCATCGTGGTTACCTTTGAAGGGCAATTTCTTCCGTCACGCATATATATGTTTTACAATTCGTTCAACGTTGAAACCTACTTCTTCCCGACCATTCAGTGTTTTGCTTGTTGCAAATTCGGCCATACAAAAACAAATTGCAGATCTGTACCTAAATGCTACAATTGTGGGGAGAACCACCCTGCTGAAGAATGCCCAGCATCTGATCCAAAATGTTTTAACTGTAAGGGGGCACACAAGGCAATCAGCCTTACATGTCCAGAATACTCCCGCCAAAAGGCAATTAAAAATACAATGGCTTATGCTAATGTGTCATACATACAAGCATCAAAACGGCACCCATCAGCTAAAACGTCATATGCGGATGTGGTAGCATCCACTTCAACTTCATCAACTAAATATATTTCCATTGCAAAATCTTCTTCCAAAAGCCCAAAGCCTCACTCACCTACAGGATATGATCGAGCAAAACATAACTCCTTACTTATGTATACTAATGGTTCTCCCACATCCAATACTCCTGATGGTTGCGCCATTACTGAAAATCAAATTCCAACTGACTCTAACATCATTGAACAGCTCAAATTAAGTTTGACTTCCGATAATAATAACTTCCTTTTCTCATTGCTTTCAATTATAATAGATGCAATATCCCCACAAAAAGAAAAACCGTCCAACGCTGCCAATATTGTTTCTCTCCTAAAAACTTTACTCACCGAAAATGGCCTGTATACAGAATCCAAAAAATCTTCCAACAACTAAACGCGCTGAATTTACAATCCTACAATGGAACTGCCGTAGTGCGGTGTCAAATAGAGACGATTTAATATTGCTACTCAAAACTCACAAAATCGACCTTGCGTGCTTGTCTGAAACCTGGTATTCTCACGATTCTTTCGTTTCCTTTCCAGGATACAATTGCTATAGAGATGATCGTTCTGATGGTAGAGGTGGTTCTGCTCTTTTAGTAAGAAATTCTCTACCATCTAAACAAATATTACTTCCTTCTCACCCAAAAATTCAAATAGTTGCTGTTTCAATATTTGATATATCTTTTGTATCAGTTTATGCCCCTCCTAGAACACAGTTCGAGTCTGTTTTTTGGACAGATGTCACTTCCAAGCTCCAGGGATCGTATATGATTCTCGGAGATCTTAATGCTCACTCTTCTTCTTGGGGCTGCCATCTTTCTGACACAGCAGGAAAAGCAGTTCTCAATTTTGTGGACAGTATGAACCTATGCATTCTCAATAATGGTGATCCCACGAGATTCTCTTCTTCACAACAAAATCAGAGTGCAGTAGATATTTCGATCTGCACAGGAGACATAGCTTCATCAACTACTTGGACCATATTAGATGATCCTCATTCTAGTGATCACTTTCCTATCATTATAGACATACGAAATGGATCCAAACGTTCATCTCAATATCAGTCTAAAACAAGGTTTAACACCAGAAAAGCCAACTGGGAGAGTTTCAGGGAACAGTTGATGCTTGGTGTGGGAAGGCTGGAGGCCCAGGAATTTGAGGGAGATACCGATGGGTATGCAGTGATGGTTTCTAAGATTGTCACAGACGCGGCAAATGTAGCAATTCCTACGTCAACCCCACGAAAATCTTTTACATACTCTCCCCCCTGGTGGGATAACGAGTGCACACAGGCGGTTCATTTAAGGTCTCAAGCTGTTAAAAATTTCAAAAAAAACATGTCACTAGAAAATTTTCTGAATGTCCGCAGTGTGCAGGCACGCACAAAGAAACTTCTGAGAAGGAAAAAAAGAAAGGGTTGGGTCGAATTTTGCAATTCTCTTTCACCAGATACTCAAACTTCGGAAGTTTGGGATTCAGTCCGAAAATTTAAAGGTTCGTTTACCCTCAGACCAAATAAGTCTGATCTCTCTTGGATGGAAAGTTTTATTGACCAACAGGCACCTCCATATGTCCCAGTCCACCAGGAGCTTGAAAAAAGACCTGGAATGCAGTCTCAAACATGTTGCCTCACTGTTCCTTTTTCTGTTGAAGAGCTGTCCATCTCCATAAATTCAACAAAAGATTCTGCACCTGGGCCAGATTCCATTCCATATTCGTTTTTTCGAAATTTTCCACAACAATTTTTGCTTAAACTATTAACTTTGTATAATCAAATTTTAAAGTCGGGAAAAATTCCAGATAGCTGGAAAAAACAAGCGATTGTCGCAATTTTGAAGTCTGGAAAGGATCCATCATTGAGTTCATCATATCGACCCATTGCTTTGTCATGCTGCTTCTTGAAAATTTTGGAACGCATGATTAAATACAGAGTGGAAAGATTTCTGGAAAGTAATGACTTACTCCCACCATGGCAGTTTGGCTTCAGAAAGGGTAGATCATGCATTGATAGCTTGAGCATTTTAGTTACCGATATTCAGATAGCGAGAACAAATAAAAATGACCTGATTGCTTGTTTTCTGGATATCTCCAGTGCATACGATAGTGTCATCCTTCCCATCTTACACGATAAACTAAGTTCTATCGGAGTCCCAGACTTGTTATGTTGTCTTATTTTTAATATAATGTGTGAAAGGAGCCTAATCTTTGAATCGGCAAATGGTCTGGTGGAAAGAAGGGCTTACAGAGGCCTCCCACAGGGATCAGTTTTGAGTCCCCTCCTATTTAATGTGTACACTCTGGATATTCGAACATCCATCCACTCGTCCTGCAATATACTTCAATATGCGGATGACTTTGTCTTATATAGTTCTCATAATTCGATGTGTCGTGCGGTTGAGAATTTGGAGACATCTCTCCATGCCATCAATAACTGGTTGGAAATGCATGGCTTGTCCCTTTCTCCTACGAAGAGCCAAACAGTTGTTTTCTCTAATAAACACAAATCTCCTGGTTGCCAAATAAGCTGCAATAATACTCCAATTCCAATGAAGGAGTCAGTCAAATTTTTAGGCATGACACTCCACCGCAAACTTTCATGGAACCTGCATATTGAAAATGTTATTTCAAAATGTGAAAAAAACATAAATATCCTAAGAGCTGTAACTAGAGTCTGGTGGGGTGCTCACCCTTCTACCTTGAGAACCTTATACTTTGCTCTAATTCGCTGTCATCTTGAATACGGGAGCTTTTTAATGGATCCTCTTCCAAACTATCTGTCCTTGAAACTTGACAGACTCCAATACAAATGCCTCAGACTAATTCTAGGAGCAATGAAATCATCTCCAGTAATTGCTCTACAAGTAGAATGCGTCGATATGCCACTGTCGCTCCGGAGGGAGTTTTTAGCCTTCAAATTTATTATCAAAAGAATGTCACACAAACACATCCTTATTGCTAAATTACAATTATTGCTGAGTCATTGCTTGAATGAGCCTTACTGGAGAAACAGGAAGTACCCTCTCCTGTGTTCTTCTTGGGAATATATATCCCAGAAATGGTTCTTATCATACCAGACCCGTCCATCAAATATCGCAATACCTCCCGCCGTCATAACTTCGAATATTGTTGAATCAATAGGACTAGACAGATCCATGTCTTTACTCGATCCAAACATTGTTAACCAGCTATTTCTCCAAATTGTACACAGTAGATGGCCGTCCTATGCATTATTTTACACAGATGGTTCCAAATTTCAGGATGGTAAGTGTGGTGCTGCCTTTTATGCACCAAATCAGAACCTTGAAATGAAATTGTGTCTTCCGTCTGCTGCATCAATATTTACAGCAGAGTGCGTAGCCCTCAAAGAGGCATTAAAATACATTGTTGGTAATTCTCTTCCACGTGCTGTCATTTTCACTGACTCGCTCAGTGTTGTATCCCACCTCCGTTCTAAAAATCACACTTCATCAAATAACCATCTCATCCTCGACATTAAAAGATTTCTATGGGAGGCGAATGAAAAAAACCTAGACATAGTGATATCCTGGATCCCCTCGCATATGGGTATTAGTGGCAATGAGAGGGTGGATGATTTGGCTAGAGACGCTTGCGTTGACGGCTTGTCACCCCACGATTTTATGTTACCAGTTGACGATTGCATCAGTGCAGCCAAAATATCAATTTTTGAGAAGTGGAACTACATATATAATAACTCAGTGACTGGCTCTCATTATAGATCAATTCAAACAAATATTCCATCTAGACCGTGGTTTCTGGATGCCAAACTGCCGAAACTTGATATTACTCTACTTTGCAGATTGAGGATCGGTCACACTGTATTGGCCTCACACCTGGCTAGAATTAATGTTGTTGACTCTCCAGATTGCGAATGTGGAGAGGATTCTGAAACGGCTGACCACGTGTTCTTTGGTTGCCCCCTTTTGCCCAACCAAGAATTTATTTTTGAAATAAGAAAAATCTGCTCGACTTTTCCCATATCAGTTCACTCCCTTCTATCTCAAAATTCACTGATTATCAATCGAATTCTCATAAATCATCTTAAAAAATATAGTAAGAACATCTGATGGAAAAATGAGAAAAATAAGATCGTACAGATGATACATAAAATATCGTAGTATATATGCATAATCTTATATTTGTTATTTAGTTCATTCAATTTTATATCAGTATTTAAATGATTGCATTGTGTGATGGAATAAAAGAAACAATATTATTTGACTATGTTTCTAATGTTCAGTTAAACATAATTTGAAAAACCGTTCCCAGTTTGTTATTGTAAACAACACAATAATTGGATGGTGTTATGCAAAAATGTGTTAACCCACCAAATTAAAAAAAATGAGTTAGTGTCAGAATCCTAGCCCAAAAGTGATATTCTTGTATTGAAAAAATAGTGTAAGCAGCTTAAACTTAAACAAACTCTGTAATACCTCCATGTGTTAACCAAAAACCATGAAATTGGACTAAAAATAATGTAATATTGATTTAAGATGCTTGAAGTATTGTTGCAAATTGAGATCAATATGTGGCTAATATGACAACAATATTGCAAAAATATGTTAACCCGCGTGACACATTATGGCAATATTATGATTTTTTTTTGTAATATTATGATGACGCTTCTTTAGAAGTTATAACATTTGATATGCAAAAGACACTTTCATTGCCAAAATTACCGACAAATATAGTTTACTACAAACGGCAACTTAATTTTTATAATTTGGGGATTCATGTCGGAAGTACATCCCAAGGTATTTTTAACGTCTGGCTAGAACATGAAGCTGGGCGTGGAACGCAAGAAATTAGTTCATGCCTAAGAAAATACATCAATCACCATATTATCACTCAGAGGAAATTAATTTTGTGGTCAGATTCCTGCGGTGGACAGAACCGTAGCATTAAAACAGTTTTAATGCTTATGCATACACTTCAAAATCATCCAACTTTAGGATAAATAACTTTAAGATTTTTGCAAAGCGGTCACAGTTACTTGCCAAATGACTCTGAATTTGGTGATATGGAAAAGCTCCTGAAAAATGTTGAACGAGTATACACTGATCAAGAATATATTAATATTATGAGAAATTGCAGAAGAAAGAATAAATTCATTGTGAATAGGATAAAATCTGAAGACATATTTTCTGTGGAACCTTTACAAAAAATTATTACAAATCGAAAACTAGACATTAATAAACAAAAGGTTTCTTGGTTAAAAACTCACGAAATTAAATGAGAAAGGATAACCCTAATGTCTTGTATTGAAGACAAATCTAGATGATAATGGGCAAACTGTTGATCTTAAGAAATTAAGAAGAGGAAGAAACAGGGATTTTAAAGATGTAGAATTCTCTTTATTGTGGCCAGAAGGAAAGCCTTTGTCAGTAGAAAAACTTAAAGATCTCAAGGAAATTTTAGAGCTCGTACCCAAAGATGTAAACAGTTTTTATAATTTTCTAGACTCTGTTTGTACTGAAAACTTTATTGACGATATAGATGGATTCGGAAACATTGTATTAGATCTTGAGGATGATGTTGAACATCAAAATATTCCTATTTGATTTTTTTTCACTGAAAATATAACATCACAATAAAATATTTACAATTATTAATTTTACATTCATACCAATAGTAAAACCATAATGCTTTACTATATTTTTTATATTTTATGAGAAGTAATTACACTTGACACATTTTTGCTTTTTAGTTATTGCATAAGAAATAGTTTTTAAAGTGTTCTGTAAAAATGTGTTATCCCACTTTTTCATTAAATTTTTGTATTAATAAATAATAAATATGAAAATTTTACAACATTGTTTCATTACTATAACTATTTTTTACATATTAAACAAAACAGCAAAGCTAAATATTTAACCACAATTTTATAACACGCGTCGGAATATGTCTGATTTTTAACGTCAATTATCTCAGTTTGTAGTTAGTGTGGCTTAACGCATTTTTGCATAACACCAGCCAATTATGCTGGTAGGCTGGAATCATGGGAGGGAGCGAAACGGTAGATTCCTACTTTGTATAGCTCTGTCCCACTTCGACTACCGTTGTATATTGTGGTATTATGTGCTTGTACCTATTCTCCTATACATCGTTTTTGACTTGTATATTTGCTGATTTTGTGACGAATATGATAAAAGGGTAAATGTATTTGATACTAAGCGCTGTGATGACGCATATTGCGTCCTGATTATTGTTTGTGAAATGCATTTTATTGTGAAATCAAGGCATAAATCACTCGATTGCGGGTGCATTGCCGTAAAATGAAATAAGAAGAAGAATTGTTACATCTTATTGTAATTGAATAAAACCAATGTAAGTAAAAAGAATATTCTATTTTAATTTCACATTACATATTCACATCCAAATACAATCATATAAGAATGCTTCACATTATTAAGAATTCAATGATTATTAATTCTATACAATATTTCTCTTTTCAAATGATACTTGCCCTATAATATAGGAAGTATTAAATTAATCGCTGGTTGTTCCATATACAATAACCAACGATTAAAATGGTGACCTCGACTTTAAAATACGCAAATTCATTAAATATTTTATACTAATTTTACTCCCGACTTAACCTTAAAATTTTTTCATAAAGCGAATTGTCACACAGCTGTTTTCAAGTAAGTACATTTTGACAGAAATGAAACTTTTTTACGTAAACTTATTTTCATGGAAGTGAAAACGAATTAATTTCAAATAAAATCATTATTTTTATACTTTTTGGATGATGTTTTGTGAAGTAGAATATTTTGCGTAAGTTTTTTTTTACATAGTTCGCGAGTTTTTTACATATTGGCTGCTAACCTGGAACTCGTGAGTTGTGGAATCGAGTGCATAAAATCATTTTTACAGGCAGATTTTTTATCAAATAATTATCTAGCCAAGTTTTAAATTATTCAAAGAACAAGATCCAAACTCACTGTGCGCACTCATTTTTTTTCTTTATGTATTCACACAAGATTTTTTCAAACATATTTTTTATAAAACATTTTTCAAGGTTAAACCTTTTTATTTATATTTTCTTGTAAGAAACTTTAGGAATTAATATTCTTTTATTAATAGTTCTTTTTTAGAATTGTGAGGTGATGCCAATTCGATGCTTGATGGGTAACATTTTTTTTCATACAAATATTGTTGTTAACTATTATTTTTTTCACAGAGTAATCCGGAAAATCTAAATGGGTATGCAATTTAATAAATCGCAATTGTAATAATATTATTTTCAGTGAACGTCGATCTGCGGTGGTTTCTGATTTCCACAAAATACCAGAATATTTTTTTTGAATTGTATTGCTATTTTGTGACATTGATTTAATTCTATATAAATCATAATGGAACCTAAAGTATATGATAATGCTGGCACAAGTCAACCTAATATATCACATTTTACAGAGAGGATCAGCATTAAAATTCCACAAATTTGGAAAAATAATTTGGACGTCTGGTTCAGACAAGTTGAGATCCAGTTCGAACTAGCAGGAATTACTAGTGAAGACACCAAATATGCACACCTTCTCGCCCAGTTAGATCAACATACAATACAACAGGTATCTGATATTATTTTATTACCGAAGAATGGATTTAATTACACAAGATTGAAAAATACAATTATAGAAAGACTTGGAATATCACCAGATATTCGAAGAGAAAAATTATTCTCTGGTTTGCAATTAGGAGATAAAACTCCTACACAATTACTCAGAGAGATAAAAACATTAGCCATTGGACTAGATTTGGATGAAAATACTTTAAAATTTTTGTGGTTACAAAATATCCCAAAACAAATTCAAGCACATTTATCTACTTGTGAAGGTGATTTAAATGAAAGTGCAATCCTAGCCGATAAGTTAGCCAACATTTTCCAACCACAAGAAAGCACAATAGCTCAAATTAATAAGAATAATAATGATAATAGTAAATTAGAGCAAACTATAACAGAATTGTCAAAGAAAGTTGCACAATTGACTAACCAAGTAAATCAGTCAAGATATTACAAACCAAGAACAAATTTTACAGGAAATAATTTCAATAATTCTTATACTAAACCAAAGGTTAATAATTACAGGAATACACAGAATAGAACAAACTTCGATGAACATGACAACAATCAACATAGGCAGAGGATATGCATCTACCACAGCAAATATGGACACAAGGCTAGAAAATGCATGAAACCATGTTCTTTCAAATCAAACAAAAATCCAGCAAATCAAAAAAACTAACGGCAGAGTCTAGTGAGGAGACGGCTCGACTCACGCCACCAATGCGTCTCTTTGTGAAGGACTTCAGCAATGGAATGTCATTTCTCATTGACACTGGAGCGGAATTATCACTTGTTCCCAAGATCCATCACAAATGCCAATACAGAAATAATAATATTTTTCTTTTTGCAGCAAACGAGACAAAAATACAAACCTACGGCACAACAAAACTGTCACTTGACCTAGGTTTAAACAAAAAATTCCATTGGAACTTTATCATAGCAGATATACCAAGAGCTATAATAGGAGCAGACTTCCTACAAAAATACAATTTAACTGTGGATATCAGAAACAAACTGTTGATCGACGGGTCGACAAATGGTAAGATTAGAGCATACAATTCAGATATACATTGCAGTTATTCTTTTTCAGCATCTATTATTGATAAAAATAACCCTTACCATTTATTGTTAAATAAATATCCAAAATTGATAGATATAAACCGTCCTCTATCTGATGTCTCACACACAGTTAAACACCACATAGAAACAAAGGGCACACCTGTAAGATGTAAACCTCGTAGATTGTCTCCGGAACTCCTTAGACAAGCAAAAGACGAGTTTAATAATCTTGTTGCCCAAGGTATATGTAGACCATCGAGTAGCGAGTGGGCATCCCCTCTACATATGGTTAAAAAAAGCGATGGCACATATCGTCCATGCGGCGATTACCGCAAACTAAATGCGATTACACAACCCGATAGGTATAGTTTACCCCATATAGAAGATATTACTAATGATTTTGTAGGTAGTAAGATTTTCAGTAAAGTAGACCTCAAGAAAGCTTACCATCAACTACCAGTTCATCCAGATGACATACCAAAGACAGCAATTACCTTTCCTGGAGGTAATTACGAGTTTCTCAACCTTCCCTTCGGATTGATGAATGGAGCATAGTCTTTCCAACGACTCATGGATTCCGTGACGAGAGGACTGGAAGGCGTAAGAACTTACATCGATGACATTATCATTTTTTCTCCAGATGAAAACACTCATATCAAACATTTAGAAGCACTGTTCAAGAGATTGGACGAGTATGGTATAATTATAAACCCTTCTAAATCTGAATTTGGCAAACAAAGTCTTATGTTTCTAGGTTTTCATATCTCTGCAGATGGAATGAAGCCATCTCCACACAAAATAGAGATCCTGAAGAATTACAAAAAGCTAACCACGATCCAAGAGCTTCGCAGATTTATAGCAACGTTGAATTTTTACAGAAGATTTATTAAGAATGCAGCACAAAAGTTGGCACGTTTAAATGATTTTCTGAAAGGCGCTAAAAAGAATGACAACAGACCTGTAAACTGGACAGAAGAAACGTCAAATGACTTCGAAGAGGTATAACAAAGTTTACTAGATAGTACATATTTAAAATATCCAGATCCTACTAAACAATTGTCTTTATGGACCGATGCATCAGATTTTGCAATTGGTGCTGTCTTACAACAGACAAATGACAACATAAATTTTGAATCAATAAGTTTTTTCTCTAAAAAGCTCAATAATGCTCAATGTACCTATAGCACTTACGACAGAGAATTACTTGCAATTTATGAAGGTGTAAGACACTTCAAACATTTAGTACAAGGTCAAAATTTTAAAATATTTACAGACCACAAACCTATTCAATATGTGTTTAAGAAAAAAAACACAGACAAAGAAAGTCCCAGACAGCAAAGACAGTTAGATTATATTAGCCAATTCAGTACAGATATACATTATATAAAAGGCGAATCTAATGATGTCGCAGATTTCCTATCTAGAATTGAAACCATTGAAATTAATAACACTGTAACTTTACAGGAAATTTCTGAACAACAGAAGTTTGACGACGAACTTAAACATTTGTTGAAGGAAAAAACTCATTCATTAAATCTAATTCAGAATAATTTCCAAGGTTTTCAGATTGTATTCGACATGAATAATGGAAATCTCAGACCATATATACCTAAAAGCCTACAGCGCAGATTTTTCAACTCCATACATACTTTAAGTCATTCAGGTTGCAAAGACAAAATTAAAACTATAAGCAGAAGAGGTATATGGAAGAATATGAAAGCAGATTGCACAAAGTGGTATAAAGTATGTGAAAAATGTCAAAAAACAAAAATTACTAAACATATAAAAACTCCAATTATTAATATGCAGCTACCAGAAGGTAAATTTAAAGTAATTCATATTGATATATGAAGGAAAGAAGTATCTTTTCACTATGATTGACCGTTTTTCTCGCTGGCCTGAGGCGATTCCCATAGAAGACATAACTTCAAGCACAGTAATACGTTGCATTTATGACAATTGGATATCAAGATTTGGAGTCCCTGAAAAGATAGTTTCAGACCAAGGACGTCAATTCTTATCAAATGATTTTTAACTGTTTTGTTCCAGATTAGGTATACAACATTGTTGTACCACACCGTTTCACCCACAATCGAATGGTATGATAGAAAGATGGCATAGAGTAGTAAAGACAGCTATCAAAGCTCATTTACCTACAGCATGGACCAAGAGTTTATCAACAATTTTATTAGGCCTACGAACTACACTGAGACAGAACTGTGATTTTTCTCTTGCAGAAACTATGTATGGAAATACTTTACGATTACCATCTGATATATTTTGTAACATTACAGAGACTCCTGATATTGAATATTACACTAACCAACTGGTGATGTTTATGAAGAACTTCCGACCTAGACCTGTAGAACACCACAACAAGGAAAATATATTTATTCATCCAGAAATGGAACGAGCATCACATGTATTTGTCAGAGATGATAGGACCTTTAAATCACTTTCTCCAGCATACATGGGTCCATATAAAGTTTGTAAGAGAGATCAAAAAACAATAACACTTATGATTTCAGGACAGGAGAAAAGAATTTCACTCGACAGAATCAAACCAGCATTTTTAGAAGCTGAGGAAGATATTCAGGAAAGTAACGTTGAGAGAACCCACCAATACATCACAAGAAGTGGTAGAAAAATAGACAAACCTGATTCGTTGTATTAAGATAATATCTTAATAAACTGGAAGGGGGCTAATGTGGCGGTTCAATATAATCAAAATTGGATGTTTAACAGAATGCAAAAAATGGTACAGCCACCGACATCTATCGAGAGTAGCAATAGATAGTTTTTTAATTATAATTTCATCCGGTAGGGGGTTGTGTCGCATCGAATCATATAGCAAATACTGAACGGAGACCAGTTCCGTTTTAGCAGTCATACTTTGTAGTACTTAATATTTTCTCGTAATTTTATAATGTAATAATTGTTACATCTTATTGTAATTGAATAAAACCAATGTAAGTAAAAAGAATATTCTATTTTAATTTCACATTACATATTCACATCCAAATACAATCATATAAGAATGCTTCACATTATTAAGAATTCAATGATTATTAATTCTATACAATATTTCTCTTTTCAAATGATACTTGCCCTATAATATAGGAAGTATTAAATTAATCGCTGGTTGTTCCATATACAATAACCAACGATTAAATTACCATATCCTTATGGTAGTCTTCAGGAACGCATTAAAATAAATAATATTGAATTAAAAATAGTTTGAGAAGCTATGGCATATTTCAGTGTTATGAGGCGATGATGAAAACACAATAACTATAAATTATACATTCTATTTATTTAAAAAAAGAACGAAGAAAAAAATGTAAAAATAACGAAGAAAAAATTACAAATATTAATTTAAAAATTATAACTATATCTAACTATGAATCTATTCAAGAACCTAACCTACCATCTATTTTGAAATTGCACATCCCAATAATTAACATCAAAACACACAATCTTGTAATGTCTGTACACTAATTATCCTTTTTTTTTAAATATTAATTAATTGTCATTAACATATAGAAAAAACACGCAATATCGAGATCCAGGACTCCTTGAAGATCGTTCTGCCTAGAGCACTCAGGTAGACGCTTTCCATCCATCGATGACACCCTGGCATGTAGTCTTCCGAATGAAGTTGACCCGAGACTGGTGGCTGCCGCTTCAAAGGAGGTCTGCCCCATGTGTCTAAAGGGTCGTTCACATTTGTTCACTTTCAGTGATCACTCCGGATGATCCTCCAAGATGAATCGGTGTGAACGGGCGTTTCATCGATAGTGACCACTAGCGATGACGGAGGAAAGAGATCACCACTCGTCATAATTTTGATGAAAGGTCCTTTCATTGAAACGACCATAAACAAGTTTTATCTTATTATTTGTTTTTTTCTCTATGAATTTATATTGAATGTTTGAATCACGTACAAAATAATTATGCAGTCGAGAGCTTTATTAATTGATTTAAAGTGTTATTTTTCATTTTTGAATTTGTTTAATTATTTTTGTACGAAAATATCTTAAACTTCATACAACATGACTGAGAGTGTTGACATGGCAGTGAAAGCATAGGATGAACAAATGTGAACGACGTGTTCACTTTCGATGAACAGGTTTGACCCTGACACTCTGGATGATCATCCAAAGTGAAGCAATGTGAATGCTACTTAAGGCCGTCGGCGGGAACAGAAGAGCGTTCAGTCTCGTTGCACCAGCATCGAGTGAGCACCACGTCTACCTCGGAAGTCTAGGATAAAGTGCTCGCGGTCTTCAGATGGTCATTCGGCTAAGGGGATAGTACCTCAACCCTCGCTTTTTAGTATGCCCGGGTATTTTACTCGGTGACTACCAGCAATTCCTGCGCAGTCAAAATATTGTTTCAAAAAAATGGTACATTTTCACCACATTGTCCATTTTATATATCCCATTTATAAACAAAACTACAATCTATCTTACAACAACAATCTTAGCCAAGAATACCTAAAATAACTTAGGTACTAGCTACTATACCTACAATGAGGATGCGCGCCTGTATACTCAATTTCTCGAGAGAACAACCAAGCTAAGAACCAAACTGAGAACTGTTCTGCGCAGGTACGCCCATCTGTGTAATGTCCCTGCCAATAATAGCCCTTATCAGTAGGATCGACACCCTTGCGCAGGAGTGTTATAATTTTTTTGTTGAGTTTTCACCGAGTAGTGACCGTGATAAATAAAATGGACAATATTAACCCAAAAGTATCACCAATTAAAAAAAAAAAAAAAAGGACAGTTTAAATGCTATTATTTTGTTATTATTTTTTCTGAAGTGTTATTTGAATAAAAAGTGTTTGTAAGGAAATTTTATTTATTTTTAAAAATAATACCGAAATTTTATTATTTTAAAAATAACGCGTTGCTACCACATATTTCAAATGTGTAATCTTGTTTTTTGAATATATTATTTCCATGCATTTTTAGTAGAAAATAATATGTTCTTTGTATAGGTATTAAACATTTAACTGTTTATTTGTTGTCCATTTTGAAAACAATAAAATAATAAATTTATTTCCATACATTTTCCGTAAAAAATATGTTCTTTGTATATGTATTAAACGTTTAACTGTTTTTTTTTTTTTATATAAAACAATAAATTTTGCTAAGAGTGTGTAGTAGATACTGTTGAGAATTTTTCTGAATTTATAATATTGTACTGCATTTAAAATAATAACTATTTTATGTTCAAAAACTTTCTTGATCTTTTTGTACCCCATTTATTTTCTCTGTCATTTGAAGGTTACAAAATAATTCTTGTAGAGGGGGTAGCAGCGCAGTCAAAAGGGCGGTACTATGCGCAACGCTTGATTATTCTCTCCAGAAATTGAGTATAGGTATTCACACTCGTGTAGGCAGTATTCCATATCCCACTCGATGTTACACCTACCCACAAGAGTGTTTTACAACGAAATTATAATGAACATAAAAACAAACACACCCCTACACACAATATTATTATTATGGAGGTGAAATTATTGAATCGATGGACGTGACCATCCTGAAATATGGTGAACACGTTTTACAAAAAAGGACCACGTTCAACTACTTGGCCACTTAACACGTCACAAATGCGCACGATTGTAAGAATTTTTTGTTTTTATTTATTAATTTTCTCAATTCACGGCCTGGGCTTTTAACATGTAAATATTGAACATTTTTTTCATAATGTACACAAACAGAAATACAATATGTGATAAAATCAATAGAAAATAAACAAGAACCACAAATGAATAAAAAATAAAATAAAGGTACAATGGTAAACAGTGGGAAATTTTATATGTCAACTTGATAATTACTAGTCAGCATGAAATATTCTTAATAAACTAGTTTTTTTTTTTACGCGGCGGCAGAATTGCCACCCACACTTCTCAGTAGTGATGTCAAATTTGGCATATATCCGTTATTATCTACTCGTTACTATGTTTTTTCGGTATACCGAGCGGGTAATGCTCAGGATCAGCGGGTAGATAATACCGATCGGTATTATCTACCGATCAACCGATCGGTATTATCTACCGATCGGTACTATGTATTCTGTACTAGACATTTCCGGGTAATACCGATGGATACTTGTGTATTCGTTATTAGCGATTTCCGGCTACTTTCTACCCATCGGTACTATGTACCTGCCGAATCACTCGGTAATACCGACCCTCAATCCATCGGTAATGCGTACATATTATACGTACCTACTGTGGAAGTATTGGTGCGCTGTGAGTGTATTGGTGTACCTACATGGCTTTTTACAAAAACTACGGGAAATCCTAGGACTTTGGGAGCAATCAGTGTGACCAGATTTCAAAATAAAATTGTGAAAAACATTTAATCCATTCTTTCTCAGTAACGACAATAACTTCATACATTAATTATTGATAATTATACTACGAAATTCGTGCACCCATTTTGTGCTTTTAATACTCGTTTAAGGTCAAAAAAATTATACACGACTTTAATGTACAGTTTTAAAGTTTTTTTTTTTAACACAAGTTACAGTACGCAGTGAAAACAGTGTGTTGGTACATACCGTTAATTAATAACATAATATTTATTTTCTTTGAATGTGTCGGGGAAGAATCGCGGCAAAAGTGGACCAGATAGTGACGCTACTTACTTTGCCGAGACACTCGTTATTTTTGATGAGTACAAAGGAATAGGTGTTAAGATTAGTCAATATTTATTTACTCTCATCTAGACTAGTTAAGTGTTTATGCATAAAATTGAAACACCTAATCTATGGAATCGAATATTTCAAATACTTTTGATACTATTCGAATAAAGAAACGAATAGTACATTGATCAAAAAATTATAAAAGTACCTAACATTCATTAATTTGGGGTTTGAATTATTTTTATTTATTATATGAATACAGTCAACATTTAAAACTGTCTCTTTTTCTGGAGTCTGTGTTATGGTAAGTTTAATATCTTATTTTTGAGTAATACCTCTACACAGGCTTGTCCTCATGAGGTATAATACTTGTTTATATATATATATTTTTAGTCATAATGTATGTATTAATTGACATCTTGTGTTGTGTAAACTGTATGTATATAAATAAATAAATAATAAAAAAAAATAAAAAAATAAGTGTTGCCAAGATTATGTATCTACGCACTTTTGACCAATTTCTTAAATTTATATATTAACACCAAGGAGATCATGAATAATCTAAAAAAATAAATGAAAATCGATCAAAAAAATTATTCTTAAAAAATATTCTTTAACAAAACCGAAGAGATCATTAAACATTTCAAAATTCTATACCAGATCGGAAATTTGGCGACGGGGGGGGGGTAGAAATTTAAGAGGAGAGGTATTTACTGAAATTACTCTTAGGATTATTCCTTCCATCGGTAAAATACCCGTTATCTAATAACGGGTGTTTTGCTCGGATTACCCCACGGTACTCGGTATGAAAATATATCCGGTATTGACATCACTTAACTACTTCTCAGCATTATACAACCAGCTAAGTCTCCATATGATCAGTTATTATAAAACTTAACAGTCTAATGCCGAGAAAAATTCACCTATCCAGACTTACAGGATATCAAAGGATTGGGCTCAAAACGCGGGTTCTAAATACCAGCATTGTGCCTGAAATATCTGGGTTCAAAAACTTTTTTACAATATTACAAATGTTTATTATAATCATAGATTTATATGTACTAAAGTACTAGATATGGTGTTTAGAACAATGAATCACAATTTTCATGTTCCTTTTTTAAATATTAGCAATTTGTAGTACTAGCAGAGAGAAGTAGCAACTTTAGAAAAAGGATGTCAAGTATACACTGCATAAGACAACATCAATATGAATGCAATGAACTTTTTTCTATGTGTACGGATATAATATGGTTACAATAGTACAATATCGAGTCCTTTACGACGTACTCTTTTACTCATGTGATGCATCCGTATTTCTCTCTCACTCATATATTAACAATAAGGAAGCAAGACTTTTATCAGGTGTTCACAACATTTTCCGTTGTATGTCTGCAAGTAAAGAGAGAATGTATCTAACTATTTCATACACAACCTTTTTTTTAATGACACAACAAACAAACATGTTATCACCAAATATTATCAAACACGCATAAAATGAAATGATAGTACAATGATTTTTTTTTATTATTTGAAATTTGAATATAATCTAATATTTTTCCTACATAAATAAAACTTGTTCTGCTCCCTGCAGATTGTTTCTCGGAAAAAGTAAAAATTGACAATAATTTATTGTTTTTTTTCTGAATAGTCTTATAGTCAAAAGATATAACTTCATGGATATATGCACTTATATGACATTGAATAAAAGAGTATATTGATCAGAAAAGAGCGAGAATCGAACTTGAGACACTGGATTGCTAACGGTAAATATTTTTTTTGCCTTTCTTTTATATAACTAAAAACTTACAAATGCGTGTGACAATATTTACTCCAAGTAATGGGCTCACCACCTGTTCTGTATTTTCTGTGGTTTGGAAAGGGTGTTTAATTTGTTTTTTGGCGCATGATCTTCCACTTATGCTTCCAAGAGGAGCGTGGAGAGTTTTGTGATGTGGAATGAACGTTTCGCTCTCCTTATGCCTCATTTGGGGTCTCAGGGCGATTAAGTTACTCCATAATGGGAATTTAAGATACTTACAGAAAATTAAATTATAGTTGATAAAACACCATTGAGTTGTATACACCTGAATAGTGCATGTGTAACATGCATTTTTGTAAGGAACGCTACGTCTTACTCGAACGATGGTCAATTTCGTACTGAACAAGGCAAAAATGCAGGTCGGCCGATCGGCCGACCTGAGTTGGAACATCGCGGCTAAGCTACCAGCACTTCTATACGAAGTAATATAATTCTATGATTATAATAGATATATGAATTTTAATGTACAAATTAACCGGTAAATCTAATTTTTGTAAATTATTTATTAATGATTTCGGAGTTACCCCTGAAGCTGACATGACTAAAGGTACCTATTACATAAACGGACCTAGAATGCCAAATATTTTTTTATTTCTCTTTCTAGTTCTGTGAATCCTTTTATGACCAGAAGTATTAAGTTATATCATACAAATATTACACTCAAATTGTTTTTCACCGCTGTGAGCCCTTTGACGAGAAGTTAAACTAGCAGAAGTATTATTTTTTTCATACAATTATGACACAACAAGGTTTTTTATTACTGTGAATTCTTATATGTTTAGACAAATTATGAGATAAAGAGAAAGTTTTCTTATAAATTTACACTCAAAAGGTTTTTTTACCACTGTGAATCTTTTTATGAGCAAACTACTCGTATTATTGATTTATTCATACAAATTTGATGGTCAAACGGTTTTTCACTACTGTGAATTCTTATATGTTTAGTTAAATTACCGGACACAGAAAATCTTCTGTTACAGATATTGCATTCAAAAGGTTTTCACCACTGTGAACCCTCATATGTTTGGTCAAATAACCGGATTGAGGGAAAGTTTTACTGCAAATATTACACTAAAAAGGTTTTTCACCACAGTGAATATTTTTATGATTGATCAAACTACCAGACTGAGAAAATCTTCTCTTACAAATACTGCATTCAAAAGGTTTTACACCACTGTGAACCCTTTTATGTTTTGTCAAATAACCGGATTGAGAGAAAGTTTTAATGCAAATATTACACTCAAAAAGTTTCTCACCACTATGAATTCTTTTGTTAAGTCAAACTACCGGAATCATAAAATCTCCAGTTACGAATATTGCATTCAAACGGTTTTTCACCACAGTGAAACTTTTATATTTAGTCAAATTACCAGACACAGAAAATCTCCTGTTACAAATATTACATTCAAAAGGTTTTTAACTATTGTGACGCCTTTTATGAGCTGTCAAAGAACTAGATCGAGAGAAAGTTTTCTTGCAAATATTACACTCAAAAGGTTTTTAACCACTGTGAATTCTTTTATGTTTAGTCAAATTACCACAGACAGAAAATATCTTGTTACAAATATTACATTCAAAAGGTTTTTTTACCACTGTGAACTATTTTATGTTTAGTCAAATTGCCAGAGACAGAAAATCTCCTGTTACAAATATTACATTCAAAAGGTTTTTTACCACTGTGAATTCTTTTATGATTAATCAAACTACTAGACTGAGAAACTAAACAATCTCCCCACATTAAGCTTTCTCCTGAATGTTGCAGTGAGTTGACTGTGTCTTAAACCGTTGGTAATCGGTTCCAGGCAGTTGGCCCCGCAATGCTGAAGCTCCTCTCTGGGAGTTCGGAAGTGTTTGCCCGGGATTTTAAAAATTTGTTGACAGAGGTGGAAGCTGATCGCAGTAATCGCCTCAGAGTTTCGTCGATGAGGCAGAGCTCAGTGAGGCAAAGAAGTGCCGTTCAAGGTATTTGGACCGCGAGGCACAGTTTGAAATCCACTGTCTCTGGGACTCTCAGCCAGTGTAGTTCCTTAAGAATTGCTTATCAGTCTGTAAAAAGTCCTAGTGACAGCATTAATGGCCATCTGAAGATGATTTAGAAGGATCTGGCGCAGCGTGTACATATAATGTTGCAGTAGTCTGTGAACCTGTGAACCATTTTATGACCAGAAGTATTAGGTCCTTGCATATGAAATTGGCGTTTCATATGGCAGAAATGAAAACGATTTTTTTTTTATGAAACTATTTTTTTATTTAGTCAAAGTATGTAACATGGCTATCTATGCACTTTTGCCATCTCGAAGGTAGTTCATTGATTCCTTTACTAAAAAAAGTGTGTGAGCGAGAATCAATAAAATCTTTATAGGAAAAGGTACTATGGGTACAGGTGTATATGTGTCCTATGGCACAGGTAGTGATTTGGTAAATAGTAAGCAAAGTTAATTCGGTGAGATAAGATGTTTTATTGAGAATTTAAGATTTACATGAATATAATTATAACAATGGAAAAATACAATATAATCGTGCGGAGACAGTTACGGAGTGTAGGTACAGTTGCAACCGAAGCGAGAGAGGTAATGAACTCACATGTAGGTACCACGATGGAAGCTATGGTAAGTACATGGTTGCTAGGTACATTGAGTGTACCTACATGTTCGGTGACGTGGCTTGTCACATGGGGTTGCCACAGTACCCCCCGCCAGTGACGAAGTCACGAGATGAAAGGTGGTTGAAGAAGGTGGTCAAGTCCTCCTGGGGATGACATGGATGTCTGGTGGTATGACATCCCTAGGTGTCGTGTCAATCCGCTGCAGGACGTGGCGTGTCAGCACCTTGTGACACTGTCTCCATAGTAGCCAGAATACCAGAAGCATGGCTATGACTACCACTAGTGTCAGCGAGGTTACTGACAGGTGGAACGATGAATTGTCTCCTTGAGCCACGATTACTTCTTCCTTCGTGTTTGTTGAACCCATTTTGCAAAAGTAAAACACCCACCACGCAACTGTCTCACTGTACATTACTGACTGACAAATTATTATAAATATGTTACATTTTATATAAAAAATTATGTACCCGGAAGTCCGCGTTAGCGTCTCATGACGTCAAAGAGACGCCACCCGGAATTCCGCCAGGTGACATGTAATTAAGCTGATCCCACTTTAATGACGCAAAGACCTTGAAAGACCAACATATCAACAACAGTATGGCCAGTACTGCAGCTAAAAGTATAATCTTTCGGATCTCCATGTTGTTACTAAAGTAAGAGTACAATGTAAAATGTAAGTATGTATGAAATTAAATGACATATAAAGTAAATAATTGAGGTCATAATATTTGCAATGTGTGAATTAAATAATGGTACATGTTATAATAATATGGACGATATATCATGACATGACAAATAAAGTACATAGAACAATACATAACGAAATGACCCAAAAAGGTAATATAGAACAATACATAACGAAATGACAAATCAAAGGTATATGTTATATTATATACGCTACCAAATATTGCAGTGTATGCATAAAGTAATAATATCAACATAATACGGAAAACATTTCTGTATATATGTAGATACTAGGTAGGTAGGTACATAGCACATGACGAACGTGCTTAAATCGATAAACAAATTCACACATATTATTTTAAGTATACAATAACAAATTTAAGTTGTAGATAAAACAGAACTTAAATAAACATGAATGTTCATATTACAAGTTAATACAATGCAAGTTTGTTATATATTTATCACCGATGTAGAGATAACATATATGCAACAAAGCAACGTTAATATTATTGTAAGTAGCTGGAATTACAAGCTAGACAAAACAAAATGCTAAGAATAATATTGATGATAAGGTTCGATTTAAAATACATGATACATTTTCATGGTATTGCAAAGTGAATCATATTATAGCTAAAGAATCATAATATGATAATTTGTACAAGATTGGAGTAGCACAATGTAATGATATTATTGTTGATAGCATATGGTGAAGAAGATGCTAGGTCTTTAGAAATGATGACTCTTCTGTTTCGTGGGGTTTGATGTGTTCGCGGAGATTCTTGGCAAAACCAGTTATGTCCTCGGACATAGTAAGTGATTCGCCTAAGAACTCTCCTGGAAAGTGAAGTCTCATAATCTGTAGAGAACATGATGTGTTGAAAATCCGAATCGCTGATGCGTTGCGATGCGATTTTATGCTGGATCGCGCGTTGCGCTGAGATACGATGCGAGTCTTGTTGGCATTGATAATGATGATGTATGAACTAGACGAAGTTATCTGCATTGTTGCTCTTCAGGTTACTGCTGGTTGATTTTTATAGACAGATTGTAGTTGAATCTGCTACAGTTGTGCTGGTTTGACGATCTCTGAAGAACTTATTCGTGTGCATACGAATTCGGTTCCTTTTCGTTGAGATGCCTGTTGCTTCACACTCTGGCATTGTAACGATCGTGATCGCGATAAGATAACGATGTGACGATGTGTTAGTCATGCGTAGATGTGAGTGCTCCACTGCTGGTGATGTCCACCTTGGGTTTTGATTTCCTTTCCTGTTGATCAGGAGTCCCAGAACACCGTTTGTGGGGGTGATGTCCACCAGGAATGAGTCTTACTCGTGTTGCTCACGAGATGCAGGAGTCAGTGCTGTTAGTTTTGTTGTATCCTGAATGGCTGCAGATGGTCCGCCACGTGTCTCATTGCGTCGCGTGGATTACTGGCGTTGCCGGCGCCAGGATTACATCTCTCACTTCCGTTGTGTAACTATTGTTGGATCGTTGTTCTTGGAGTGACCCTGCTTGCTGTCTCCGACTTTGAGGGTTGTTGTTCCTTCGCGTACATGTTGGAAAGTTATCGCACAAGAAATAAAGAACACAAAAAAAATCACTTCACTATTTTTTTTTAAATCACTGAAAATCGTTCACTGTTCGGGTGTCACCAATTATAGGATGGATGGCACATGTGGTGACGTTGATAAATAGTAAGCAAAGTTAATTCGGTGAGATAAGATGTTTTATTGAGAATTTAAGATTTACATGAATATAATTATAACAATGGAAAAATACAATATAATCGTGCGGAGACAGTTACGGAGTGTAGGTACAGTTGCAACCGAAGCGAGAGAGGTAATGAACTCACATGTAGGTACCACGATGGAAGCTATGGTAAGTACATGGTTGGTAGGTACATTGAGTGTACCTACATGTTCGGTGACGTGGCTTGTCACATGGGGTTGCCACAGCCGTTTGGACAGCCTCGTGAGAATTGAATTTTTTTCCTTGCATGAAGTTGTCCAAATTCCGAAAAAAATGGTAATCAGTTGGAGCAAGGTCCGGGGAGTATGGTGGGTGTCGAAGACATTCCAGTCGCAGCTCCCGTAGTTTTGCGGTCGTCAAACGTGCCGTATGTGGTCGAGCGTTGTCCTGAAGCAGCAGTGGGCTAGATCGATTGACCAGTCTGGGTTGTTTAATGGCTAGCTTTTCCATCATCGTTTGCAATTGTTGACAATACACATCAGCCGTGATTGTTTGCCCAGATCTTAAGAAACTGTAATGGATGACACCGGCATTAGTCCACCAGACACTTACCAGTACCTTTTTCTGAGTCAACTTTCGTTTCGGGCAGAATTTGGCTGGTTCACCTGGGTTCAACCATTGTGAAGAACGTTTCCGGTTGTCGTACAAGATCCATTTTTCATCACAAGTAACGATACGATTCAAAATGCCTTCATTATTGTGCCGGTTGAGAAGTGAAACGCAACACTCGACGCGTGTTTCTTTGTTTGCGTCGCTCAATTCATGCGGTACCCATTTTTCAAGTTTTTTCACTTTTCCAATTTGTTTCAAGTGAATCAAAATGGTTTTATCACTCACACCGAAGCCTGCCGCTAACTCTGACGTGGTTTGCGATGGATCTGCTTCCACAATTGCTTTTAATTCTTCGTTATCAACTTGTGTCTCCGGCCGTCCACGAGGCTTGTTCTGTAGGTCAAAATTTCCAGAACGGAAACGTTGGAACCAATAACGTACCGTATTTTCTTTTGCAGTAGCTTCCCCATACGCATTGTTAATCCTACGAGCCGTTTCTGCAGCACTAGTGCCGAGGTGAAACTCATATTCGTAAATATAGCGATATTTTAAGTTCTCCATATTGTGAACAGAACGATGTGAAAGAAAAACAAATGACGCGATAAAAAATAAATTTCGTAATTCGAACACAGAAATACATGGTCTTAATTTTGAAATAAATTTGAATTTGGAATTCCTAGCCGAACGCCACATATTTTGAATCAAAGTTGCCAGTTCGCCAAACGCCAATTTCATATGTAAGGACCTAATATTAAGTTATATCATACAAATATTACACTCAAATTGTTTCTCACCGATGTGAGGCCTTTGACGAGAAAATAAACTAGCAGAAGCATTATTTCTTCATACAATTATGACACAACAAAGGTTTTCACCACAGAATGAGAGAAAGTTTTACTGCAAATATTACACTCAAAAGGTTATTCACCACTGTGAACTCTTTTATATACAGCCAAATTACCAGACACAGAAAATCTCCAGTTACAAATATTACATTCAAAAGGTTTTCAACTATTGTGAACCCTTTTATGAGCTGTCAAAGTGCTAGACCGAGAGAAAGTTTTCTTGCTAATATTAAACTCAAAAAGTTTTTCAGCACTGTGAATTCTTTTATGTTTAGTCAAATTACCAGAGACAGAAAATATCTTGTTACAAATATTACATTCAAAAGGTTTTTCACCATTGTGAATTCTTTTATGTTTAGTCAAATTACCAGAGGCAGAAAATATCTTGTTACAAATATTACATTCAAAAGGTTTTTCACCACTGTGAATTCTTTTATGAACAGTCACCTTACTGGATTCAGAAAATCTTTTGTTACAAATATTACACTCAAAAGGTTTTTCACCACTGTGAACCCTTTTATGTTTGGTCAAATAGCCGGATCGAGAAAAAGTTTTACTGCAAAGGTTACACTCAAAAGGTTTTACACCACTGTGAATTCTTTTATGATTATTCAAACTACTAGACTGAGAAAATCTTCTTTTACAAATATTGCATTTGAAAGGTTTTTCACCACTGTGAATCCTTTTATGAATAGTCAAATCACCAGATTGAGAACAAGTGTAACTGCAAATATTACACTTATAAGGTTTTTCACCACTGTGAATTCTTTTATGTTTAGTCAAACTACTGGAATCAGAAAATCTCCTGTTACAAATATTGCATTCAAAAGGTTTTTCACCACTGTGAATCCTTTTATGAGTAGTCAAATCACCGGATTGAGAGAAAGTTTTCTTGCAAATATTACACTCAAAAGGTTTTTCACCACTGTGAATTCTTTTATGAACAGTCAAACTACCGGAATCAGAAAATCTCTTGTTACAAATATAACACTCAAAAGGTTTTTCACCACTGTGGATTCTTTTATGCTTATTCAAATTACTAGATTGAGAGAAAGTTTTCTTGCAAATATTACACTCAAAAGGTTTTTCACCACTGTGAATTCTTTTATGATCAGTCAAAGCAGAGGACTTAAAAAATCTCCTGTGACAAATATTACACTCAAAAGGTTTTTCGCCACTGTGAATCCTTTTATGATTAGTCAAACTACCGGGTTGAGAGAAAGTTTTCTTGCAAATATTACACACAAAAGGTTTTTCACCACTGTGAACTCTTTTATGAACAGTCAACCTTAGCGAATTAGTAAACTTTTTCATACAAATATTACACTTAAATTGTTTTACTTTATTTTTATTTTCTTTGATTTTCATTCTTCTATTTTCTTGGCGCACCACTTGTTTATTCGTTTCTTCTCTGCACTGGTTAGATGTACCGGCCTCTGTCCTACTGATGGCTCTCTCACATTCTACTTTAATGTCCGGTTCATATATATCTATATCATCATACGGAACTGAAGGCACAACACATACTTCCTCCTCAAGTTCACGTTTCACTTTAGCGTTCATTAGAAATGCTTCGATATCATCTTCGTCGGTCACACAAATTTGAATATCACACAAGACGCAGTCATCCTGTTGAATGTCTACAGTATTGTTTACATCAGCACTGGTTCCATCCATTATGTCACGTATTTACAAACACTATTTATAGATAAACACGGTGATCTCACGCTCTGCAATAATAATAATAATATTATTACATATTATGTAATTGATTAATTTTGAATAACAGTAACACGTTTGTAATTTCGACAACCATGTTAAATGATGGATTTGACAGCTGTTTATTCATAGACTTAAAAGTCGTAGACAATAATTAATCTATAATCACTGAAATGGCAAGGACCATAATGGAGTTTTGGTTTTACCGAACGCCGCGAAAGGTCTGTCGTCCTTACTGTGTTATTAATTTCCTTTTATTGATTGTTTTTTGTTTTTTCAATCTCATAGATTGTTTATTTTTTGGCGAAATATTTTTCCGCATTAATTTTTTTATTTTTCGTTGTGTTTGTGGTTTAGCCAGCACTTTTACAAATTGCAGTATTATGTATATCAGCTTATTAGCAATATTAAGTGCATTTAAATAAGTTTCATTCATTTAGTTCCAACACTTCGTTAAACTGTTGATTTTTGTTTTCTGAGCCATAGAGTATAAAAATAATACCGAATATTCAAGACAACTTAGTTTGCGCCGTTTTATGATAAATCACCGCAAAGGCATGATAAAAATAATATTATAGTATAACATTGTTATACTAAATATGTATTGAATGTCAGAATCATGTACAAAATTATTATGCAGTCGAGAGCTATATTAATTTATTTTAAGTGTTATTTTTCATTTTTGAATTTGTTGAATTATTTTTATACGAAAATACGTCAAACTACATACAACATGAGTGAGAAAGTAGACATGACAGTGAAAGCATAGGATGAACAAATGTGAACAGACGTGTTCACTTTCGATGAACAGGTTTGACCCTGACACTCTGGATGATCATCCAAAGTGAAGTAATGTGAATGCTACTATAGGTATTGTTTTGCGACTACTAATAATTTCGTTACATCACTAGTACCTACCACTTTATATCTATGACTAGAGAGCTGTCATTTTATTTTGACATTTGGTGTCGAAGTTGTACAGTTAGTAACTTATATTTAACATTCATTATTATTGCGGAGTATAACATCACACTGTGTATCTATAAGTCGTGTATGTAAATACATAACATGATGGATGGAACCAGTGCTGGTGTACACAATACTGTAAAGGAAGAACAAGATGAAGGTGTCATGTGTGACAACCAAGTTAAAGTGAAGAAGGAACATAATATCGATGAATTTTGAAGTTAAAGATGAACTTGTGGAAGAAATAAGTAAGGACGTCATGTGTGACACTCAATTTAAGGTGAAGAAGGAAGATGATAACGATGAATTTTTAATAAATTTTGAAGTTAAAGATGAACTTGTGGGGGAAATAAGTAAGGACGTCATGTTTGATACTCTAATTAAAGTGAAGAAGGAAGGTGATATCGATGATTTTTTAATGAATATTGAAATGAAAAATGAGCCTCTGGAGGAAATAAGTAATCATGTTGTACCTTCAGGTCCGTATGATGATATAGATATATATGCTCCAGACATAACAGGAGAATTTAAGAGAATCCACTGTGAGACAGTGGCCGGTACATCTTATCAGTGTAAAGAAGATGCGAGAGAACTAATTGCGCAACGAGAGACTTTCAAAGAAATTCTACACCAAGGAAAACTATATGAGTGTAATATTTGCAAGAAAAGTTTCACATGTACTGATACGTTAATTACACATAAACGGCTCCACTGTGGTAATAAACCTTTTAAATGTAGTATTTGTACGAAAGCATATACTAGTTACATTAATTTGATAATTCATGAAAGAATTCACAGTGGCGAAAACCTTTTCATATGTATTATTTGTAGCAAAAAGTTTACTAGATCCACTGACTTCTCTCGCCACAAAATGATTCACACAGGTGAAAAACCTTTTGAGTGTAATATTTGCCAGAAGACTTTCGCTCGTCAAGGTAATTTGACTACACATAAAAGGAGTCACAGTGGAGAGAAACTTTATGAATGTAATATTTGCAAGAAAACTTTTAGTCAATCTTGCAATTTGACAAAACATCGAAGAATGCATACTGGAGAAAAACCATTTGAGTGTCATATTTGCTGTAAAAGATTTACTTCGTTCTTCTCATTGACATCTCACAAGAGGATTCACACAGGTGAAAGACCATTTGAGTGTAATATTTGCAAGAAAACTTTCACTCTTTCTGATACTTTGAATAAACATAAAAGAGCTCACAGAGGCGAAAACTTGAAATGTAATATTTGTACTAAAGAGTTTATTGACTCCAATGATTTGTTTCGCCACAAAAGTATCTACTCACATTGGTGAAAAACCATTTGAGTGTAATATTTGCTGTAAAAGATTTACTTCGTTCTTCTCATTGACATCTCATAAGAGAATTCACACAGGTGAAAGACCATTTGAGTGTAATATTTGCAAGAAAACTTTCACTCGTTCTGATACTTTGAATAAACATAAAAGAACTCACAGAGGCGAAAACTTGAAATGTAATATTTGTAGTAAAGAGTTTATTGACTCCAATGATTTGTTTCGCCACAAAAGTATCTACTCACATTGGTGAAAAACCATTTGAGTGTCATATTTGCAGTAAAAGATTTACTTCGTTCTTCTCATTGACATCTCACAAGAGGATTCACACAGGTGAAAGACCATTTGAGTGTAATATTTGCAAGAAAACTTTCACTCTTTCTGATACTTTGAATAAACATAAAAGAACTCACAGAGGCGAAAACTTGAAATGTAATATTTGTAGTAAAGAGTTTATTGACTCAAATGATTTGTTTCGCCACAAAAGTATCTACTCACATTGGTGAAAAACCATTTGAGTGTAATATTTGCAAGAAAACTTTAAACCAAACTTTTCAGTTGACTAGACATGAAAGGATTCACAGTGGTGACAAACCATTTGAGTGACATCTTTGTAGGAAAATATTAACTTTATCTTTCTTTTTGACAGTTCATAAAAAAAATCCCAATTAAGTAAAACGAGTGTCTCGGGAAAGAGTGGCGATAGCGCACCAAATTCAAACGTTCGTATACCGTGTTGATAAAGCTGATTGTCATTAATAATGTCAATAGTGAAAATATTAAGTACCTATATTGTAATTTAAGAGGCAGCTGCAGTTTACTGTTTGTAAAATAAACAAATAAATAGAAAACTTATTCGCAATTGTAATTATTGTCAATAAAAGTTATTGATTAAAATCAGAGTTTTTCATTTGAACTAATAAATACATATAGAATCTTAGAAATATTTTTTTTGAAAAGAGGAGAAACGTGTAGGCTTATATTTGAAATACTTATTTAATATTATTTTTTTATATTGTATATTGGTTACCAGTTAACTAATCATAAAAAGATTCACAGCGGCGAAAAACCTTTTAAGTGTAATATTTGTAAGAAAACTTTCGCTCGGTCTAATAATTTGATTGTACATATTGGTCAGCAAAGATGTTGAAGCTCTTCCAGTGTTGTATGAAACAGGGTGTTTTTCTAAAGATATGGATGAAATGGTTGCTCAGAGTGATACTCAGAGGTAATATATTGAAAGGACCCTCCACACACCCGGATATCCCAGGAGTCATAAACTCCTATTTATCCGCACTTGTAAATAAAAAAAATTGTCCTCACAGGCACTCAGAGGTAATAACAGGCCGCTGTCGGACTTCAAGATAAACATACTGATAACCCTGCTGCCATCCTTGTGTAGCCAGGCGTAAGCTCGAGACAGACGGCAAATTGAACATCTCGGAATCTCCGTTCATGCGGAGCCTGGGACTAGAGAACTCCGTAGGGCAATCAGCATGATCCAGAAGAGGACTTTTGAGGTCCGGCAAGATAGATGGGATCGGAGGAGATTTGGTAGATTAGTCTACAGTTTTCTTCTTGACGTATGTGATAGAATGAAAAGGTGATTGCTTTCCCCCTGAAAGGCGAGTGGCCTAGTGGTAAGAGTACTTGACTCGTAACACAAAGGTGGTGGGTTCGAATCCCAGTAGGTGCGGTTGGCTGAACGAAGTCAGATGAGTGCAATCACCCCACTCTGAAAAGATTGATATAAGAGAACCATAAGAAATATAGGTAGAATTGGTGAACGTTACCATGATATAAGGCGCTTAAGCCAGACAAAGCCGATATGTATGCGTCGGAACACCTAATACTCTCTTCTCTACCCTGCAAGTGCTGCATATCTTGTTTTGAGACATACTTATCTTAATATATATTATCATACCAACACTTTCGTAAATGTGAAAATCCAGTTATACGAAAAACAAAAATCGGACATACCGGCAGGTATAAAAATAAAAGTAGGGAAGTATATGATTTCAGAGTCTATAAATATATTTATTCAGGGGTAATATTTGAAATGTTTTAAATGTATAATTATTCTGTTTCGCCAGATGATTTGTATTATAACATTTATAACTCGATTCTTCTTGTGTATTCTTCATCAACACTGACTAACGTGTAAAAGAAAAATTTGGAAGAAATGGTGAAATAAAAGAAAATAAACGTAAAGCGTAAAAACGACATGCCAACATTTTGTACTTTACACGAAGTATTTTAAAATGTGTAATTTCTTTTAGTATATGGAATAATTTTAAAATTTATTACGTACGTTCCACTGTGCCCCTAGGCGTGTTTCAATGTACCCCAGATCTGGGGCACAGTGGAACAAAATTCTGATCTCAGAAAACTGACAATAATTATTAATCTATGAAGATTTTCTGTTTTTTTGTTGTAAAATGATAAAGCAAAGAGTGCTTAAGGTTTTAGTTCTCACCCCATGATGATTTAATAAAAAAAATTTTTTCTTAAAATCAAAATGCGTTTTTCGTTCCACTGTGACCCTAATGGTTAAAAAGTAATTTAACTGAAGAAAAGGGATGACCAGTGTCAAATTATACTGATGGAAACCACCCCTGAAGTGAGAAGATAATTGATAGAAATAGGCAAGGTTTACATAGTGTGATGAAATGAATATATACAAGATTGTAAATATTATTTTAGATTGTAAATTTAATATTATTATTTTCATATACCTAGATCGAATGTTTGTAGTAGGTGATTAATAAAGGGATGAGACTTAGTTTGATCTCAAGTGGTTGTCGAACACAACTAGCTATGTAGGAGACAGAGACAGGTATATTTTGGTGTGTGTCCGGAAGAGATGGATGTAGTTTTTTTTTGTTGCTTTGGGTCGACATTTTCAGGATCTGAAGAGAGGACACATATTACTCTCGGCAGTTCGTTTTGAATTCTTAAGAAATTAGGTTGTGCCCATATTAGTTTTAAAAGCAGTGTTGGAATTTATTGATTAAAGAATAATTAATTGTTGGACACAACCAAAGTATTATTTATGATTTTGGAGTGATATTCACGTACAGAGTGGATATAATATTTTACATCCTAAATAATAATTGTATTAAATAACAGATTCAGTTACCTGCCAGCCGCAAAGCTAAGTGTTTTAATATTATTTTATTATTTATATCTAAGTGCTAGGATACTCTTACGATGTCTGTTGTCTACAAGGCAATATTTGTACTCAAGGATTTAATTTTACAGATTTTGAAAACAAAGGAGTTGTGTGTTGTGTGTATTTATTTTCAGTATTATTATATGTACCTATGTATGTACCTGTGACTGATATAATATAGCGCGGTACGACACACCTAATACTAGACCAATGGCAGTGACGTACCGACCCACCTAATATTATACTTTTATTTAATTTATTTTACCATAACGAAAGATTATGCAGTTTGGAGAGAAGTTGTACGTTGATCAGGATATTATTTGATTATTAATTTAATTACATATTTTATCGTCGAATGTCATTTGTATTCTACGAACTTACTGGATTTTTCTACTTATTCAACATGCTGTAATTGCTGCGATATCATGGAAGGAACAAATTTGATATTTTGCATGACACTAATCATAAGTAATATTTATGTATTTATTGGTCTTAATATATTTTTATTTGACTTACATGATTCCTAAATTCACCTCACCATAAATATGTAGTCTTTTATAGCTAAATCTTGTCGAGATTACCTTATGGATATGGATCCCTTCTGCCTATCGACACTAGACTAGCTACCTAGTGTCTATAGTGTGGGTTTGATCTATTCGTAACCACATATTTATCATTATTATTATACAATTATGCAAGAGACGTATTATGTACTTTGTAGAAACATATACTATATACTAACAATTTCAGTCCTAATCCTGCTTCGAAATGTAGGTGTACCGTTAGCAAGCCCTGCTCCTATCTCTTCGATTCAGCTTTTGAGACAAGGGTCAATATGGGTCTTGCCCCGTTTCCCGCCAGGGTCCTAGACAAAGCTTCTTAACATATATTTATAATTATTCTTATTATATATAGCTGCATGTTCAAATGAGTATACATATTATATATTATTTTATATATTCGGGGTGTAGATTAGTGCACACGGGCTCAAAGTACGGCATGGCGAGTTTTGAGACGAGAAGGGGCGAAGGCGGCGCCCCTTCAGCATGGACACAGCATGCTTTCCATGCATTAACAACCAGTAGTTATAGTCTCCGAAAATGATGTCAAAGCAATTGTGTTGAAATTTAATTAATATTCAAAAGTAATAAAGTTATGTTTTTGGGTGCGCCACTGTCCTTTACGACGCAACGAATTAGTAGGTATGTTGTAGAACATATGTACATACATGGACTATAGATACTATGAAACGGTTATCTTATGTAGGGACATAGATCGGCAACCAGTTACCATACAACATTCTCGTGATGATATAGAATAATATTATTTAAATTTTATTTTATGATGATTGTTATGTTATATTTTGTTATGTTTTATTATGCTCTATTTTTATTATGTTATTTTACAGTATCTCAAGGTAAGTGATCTGACGTCAAAGTTGATCTCAGAGTTAATATGTATCAAAATTCATGTTTAAATTGTTTTATTGATTTTGTGATTTTGTTGTTCTTTTGATTATTGAAATGTATATTTCAGGTGACTTATTTTGCGTTTTTAAAAATACACAACGTAGGTAAAATTATCGGCAAAACACAACGTACTGGGTCCTAATCTACGAAAATAGTTAATAGATAAATCTAGACGATCACGAAAGGCCAAAATTCGTTAATTAATTTAATTAGGAATGCGATATTTCGTACGTATATTTGCAACAGTGCGAAAATTCATACAATTCTTAGCTAGTCGGATAGGGATGTAAATTCTAGTTTGGGAATCATTTATTACAGTAGGTATAGTTTAGAAGCTAGGATGTTGCAAATTCGGAGCTTAGAATGGTTTAAAATAGGTAGGGTCATCACAATAGGATTCCAGAGACTTCAGATAGTTGACTCAAACCCAGTGGTCCAGTCCTAACACTGCTTGGGCCACGCTGTAGTTGACATGACTAAAGGAATTATATAAACGGACCTAGAATGCCAAGTAGTTTTTATTTCTCCTGCTAGTTCTGTATATTTACGTATTTTTTCTGCGATGGTTGTTTGTATATTATGTGTAGGTATTTGGGACAGCGATGTCTATTAGGTAAGTTATTTTATAAATCGGGTCTATTATGATGTATTTGTTTATCTGTTATACTCAGTTTGAGCGAGAGTAGAACAACCTGAAACTATGTGTTGTATAGATAAACAAGTTTACAACTAGCATTATTATTACAACTATCATTAAATTACAATTACTTTTAAAAATATTTAGAATATTTTTTTTTTCATCACAAACTAAACAATCTCCCCATATCAAGCTTACTCCTGAATGTTGCAGTGGATTGGTTGTGTCTTAAATCCTACATCCAATAATTTCTTTTAATATTTACATTTCTTCCTACACCTGCTCTCACACTTTTTATGGAAGGGGGAGCCATGTAGTGAGCAGGCAACACCAAAGAGTATTGTGGTCAGCTGGGATGACGTCACTCAATTGATTGTGATAAGAATATTATCACAATCCTAAATCATTCTAATTCTCCCTGCCTGGCTGACCACACATACGTTTTCATTCTCTTATAAAATCTAGTGTATTATTATTTATATTTGTAAAACTGTGTTTAATTATAAATTATCTTTAATAATAATCGCGAGTTTCATTGTACATTTGGTAAGTCACTTTCTAACCTTCTGATTTGGAGTCAAGCAATATATCACTACATGGAGTCAATCATTATATCATTATTTTCCCATCTTCATATTTGTTCTCTCGCAGGTGTCATCACTCACTCATCCAACACTAATTTCTTCACCAGGCAGTTGGTCCCGCAACGATAAAGCACCTCTCAGCGAATTTCGAAGTGTTTGGCCTATATTGGGTCTGAAAAATTGTTGATAGGGGTGTTGAATAAAACGATAACGGGTGCAAAAAAAACAACAGGGAGTTTAATTGCCGACTAATTAGAAAATTGTTACATAGAACAATGCATCGCTACATAGTATATTATAACAGTATTACAAGTGATCATGTATGTACCCAATTTAGCTATTTTATAATAAATATTTTTGTGTGATTTAACATATTCCCAAGGACGCACGAAGAGATGTCTCGATGTTTTCAGTGGACTGTATTTATATTTTTTCTCACCTTCTTCGTATCATCCTAGGAAATCATGTCATCACCATTCAGATACACAATATTTCACTCCATTATACACTGAATTATTTTTTATATTCTATAAATATTAAATTTTGTTATGGTTTTTGAGAACTCACAATAATTTTTCATGAACAATAAACTTGTTACACAATAAAACTATTTTTTTTAACTATTTAGGTATTTTATTTACCTACAAATTCAATCTACATAATAATAATAAAGATCATCTATAATGAGACTCTACCTCCCAAGGAAATTGGGAGGAAAGGGCTTATTGAATATTAAAAATTTACACAATCAGGAAATTCAATCTTTAAAAACTTTTTTTCATAATTCTAGGAACAAAGATGCGTATGATGATATAATATCTTGTGATCAGGGTTATTCACCGTTGTGTTTATCGAACTCTAGTTTATCATTACCGATATTGAATAATGATGATAGAATGGACATATGGAAATCCAAGTCTCTCCATGGTCGATTCTATGAAGTGTTTACATCTCAGAATTTTGATACTGTGGATTCGGTCCATTGGTTGAGATTTGGAGATCTTTTTGGCGAAACCGAAGGGTTTGTTTGTGCCATTCAAGACCAAGTAATAGTCACAAACAATTATTCTAAATTTATAATGAAACAAAATATTTCGGATAGATGCAGAGCCTGTTATCGGGAGGGAGAGACATTAAGACATATTTTGTCTGGATATTCTCTTCTTTCCGGAACAGACTATTTGAAAAGACATTATCAGGTAGCAAAAATATGACATCAAAATTTAACTTTGAAATTTTAAATTAATTGAACAGGAATCAAAATTACCATACTTTAATTATTGTCCAGTATCGGTACTTGAAAACAATGACACTAAACTCTACTGGGATCGACCAATTCAAACTGATCGAACTATTATAGCTAATCGACCAGATATTGTGTTGGTTGATCGCAGATGCCGTAAAACATACATCATAGACATCACTATACCGCACGATGAAAATTTAAATAAAGCTGAGCAAGATAAGATAATAAAAAATCTTGATCTTGCTCACGAAATCAAAGATATGTGGAGAACACCTACCAAAATCATCGTGCCTATAGTGTTGTCTGTGAATTGTTTAATACCTTAGAGTCTGTCAAGCAATCTCAGAAAACTGGGAGTAGATGACAGGCTCAAATACAGCATGCAGAAGGCCGTACTTCTATCGTCCACCAGGATGGTAAGAAGGTTTTTGTCCCTGTAGCTCTGTAAGTGATCTCCCATGATTGTACTGTAGCGGAGCTACATTTCTATGGTCCCGGGTGTGCATCGACCTTAAGATAATGATAAGCGAAATCCGCGAGTCGCTATTCGTTGATTAGATAATTGTTACATTATCAGATAGGGCTCGTGGGTTGGAGGTCGGTGAACACCCGAGCCTCGACACTCTTTCGCCTGCTACTGGACGATCAACATCACGCCAACCTCGCGCTTCTTGCTTGCATATTCAACCCACACGTGAGTGAAAATCACATAATTAGTGTAAAATCAAATACATCTAACTAACCCGTAGGGATTTAATAATTGTCGTAGTCAAAGTAAATTTAATAAATCTATTTTACACTTCTAACTAGAAGATAACATCTTTCATTTAATTAATTTTCTTATTCACTTTACAAATTTGAACATAGCAAATATTACTTATTAAATGTAAGTAATTAATTTATATCGCCAGGTGAGATGTTTATTCATATTCCTTCATAGGAGTCGGATACGTCTTAAAATAAATAATACATTTTAATATTTCATACACCTTCTTAACCTGCGATAATGGTGACCCAGCGTAAGTTTGTAAAGTAGAATCATTTGTTCTAATTTTTGCATTAAATAGAGAATTTCAATCATTTTTATATTGTTAAAATACACCACGTAAAATCTTTTTAAATTGGTGTGTGAAAATTAGTATTGTTCCGATGGGTTGGTAGGCAAGCAGGCAACGCCGCGAATTCGTAGTATCTTGAAATAATAGTAAATCGTAATAGAGTCAATATACATAATCATAAGTAAAATAGTACATACATAATATTATAAGCATAATAATTTCTTTCTACAGCGGTGAGTTTCAAAATTCGGTAACACCAACTTAGAAGTATTTAACAGTGGTACGCGAAGTCGACCTAAGGTGGCGTGACGTTCGCCAGTGGTAGGCGAGACAGTCAAGGCCTCTGGCAACACTCGTATTAGCTGTTTTGGTAATTATCTCTGGTGGTTTGACAATTCATTTTGACATTTCTCTTTGTTTACAATAACCGTGACTTGTCTCTCAATTATTTAAGTGGTCTCTCAATTATTGAATTGTAGATATAGTTTATACTTTGTAAATTACTATAACAATGAAGACCAGCAATGAGTTCTGTGAGGAGAGCGGACCGAGTTCTATCAACGAATCAACAACCAAGCAAAGAGATGACTCGCAGATTTCGTATGTCAGAGTGAAAGTGCCACCTTTCTGGAAAGACAGGTGCGCATTATGGTTGACTCATCTGGAGGCTCAGTTTGCGTTAGCCAACATCACAACTGATTCCACACAATATTATACCGTTGTTAGCCATTTGGATTGTGAGACCCTGGACGCAGTAAGTGATGTTGTGACTAACCCACCTACAACATATAAATATCTCACTTTAAAAAACGCATTATTAAAGAGGTTTACGTTATCAGATCACACGCGTATTACTAAGTTATTACAGGAAGTGCATTTGGGGGACAGACCACCTAGTCTTTTGCTGCGGCAGATGAAAGAGCTGGCCGGTCAAAAGTTGGGCAGCTCGGACATAGTGAAGACATTGTGGATGCAGCGACTGCCGAGCAGTGTGCAGGCAGTGTTGTCGGCCTGTGCAGGACAGACCCTAGAGCAGTTAGCCGAGACGGCTGACCGAGTAATGGAAGTTTACACCCCGCAATCAGTGATGGCAGTGGACAATCGGCAAGCAGTGTCAAACGTGAGTGACCCTGGACAGACGGCACTTATGGAGAAGTTGATAGATAAGATCAACCTCCTGGAAAAAGAGGTACGTACATTGAGATTTAGATCTAGGTCAAGGTCCAGAGGAAGACGAGATAGTAGCCGATCCGCCGAGAGGAGTAATCCGGATATCTGCTGGTATCATCATACGTTTGGCAGTAGATCAACCAAGTGTAGAGAGCCTTGCAAGTACACACCGGAAAACTAGAGACGCTCCGTCTTGAAGCAGCGGAGATAGAGCGTCACACTGGCAAAAGGCTGCACATATTCGACAGGTATAATCGGCTTAATTTTCTCATCGATTCAGGTGCTGAAGTATCAGTACTTCCTGTGCTTAAGAATAAAGTAAAATGTCAGAACTTTATCAATACTACTTCTATATTTGCCGCAAATGGTAGCGTAATTCAAACTTATGGTACAACTACAATAGAAGTTAATTTAGGTTTAAGAAGAAACTTTACATGGACTTTTATTATTGCCCAAGTAGATAAGCCTATAATAGGCGCAGATTTTCTTATAAATTATAATTTGATTGTGGATTTAAAAAATCAACAATTGATTGATTCAGTTACAGGATTGACATCCAAAGGCCACATTTATTATAATCCCGCCGTATGTATTTCCACGATAATTCAAGAAAATGAATACACTAAATGTCTTGAACGTTACAGGGAAATTACAATGCCAATATCCAGTGGAGAACCAGTCAAACATAGTGTGACCCACCACATACAGACTCGAGGTCCACCTATTAAGTGTAAGGCGAGACGACTCCACCCTGAACAATACGAGGCAGCCAAGAAGGAATTCAAAATCATGACAGAACAAGGTATATGTCGTCCATCGAAAGGTAGTTGGGCCAGTCCTTTACACATGGTGCGCAAACCTGATGGAGGCTGGAGAGCCTGTGGAGATTATAGGAGATTAAACGCCATGACTAAGGTAGATTGTTATCCTATAAACCAATTAATAGATTATAGCCATAAACTCGCTGAGTCTCATATATTCTCTACTATAGATTTGGTGCGAGCATATAACCAAATTCCAATAGAGGAAATAGACATCGAGAAAACTGCCATTATCACCCCGATGGGTTTGTTTGAGTTTCCGAAGATGAATTTTGGTTTGGCGTCGGCAGCCCAGACGTTCCAGAGATTCATGAATGAGGTATTACAAGATCTGCCTTTCACTTTTTCATACATTGATGACATTTTAGTAGCATCGAAAGATCAAAAAGAACATATAGAACACTTGAATTTATTATTCGCTAAACTGAAAGAGTATGGTTTGAAAATAAATGTCAAGAAGTGTGTTTTTGGTAAAGAGGAGGTCAAATTTCTTGGACATATCGTCAGCCACGATGGAATAAAACCTCTTCCAGAGAAGGTTCAAGTCATTACTGACTACCCGTTACCCGACACAGTAAAAAAACTACGTAGATTCTTAGGGATGGTAAATTATTACCGTCGTTTTATTCCCAATGCTGCGGGGATACAGCAGCCATTATATTTAATTACTTCATGTTCTAAGAAAGATGATAATAAAATGATCCAATGGAGTGAAGAAGCTACTAGAGCTTTTGAGGAAATCAAAGAAAAATTAGTTCAGGTAACATTACTGACACATCATCGTAGTGATGGTTTGTTATCACTAAGAGTAGATGCAAGTGACACAGCATTAGGAGGAGTATTACAACAAAAGGTTGAGTCAATATCTGAAGATGAACGACCCCTTGCATTCTTTTCTAGAAAACTCTCTAAAGCACAGAGAAATTACTCTACATATGACAAAGAGTTGACAGCAATCTACGAAGGAGTGAAACATTTCAGAGAGCATATAGAAGGTAGACCTCTTATTATTTATACAGATCATAAACCTTTAATCTTTGCTTTCAGTAAGAAAACGGATACAGCTTCTACGAGGCAGAGGAGACAACTGGATTATATAGGACAATACACAACAGATATCAGACATACAAAAGGCGAGTTGAATGTTGTAGCCGATGCATTATCTCGTGTGGATATGATTTATACCACACCTGAAATTGATTACAACCAGGTAGCGAAGTCACAGCAACAAGATTCTGAGTTAAGTATATTGAAAGATAAATCTTCTTTGAAATTAATGTTAGTACCTTATGGAGATAACAAGAACATGGTGATGTGTGATTTGTCCACAGGCAAGTGGAGACCATACATGCCAAGAGAGTGGCGTAGAAAAGCCATAGAGTCGGTACATAACATCAGTCATCCTGGACGTAAAAGCACATATAAGATGGTTAAACAAAGATTTGTATGGCCAGGTATGGAAAGGGACGTAGTCAACTTCGTAAAAGAATGTCTTAATTGTCAGAAAACAAAGATTAACAAACATACACACA
This sequence comes from Athripsodes cinereus, assembly GCA_947579605.1. Classification (NCBI taxonomy): domain Eukaryota; kingdom Metazoa; phylum Arthropoda; class Insecta; order Trichoptera; family Leptoceridae; genus Athripsodes; species Athripsodes cinereus. The sequence continues at coordinate 16,551,356 of OX388325.1, read as the reverse complement.
GCGCCATACAGACAATACCTATTCCTTCAGAACGTTTTTCACACATTCACAGCGACATTTGTGGACCATTTCCAGAGAGTCAAGGGTACAGGTATATTTTAACTTTAATCGACCGATATACAAGATGGACTGAATATGTTAAGTTGAGAGACATCACGACAGAATCAGTCGTACGAGCAATAATGTCAAATTGGATATCGCGTTTTGGTTGTCCTAAAACCATCACAACAGACAGAGGAAGACAATATACCTCTCATACTTTCGAAAAGTTCGTTAAGAATATGGGCATTAAGCATATAAAGACCACTAGTTATCACCCACAGGGAAACGGAATGATGGAGAGACATCACAGGATCCTTAAAGCAGCCATTAAGGCTGTTGATGGGATAAATTGGGCCGATGCCTTGTCGTATGTCAGTCTTGGATTAAGAGCCAGTGTGCGCGAAGAGTTGAAAGCCTCGCCAGCAGAACTAGTATATGGAACCACCCTACGATTACCTCAAGATTTCTTCCAGGACTCGAAGAAGACCGATACAGAAGGACTACTTGGACAACTACACACGGCATTTAAAAACATAAAGCCTGTTCCAGTAAAGGTAAAAAGAAAAGAAAGCGTTTTTGTACAAAAACAGTTGGAAGAATGCGACTATGTGTTCTTGCGAGTAGATGGATACAAGACCCCATTCCAATGTCCATATGAAGGTCCTTTCAAAGTAGTAAAACGAAATAATCAGTGTTATAAGATCCAGATTAATGGCAGGACAGAGTCTGTTCACATAGACCGTCTGAAGCCTGCATTCTTAAGTGTTACAGATACTATCGACCCTCAGGAGAACATGAGCTCAACACAAGATAGTGCAGAAGAATCAACCAGCAATAGAGACATCAACCATCAACCAATCCAGAGTCCTCAGGCAACAAACCAACAAACTTCGACATCTTCGAGTGGTACAGGAGTGACTACCAGGAGTGGCCGAAGAGTTCAATTTGTGAAGAAATTTCAAGCTGGATAATACTTAAGATACGTAATTCTATAATTTTTAACGTAGAAATTGTTATAATTCAATTTAAAGAAATTTATACATTTTGGTGTAAAAAATTTTTTTAAATTTCAATATAAATAACTTTATACATTGTGTGTATAAATATAATTTTGACATTGCAAATGAATGTCTATAAATATAAATCATGATGGATAGTATGATTGATTAGTAAATTTTTGCAAAACAAAATCCATTAGATTTAATATTTTAACAACATTGTAACATTTTCCTGATCGACGAGTGATGACGTCAAAGGAAATTGTACATTAACATATTTCAATATTTATTTATTGCTTTGATGGCTTAATTTGCCTCTTTTAGAGAGAAATACAACAACACTGTAACATTTTCCTGATCGACGAGTGATGACGTCCAAGGAAATTGTACATTAACATATTTCAATATTTATTTAGTACTTTGATGGCTTAATTTGCCTCTATTAGAGATAAATACATAAATAAAATCTTATCATAATAATATTAAGTTGTTCATATAATAACCTGATAATTATAGCTTGTAAGATGCATGATAATTTCATATGTTTTATATATTAAAGTGTATACATACACAGCGATTGTACATTTTCCTATAGACAAGTGATGATGTCATAGGAAAATGCAATCAAATATTTGCTTACATGTTTTAAAAGAAAATTGCAATCTCTAGTCATTATGCTCTATACAATTTAAGTTTTAAAAAAAAAAAAAAAATATTTCATAGTCTGATAAGACATTTTTTTTTAAAAAAAGGAAATTCATATTCATATAAAGCATTATAAATTCATCCATCGAGCCATAGCATCATTTAGTTAGGTAGAGCTGAATAATAACAGCACACTAATTTGATCTTGGTTTTCAGGTTACACGGAGCCCTTAAGTGATGAGAGATGAGTCGCGGGGTTGTGTCAACTAGGGATGAGAGCTTCAAGAAAAATTTTTTCAAATATATAATAGAACTAACAACATAGAATATAGAGTTTATTGTAAAGGTGGATATGCAAGCAATACGCGAGAAATGACAATATCTTGGGAATGAGGCTGAACCTTCATTCTTAACAGAAGGAGGGAAGGTATGTAGCGGAGCTACATTTCTATGGTCCCGGGTGTGCATCGACCTTAACCCAGATAATCCTGAATTTTTTTTTTCATCCGAAATTCATAATTTTTGGATATGTTGTTGGATTTGGTAAAAAAATAATGTTGTAGAAGAAGAAATAAAAAAATATATTTTTTAAAGAGTTTTATTGAAAAAAATAAAGTGTCCTTTTAAAAGGACAATAGTAATATCCACTACCTAAAAACATTGTATGAGAAACATAAAGTATTGAGGTGGGATTCATTTTATAATGTAGTTTTTGTGTTTATATATCTAATTATCTGTTTGATTATGTGGTTTTACATGATGATGTGTGAAGTGGACATTAAGAAAGTAGTTTTTTTTTTATTATTTTTCGTGATATGGAATGAAACAATCGATGTGCAGTGTAATATTGCATTTTTTAGAATATATATTATGCGCTGGTATTTTCTGTGACACTCTCTTCAACGGGTTTGTTTTTCTTGATTCATTATAAAATGATCAAGTCTGTCAGAGCGGGAATCAATATTTTTCAAATTGGAAGGTCTGGGTCTTTCCTTTGTTTGAAAGATTGCAATATACTGAGAACAACACGTCTTCTAAATGTTAATTGATCAAGTTTTTCACCTTCGTATCGATGTAGTTGCCAGCAATTTTGCATTGCAACGTCATTGAAGGAGACCCACCGTCCACCCGGATACCGCAGAAGTCTGAGGACTTCCATTTATCCGAATTCTACACTTAACAAATCTTGTCCACACCGAAGATGCCATTGTGGGCAGCCTGGGCCGAAAACAACCCCGTGTGTGGAATCTTTTGACTACACTCCTTCGATGTCCCTCTAGCCGAGAGAAGCAAACAAAATCATAAAATGTTTACATATATATATATATATATATATGAATGACTGTGCGATCAAATTTTCATCGGAAATGCATGTGCAACATGCATTCCATTGATAAAAGATCACTTGATTTTACGCAGGAGATAGTATGAGGTGAAGGTTTTATATATATATATATATATATATATAAAGGAAAACAATAACAATAAAACAAACAAAAAAAATATATCGCCAACTGTATCACCTTCTCTCTCAGATTTTTCCTCTTCAAGGATTGTTAATATGTCGTTTAGTGATAACGAAGCTCTAAAATAGAAAAAAAAACATAATTATAAAGTACATAATATATTAGATAAGATTTTTACAAATGTCTTAGTAATTTTTAATGCTAATCGATGTGAAGTGTAAACATATTTTGTGACAAAAAGTTGAAGAAATATTACTTGTCTTTATTACGTACACCTATAAAATAGCATACGTATGAATATTCATTTCCGGGCTTAGTGGCCGTGGTCTGTAGGGTAGTCTGTGACCCAACGTTTCACCCACAACTGTGGCGGGTGCTAAAAAAGAAAGAGGTTCTAAAAGATGCCCGCCACAGTTGTGGGTGAAACGTTGGGTCACAGACTACCCTACAGACCACGGCCACTAAGCCCGGAAATGAATATTCTTACTAGTGACGCCGGCCGTGAAAGCCTAAGATCATACATAGCATACGTATGTTACTATTGTCCTTTTAAAAGGACACTTAAATTTAACATTACGAAATTATCACATATTTTCAAATATTATTTTTTTTATAATTCAATCGTATTTTAACAACATTTAAGTACATAAAAATAAAGCATGCTAGTATTTTTTAATTATTATAAAAAAGTTATTTACCGTTTTTTATCCAAAGGTGGCGGCGATATCAACCCAAAATCTGTAGCACTATTTTAAATTCCAAAAACTTGACCCCTCGTCACAAAACAATGCTCAAAACTGTTTCGTGATGCAAGTTGATTCATTAGCTATGCAAATGGACTAGCACGACTGCTTAGGAACAAAATAAATTAAAGATATATCCATTTATATCGAGGTAATACTACTGTCCTTTTAAAAGGACAATAGTATTATCTGGGTTAAGATAATGATAAGCGAAATCCGCGAGTCGCTATTCGTTGATTAGATAATTGTTACATTATCAGATAGGGCTCGTGGGTTGGAGGTCGGTGAACACCCGAGCCTCGACACTCTTTCGCCTGCTACTGGACGATCAACATCACGCCAACCTCGCGCTTCTTGCTTGCATATTCAACCCACACGTGAGTGAAAATCACATAATTAGTGTAAAATCAAATACATCTAACTAACCCGTAGGGATTTAATAATTGTCGTAGTCAAAGTAAATTTAATAAATCTATTTTACACTTCTAACTAGAAGATAACATCTTTCATTTAATTAATTTTCTTATTCACTTTACAAATTTGAACATAGCAAATATTACTTATTAAATGTAAGTAATTAATTTATATCGCCAGGTGAGATGTTTATTCATATTCCTTCATAGGAGTCGGATACGTCTTAAAATAAATAATACATTTTAATATTTCATACACCTTCTTAACCTGCGATAGTACTATTTCATAGAACATCATGGAAGAATCAACTCGAATAATGTTCGGGTTCTACATTTTGAATATAAATCTATTTTAATATTTTATGGTTTTTATTATTTAATGTAATTTTTAAATTTTATTTTTAATCTTATATTATGTTCAAAATGAAGATTCTTATATTGTTTTGTTAAATAAATGAGATATGAGATAAATAATAAACTTTATTGTACAAAATATATGGATACAAATGATAAGGTTACATGGTATAAACAAATAATTTTGCACACATCTTTACCTATTTAATTATTAATTAACATTATTTTGTTGCTAATTATTGCTCTATACCTAACGAGCTTTTTAATACATATGAATATAATATATTAACATCACATTTCTACCCTTTTTTCATAAACAAATTTTATTTGGCTGCTGCATTTAAAGAAAGTATTATCAAAAGGCACAACTGTAATGTAAGTTGTCACAAGTGTAACATTTCACAATTAACAACATAGTACCAAATAAGTAGGTATTGAAGACTTTTTTATTCATAGTTATGATTACATTACAAACTGTTACATGAGTGTAACATTTGATGAACAGCAAAAGGTTATTATTTAAATTGGTAAGTACCTCCAAATAGGTATTTCACATAAACCAAACAGAATGTAATTATTTTTACTGATAGGTACTTCCAACCAAGACAAGAATATAAACGATATTTTTTCAACAAAAAAGATATCTTTTTATGCACACATATTTGCATAATTTTTTTTTTTTTGATAGATAGAGTTTTTTCTAGGTAGGTATACATTTTATAAAAGTGCCTATGTATTTTCGCAATCAATTTGCTTTGCAATTTATAATAGGTGTTCATGCAGGTATACAATAAACATTAAATATACATGAATGTACTTACGCATACATAGAGCATATAGGTATTTAATCTTTTAAATTACCTTTTTATACACAATAATATATGTTACATTTATGTATTATTTTATTTTTGTGAGTGCATTTTACAATCAAATAATTTTTTTTTTCACTTGTACGCGGCGTGAGCTTTTTACACGTTAAACATATAACAAAGTAGAAAAAACAATTCGACAGACAACAACAATAAAAACTGATAAAAAACGAATTGGTACAAATTTATAAAAATAAACATTAAGGTGTAACAAAAATGGTAGTAATTTGAACAAAACAGCAATAGAAATAAAATAAATCAATTAAGTTAAAGGTTGGTCTTATTCGCACGGCGTGCGAATAATATTTCTTCCTTATTCGCACACTACCGTGCGAATAAAAGAAGTTAAATTATACAGAGACTGGACAAAATTTGATTAATGCAAACATTAAAAGACAGAATGAAATTTACAAATTAAAATAAATATCCAATTAAAATAGTTCAAGATAATAATTGTCAAATTCGTTAGATTAGATGTCAAAAAATAGAATCATTTATAAACAACATATAAATTAAACATATTAATAGATTAAGAAATAATGTATAAAATTCGAAATAATAATAATTAATTGATAATAATATTCATAAGCAATGGACAGATGATTAAGAAAAAATTAAAATCGTGAAATGATAATTCAATTGATTGATTGTCAAGTAATATATAATAGTATTCATTTTATTAATAGATAAATTTGGTACTATACCTTATTTACTGTGAAATGTGACATTCAAGTGTCATTAGGTACCTATTAGGATTTCTTTATATTGCACAACAGTATTTCAAAATTCTTTTACAAGAATTTCGTATCACCTTTTTGGACATGAAGTTAAACATTTGTTTACATTTTTGATAAAGACATAATATTGAATACTTTTTTATTGAAATTTTATTTTTATATAGTGGTAATTGTTCGTGACATTTGAACATTTTTACAATTATTTTAAAATTTTCATATTGAACTTTTAAAATTTTTTACTTTATTGGTAAATAATGAATTTTTTTATATAGATTTATTATTGGTACCTCTTAGGGTATCGTTCTTGATTATCTTATTACCATGACCTGACCCATTTACATCATGATCGAGGTCATCAGTTCTTGATGATCTTAATAAGATGACCTGACCCATTTACATCGTGATCGAGGTCATCAATTCTTGATAATCTTATCAAAATTACTCGACTCATTCAAATCGTAGTCTGAGTTATTGATATTATCAATTTTGAAAAAATAAAACAGGTGTTTTATTCTACTAAAGATTTGATTTGTGAGAGAGACGTCTTTCGTCTTATGAGGACATTGTCAATCTGATTTTAAAAATACAACAACATTCAAATATATAAAAATACTTACAATAACAATGATAAGAGAGTATACTAAATGTTTTTATATATTTGAATATTGTTGTATTTTTAAAATCAGATTGACAATGTCCTCATAAGACGAAAGACGTCTCTCTTACAAATTAAATCTTTAGTAGAATAAAACACCTGTTTTATTTTTTCGATATGGAATTCTACTACCTAAACACCGACACAGTGAATTATCAATTTTGATTGATAAATATATTAAATATTTAACTCATTTCAATATACAGTTAACCTCACGCATCTGCGTGCTATTTTTTCTTACATTTCAGTCCTCCATCTGACATGTGATATTTTTGATGAAACAATAATTATGTGGCAAGAAATTTAATTTTTTTGCAGGTCATGAAGCCTCTCTTTTTAACACCACATCTAAAATAGTCTGTGCATATTTATTTGCGATGTTATGAAATACCATACACCAGAATTGTAACAAAATCATAAATAATAATGAATTAAGACTTTAAATTATTTTAACAATTATTATTTATTTATTTATTTTATTTTTATTTTATAAAATAAACGGCTATAAGCCTTTAACAAAAAATTATAATATAATTAACTTATAAATAAAAAAATATAAAAAAGTAAACATACAACTAAGAACCCATTATATTATCAATGGAGAATAAACATTAAAGTTAACAAAATAATAAAATAAAAAAACATTTGAGTACATAAGAAAACATCAAAATAAAGTAAATGCAGTTAAAAAAAAACAATCTTTTTTATGAACCCAGAAATACATGCATTGTATCCTATCACTTCTCATGAATAATCACAAAGTAAGTAATAATAGTTGATCTTTGAGAATAATAAATCAAATTACAGGTACCCATACATATACATAAATATTGGAAATGAAAACAATAATACAATGCAAATACAATATTAAATAGGTAGTTTGTGGAGCAGGGAACATCACCCAGACTAGACAAAAATCTAAATACTACCGTCGACACCCAAATATGCAACAATAACCTAGCACTTATTCAGCACCGAGCAACATAACACAGCCGGGAGCCGGCAACCATAGGTCGATGTTCCCGCACCGATAGTATATTTTTGTAAATGTAATAAAAATAAAACAATAATGATGGAGTTGCGGTAGTGAGGTATTTTGCTGAAAATGCTTGAAGTACGTAAATTGAAGGTCACATATTAATAATTTGAGGTTTAAAATGTATAAAAAACACTTTTTCATACGTAAAAATAGAATATAAAATCATTAAAATTTGACAGTTATCAAAACGCGACGTAGATGGTCAATGGCGGATGTGACGTCATTTTATTCGAATTTCTCGAGGTCACATGTTTATCCAGTTTGTTTGAGAAGTGAATGTTCGCTGTTCGTTGCATTTTCTCGGTCTTTACAGACAAAATTATTATTTTTATGTTTAAAAATGTCTACAAATAAATTTTATAAATATTGCATAGAGCCACTATGCTCAGACACCACGGTTACAGCTCCAAATAAAGCATTTATTTGCGTGCCTACAGATCTGGTAAAAAGGAAAAAGTGGTGTATGGTGATCAAAAGAGACGATAAGAAAAATAAAGTTTTATCCAATGTTAGTCGCTATGTTTGCGAGGATAATTTCAGTATATATTTGTAAAAAGAATTTTAATAAAACTATTTGAAAAATACGTACATATTTTGTATTTTAATATTGTTTTGAAAAAGTATTTAATAGTCTATATTTGAAACACCAATATTCAAAAGTATTTGTATTTTGTATTTAACAACACATATGAGCTTATATTCTTCTAACGCCGTATTGTATTTTCTTCAATCCTTGTTACTGTAATAATAAGGGATTGTTTTATAAGTTTGCCTTTTGCATCTGGATTTCTATTAAATTTAGTTCACACAAAAACAATGCACCGTAGCATGCTAGGTACGCTGACAAAATAATTATTTGATCAGAATAAGAGTCAAATCATATAAAAGATAGGGAAAACACGAAGGGAGACATGATAATGTATTTGAGATTATATTGAATTTCGAGATATGTTTTGACCATGCTGTAATGTCTGTTATTATTGTGACATCTATTTTTTGTTTCTAGTTTTATTACGAACGACATATTGAATCAATGTTTTTTTTCCCTGTTTTGATTTCAGTTAGAAGAAGATCTTGAAAACTATTATATGCGATGGAAAATTATTCTCTATAAAATCTCTATTTGTGACAAAAAATCGCACATCATTAATGTAGATACTTTTGATAAATTGTCAGATTGACCTTTACAAAACCAAATTTTTATTGTTCCAGTTAAAGATGTGTAATACCAGTTTTTAACTATTGTTTTCAATTTTTTATCTCAAGTCTATACAACACTTACAAACCACTATATGGCGAATGTGTAACACTAACTTATATATACTATGAGCCAATATTCATTTTTAAATAATAAAACACTGCCTTAGATCTCCAAAATTTATGTGAGGAAAACACGAAACAAAACTCTGAATGGAGAATTGACAGTTCCAACACTATGCCGGAATATGTTATGACGATAATAGTAGATAATAATATAATTTATAATAAATAGTTCTTTTAAATAATGAGCTGACGATTTCTGTTCTGTTTAAACTAATTGTGGCGCATTGTGTTGGATGATAGATTTGATCTCTGAAAGATTCACATTTTTTCTATACTTTATATATGCAGTAGGTATTATCTGTTTTGTGCTTATAATAAATAAATAAATAAAAGAGTCAAAGTATTTAAAAATAACATGGAAAAAACGTAAACAAACTACATAAACGCCGTACTAGAAAGAAAACCACAGACACACTCGGATGAAGTGACGTCATCACAAGATGGAGGGTAATGGATGGCGTTTTTGCGGGAATATTGTTTTTCAAATTTCAAATGCTGATTTCTCCAAAACTAGGCTAAATATAATAAAATTATGCATATATTCGTGATTCTAACGTGCTGTTTAACATTTTTAATCAATAAAAAAAAATCCGCAACTCTCCCATTAACTTATAAACAACAGCGAGAAGCACAATCTTATACATTCTTGTTATATTATATGTAACTAAAAAGAAGTAGAAAAAATAATAATAACCAATACTCGATCTATCAACATATCACCATCATTACCCATACAAAACAACTTGACATATTTTTAGAATATTTGTTGCTGACTGGTCGAACTAACAGCCGATAAAGTATTGAACTTGACTGTTCCGGCGCCATTTAGACGGAAGATCGCGATCTATTTGAGATCTGAAAAATGAGATCCCAAAAAGATGGTTGCTTCTAAGGTTTGCATAAAGCGTCTCTCGATTGGTGGACCTTACATCGTGACAGTGAGAATGGTGGAATTGGTGAACGTTGTCCATGGACACCGAAAGTGATCACTTAAGCCAGCCTTGAGCCAATTCGTAAGCGTTGGGACACCTTTCTCACTTCTTTCGATTAGATTCTACACAATGTTGCATTGTGTAGACATGGTTCTCCAATCGAGGTTTCTGATTGAACTTGACATATGTGTGAAACCCATCAAATACAAAAGAGAGACAAATGTAATAAATAAGATTAGGTATATATGAAAAAAAGAAATACTATTAGAAAACAAATGAGATTTAGAATCAGTACACTTAATAACAAAGCAAAGATAACAGTTTCGAAATACATATAAACAGATTAAACTCTTAATATACAGTGAACAAAAATTGCAAGTACTATAGTAGCTGGTTTTGTGGGGAAAATTTAATTTTTAGATATGTCTGAAGAGTTGTAAGATTCATATTGAATATATCAACATCTGACAAATGTTGATTATCCAAGCGGTGTAGTTGAGGAAATAGTGAGTGACTAATGTAGTTGGTGGTATAATTTTCGAAATAAAAAGGTTCATGACTCCTAGTACTACGACTAGGTACACGAAAATTAATGAGTTGTAGTAAATTAGGGTCATCAAAACAATTGTGTGTAATCCGGAATAAAAATAATAAATCATTAATAATTCTTCTATCACTTAAATTCTCCAAATTCAAAATAGACTGCAAAATGATTATAGTTTAGTTGATCTTAGGATATGCCCAACTTGTTATTAACAATATATGATTAACAAACCATACATGGTTAGAAAAAGATAGTTTGTCGTCAAAAATAATTCCCAAATCCTGCATCTTCCTTCTAGAGAAGCGGATACACTGACATTTTTCGGCATTCAATAAAAGTCGATTTTTAAGACACCATTAATTCAACTTGTCAAGTTTATTTTGGAGTACCTACATTTATAAAAATCAGGAATAGGGCGTTGAATTTATAGATGCGTTGAATTTATCAGATATGTAATTCTCCATCTCAACACGAAGGGACGCCCCCCCAAATAACTCTGAAACCATTTTAGCAGGGGATCACTCACACCCAAGTGAAATAATTTCTTAAGAAGAATACTGTGGGACACTTTATCAAAGGCCTTACTAAAGTCCGTGTAGATGGCATCCACTTGATGACCAATAGCAAGGCCCATAGACACAAAATTCTCGTATATTGCAAGATTGGTTAGTGTAGATTTACCAGACATGAAACCATGTTGTTCTGGCTCAATAATTAGTTTGATAGACGATAGTAGGTATTTGATCGAGGATGAGTGATTCAAATAATTTTGCTAATGCAGATTGGATACAGATAGGTCTGTAATTTGATATAATATCTGTCTTACCTCCTTTTTTATAAATAGGTAGTACATTACCGATCTTCCATGTTGAGGGGAAAACACCATAATATGCTAAAGATTTATTGAAAATAATTATAAAGAGGCACAACAAGTGCAGGAGCACATCTTTTTAAGAAGATTGATGGGATGTTATCAGGTCCCAGGGAGTACTTTGGTTTAAGTTGAAAGAGTTTACTTTCCAGTTTTTGCCGTGGTATAACACAACTACACAAATTTATTGTTTTCCCATTGGTGTTGAAGACACTGGGAATGTCATTAATGTCTTGTTCATATACATTGCCGAAGAATTCAGCGAAATTTGTTTACAATGTTTTGAAATCCACTAATGCGATCGCGGTTAAAAGACATCTGCAGAGGGTAATCATTATCACTTTTACACAAAGAATTTTTAAACTTCCAAAGACTTTTCATATAGAATTTTCAGCCTCCCTTATGAAATTTGAGTTACAAGTCATTCTAAGCTTACTACGTTTCGATCTGAGTTTGGAGAAAATATTATAGTATTTCAAATCGTTTGTTTCCTTATATTGTCTGTGAGCAATCTTTTTCTCCAAAATAAGATATCAGATCTGCAGAGAACCATTTGGGATATGAACTCATTTTGAACTCCTCCCGGGGATACAATATTCCATAGAAAACAGCAACTAAAAATTCCACATCGTTATCGGCCAAGAAAGTCCAGTCACAATTGAATAGGAATTCAGTGGCTGCTCTGTAATCGCCCTTATTGAAGTTGAATGAAGATGATGTTCTTAGTTTAGGTTACGCATTGTTAATAATTATCTCAACAAACAAGGGTGGATGGTAAGCATCATCTCGGAGAGCTCGACGCGCTCTGTGTCACAGTTTGAAAAGACAAAATAAATCAAGTGAACGGTTATGAGAACTAGGTTTATAATTGCACTGAGACAGGCCTAGGAAAGTTGTTGTCTCGATCAACTCTTTGACTCCCTCATGATTGCTTTCATTAATAGGGAGTACCTATATATTTTTCTCAGATGACCACGTTATACTTGGCAGGTTGAAGTCTCCAAATAGAAGAAGAGAAGCCTTCGGGAACTTGGAGGAGATTTGTTCAATTTCTTCGCAATATAGTTTGTATGTATCAGAACTTGATGCTGGAGGTATATAAACGACTCCAATTATAATCTTATTTAACCTTTAACTTACCGTATTCAAAACAAAACACACGGCCCCATGTGGTAAATTCAGTTTACCGCTAACTTTATCTATAAATATCAAGCTTATGGCTCGATGAATCAAAATTTAATTTATGTCATCTTGTAGAGAATTTCATTAGGAATCGATCGATATCTATAACATACATGGATTATGTGAAAAACATATCATTATTAGCTTTTTTTCTGGAACCATGCGTTTCCGACATAGAATGATGAGACAGCAACCGCTAAATGTGAGCCTGTCTCGTCCTGTCGAGACATAACGACGTATTGTACCTACTTTCAGTAGTATGCACGGGTCGTGTTCACACTAAACTTGTTATACAGCGTGTATAATAATTTATTTAATTTTAAAAATATTTGATTTTGTAAAACAATTCATATATTTTTTTTTTCGTGGTTCATATTCCAAATCACTATTAGAATCACTATTTTCTAAATATTTTTCAATATCTGCATCAGTTAGGTTTCTTCCAGTCATTGTTATTGGTATTCAATTGGTATATAGGTGAGTTCTTGATTTCTATTTTTCAACTTTCACTTTGATTTCTACTCAACTAATATTGTGCATTATTGGAAGAAGAATTTTCTTAGATATTATCACAATTACGAGCGTAACCTGTCAATTTCATTAGATATTATCACAATTACGAGCGTAACCTGTCCGTGGTGCTGAATGATAAAATAACAACTTTCCAAGTGAATAAGAGATTGTAGTGATTAATAACAGCGCTTATCCTGCAGGGCTACTCTTGAATTCAATCAAGATTAGATTCGATCTTAAGATCAAGATTAGATTAAGACTTGTAGACGGTACCCCCGACGCAATCTAGTCTTGATCTTGATCTAATCTTAACTTTAAGATGTCTTAATATAGAGATGTATTTCCTAACGCCGTTATCTATGGGTACCAACATGACAATCACGACAACTGAATTATTAAAACTAATATTTCACGTGATTTCACCGTATTTACACATTTTTTATAAATCTTATATCAATTTCTGATTAAATGAAATGAAAATGATATTATATAATGATGTATAACAGTGCAATTATAATGTATTCACGGAGTCGCTGCAATTGTCCACGTGAACAATTCTGAGAAAGTTTAGTACATCCAGGCAAATTATAATAAAAGGCTGTTTCTTCTAGTGCGTATTTTTTAAATAGCTTTTAAATGACTGTACCCTTTTTATAAAGTCACTAACGATCACGTGGCTATAATTAAAAGTTTGCTTTTGAAACCTTATAAAAGGTATTTTCATTGCAATTGTGTAAATTATCTTTCCATATATATTGAAATTACCCTTTCTACTTTTCGTTAAAAAAATATTTACCAACAGATTCAAATACATTGCTTAAACGAAATACATGATATGAAATAGCGGCGACACGGAAAAATCACCTCAATTCATATTGTACATTAGAGATATTTTTTTGTACTTCTTTTCGAATAGATATGTCTTTATTATTTGACAGTGAATATTAGACACTAGCCGTGTAACCCCACAGAGGTAATTTGGGTGCAAATCAAAGATGAGGTTTCGGCGAAGAATAGAACTTCTTGAGATTAAAATTTTATTCGAGAATGCGATTCGCGATGTGACAAGTGGAAAATTGGAGCAATTGTTTAAAACACGTGATTAAAGTAGAAAAAATAATTTGGATGTCAGATGGAATGATGGATGATGCTTTCGACCAATTCGTGATAAATGTTGGAAACACGTCCGATTCCTCATCTCTCTGATTAATTGTTTCTTTTTTTTTAATTTAGTTGAATTTTTTTTTTAATCTTTTTGTGCTAAATTCCGACATACAGTAATTCCTCAAATTTCTTTTATAAATTAAGATACAGGTAAATATATGTTATATGTTAGATACATATTATGTTATATGAAGTAAATATATGTTATATGAAAACTGGGCCGGTTTAGTCTATAAAATTTGTTATTTTTACTTTAGTTCTATTAATTATTCTATGTTATCACATTTATAATGTTTGTTCGTTTGGCTGTAATTATTTTTGTGTTGACACTTTGTTAAGGTGTTTAATTAATTATTCTATGTTATCGTATTAATAATGTTTTTGAGTGCCCAAAAATAAGCCTCAAAAAATTTAAAATTAAATAATCAAATCATTTAGTAAATAAGATTTTTTTTATATAGGTACCTATGTAAAATCATAAAATTTCGATAAACGGTCCCTCATGTTTCAGTTTGTAGTAAATCTTTTTATAATTCAATAATTTTGTATAATCCAAAGGGTTGTGTATTGACACTAAAAATACATTATAATAAATTACCTACCTATATTGAAAAAAAAACACAGTTAAATTTTCACATATAAAAAATCTGAAATTTTTCGTCAAGTTATCTCGACATTATTGAGAGCACTACAATAAAGATAACCTTAAAACAGTATGTTTATTTTAATATTACATATTTACAATATTTTTATTATTCACACTGGGCAATTTCTATCCAGTATCTACTCTGAGAGCGGCCCATCTGATCACGTGAACATCACGCATTCTTAATGTTATTGTCGAGTGCATCGATAAAATGAACAGACCATAATTTATAAATAATATTTTTTAAAACCTATGCATTGACACTATTTTTGTCTATGACATATTTTGCTATTGTCTTTTATTATCTTACTGACACTGACAGTTATCAATGCTTGTTTTGCGATGTATTAGTTTGTTGTTTTTGCAGAAGTATTCGCGAATTTATTATATTAAAATGATCAGTAAGTCATAAATTAAGGTAAGTATGAAATAAGAATTGTGGAAACAATCATTAATGTACTTTGTTACAAAAATAATGCATTAAATAACATGTTTTGTTTATAGGTTTATTTGGACATTAACTTAACTAAAATGTTTTTCTACACAAGGATTAATGAATAATGTCTGCATATGATCGTCTACGAACTTTAAAGAGAAGCCCTTTTTTGTGTGATGAAGTAAAACAATTTATTTATTTGTTAACAAAGTATATGGCTAAATAGCCTTTACACTATAATAACTTAAAAAAAAAAACACACTTGGAACAAACACAATCAACATATAAGAGACAATGAATACATCATGACAATAGAAACTACTGGATATTCTCAACAGAAAGCATGAACCTTTGAATAAACCCGCTCACAGCAGCTCATGGTGTACTCTGAATAGTTGAAATCAACTTCACGGTGATAATTCCCTATTACATGGAGTCGATTCATTGATGAATAATAGCTATAATTGGACGATGATCCTGTAGCATAGAACAATGCCTGACTTTTGGTGCTACAACTAGGGAAAATACACCAACAGTTGAGTAGGAATAAGTTGAATAAATTTTGATTTATAAAGTCTTGAACCATTCTCAAATAAATGTTGTATACTTATATGTTTTTAATTATTACCTTTATCATGAATGAATGAAAGAAACAAATATAAGGAATGAATGAAGAATGTTTTTAATTATTACCTTTATCATGAATGAATGAAAGAAACAAATATAAGGAACGAATGAAGAATGTTTTTAATTATTACCTTTATCATGAATGAATGAAAGAAACTTACAGAGCGTGCGAGAGTGTACATGAAAGTTGCAGAATGAATGGGATGAAAATGAATGTGACTAAGACGAAAGTGCTGGTGTTTGAAAGAGAGATTGATAGAACAATGTGTGAAATGAATGTTTGGAGCAAGTGAACGGATATGTATGTTTGCGATGGATGGTAGATATGAAAGAGATATTGAAAAAAGAACAGTGAATGGTGCACTTCGATCTAATAGCAATGTCTCGAACATGTTATTATAAAATGCTGGTGCACAACGCCATCCTCGCACCGATACTTATGTATGCAAGCGAAACTTGGACATGGCTGAAGGACGAAAGTGGAATAAATGCAGTGGAGATGCGAACACTGAGAAGAATGGTAGGTAAAACATTGCAAGATAGAGTAAGAAATGAGGATATTAGAAGAACGAGTGGATGCAAGAAGAGTGTTGTTGATAGAATGCATGTAAATAAATTGAGATGGTTTGGTCATGTAGAGCAAATGGATGATGTAAGATTGATGAAGAAGGTATATTTATCTGAAAGAGAGGGTGTGAGAAAGCGCGGACGTCCAAGAACCTTGTGGATCAAATACTCAAGGGCGGTCGCATGTTAAGTAAGAGGAATCGGCGTGCATGTATGAGAAACTGGATGAATGTAAAGGAAGCAAAAGAAGTATGTAAGGAAAGATCAACATGGCGTTCCGTTCTCTCTGCCTATCTCACCCGGGACACGGCATGAAGGTAAAGGATAGGATATATCATGAATTTATATATTATAGGCAGAAAGAATGGAGCTAGAGATAGATAGATAGAAGAATGGAGCCCCACGGAATATCTGGTTAATATGGTGAGGCAATTAAATTCTATTATGTGTGTTAGTGAATGTGTATTACAGAGATAGAAGAAGTATTTTAAAGGTTTATTTGAATGAGAATATAAGGAAATTGGATGAATTATTGTGATACATGTCTGACTTGTGAATGCAACCTTTAGAAAGATGGATGTTGAATTGAATTAAACTCGGGTCAATGCATTGATGTATGCAGATGATGAGTACATTTTTGAAGTATGACAGATATCAATTAGTGGATAACTTTTGTCAAACATGATACTTACCTATTATAATTCAATGAATAAGATTGAATAATATTTTTTGTATGACAATTCATAAATACTTAATGCATTAAAAATTTACTATTCTTTACCCTCACGCCGTGTCCCAGGTGGGGTAGGCAGAAAGAACGGAACGCCATAAAGATCTATCCTTACATACTTATTTCGTTTCCTCTACATTCATCCAGTTTCTCATTCATGAATGCCGATTTCTCTTACTCAACACGCGACCGTCTTTATGAATTTGATCCAAGTGACTAAGCCACAATGTTCTTGGACTCTGCGCTTCGTCAGATACACACATCATCTACTTCATCCTTTCATCGTGCATTCGCTCATCATATCTTTGTTAACACACATTCCTCTCACATCCGCTCATTTTTATTTATTTATTTATTTATTTTGGTCAACGGAACACTACAGACAATACATATATGTTTAGTACAATAAAACAATGATCAACAACAAGTATACAATGCAATGTCCAGTTATAAGTCTTCATATATTATTCTGTGAAATTAAATCAAAGCCCTATTGGTTTATTGTTTTTAATCATACATAATTAAAAACAATAATAAAAAGAAATTAAGTTCTGTTCTGTTCATTCTCCTGATATCCTCATTCTTCACTCTATCTCGCGACGTTTTACCAACCATTCTTCTCAGTGAACGCATCTCCACAGCATTTATTCCGCTCTCGTCCTTTTTCAACCACGTCCAAGTTTCGCTCGTAAACATAAGTGTCGGTAACAGAATGGTATTGTGCACCAGCATTTTTGCCATGTTTGACACGATGAATCAAAATTTTTCCAGTTTTATAAGAATTTAATTGACAACAATAATAAAGGCAAAAAAAAACATAAATCTCAAAATAAAATGTTTATTTATCTCAAATAAATAAATAATAAACAGTTAACATATATTAGGAATGTAGTGTTCATCACCTAGAGACTAATTTATTTTAAAAGACATAAACGATGAGCTGGTGCGGATTGTAGAGGGAAGCTGGTTCCAAAGTCTAGCGGTGTGAATGCTAAAAGAGTAGAAATCAAGAGCAATATATTGTTCTCCGACCTAAGTGAAAGTCCACGCACTGCTCCAAATTGGAATCTTTATTTATGAATTTTTGAAATATTTGTATAATTATTGTTTTGTTGTTGTTTTTTGTGTTTTGTTTTTGTGACATTTGGCATTTTATTTTCTCCGTCTCAAACTTTTTATGTGACGGATGTGTAGTTTCAATAAATTGTTTATTGAATGAACTTTGATACCATGAATTTTGACTGTTTTATCTGAGAATTCTTTATTATTAATTTGATCGTTTGACTAATATTGTGTACTTCTTCTTTTATTAATTGTAGCCAGTTCAATGCAATTATTTTTACTGGTATTTTGATATTTATTTTTAAATAGTGTAATACACTATCTTACATTTTATACATTTTTAATTGCTTTTTATTTTTATATAGTATTAATTGTTGTTTGAATTTTGAATACCATTTTATAAAAGCTTTAAGCTGTATATATGTGTAATAAATAAATACGTATAATACTAATATGGACAATTTGTATTTGGCGCCTCTTTAATGTTCCGTGACCATTTCAAGGGCACCATGACTTCTCCTGAACAGCAATGTTTCAGTTTGCTAGCCTGAATGTAACAGTAGGTTGGTTTTGTCTTAAAGCCGCAGGTAATCTTTTCCAGGCAGTTGGCTCCTTGACGCTGAAGCTCCTATCTGCAAATTTAGAAATGTTTTCCCTGTTGGGTTCTACAAGTTTGTTGACAGTGGTGGAAGATGAGTGCAGTAGTCGCTTTAGAGTTTTGTTGATGGGACAGAGCTCAGCGAGGCATAGATGTGCTGCACCGTACAAGGCTTTATGAACCGTGAGGTACAGTTTGAAGTCTACTCTCTTTGAGACTCTCAGCCAATGTAGCTCCTTAAGCAGTGGTGAGATGTGTCAGCGCTTATTGTCTCTGTAAATGGTCCCATCAGAACCATTAAAGGTTATCTGGAGACGGTTGAGAATGATTCCAAGAATATTTTAACTAAATAATATCCGAATATAACCTGTAAACAAAACATATTATTTAATAAGGGGAAATAATGTATTATTGTGTAACACAAGCAAAAAGTATTTAGAATTTATTCTCCTTTCCTCTCTATTTTATGCTAGTCAACATTTAAGAAAGGGACTCCCACCTTTTACCCCTGGATGTTTCAAGAACATCAGTTCTCATATCATCCAATTTCTGCTAGCCTCTTTACTACTACCATTACTATAGACATAAGACATTTGTATAGACATAACATAACACACATAGATATTTCACACAGATTGAGCTAGTCCCAAACTTAGATGAATCTTGTATTATGGGTACTAACGCGACGATACACACATATACATGTAACACCCAGACCCAGGACAATTTGAAAAAGGTCATTCCTTAATCTGCCCTGGCCGGGAATCGAACTCGGGACCTCGTGACTCAAAGGCAAGAGCGTTACCTCCACGCCACACCGGCCGACTACACCGTTATAGCATATCTCACAACTGGGGTGGCAAGCAGACCAGCTGCATGTAATAAACTTCCAAGGTGTCCTCTTTGTGCCAACAAAAAATTAAAACATTCAGGATGGATGGGTCATTAGTCTCTTTAATTCGGTGAATTTCTGCTATAGGTTATCCAATAGCATCCAGTTAGAAAATATACCTATATTGATGACCTATACCGTTGATATATTATACCCATCGTTGTATTTATTTTTATTATCTTTCACTGTACACTGTTAAAAGATATCGTGGGGCATTCGGATATGAGCTAGGGGAGGGGTACAGATTAAACTTAATTATGATTTATTTTCTGCATAGTTGAGTTTCATGACATAATTATGCATTTACATAAATAATATGGCATTCACTGGGCGAGAATCATTCCCTTGTCCCAATATTGCCATCTGAGCACTTCTATAATATCTTGTAACGGTATACAGTGAACGATAATAATAATAAAAAATACAACTATGATCATCAATTTATATCTTTTCCTAATGGGTACTACTGGATAACCTATTATAGAAATTAACCTTTAATTCTATGTACGTACCACAATTCATGTCCTCATTTAATCCATATAGGTGTTTCTTGGTCGGCATTTACCATTTCTGCCTATGGTCTTGCCCTGCACACCTGGATGCCTGATGTTATGGCCAATCCAGTTGAGTCGTTGTTGCAATAATGTAGTTTTGAAATAATATTTTTCACTCATCTTCTTATAGCCCGCTAGACTTGAATCTCGAGGGGGTCCGAATCCATGTTTTTGCGTCGTCTGTTACAGGATGGAGGCCTTGTATATCTCCAATGAATGAGAATATAGGACAGTAGTCAGATAAACAACACATACACTGTTCACGACATAATTCCACAATGCATTATACGTTTTAAAACTAGTCGCACAGTTACACTTAGGGTTGCCACCCGTACTTTATTATAAAGTATTGTACGTTATTTTAGGTAATCGTACTTTATACTTTATGAGAAAAATAAAGTACGCGAAAATACTTTATTTCGCATGATTTGATTTCTTTGGGATTTTGAAAAGTTTAGTCGTAAGTATTTTTTCGAAATTTATCAATATTGGTGCTGAATCGACGTCGCCGAACGCAGCCCAACCTCAAATGTCAACATTGTCACAATTTATTGTTTGTTTTATGCAAAGCGGTTTGAGTGAATTACGAGCGCTCTCTGGCAAAAACGTTGTAATAATCAATTTTATACAAATTTGGTGGAAAAAATCGCAAAACTTGTTGACACTTGCGAACATTTGGATTTGATAAAATAAAATATTTATTACCTACCAATATTAGTTTTTTTTTTATCTTAATAAAACTAAATAGCTGACTGACGAGATTTATTTAGGTAATCTTTGTTATATCAAAATAGGTACCTACAAATTATTTGTTAACTATAATTATATTTTTTTTATTCATCCTTATCAAGCATATTAATACTATGGATTTTAGCAAACTTCTTTTAATAAACAAAATAACGAGTTCCTGTGGTGATTTTTGGTTTCAAAATATGAGAAATTTTATCGAAAAAAATGTTTTAAAAATTGGTCAAAAAAAATTTTTTTGAACATGATCCGTGAAAAACAAAAAATAAGTTTATCACACTTATATTTTTAATAACTATCTAACTTTAAGTTATGTTAAAAAAATGTATTTGAAAAATCGTAGGATTCTCGTGCATTGTCTGCCAAACACACCCTCGATTTCGATTTTTTTGAAATATGCTTTTTTATAAACGAATACTATGAAGCTATGTATAATCATTTTTTTCTAATAACTGTCAGTACAAGTACCTACCCGTTACTTTTTTAAAAGAGGTACTTATTTTGAGAAAAAATTCTTAAAGAAAACCGAGGAGCTTTGAAAACATATCAAAATCCAATACCATTTTTAAAATTTGGCGATGGGGGGTAGAAATTTTAAGGTGAAGTAACATTATAAAATTTTCCGTATGTGAAGTAAAATGTTGTATGGCCCGGTAGAAAATCTCATTTCTGAAATTTGGCCCGGCTGCTGAAAAGGTTGGCCACCCATGCTTTACATACCTACACCTAGAAACGTAATTTCGATAGTGAAACAGATCAAATAGATAGTGAATGTGTTAAATCGAAAAAATGTTTAGAAAAAAAATACTTATTTACTTAAATTTAAATCTGAACCTGAGAGCCATTAGAACTTAAGTGCATTTTAGACAAAAATGCCAAAGCTACAGAAAAAGCGAAAATAACACATAAGTCTTGAGTCTTAAGTACAGAAATACTTAGGGTCTATACTATAGGGTCTATGTAATAAGCTGTATATACTATATACATCTTATTACTAGTAAAATGTTGAGATTCTTACGATTAAAAAATTGAATTTGAAAATCGCATTTTAGCACTTAAGACTAAATGGCTCTCAGGTACAGAATATAGACTGTAAAGATGCTGTGCAATTGTTTCGTAGATATTTATTTGATACAAACTGCAAAAAGCAGTAAAACATGTTTTTTAAACATTAAAATAAAGAAAAATAAATTGTACTTTATTTTGATACAACGTACTTTTTTTTCTTGCCTATAATGACCGATGTACTTTATATGCAGAAAAAAAAGGTGGCAACCCTAGTTACACTTCAAAAAAAGCGACTCGGACAAAACTATCAATCGACACCAAATTTTATTTGCGTAAAAAACACAGCAAGATAGGAAAAAAGTATTAGAAATATACTAAAATAAATATTATTCTAAAAAATAAACAATCTTGCGTTGTAAAAAGATGGAAAAACTATGGAAAAAGACTTTTAGATTGCTAAAATGTACCTTCATGGCAATCTTAAGTTTTGACAGCTACTAGATCGCTATACTAGACCGGTATTAAGATCGGCCTTGACAATTTTGTTTCAAGAGTACCGATTTCATACACATATTAAGATCTTAACGAATTTTTAAGACATCAAACTAGATCGGTCTTAAATATTAGATTTAGACCGTGTTCAAAAGTACCAATTCGCCATTTTAAGATGCAAACAAGATTAGATCGCATTTAGATTGTGTCGGGAGTAGGGCTGCTGTTCAGGATTAACGAGGATTTTATTTGAGCATATTTTCATATGTTTTACACAAGGAATCGAATCGTGAGTGTAATTGATTTAACTTAATTAAACAATCAACATTTTACAAAAGTAAAAATATTGCCTTCTCGCACTCTACGCACTGGAGCCACACGGCCCGTAGTGCGCTGCTGTTGGCTGCTGACCGCGGCGCTTGCCCGCTGGGGACGGCCGGCTGATAGGCTGCGCTGCTAACGTAGAATACCAGCTGTTGTTGCAGGCAAAATCATCAATTTGAATATTCTTCTGAGACACCTAGTTAGCTTCATATCCTACATCATGGTCTGCTCTGCGTGTAGGAACATAATTGCTTACGATCAATCAATTGAGTGCACCAAATGTCATAACAAATACCACAATACATGTGCTGGCCTGAACGACGAGGCTTTTCGCCTAATGCTGAAGAGAGAAAGGAGCAAATGGAAATGTGCTGCTTGTCTGCCCTGCAGTACTAAACCAATACCTCCTCAAGAAGGTTCAGAGGACCCACTGTTCCTGAAGTTTAGGAACTATCTGGACACTAAGCTCGAGAGTCTGGTGTCGTCCCTGCGCACAGACATTAATGAGATCAAGAACCAGTTACTGACTAAAATCAGCGATCTTGACAAAGCAGTCGAATTCTTATCCAATGAATATGATAGAGTAAATGCAGCATATAAGGACAATGAGCGCCAGACACAGAGGTTATTGAAGGAGAACGAGCATCTGACCGCAAGTGTTGCCAAGCTTGAACTCAGATTGTCGGACATCGAACGACAGGACAGAAACAATAACTTGGAGATACAGATGGTCCCGGAATCTAAGAACGAGAATACTATGGAGATTGTCTCGAGGGTGTGCTCCGTGGTAGCGGCTGATCTCAGAGATGGGCAACTTTTGTCTTGCCACAGAGTCAGGAGCCTGAACAAGGCTGGTAACAGACCTCGAAACATTATTGCTAAGTTTTCTGATGGTCGGGTTCGAGATAACATACTTGCTGCGGTTAGGATCTTTAACAAAAGAAATACTAAGGAAAAATTAAATACTGGACACATTGGCCTTGCTAGTAAGGATCCTATATACGTAAGCGAACACCTATCTCCGATCAATAAAGAATTGCATGCTGGGGCGAGACATTTGGCAAGGGAAAAGAACTTCCAATTTGTTTGGATCAGGCATGGAAGAGTGCTGATGCGGAAGGATGAGACTTCGCCGGCCGTAACCATCCGTAGCACTTAAGACCTCGAAAAACTGAGGTCCTAACTCCCTACTTAACTGCCGCTGAGACCTGTCTGGTGTTTCTTCACATTATTACCAAAATACCTATTAAAATATTTTATCAAAATGTGCGCGGCTTGCGTACAAAAACTAATAAATTATCACTGGAAGTCCTGAACAATGATTACGATATCATTTTGTCTGTCCGAAACCTGGCTAAACGCATCGGTTCATAGCGGCGAGCTCTTCGATTCGAGGTACACAGTTTATAGAAGAGATCGTATTTCACCCACAAAGAAGGATGGTGGGGGGGTTTTGATTGCTGTCAAGAGATTCTTAAATGTTCAGCCGAGACCTTCTTGGGAAACTGGTGCGGAGGACCTGTGGATTACTATAGGAGATCACCACCAACAATCTAGTATTGACTTATGTGTCGTTTATCTTCCGCCTGACATTCCCGCAGACGTTTTTTCCGACTTCGTTAACAGTTGTTGCACTATCTGTACAAAGTCTCCTAACAAAATGAACAATATAATACTTGGTGACTTCAACGTCCCATCAATTGATTGGAAACGCGTAGATTCGGAGAATTTCGTATGTGGGAGTGTCGGTGCTAAGCTAATAAGGTAACACTAACTCTTGAACTTGTTTCCTTATGTAATCTTAAGCAGTATAATTATATTGAAAATCATGGATCCAACCTTTTGGACTTGGCTCTGTCCGACCTGTGTTTGAGAGTGTCTGCGGCATCACCATTAGTGGTGGCTGATGAATATCATCCAGCTCTATCTGTTGAAATTGATAAATAGAACCCTTACCCTTTGCAGCCCAGCGACGATCGAATTCGCCTGAATTTCCGTAAAACTGATTACGAACGATGTAGAAATGAACTGTCAAAGGTTGATTGGTCACCAATGTCGGAGATGGATTGCAACGATTCACTTCTGTATTTTTATAATACTGTAGGTACTCTTATTTCTAAATATACTCCCAGGATAAATAATGCACGCGGTTGTCATCCGATCTGGTTCACCAAATCCTTGATTCGACTTCTCAAGGAGAAAGAAAAAGCCCACAGAAAGTGGAAGAAGTTCGGTAATCTATTGGATTACCAAACATTCTCATGCCTCAGATCTAGAGCAAAGAAAGTTTTACATGAGTGCCACATTAAATACGTAGAATCGGTAGAGGACTCTCTTAATACGACAACTAAAAAATTGTGGGAATTTGTCAAAGCGAAAAAGAGGGGAGGAGACATTCCGGGCTGTATGCGCATGGGCGACACGCTTGCAGTAACGGGAGAAGATATCTGCAACATGTTTTCAGATTATTTTTCATCGGTTTTTGATGACTCCTCATGTTTGAATAACCCGACGGTTCATCAATCACCCCGTCATTGTCATAATCTTAGTTCTCTATTCATTTCTGAGTCAGACACGTTAACAGTGCTTTCATCATTGGACTCTAATAAGGGTGCAGGCCCAGATGAGATCCCTCCTATTTTTATTAAAACTTGTGCTGCCGAACTGGCTGGCCCTCTCTGTTCCATTTTCAATAAATCACTACGCGAGGGTACTTTTCCTGATCTTTGGAAGCTTGCTAAGATTACTCCTGTCTTTAAGTCCGGTGAATCGAGTATTGTATCTAATTATAGACCGATTAGCTTCCTCTCGTGTGTGGCTAAAGTTTTCGAAAAGTTGGTCTACGGTCCTTTGTTCGGTCATCTCGGTAACTTTCTGAGCACCACACAGCATGGTTTTGTCCCCAAAAAATCCACATGTACAAATTTATTGGAGTTCATGTCTTGTCTTACTGCTTGCCTGGACAAACGTACTCAGGTGGATGTGGTGTATACTGACTTCAGTAAGGCCTTTGACAGGGTGAACCACGCTGTTCTCCTGTCGAAGATGGGTGCAATGGGTATACATGGCAGGCTACTTAGTTGGATAGGATCGTATCTCCGTGACAGATCTCAATATGTTGTGGTTGGTGGCTTTGAATCTTCCCCCTGTCCGGTTACGTCTGGTGTGCCTCAGGGATCACACTTGGGCCCTCTGCTCTTTCTCGTCTTTATCAATGACCTTCCTCCACTCCTTCAGTGTCACACACTCATGTATGCCGACGATCTAAAGATATTTTACCCAATTAACACAGAGGCAGACCACCTACTTCTACAAAATGATCTCAATACCTTATCTCAGTGGTGTCAGCATAACAAAATGTCATTAAATATCAATAAGTGTTTAGCTATCACATATACCACTAAAAAACAAGTAAAATTATTTGATTACTCTATAGAAAATCAGAAATTAAAACGGGTTGATGAGATTCGCGATTTGGGTGTAATCCTTGATTCTCGGCTGAGTTTCCGAAGCCATTACGAGAGCATTATAAATAAAGCAAATAAAATGCTAGGTTTTATCTGCAGAATAACCAGTGATTTCAAAAGAACGGAAAGTCTCAAGGCCTTGTATGTGTCGCTTGTCCGAAGTGTTCTTGAGTATAACTCTCAAATATGGTCCCCATACTTCAAAATCTATATCGACAGCATCGAGCGGGTTCAGAAGCACTTTATCAGAATTTTGTCATACCGTGCCGGTCAAGCTAGAAGTCTAAATTGTTACCAAGATCGCTTAACCTTCTTTAATCTTGACAGTTTGCATGACAGACGTATAATTGCCGATCTTTCTCTTCTCTACAAGGTTGTAAATCACAGCGTAGCGACTGCATCACTTGGCGATCTTGACTTCTACACTCCAAATCCAATTCTCCGTAGTACCAATACATTCCGAGTAAGAGTTCACAACAACAATATCGGCCACTTTAGCCCAGTATCGCGAATGTGCAGATTTTATAACATCTTGTGTGAGAAAGGGGTGGAGGGGGTTGATATATTTAACGACTCGTTGGCTACATTTGGGAGGGAGGTGAAGTGTAATGTAAAATTGTTGACATAGTTTGTTTCGAAGGTTTCATTTTTCGTCCTTTGCCTGTGGCTTGTTGTCGTGCTGGGTGTGCGATTCGTCAAGAGCCCGATTCGGGTTAATTAAACTGAAATAGTTGTGTTGTTGTTCTACGATTATTGTTACATTATATTTTGTTTGTCCATTTCTTTTGTTCTTCTTGCACATTATCATTCATATGACAAAATCAACAGAGCAGTTTACCTAAGAAAAATTGTGATGATGTGCATTGGCAGGATTGATACTATATAGAGATTATCACTATAGTGGCATTATAATTGAATCACGCTTTAATTGAATTCTCTGATTGTGTATGCTGTAGACACTCTTAATTGGGGAACTGGCCAGATCTTATTGTATGTTTGTAATTTATGTATTGTGTTGTCAGTTTTCTGTGAGTGTCTCTATAAAATAAAAAAAAAAAAAAAAAAAAAAAGAACTAATATTATACTACGAATTATTACAACTATGTAACGAATTATTTTTGTAAACACTAACTATAATTTTAACAAAAAATAGAGAACATTAACAACTGACACTCAACTGCATGAAAAATGAAAATACAGTATATTGTTATTTTTGAGGTATGAGGGATAGAAACTTTACAAAACGGCGCTATATAAATTGTTGAATTTGATCCACGTGGTCAAGCCATGTAGTTCTTGGACGTCCGCGCTTTCTCATACCCTCTCTATCAGATAAATACACCCTCTTCGTCAATCTAACACCATCCATTCGCTCCACATGACCAAACCATCTCAATTTATTTACACGCATTCTATCCACAACACTTCTCTTGCATCCACTCATTCTTCTAATACTCTCATTTCCTACTCTATCACGCAATGTTTTACCTACCATTCTTCTCAGTGATCGCATCTCCACTGCATTTATTCCACTCTCGTCCTTCTTCAGCCATGTCCAAGTTTCGCTTGCATACATGTATATATGTATACAACGTAGATTCTACATATTATCAGGATTCCAATAAAATAACAATAACGGTGATATTCACTGTGCAACAATAAAATTGACGGTTCATTATTTAACTGCAAATATGAAACATATACCTACGAGACACTCTGTACAAACCAAGTAATATGATTATGGTCATGAGATCTCAACATAATCATTACTTTGTGATATACAGTGGGTGCTCATATTATTAGAAACACTTACAAGTTTGAAAAAAGTTCACAAATAACAGTCAATTATATAAAACAATTTTGATAAAATTCATGTTTTTGTTTTACCGATAGTATATGTGTGTATTTGACTTCAAACGGAAAGTTTGGTAACGCTGCATTTTATTCCAGTAGGAAGTTGCAGCGTTTTTATTGAATATTGTCAATTTTGGCAGTCATTTCTGACCTGTTATCGCATGTGGTTGTCGTTAGTTTTTGCCTAATTTTTACAATTATTGAAAAGTTTTATTGTCTTTCCGTGGCTGTTATCTTATAATAGATATATTTAGTGCAGTTTTATCAGTTTATTTAACAATTTATCATATTTTTTTTATTTATTGCATTAGTTTTTTTATATAACGTGATTATTTTCAATATGGACAAGGCAAAAGATGTTTCACCCTCGAAAAAAAGAGAAATTGGAGCATTGTTGAAGAATACTTCTTCCTCCCAAAGACGCATATCGGCATTAACGAATGTATCAGTGACTACAGTTAACCGGATTAAAAAAAATCTGGAGGAAAATGCAGATATGACTCCTCGACAAACAGGACATTGCGGGAGAAAACGGTTGACGACACCGAGAGATGATCGAAAAATAAGGGATATATGCTTGGAAAATCGGAATAAGCCTAGAAGAATCCTCACATCGTTAATACAAGATGCTGGAATCCCAGTATCTCCTATGACAGTTCGTCGACGACTCAAAGAACAAGGGTTTAAATGTTGCCGCCCTGCTAAAAAACCCAAGCTTACTCCAGCAATGCAACAAAAACGGCTTGCTTGGGCCAAAAGTCATCGTCATTTGACAGTCGATGACTGGAAAAACGTATGTACATTGAATTTAATTCCATATAAACAACATATTAATTATACAACTTGATTTAAAGTAGAACTAATGAGTTTCAATTTGCCCTAAACAGGTATGCTATTCCGATGAATCGACTATCCAAATCTTAATGGTTATTCTTATTCGCACGGCGTGCGAATAATATTTCTTCCTTATTCGCACACTACCGTGCGAATAAGAGTTAAATATTATTCGCACGGCGCAGCTATATCAAGCCAAAGTGACATACGTCGAGAGTATGATAATTTTTAATTTTTTTATTTGTTACTCTTAATTTCGATTTGTAACAATCAACCTTTATGTATCTATATCGTTAAACTAAAAACTATGTGTATATAGCAATTTTTCATCATTTTATCAGACTATTTGGCGTGTTTTCTTATATATTTTGACATAAAAACACTCCAAGTGTGATATTTGTATGAAAAAAATTCTTGATATTTTTATTTGTTAGTCTTAATTTCGATCTGCAACAATCAACCTTTATGTATCTACATCTTAAAACTAATAAGTATGTGTATTTAGTAATTTTTCATCATTTTATCAGACTATTTGGCGTGTTTTCTTATATATTTTGACCTAAAAACACTCCAAGTGTAATATTTGTATGAAAAAATTGTGAAATTTAGGAGGAGGAGGACAATAACATGGCATCTTATAGAATTTGAACTGGCAATTTTAAATTATAAATGTAGACAAGGCTATACTATACTATACCCTCACGCCGTGTCCCAGGTGGGGTAGGCAAAGAGAACGGAACGCCTTGTTGATCTTTCCTTACATATCTCTTTCGCTTCCTCTACATTCAACCAGTTTCTCATACATGCACGCCGATTCATCTTACTTAAGACGCGACCGTCCTTGAGAATATGATCCACGTGGTCAAGCCACGTAATTCTTGGACATAGATTGGTTATAGATGTAGACAAGGCAATTGAATGAAAAATGAAATACAAATACCTACTATAAGATGTTTGGAGCAAGTGGACGAATATGTTTATTTAGGAAGTATGTTTGTAAGGGATGGTAGGTACGAAAGGGACATTGAAAAAAGAAAAGTGGCTGGTGCGAGAGTGAACGGTGCACTTCGATCTATTGTTAGCAATAGCAATGTCTCGAACATGGCTAAAATGCTGGTGCACAACGCCATCCTCGTACCGACACTGATGTATGCAAGCGAGACTTGGACATGGCTGAAGAAGGACGAGAGTCGAATAAATGCAGTGGAGATGCGATCACTGAGAAGAATGGTAGGTAAAACATTGCGTGATAGAGTAAGAAATGAGGATATTAGAAGAATGAGTGGATGCAAGAGGAGTGTTGTTGATAGAATGCGTGTAAATAAATTGAGATGGTTTGGTCATGTGGAGCGAATGGATGGTGTAAGATTGACGAAGAGGGTGTATTTAGCTGAAAGAGAGGGTGTGAGGAAGCGCGGGCGTCCGAGAACCACGTGGCTTAACCACGTGGATCAAATTCTCAAGGACGGTCGCGTGTTAAGTAAGAGGAATCGGCGTGCATGTATGAGAAACTGGATGAATGTAGAGGAAGCGAAAGAAGTATGTAAGGATAGAGCGACATGGCGTTCCGTTCTCTCTGCCTACCCCACCTGGGACACGGCGTGAGGGTATAGTATAGTATAGTATAAGATGTTACTGTAAGATGAAATTTTCATTAATAGGTAAGTACTATATATTACCTTTTTCCAAGAATTTCTCCTAACTAATACTTACAATAATAATATCCTATTTGGTTCTTAGTGAAAATGTTGTACCATTCTTAAGAGTATTTCCAATGCAACATGTACCTAATTTATTTATTTATTTATAATAATATACACGGCTTACGCCTTTTATACACAGTGTTTATAAATAATAGTACCTACAATACTACTACCATATCATATCATAATTCAAAATAAATCAGTTATGGGTAATTGTCTTTCTTAGGTGTCAGATATGATAATAAACTCTTATAAATATGCTAAAAAAGAGTGAAGAATGAGGATATCAGGAAAATGAGCGGATGCGAGAAGAGTTTGTGGATAGAAGGCGTGTAAATAAGTTACGATGGTTTGGACATGTTGAGCGAATGCAAGATGAAAGAATGACGAAGAGGATGTATGAAAGATGAGGTGCGAGGAAGCGCGGAAGGCCAAGAACCACGTTGCTTGAGCACGTGGATCAAATCCTAAAGAACGGCCGCGTGTTGAGTAAGAGAAATCGGCGAACATATGTGAGAAACTGGATGAATGTGGAGGAAGCGAAAGAAGTTTGTAAGGATTGATCTATACGGCGTTCCGGTCTCTCTGCCTACCCCTCCGGGGACACGGCGTGAGGGTATAGATAGATTATAATATGCTCAATACATAGTGTACGGCCCTCCTTGCCTTTGCTGCGGGTCACCATCGAACCATCTGAAGCGCACCCCGTGCTAGCACCCACACTAGCATACGTCATTGTTTCCACCAAGGAAGCCGTTCTGAGGAGGGACCATGCTCCACGCACCCACAGGTGGTCCGCCTGCTCGGAGGTAACACACAGATGACACAGACACTGGTATATTAATAAAATTTCACAATTTTTTAATACAAATATAACACTTGGAGTGTTTTAAGGTCAAAATATATAAGAAAACACGCCAAATAGTCTGATAAAATGATGAAAAATTACTATATACACATAGTTATTAGTTTTACGATATAGGTACATAAAGGTTGATTGTTAGAAATCGAAATTAAGAGTAACAAATACAAATTTAAAGATTTTTTTCATACAAATATTACACTTGGAGTGTTTTTAGGTCAAAATATATAAGAAAACACGCCAAATAGTCTCATAAAAGGATGAAAAATTACTATATACACATACTTATTAGTTTTAAGATGTATATACATAAAGGTTGATTGTTGCAGATCGAAATTAAGACTAACAAATAAAAATATCAAGAATTTTTTTCATACAAATATTACACTTGGAGTGTTTTTAGGCCAAAATATATAAGAAAACACGCCAAATAGTCTGATAAAATTATGAAAAATTACTATATACACATAGTTATTAGTTTTACGATATAGATATAAAAATGTTGATTGTTACAGGCCGAAATTAAGACTTACAATTTAAAAAAATAAAAAAATATATCATTCTCTTGACGTATGTCACTGGCTTGATATGGCTGCGCCGTGCGAATAATATTTACCTCTTATTCGCACGGTAGTGTGCGAATAAGGATGAAATATTATTCGCACGCCGTGCGAATAAGACCAACCAATCTTAATGGATAAGTCACAATTTGTACGCAGACGACCTGGAGAGAAATTTCACAAGGATTGCATTCTAGAACGCGTAAAACATCCTCTTAGCATCATGGTGTGGTCTGTTATCAGTGGTTATGGCACAGGGCGGTTATATATTGTTGAAGGAACTATGCGCCAAGACCAATACATAAAAGTTCTCGACACAAAATTGTTACCACAGTTAAAGGAATGGTTCCCAACTAATAAAAATTTTACATTTATGCATGATTCCGCACCATGCCATAAGGCTAAGAAGGTCACAGAGTATCTTGCAAGTAAAAAAATTCCAGTATTACCATGGCCTGGAAACTCCCCGGATATGAATCCAATTGAAAACTTGTGGGAGATTATGAAAAGGGAAATAGCCTCTGAAATGATCACAAATAAGATCCAGCTAATAGAGAAACTAATAAAAGTCTGGCATAATAATGCAGAAATAAAAAATAGTGCAATTAAATGCATAGAAAGTATGCCTATACGAATTGAAGCAGTTATTAAAGCCAAGGGAGGAGTCACAAAATACTGAACCAAGTCTTCAACATTTTCATTAATATTAGAATTAGTGTTAAATACAAGTTAATTCAAAGTTAATAATGTTTTTCAGTAATGTTTTGTAATAAGTATTATTTATGTAAGTGAAAAAATGGATAAAAAGTAAGTTTGAGTCTTTTATTTCCCTCGTAAATGACTTTTAACACCAAACTTTCCAAATATTACCAATGTTTCTAATAATATGAGCACCCACTGTAGGTATAGTGTATAGTAAAAAGACTTTTAGTAAAATTTATATAATGCTCAACGCAACAAGTGCGTATCAATATTTGATCTTTTTGATAAAGTGTTAATATTTTCATAGTTTTAAGTAATATTATTACGTTTCGTGTTGCTTTGCCATCTGCAATGAGGTATCATTTTACGTAAGACAAAAGGCACTTAGCCAAACATATAATTTATAATATGTTCAAGACAATGAGAATTTGTCACCTTTGATAAAGTTGTAAATATTAGCAATTCAAATTCTACCTTAACACGGGTGAAAGTAAGGACAGTCTTTAAAAAATATTTTTTTTTGGAATGAAGAAAGAAACTTATTGCATTTTTTTTATTGAGAAATATTGAGAACACTTTAATGGAGGATTACAATTTTTTTGAAAATACTGGGATGCATAGGTTTTGAGAAAATCTACTTTAAATTGGCAGTGGAAACTCAATTTACCACGTGGTTACTTGAGGGTTAAACCTAACTGTAGCAATACATGTAATTGTTCCAGGCTGTCATTTTTAACCTTAAAAAGTGATGAAGGAATATTTTTTCTTACAGCCATCAATACACCCCCACCTCTTTTTTACTACTAGTAAGAGAACTGCGATCGTTTCGGTAAACATTAGGGCATAGTAAATCCCAGCTCAGAATCAATTATTGCACTATCGAGCCATGTTTCAGTGAAAGCAAAAATACAATGATCGTATATAGGTATATTCTGGCGTAATATTGTCAACTTGCTCCTTAATCCTGTGAGGTTTTGTGAATAAATACTTAAATTGTATATTAGTTTTTTGATTACTTTTTATAATCTTAGGCGTCCCATTGATAAATCTCACCGTTTTGTCAACTTCGCCTTTCTTTTTTCTGGAATCTACGTCATCTCATAGTGATTTGAGATGGGCTCTTTGCATTTCGGTGAGATCCTGCTTTATTTTTGTGTTTAGGTGATTAAAATTTGTTGAAGAATATCGCTTTAGCGTCCTCGCCGTCATTGAAAGTAACTTTTAATGGTCTCATTTTATCATTCTTTCTCAATCCAAGTCTTTGCACTTTTCTAATCGATAAATTCTTTAAATTGTCCATATTATGGATTATCTCAGACATTTGAGTGAAATCTTTGGAAGGTTGATCAGTACTTTTAGAATCAGAAACAGATTCGGGTATATTAAAAAATATTACATTTTTAGAACGCACATCTCTCTCCGACAACTCTGCAAGAGTTTCACAAATGTCAACAGTCTTGCCCAGAGGTTTGTCATTCTCAAGAAGGGCGATTCTTTCTTTTAGAATTGTGATTTCTGTATCCTGGCTAGCGATCTTAGCGGTGGCAATACTCATCGCCGCCATAAAATCCAAAGAATTAACAGTCAAATTACTAGATTGAGAGAAAGTTTTCTTGCAAATATGACATTCAAAAGGTTTTTCACAACTGTGAATCCTTTTATGAGTAGTCAAATCACCTGATCGAGTGAAAGTTTTCTTGCAAATGTTACATTTAAAAGGTTTTTCACCACTGTGAATTGTTATATGTTTAGTCAAATTACCGGACACAGAAAATCTTCTGTTGCAAATATTTCATTCTAAAGGTTTTGGCACTATATGACATGGTAGGCCCCACTGTTGTCAAATCTTATATTTCATAGAAAAGTAATATTCACGAAATCGTTGCCATATGTAGAATAATTTTTTGCTCACCACGTTTAATTATTTTTTTTGTTTATGTGGTTTAGCAACATAGATATATATACTACATAACTGGATGAATAACTCGCCGCGTATCGCGAGCCAATTACAATTTGGCGGCAAATTGTGCTGTTAGGCAAAAGTTTAAAAATGGCCGAATTTTCATAGTATGAAAGGCTATAAAAAGTCCTCGCCTCGCAGAAACTGTTACTGTAATCATCGATTTCTTATACAAAAATTAATTATGAACAGTGTACCTACATGATGATATAGATGTCATATTTTTACAGTTGATAAATATTTCTGGAATCGACAATTAAATAAGGTGCCTCCTTTACAGTAAATAAAACAAGAAATATTTTATTTTACTTTTAATTACCGTTAATTTTAAAAAATACCAATTAAACTAAAACATGTGTATTAGAAAAAATGTAATTTCACTAAAATAGGATATAATAAATAAATATTATAGGAATGATCAGCGTTTTCTAGGGTCATTTTATGACATCAGAAACTACATCTATTTACTACTATTATTACTTATTATATGAATATAGGTATCTATGCCATTACCATCTTTTTTCCCTCTATATCAATTATTTGAACTCAAATAATATTATTACTACATTACACAACCCTACAGTATTATTTTTACATATTTTGTTTTACGAAAGCATAATTATAACTACACACATGTATGTAGACTTATTTCATTATCACCATTTTATCTTCCTTCTCTCTATTCTTAGATAATTTCTTATTATTTTCTTAATTCTCTCTATTCTTAGATAATTTCTGATTTATATCTTAATTAAAAAAAAAACTTGATTATGGCTGACCATGTTCATCCGAAACGTCGGAAATATATATCACATCAGGGAATAATCCAAGTACACGGAGTAATCCGATACAAAATTTTATATAAATAATTTTATATAATAAGTATTATAGGAATCACGGGATTGTTAACACAGGAAACTGGGGTAAATACTTAAATGAAACAAGTTATTTGTAAATACTTTATCTGTATATTTTTGCCATGAAGCAAATACAATAATTTTTGAAGCATTAATAGATCTAATCACAAAATAATTAAAATACATTCATGACTATTGTATGTAACACAGTCTGTTGTGTTTAAAACTGGATTTCACTTGCTCAGAAGTGTGGATGTCAATTTTTGTCCATTAATGTCCATTTTTCTGAGCAATTCAATGTGTACGAGTCATATATAGTAGTTCAAAACTTAAAATACATTCAAATAACAAATAATATTGCAGCATATGAAACTATCATACTTAATACATCGGATTCAATTAAAATATAATCATAAATATATTAAACATTACTAAAAGTAATTAGTTATTAGTATACTTTTGTTTTATAGTAGTATTATTTTGAAGTCCCTTTACTCCATCGATTTGTGCAATTGTAAGACGTACATGAAATAACCATTTTAGCGATTAGGAGAGTAAATTATAATTTAAAACGACGAAAAATCCTTAAAGCGCACTTATAAAAACGGAAACACACACTTCTCTTTTGCCTAACAGAAACGTCAAACACTAGAATTCCGTGGACCGCGCCAAGAACATACAAAATCATAGAAATTATTTATCCAGTTATGTAGTATATAA
The DNA here is from genome assembly GCA_947579605.1 of Athripsodes cinereus. NCBI lineage: Eukaryota > Metazoa > Arthropoda > Insecta > Trichoptera > Leptoceridae > Athripsodes > Athripsodes cinereus. The sequence goes on along the minus strand of OX388325.1, from coordinate 16,514,664 downwards.
TATCTATGTTTAGCAAGCACATAAAATAAAACCGGCAAAAAAATCTAACGCGAAAACTTATTTCCTAAAGTTTATATTCGAGTTAGATTTTATTTTTGCTGGTTTTATTTTTTTTTTGCCGGCAAAAATAAAATCTAACTCGAATATAAACTTTAGGAATTATGTATTCCATTTAGATTTGATTTTTGTTATTTTATTTTTGCCGAATCAACTTTATTTACGAACTAGATTTTAATTTTTTTCCGTTTTATTTTATTTTCCCAAATAAAAAAAGGAAGAAAATATTTCGCCAAAAAATCTAAATAATATTATTGTAGCAACAATTTTCTTCATAGAAAACTATATTTGACAGATATCTGACATTGGGGCCTACCATCTCAATGAGTTCCAAGGTTTTTGACTAAATTGTGAATTCTTTTATGCGCTTTCAAAGTACTAGAGTGAGAGAAAGTTTTACTGCAAATATTACACTCAAAAGGTTTTTTTTCACTGTGAATATTTTTATGATTAATCAAACTATATGACTGAGTAAATCTTCTCTTACAAATATTGCATTCAAAAGGTTTTTCACCACTGTGAATTCTTTTATGAACAGTCAAACTACTAGATTGAGAGAAAGTTTTCTTGCAAATATGACATTCAAAAGGTTTTTCACCACTGTGAATCCTTTTGTGAGTAGTCAAATCACCTGATTGAGAGAAAGTTTTCTTGCAAATGTTACATTTAAAAGGTTTTACACCACTGTGAATTCTTTTATGCTTAGTCAAATTACTAGATTGAGAGAAAGTTTTCTTGCAAATATGACATTCAAAAGGTTTTTCACCACTGTGAATCCTTTTGTGAGTAGTCAAATCACCTGATTGAGAGAAAGTTTTCTTGCAAATGTTACATTTAAAAGGTTTTACACCACTGTGAATCCTTTTGTGAGTAGTCAAATCACCTGATTGAGAGAAAGTTTTTTTGCAAATGTTACATTCAAAAGGTTTTTCACCATTGTGAATTCTTTTATGAACAGTCAACTTACAAAATTGAGAGAAACTTATCTTGCAAATGTTACATTCAAAAGGTTGTTCACCACTGTGAATTCTTTTATGAACAGTCAAACTACCGGACTGAGAAAATCTCTTGTTACAAATATTACATTCAAAAGGTTTTTCACCACTGTGAATTCTTTTATGAACAGTCAAAACACCAGATTTAGAGAAAGTTTTCTTGCAAATATTACACTCAAAAGGTTTTTCACCGCTGTGAATTCTTTTATGATCAGTCATATTACAAGATTGAGAAAAAGTTTTTTTGCAAATGTTACATTCAAAAGGTTTTTCACCACTGTGAATTCTTTTATGTTTAGTCAAACTACCGGAATCAGAAAATCTCCTGTTACAAATATTACATTCAAAAGGTTTTTCACCACTGTGAATCCTTTTATGTTTGGTCAAATCACCGTTTTGAGAGAAAGTCTTACTGCAAATATTACACTCAAAAGGTTTATCACCACTGTGAATTCTTTTATGTTTAGTCAAACTACCGGAACCAGAAAATCTCCTGTTACAAATATTACACTCAAAAAGTTTTTGACCACTGTGAACCCTTTTATGGAAAGTCAACCTTAGTGAAGTAGTAAACTTTTTCATACAAATATTACACTGAAAAAGATTTCTTGAATTTTTAATTTTTATGTATTTCTTGCTGCTTTTTTCTTGACGCACCTCTTGTTTATTCGTTTCTTCTCTACACTGGTTGGATGTACCGGCCACTGCCCCACTGCTGGCTCTCTCACATTCCACTTTTATGTCCGGTTCATATATATCTATATCATCATACGGAACTGAAGGCACAACACATACTTCCTCCACAAGTTCACGTTTCACTTTAGCGTTCATTAGAAATGCTTCGATATCATCTTCGTCTGTGACACAAATTTTAATATCACACAAGACGCAGTCATCCTGTTGTCCGTCTACAGTATTGTTTACATCAGCACTGGTTCCATCCATTTTTGTCACGTATTTTCATACACAATTTATTGATACACACTGTGATCTCACGCTGTGCAATAATAATATGTAGTTGATGAATTTTTAAATAACAGTTAACTCCTATGTAACTTCGACAACGAAATGTTTAATGACAATTTGCATTTGACAGCTGTTTTGTCATAGACCAAAAAGTCGTAGACAGTAATTTTACCATAGATTTTTCATCTGTAATCACTGTAACGGAGGGCCATAATGGTTGCTGATTCTGGGCAGCGTTCATAGAGTCGTCGAGTGATCACTCGACGACGCTCCAGCCGTTCACGCGCCCGGAGCGAGTCACCCGACGACTCGCACTTTCGCGTTCAGGATGTCGTCGGGCGTACAACCGAACAACCGAAATCATAGCAGGGTGATTATCGCTCTGACAGTTAACTTGATGTTTGAGTGATGATGGCTGTCAAAACTATGGGGGAGTTGCGGATTTTTTTTTTATTAATCAAAAATGTTAAACAGCACGTAAGAATCACGAATATATGCATAATATAATTATATTTAGCCTAGTTTTGGAGTTATCAGCATTTGAAATTTGAAAATTAATATTCCCGCAAAAACGCCATCCATAACCCTCCATCTTGTGATGACGTCTTTTTATCCGAGTGTGTCTGTGGTTTTCTGTCTTGTACGGCGTTTATGTATTTTGTTTACGTTTTTTCCGTGTTTATTTTTAAATATTTAAGACTCTTTTGGTTATTTATTTATTATAAGCACAAAACAGATAATACCTATTGCATATATAAAGTATAGAAAATATGTAAATCTTTCAGAGATTAAATCTATTATCCAACACAATGAAACACAATTAGTTTAAACAGAACAGAAATCATCAGCTCATTATTTGAAAGAACTATTTATTATATTATCTTCTATTATTGTCATGTCAATTCTCCATTCAGAGTTTTGTTACGTGTTTTCCTCACATAAATTTTGGAGACCTAAGGCAGTGTTTTATTATTTAAAAATGAATATTGGCTCATAGCTCATATAAGTTAGTGTTACACATTCGCTATGGTTTGCAAGTGTTGTATAAGACTTGAGATAAAAAATTGAAAATAGAAAACAATAGTTTAAAACTGGTATTATCTTTAACTGGAACAATTATAATTTGGTTTTGTAAAGGTCAATCCGACAATTTACCAAAAGTATTTACATTAATGATGTGCTACTTTTTTGTGACAAATAGAGATTTTATAGATTTTTTTCCATCGCATATAGTTTTCAAGATCTTCTAACTGAAGTCAAAACAGGAAAAAAAACATGGATTCAATATGTCGTTCGTAATTAAACAAGAAACAAAAAATAGATGTCACAATAATAACAGACATTACAGCATGGTCGAAACATATCTCTAAATACAATATAATCTCAAATACATTATCATGTCTCCTTCGTGTTTTCCCTATCTTTTATATGATTTGACTCTAATTCTGATAAAATAATTATTTTGTCAGCATAGCATGCTACGGTGCGTTGTTTTTGTGTGAACTTAATTTAATAGAAAGCCAGATGCAAAAGGCAAACCCTTATTATTACAGTAACAAGGATTGAAGAAAATACAATACGGCGTTAGAAGAATATAAGCTCATAATTATGTGTTAATGCGCAAAATACTTTCAAAAAAGTATTTAAATGCAAATACTTATTTTGAATATTGGTGTTTCAAATACAGAATACTAAATACTTTTTCAAAACAATATTTAAATACAAAATACGTATTTTTCAAATAGTTTTATTAAAATTCTTTTTACAAATATACACTGAAATGATCCACGCAAACATAGCGACTAACATTGAATAAAACTTTATTTTTCTCATCGTCTCTTTTGATCACATACACCACTTTTTCCTTTTTATCGGGTCTGAAGGCACGCAAATAAATGCTTTATTTTGAGCTTTAACCGTGGTGTCTGAGCATAGTGGCTCTATGCAATATTTATAAAATTTATTTGTAGACATTTTTAAACATAAAAATAATAATTTAGTCTGTAATGATCGATAAAATGCAACGAATAGTGAACATTCACTTCTCAAACAAACTGGATAAACATAATATGACCTCGAGAAATTCGAATAAAATGACGTCACATCCGCTATTGACCAACTACGTCGCGTTTTGTTAACTGTCAAATTTTAATGATTTTATTTTTTATTTTTACGTATGATAAAGTGTTTTTTATTAGTATTGTGTAGGTAAAAATATAACAGGTATTGAATACTAGTTAAGCGAGACCTTTATCTGTAACAGGTATTATGCTATGACAGTAACAGGTATTGGAATACCTATTTAAATATCTATATAGGTATTTAAAATAACAGGTATTTGAGTACGCGTTTGGATTAACAGATATTGTTATCTAAACTAGTATTTTCCATGCGTATCTGTTTAGCTCACGTAAACTGTTACTAAATACTAGGCACCAGTGACAAAAGGGTATGAGTAATGCACACTCCAGGGATTATTATTCATGTTAATAATATTACTTTTTATACAGTTAAGTACATAGTATCTAAACTAGTATTTTCGATGCGTATTGTTAAGCCCACGTTAAAAGTTACGAAATACTAGGCACCAGCGACAAAAGGGTATGAGGAATGTACACTCCGGGGAATATTATTAATATTTAATAGTATTACTTTTTATAAAGTTAAGTAAAAGAAGATAATACCTATCTCATACCAAGTAGTGAAATAATATCAGAATAGTCTGATATCCAAAAAAGGAATATATAATTACATTGCTGGAGTAATACGTATCCAACCTTATTTCGGCCCTTTCTAAAGTGTTGATTTTGCAGGTGCAAAATAGAACAAACTAATAGGTATAAATGAACTTAATAGAAAAGATTTTAGCTGATACCAGGAACATTAAACTTTGTTCTAAATGAAGTGCGGACTTTTTGAAGTACTAGATTTGCCAATATTAATTGAAACAAAAATCTGAGAGCGTGAAAGATTGATAAAACAGAATCTTTATTTTCTTTTATTTACAACACTTTTATTTTTGTAAAACCAAGCCAATCTCATGTTTTTTTTTATTGTTCATTACTTCCAATAAATTAAATGGTGTTTAAATAATGGATAGTAATTTTGTGGAATTTCCCTTTTAAATTATTTGATTTGGATAAGTCAACCTATTAAGTAAGTATATTTTTTTTCTTTTTAACCATTTTATTTGTGTACCATGTAAATGAATAAATAAATAAATAAAATAAACTACCTTATAAATATTTCAATTTTTTTTTCAATTTACCCATGTGTTCAGCAGTGGACACTTCAGAGCATCCGTACTCAACCTTTTTGTCTTCGGGCCGCACACATATATTTGAAAGGGGCGCAACAACTGGTTAAACTGGTATAACGAAAAAATTAGGATCCCCCCCCTCCTTTCTAAGAAAACATTTGTTTTGGTGTTAGATATTAAATTCTAAATATTGAACAATTTGTATTTTATGTTGTTGGCCGCACTGCCGCGTGTTGAGTAAGAGGAACCGACGTGCGTGTATGAGAAACTGTATGAATGTGAAGGAAGCGAAGGAAGTGTGTAAAGATAGATCCGTTTGGCGTTCCGCTATCTCTGCCTACCCCACTTGGGACACGGCGTGAGAGTATAGTATAGTAAAGTATTTTATGTTTAAAGTTTCAAGTAGTTGATATTCATTGTAGTCTATTTTGTTTTCTTGCTGCTGTGGTTTCACGGCAAAATATAATTCAGTTCAATATAATAGAATAATTAATATCCTTATCTGTTTTCTTATGCACGCCCACGTGTTCAGCAGTTGACACTCCAGAACAGCCGTACTCAACCTATTTTGTCTTCGGGTCACAACACTAAAATAACCACAAAAAATAGGAAACTCCTTATTTGTAACAAAAAACGTTTACGATATTTCAAAAAATGAACTAATTTTTTTGTTTTAGAATTGTTATCTTAAGGGAAATTGAGGATGAACTCATTTACTGATGTTTATTAAGGACATTCCATAAATGAAATGTTTAAGATGTGCTAAAAGACTATGTATGCTTAGCTATAACGTTTTAGTAAAAAAAAAAACCACAAAAATATAGCGGGCCGCAAGTTAAGTATCACTGCTGAGAGTGATGAGAGACCATGTTCACGAACTGACAGCATGACATGGGTCATAGGTTCAAGGTGGAGACTGGTGGGGAATTGCCCTTGTCACATCAAGGTCATGGGTTGTATCACGTGTACAGAGAGTGAGAGCACGGGGGGCCAGAACTTCGGTTGTTGAGACAACAAACAGTTCCTGGAGTACTAGGTATTGATAACAGGTATTTCCAAATAACAGTTTAGGGACTACCTGTTACTGGGAAATACTCCTTTAGCACATCACTATTTTTTATACATTTTAAACCTCAAATTATCAATATATGACCTTCAATTTACGTACTTCGAGTATTTTCACCGAAATCCCTCACTACCGCAACTCCCCCATTGCGAAGTTAATCGTAATTATGGTGTATTCTTGTCGTATACAATTATTCAAAATAGAAAATCATATTTTTTTAGTTAAAGAAGTGAAATGGAAGAGAAATTAAAATAGTTAGTGCAGATTTTTCAGATCGCGAATGAATCTTACGAAAATGGTGCCATTACAATGACATTTGGATCATAAAACGCTCAAAGTTGTTCACGATATCCGGGGTGACATTCGCCACTCACTGCAACTTCATGGTCGCTCAGGTCACTCGACGTCGAGCGATATTTATGCTATCGTGAACCCAGCCCTGAGAAAAACCAATGGTTCCTCACTTTAACAACATACATTAAAAAAAATATTCGAATGCCACTGGGGAGAATAATATGATTTAAAATCAAGTTGCATGTATTTATAATATAATTATCGGAAAAGTAATTTATTCATTCTTCGCTCTTACAAATTTGTAATTGGTTTCAAGGCGTTCACGATATTTAGATATATGATCGTATTTCTTGAGACCGAAGACATAAATATCTGTTAGAAATTTATTATGAAAGGTGACAGTTTTGTTTTGGGTATTAAAGAGAATGAAAGATGCGATGATAGTGGTATGTGAGAGAGAAAGTGCTTTGATGGTGTAAAGGGGCGCTCACATTTGTTCACTTTCAGTGATCACTCCGGATGATCCTCCAAGATGAACAGGTGTGAACAGGCGTTTTATCAATACCGATCACTATCGATGACGGAGGAAAGAGTTACTTTAGTATATTTATTATTCTATGGGAAAGAGATTACCACTCGTCATAATTTTGATGAAAGGTCCTTTCACTGAAACGACCATAAACAAGTTTTATCTTTTTATTTGTTTTATTCTCTATGAATTTATATTGAATGTCAGAGTCATATACAAAATTATTATGCAGTCGAGAGCTATATTAATTTATTTTATGTGTTATTTTTCATTTTTGAATTTGTTTAATTATTTTTGTACGAAAATATGTTAAACAACATACAACATGACTGACAGTGTTGACATGGTAGTGAAAGCATAGAATGAACAAGTGTGAACAGACGTGTTCACTTTCGATGAACAGGTTTGACCCTGACACTCTGGATGATCATCCAAAGTGAAGCAATATGAATGCTACTTAAGAATGGCCGAGCGAAAGCAGTCGTTAACCACGCGTGGAAGCGGTCGGTTGTGAGTTGCATGCGTGAGGGTATGAATGCAGTATTGTCGAGTTGTTGGTGTATTGTGTTGAAAATAAATGGGTTTTTAATAAGTAACAGACGTTTTCTTGTTATTCCCTCCCTCATTTATTATACGTCTTCTTGTTATTCCCTCCCTCATTTAGCTTCTTGTTATTATGCTTAAAAAAATCATTTTAACAGTGTGGTAGTTCGAGCTTCTACTGATGAAACTACGACCTGTTAAGTTATAAAGGTTGCAAGTGGTAATACCCTTCTTTTTCGTTTAGAAAATCGGGCTTTTGTTTTTATTCCTGATATATTTATTCCAAAGTACCAGGGCCGGATCTGAAGATGGCAGCACCCTGGTGCAAGCATGGAGCCCCCCCCCCTCCCACATCATCATACCTATATAATTATGTATATAGGTATATCTAAAGTTAGAAAAATGAGTAAATTGACCTTTTCTATGCCAACTCAGTAAGTAGGATCATCGATTCGTTTTTTTATTCAACGTTGACTAGATGAATGGCCAATTTCAAAAAATCTCTAAGTCCGTATTTGGACAACAGAGATATTTGCATTTAAATGTGATATGGGGTGGTTTTTGGCCGTTTATGTGGTGTATTTTAATAAAAAGAGAAGAAGTTATTTTCACACAGTTTATTTGTTCTACAGTTACACAAGCAAAGAGGCCTGTCATGTGAATGACAACAATAATTATTATATACCTGAAACTTCTTGGTGTTGTCAACATACAAATATACAACATCTCCCTTCTTTTATTTAACAATTTTCTTTTCATTATATTCATCCCCTTTTCCCAATAAAATTAAACAATTAATACATATTTCAAGACTTAACTACAATGCTATTATATAGTCATATTCAAATATTATATCCATATACAATCCTACTGTAACATCCCAGATACCCTACAGTATGTATGTACTTTATTCCTTAATTATAGTTTTCTTATACCTACTAAGTTGTGTGATCTTATTTTAATCTAGGTATACAACAAAAGAAATTCTAACTTTCTTAAATATACACATGTTCTTGCTTAAGCAGAAATACAAAATAAAAATATTATTTAGCTTATCCAGTCTTATAGACTGATCTTTGTTTCACTTGTAAGACCTTTACTGGAATATAACACTACAATATGGTCACCAAATTATGCTATACATATCAAGGCAGTGGAGAGAATACAGAGAAAGTTCTTGAGGCTTGTGAATTTCAAGTTAGGGATACCTGTCGAAGATATTGACTACCCCGTTCTAATGCATGAGCTCGGTCTCCTCAGTTTGGAGAGTCGAAGAATTATGTTTGATCTTTGCTTCCTGCACAAACTTCTGAATGGTGCAATCGACTCTCCAGAACTGATCGAAATGATCCAATTTAATGTTCCGACCAGAAGTACCAGACAATCTGTGTTATTTCGAGAGTTTAACACTAAAAATAATTACACCTTCCACTCTCCTATGAATAGACTTCATAGACTGGGAAACTTGGTCGGGGATAACACAGATATTTTTATTGACAATTTCCTCAAATTCAAACGTAATGTTATAACATATTTAAGTGTATAAATTGACATTGGGCAGTTGTGGTTTGTTGTTTGTCTATGGATTTTTTATTGAATTTTCAATATCAGAATTCCGCGATGTTTTATATCTTTGTTCGGTATATTGTTTTTACCCTTATGAATTGACACTAAATTGCTTATTATATATCTTAACCTTTTAACATTTCAACATATCGACCACTTTAAATTATTTTATATCTCGTTCTTGACTTTTCTTTATTGACTGACATTCCTCAGGTGGTCTAATAATATTACATACCTTTGACTTTTTACTTTTAATTTTTGACATCTATTTAAATTACTTGTATTTTTTGACATCTCATTTGTTTTGTTAAGAATATTTCATGCTGACTATGTAAAAGATATTATCAAGTTGACATATAAAATCTAAAAAAAAAAAATCCGTTCGTTTTCCCAATGTACCTATGTTTTAATTTTTATTCATTTGTGGTTCTTATTTTACTGTCCATTTTATGTGTTGTGTGTGTGTCAATACTGTTTGTGTACTTATTATAATTATGTTGATATTTATATGTAAAAGGCCCAGGCCGTGAATAGATAAATAAATAAATAAATAAACATCCAATGTTTAATCCTTAATTGTCTTAAAAATATGATTTGTTTATTATAAATTAAATCTATAAAATAATAACAATAACATGAGAAGTTTTATTTGTTAATATGTTAGTCTATTGGGAGGCTTTATAACTCTACCATATCTTGAAACTTTTTCATTGGAACTACATGGAATAACAAAATCTAAATTTGGCAGTGTCATTCTGTGATTATCTGCAATGCCTGTAACTTTTGAATTAGAACTATTTTTATTTTGTGAAACCTCTTTGTTCAAATCACTTTTAGTTAACTTTAAATGAAACCTATTTCTTCGGTACAATTTTCCATTTTTACCTTTTACAATATACGATCTTGGACTATTCGATACTTTTTCTACTATTTGGGCTGGTTCCCAGTAACTATTTGGTTGTTTTTTAAACACCACTGTGTCACCCACATGCAGGTCATCCAGATCCTTGCTATTTCTATTTGCATAAAATTTCATTTTATTCTGATGTATTTTCATTTTATTATTGTATTCCTTAAAACATACTATTTTTGGCTTTAACTCATTTTTACACACTGGTATATTACATCTTAACTGTCTAGACATAAGCAATTGAGATGGTGAAGGTAAATTATGTTTTGGTGTTGTCCTATAATGTAACAATGCCATGTAAGGATCTGACTTGTCCTCGTAACATTTTTTGAGTATATCTTTAACAATTTTAACTCCACTCTCAGCTTGTCCATTGGACTTAGGATAATACGGACTTGTCATCAAGTGCTGTATGTCCCACTCTAAAATAAATGATTTGAATTCTATTGAATTGAACGGGGGACCTCCGTCACTTATCAATTCTAAAGGAATGCCATGTCTACTAAATACAGATTTTAACTGAGTTACCACCATGCTTGCAGTATAATGTTTATTCATGTTGGCCATTTCAATATATTTTGAATAATAATCTACAATAATTAAGTAATAGTTATTGTTAAATGTAAGGATGTCCACTCCTACACGTTCCCAAGGAAAATTTGAAGTTGGATATGGCATTAAAGTTTCTGATTGATTATTTGGTTTGAATTTAAGACAAGTTGGACATTGTTCTATTATATTCTTAATATCTGCATTAATGTTAGGCCAATATATAAAATCTCTAATTGTTATGTTTTTACAATACCTAGGTGACCTGCATGTAATTGTTTTAACATTTCTGGTCTTGAACTGGATGGAATTATTAAAGATTGGCCCTTGAAAACTAATTCCTCACAGACGTGAATTTCCTCATGAAAATTCCAATACTGTTTGACTAAATTATTAACTTTATCCTTTGAACTTGGCCATCCTAAAATGTAATAATCTTTCAATAATTTTAACTCATTATCTTTCATTGTTTCTAATTTGATAGCCTCTAGTTTTTGTGTAGATATAGCTAAACTTTTAACAACTGTGTTGACATGTAAATTAACATCACTTTCAAATTTTAAAGTCTCGGTTACAGGCAATGCAGATCTTGACAAAGTGTCAGCAATAAACATTTTCTTACCAGGTACATAGTTTAAATTAAGTTAAATTTCTGTAATTCTAACATCATTCTCTGCAACCTAGCAGGAATATCATATAAGGATTTCTTAAATATATTTACCAACGGTTTGTGATCCGTTTGCACAAAAACTTTCTGTCCATATAAATACTGATTAAATTTTTGACAACCACACACAATTGCATATAATTCTTTTTCAATTTGAGCATATCTCGTTTGCGCTGAAGTTAAAGTTTTTGAACCATATGCAATTGGTCGTTGATCTTGCGTAATTACCATACCTACTGCTGATCCCGAAGAGTCTACTGATAATGTTATTGGCTTGTTTACATCAAATTGAACTAAAATGGGTTTCTGACTAATCACTTATTGTTTCAGATTGTTGAATGATTTTTCACAGTTATCATCCCAAACAAACTCTACATCTTTTCTTAATAATTTTCTTAACAACTCAGTTTTCTGTGATAAATTGTCTATGAATGGTCCTAAATAATTAATCATGCCTAAAAATCTTTGTAATTCTTTTTTATCTCTCGGTGATCTCATTTCTTTAATGGCTATGATTTGTGAATTATCCGGTTTGACTCCATCTTTGCAAAAAAAGTGACCCAAGTACTTGACTTCTTTTAGGTTAAATTTACATTTATCTTTGTTGAATTTTCAGTCTTGTCCCGTAGTAAATCTTTATTCAACTCCCCGATTGTTGCAAGTTTTGATTTTTTCTTTTAGATCCATCAGATATGCCTCCATGGTTTCAACTTCTTCTTGTTTTCTATTAAACAATTTGAATCTCTCTAAGGTGTTATTAATTACTGGTCTAAAGTATTCCTCAAACTTTTTCACAATGCTGTTAAATTTTACAGTTTTGCTGTCAATATCTTCCCATGAGTTGATTAAATTTATGTAAGTCTCACCCATGTGATGTAACAATAATGCCACTTTTTTCCCATCCGATGCAGTATCTTGTCCACTGGCAACCAGGAATATATTGAAGTGATTTATAGTTTTTTTCCAATTGTAAAACATATTACCATTGGTAATTTAATTGCACATGTTGGCCATTGTATCTGTTGTAATCTCTGCAATCTTGTAACAATTTTACTTGTTATTAATATACTTTAATACTGGAACCAATTATTTAAATTATCCGTATTTTATTTTTATTTTGAATGCAATCACTAATAATTATTTTTAAATTTTTCACACCTGACACCATGTTATGTGGTGTATTTTAATTAAAAGAGAAGAAGTTATTTTCACACAGTTACACATGCAAAGAGGCCTGTCATGTGAATGACAACAATTATATACCTGAAACTTCTTGGTGTTGTCAACATACAAATATACAACAGGCCGGTGATAAAAAATTATCCAAAATATTTTTCGTAATAATATTCGGTCAGTAATAAGTAATCATAATAATTAAAATATCTAAAAATCGTGCAAACTTCGTGAAACAACGACCCAAGGCAGGTACTGGACGTGATTCCATGAATCACATGTGGTCACCATTCGTCGCCGTCTTTCGTGTCTCTCGCCAATCAACCCATAATGTTATGTTATAAGTCAGAGTGTGTATTTGTTTGTATGTACATTGTAATCTAGATGTAGACGTTCCTGTACGTGGGTATAATATCAAGGTGGTATGAAATACTACCTACACGAACGCAGATACCAACATACATACACTCTCCTTACATTGTAACTAGTATGTAAGTGCTAGTTAGGTTGTCAATATAGATTGGGGTTTTGTTTGAAAATGGGGGGGGGGATAAAAAAATGAACCAGTTTAATACTGTGGTGAAATTGGACACTTTTTTATAATTATGAATTGAACTAATCGTGTGAGATGTGTTGCGTGGAATACGCTGGTTGTCTGCGAGTAAAGTACCCGGGCATACTAGCTAGTAACGCCGTGTGTCCGGGGTAAAGATGCAGTATGAGGGCAAAGGGTGCGGTGTGAAGGCAGAGGGCGTGGGGGTAGCATCCCTCAAGCCGGCCATCAGCTTAGACCGCTGAAAACACAACCCGCCAGGCCTCCGTGGAGAGCGTTGCTCCTGCCCTTGTGTGGCGGAGCCGACAAGATGGGACCCCACCATTTCCCGCCCAGGATGTAGCCTCTCGTGGGCTTGAAGGCCGCCGGCCTCGGACGGATCCCATTCTGAGGGCCATATCCCAGAATGCCATCGTGGGAAGGATTGCGCCTGTCTGCAGTTCAGCAGGCAGGACGATGCATCGGGGTGGCGTGAGCCGGGCTAGGATGCCTAGGCTCCCACCCAACGTGAGCGACTCTTGTGCATCTGTGTTTTTTTGTTTGTTTTGATAGTGACAATGAATTATTATAATATATAGTGAACAGACTGTGAGTTGTGTTTTTTTAAAAAGGATGGTTTTAATCGGGTCGCACACGTAAATGGGGTATCAGAAATATAGGTTAGATTATAGGATCAAGTCGACTTTTATCTTTTATAAATAATAGTTCTCACATGTGTGTTTTTTTTTGTTTCAAATAAATGTATAACTGAATAATTGTGTTTACATCATCCGCCTTCATCTCACTGTAGTATGCCAAAGCTCTTCATGTTTTTCTAGTAAATTCAGAAATTATTTATTTAAGTTGATTATTAAAGGACACCTCTGAGCATATAAGGGTAAGCATATGCAGGGGTAGTGGAAATATAGTTTTTAATTGCTGTAAGTATCTCTCTTCACTCTTTGCCTCCTTCCAGCTGAGAACGGGCCCTTGTCAAATGTTTCTAATGGACCGTGAAATATTATTTGTGGTTAAAATATGGAAATAGCACATGATGTAGATACAAAATATTTATTTTAAAACACAACATCAGGAACTCTCTAAGTATTATATGTTTTATTAGAAAAAATAACAAAAATGTTGGACTTAAGTCTAACTTATGGACTAAGGCATTTTTTTGACAAAGGTGGTGGACTTAGGGTTTTGTCCATAAGGAATGTATAAATGAATGTATAAATAACTAAAACACTTTTTTTTTTTATAATTTGCAAATAATGAAGAGAACCAAAAAAATAAACCATATTACATAATAAATTAACCTAATATTTTTAAAGTTTGATGGAGAACTTGCTAGTCTTGTCAAGTGAAAAGTTTGATTGAAAACATTCAATCAAACTTTTCAGTTGACTAGACATGAAAGGATTCACAGTGGTGACAAACCATTTGAGTGACATCTTTGTAGGAAAATATTTACTTTATCTTTCTTTTTGACAGTTCATAAAAAAAAATCCCAGCAAAGCAAAACGAGTGTCTCGGGAAAGAGTGGCGATAGCGCACCAAATTCAAACGTTCGTATACCGCGTTGATAATGTGGATTGTCGTCAATATTTTAACGGAGTAAGTGTATCAATATATTGTAATCTAAGAGGCAGCTGCAGTTTACTGTTTGTAAAATAAACAAATAAATAGAAAACTTATTCGCAATTGTAATTATTGTCAATAAAAGTTATTGATTAAAATCAGAGTTTTTCATTTGAACTAACAAATACATATAGAATTTTCGCGTAATAATTACGCCGAGCAGATCCTCTCCTTTTCCCCTTTCCCTTTCCCTTCCTACTGTTGTTGTTTGTGTGCTTTTTATATTTTATCTTGTTTTTATTATATATTTTATTTGTAGTTTTTTTTAGCCTCTTGTTTTTATATAATTCTATATGTTTTTTCTATTGTTTTATTTTTATTTATTTATTTTTATTTTTTTTATTTTTTCGGGTTGGCTGGAAGAAATCGTATATGCGATAAGCCCGCCTTTTGGTAGTTTGTTAGAACTAAAACATGTACACATTATAAATATTGATGCCAATAAAGCTTTATTTATTTATTTATTTATTATTTAATTTTAGAAATATTTTTTTTTTGAAAAGAGGAGAATCGTGTAGGCTTTGAACATTTGAAATACTTATTTAATATTATTTTTTATATTGTATATTGGTTACCAGTTAACTAATCATAAAAAGATTCACAGCGGCAAAAAACCTTGATATAGCACGCTAAGCAGTGTCCCTCGAAATAATATTTTTTTTTTGTCTTTTAGAATTCAATTTTAGTAGTTTTAAGAAAGTTGACAATACTTGCATACCGCCAAAGGTTGCTTTGTTCAATATTTTAGAAATCAATAAATATTTATAGACAATCAAGTCTTAAGTTGCAAAAATGACTAAAATATTTTATTTTATGGCAGTTATGCAATAAAAATTAGAAGTGTTGAAAACAATTATCCTCTTCTTGGTAAAGTATTTTAAAAAAAAAGTAATATTTTAAAAACAATATACCTAAAGAACTTGCCGACCTTTTACGACATTTGAACAGCACAAAAAGAAATTCATAAGAAAATAAGTACCTACCATCGCAAAGTTAAAAAAAAAATAATATCAAAGAATAGAGAGACATTTAAAAACGAACCAAGGTCACATGTGTTATTAACTAACCAAAAAAAAAAAAAAGGACATCTTTACTTCCATGGCGGTGTTTTATGAAACAACAAAGATAGTAGAGGTTATAAATCAGAAAGATGGTATTGTTTCAAATATGTCATGTTTATTGGGGAACATTAAATTAACTAAATTTAGAAATGAATCGTTTCCTGTTTTTTAAGAAACAGTTGCAATAAAACTGCACTCTGAATTATACGACAAAAGACTTATGTTTTAAAATGTACATCGAAAAAGAATAGATAACCTACCCATTCAGAAATGTGTTAAAAATAATATATTTTGTTTAAAAAAAAAATAAAGAACTCTAAGAACAATGAATATCGCAAACTTTTGTTTGATGGTACTTTCATAGGTATATCGCTAAACTTGTAAACATTATTTTTTGTACCTAGTTATAATGTGTATGTATGTGTACATAATATGGTCAAGAAACGTAGGTACCTATAGGATATTGAATAAATATACATTATCTATAAATTTAGTATATTGAAATATTGAACTATGTAATTATGATAAGTTGATAAATGCTAGAAATTAAGTTTGGTAATGAAGGGTTATGAATTCACCACTGTAAGGGTCATATTAAGAATATTAAAATTAAGAGAATGTAGACTGATAATGATGCTATACCTACATAGGAGCCAAATTGAATTATATTTCTGTTATTAGTTTAGTTTTTTCCTTTTTGAATGTATTATCGCATTTTTTTTTAAATATTTATAGACTGTTTATATTATTGATCTGTCATATCTACGTTTTAGATGGTAAAAGGCAAATGGCAGGTTTAACTAAATAAATAAATGAATATATTTTATATGACCTTGAATCTCAATATGTATGTAATGATTGTATGGAATTTTTATGTGATTAGACTTACTTAATGTAATTATAGATGATATTTAAGCGAATTTCAAGAGATTGATTGTTATTACTATTATTGTATTGAATTAATTGAATATTGGTTGATCTGTACTTAATTATTCCTAGTGTTAGTGAATATGTGTTGTAATCTCTTGATATCCATTATTATGTAATATTTATCAAATGTGGAATTAGCGAAAAAAAATGTATGTAACCAATTAAATACCAATATACCTATCAATGATGTAATAATTATATAATGCTTTAGTTGAAATAGTTGAGAGAGACTAATTGGAATTATCACATACGAGATTCAGAGATGTCTGCTCTGATCAGATTCTTTGGAGGCGGGTACCCAGTGGCAAATTCTAGTTGGAATCCCTAGAGGTGTGGCAAAATAGTTGAGGAGTGGTTTGCTCTAACCAATCAGATACATTACGCTTTACAGGTCGTTCAACCAATACGCGAGGGGTAGAAATAAGTCCACCATCTTGGTTTCTAGTGGGAGACGATCCAAATAAAAGCTTTGACGCAGCGAAAAATTAGTTAGTTGGGAGAAAGTTGAGAACAGAGTTGGGAGTTAGTTGAGAACAGAGTTGAGAACGGAGCTGCCTTGAGTTGAAAAAAGAGTTTAGAACAGTAGTTGAGAACAGAGTTGCCTTGAGTTGGGAAAAAGAGTTTCCCGAGTTAGTTGAAAAAAGCTACTAATAAGAGTAGCCTGCAGTTAAAATTAGTTATCAATCAAATCGCGTCATCCTAAGTCCAGTATGAAATATTAGGTCTTAGTTAATTAAATTCGAGTCAATTGTTGTTCGAGACAGTGTTGTAAAACAAATCAAAATTTGCAAACCGAAGTTAATCGGGAGTGAATAAATAGAAAAATTAATTTATTATCAATAGATTTATTCTAATAGGAAAATCTTGCGGAAAGTGAAAGTGTCGTTAATTTAATTTCATACACTAAGTAATAATAATAAATTAAAATCACCATAATATTAGACTTGCCAGTACAGAAACGTCATGAGGACTTTCTACGAACATTAATAAAATTAAAATATAATAGCAGTACGCGTTAAAGAACCTTGTACCTTGATCCTCATAAAACAATCACTGTGTTATATGAAGGGGTTGTGTGAGATTTCGCCAAATAGAACAACTAGTTATCATTTTGCTATCATTTATGTGTGTGCCGCACCCCTTTAGAGGAAAAATCACCAGCGAGGCAGTCTACGTAACGAGAGGGAAAACCACTCTCTCCCGCCATTCCCGGAGAGACGGAGTCCACCAGAGCAGGAGATCTGAGGATACTTAAGGCCAGATTTTTTTTACTTTTCCTTTTGTTTTTTTTTTTATATGTAAATTGATATTTTCATTTCGTTTGGATAATTGTAGGTGATTTTGTTTTCTTCGAATCTTTTTATAACAATAAACACGTCCCATAGTAGAACGAACTTGCCACTTAGGTATTCTCGTCGCGATATTCTAATTAATTTCTCTCCCCAGATTTATAATATTAGTTTATACTCATTCATTCAATTTATATTTATTAACTCCTGTACATTTTTTTTTTTTTTTTTAATAAATGAATAATAGTGCAAAGTATAATAATCTCTTTCAATTATTGCCCTACTAACAGAGTAAATATTGGAACCTTTACTTTTCATTTCAATTCTTTTGTTGACCATCCCCTCTCTCACCCTGAGATCGAGCTAGCCGGCTGGAGGTCCTTCTCAGAGCAAGGAGGCCATAAGGAGAAGAGCGGGGCTGTGTCACAGTGGCGCCCAACGTGGGGCTAATTATAATACCTATAAGGTATAATTAGCGGGGACCCGATTTTATTATTTTATTTTCATTGTTATTTAAATATTATTATGATTCCAATACTGTTAGTAGGCGCGATGGCTGGTTTGGGAGGATTGTTAACCCTCTATATGAGGTTCTTTATTACATCTGTGGTGTCGCGAGGTGAACAAGGGGGTACTCGGAGAGTTAGGAATGCGGCATCAGATGCCAGTAGCGAGCAACCGAGTGAGAGTGTACCGGTTCAGGTAGAGGAGGTTGCAAACCACCCTCAGTATGTACTATTGTACAATGAAGGGAGGAATGCGATCTCGGGCACTTTTGCTGGTCGGCCTGAAGAGTCGCCGAACGAGTTTATCATAATGTGCGAAAAGCATTTTCGCCGATTCGAGATAGAGGGCGGAGAGAAAGTCCGGATAGCGGCTGAACGGCTAAGAGGCTCGGCCAAAGAATGGTGGAGGGCGAGAGGTAGTAGACACACCGAATGGGGTGTGTTTACGAAACTTCTCATAGATAGGTATGGTGAAGAGAAGGCGAGACAAGCGCTCACGGGGCACCTCTACGCAGACCCTCAAATGCCGGATGAGTTAGCCACGCATTTCCTGGAGCGGAAAGGGAGAGTTTTCACTCGCTTGTTCGGAAATCAGCCGTGGGGTGAGTTCATTCATCACGTTATTACGTTAATGACGCCGAGGTATCGCGACGCGCTAAGAAGGGAGCAGTATGCGTCGTACACAGAGCTGTGGGAAAGGGCGAACCAAATAGACTCTCCGATAGATAGAGTTTACCCTGTAGGAGGGGTCGTGTATACAGGTCCGCCAGCGAGAAACAATAATTATGCCCGACATGAAAGACCGTTTACGACACCGCGCTGTTACAACTGTGATGGACCACATCTAAATAGAGATTGTCCTCATGGAAGAGGAAATGCTCAACGTCTTTTAAACGCTCGCCGCCCGGGTCGCGAAAACGTCGGACCACGTCCGACCCAAGGGCAAAGACAATAAAACAAACAAAGGACGAGAGACGCTCACGGCCGCGTTTCTCGACTGCTACGGAGACCGTGGAACGAGTAGGTACGACGCGGGATAGTGTAGGTATTGATTTGGGTAATGAAGTGTGTGAAAGAGACGGCAAACATATAGAGGTAGTTGTACAATTACATCGGGAGGATTCGGGAGGTACTGAGAGGGCTTCTTCTGAGGGACAATGGGGCGAGGTTGCGCAACCGAACCCCGCTTGCTGTGATAACGGTAAGCAAGCTCCCAGTGTAAGCAGAAGAACGCTTCTAGAGGACCTAGATAGAATCGATGTTGTGGAAGAACCCGAATGTCAAGTAATTGCAAGTGATATCAGCGTCACACTCCCGAGGATAAGGGTTAAAATCCGTGGTAAGGAGTGTACGGCCCTGGTAGATTCAGCGGCGACGCATAATATTGTTAGAGGCACCCTAGTGAAGGGTGAGCGATATGAAAGGTCGCGTATTATGCAATTGCAGCTAGCGGGTATAGAGACCGCTATGCAAGTGAAAGGGGAAATGAATATAGAATTTTCATTACAGGGAGTTACAATGATTGAGAGCTTCTTAGTTAGCGAGGCGCTTAGAGAAGAAGTTATATTGGGAATAGGCTGGTTATCTCGTTATAGATCGGTAATTGATCTGTACCGCGGTTGTTTACATTTCGGAAAGACGGAGAGAGTTACCACACACTTGTTACCTGCTAGACGTACTATGCCATTAGAAGATGTTGTGTTACCTGAAATACCTACTACACTACCGGAGGAGAAGAGTGAGGAATTGAGCAAGATACTGCGGGAATTTAAAGAGGTATTTTTACCTTACGCCGGCCCTGCTCCATTACAACCGCATCGGATTACACTCAAGAGTGAGGTACCTATCCGATTGCCACCGTATAAATTATCAGATGTAAAAAAGAAAAATCTTTATTCTCAGCTAGAAGGGATGTTAGCTGATGGAGTTATCGAAGCGAGTCGATCACCATACAGTTTCCCGATAGTGATGGTTCCGAAGAAAGGGAAAGAAGAATTCAGATTTTGCGTCGATTACCGGAAACTAAACGAAGTTACAGAAGACGAAGTTTCCCCTCTCCCGATAATCCACGAGACATTAAAAGATCTCGGAGGGGCGAAGGTATTTTCGACCATTGATTTGCAGAAAGGGTACTGGCAATGTCCTATGGAGGAGTCGTCAAAACCATACACGGCGTTTACCACTCCAGACGGCGCGACCTACCACTTTAATGTACTTCCATTCGGGCTGAAGGGGGCGCCGAAGACATTCCAGAAGATTATGTGTCAGGAGGTATTAGCAGGCTATCTACGAGATTTTGTATTAGTATATTTAGATGATATAATAATTTACTCGCCGGATTGGAATTCGCATAAATATCACTTAAGATTAGTCTTTGAACGGTTACAACAATATCAACTTAAATGCGCAGCTGATAAATGTAAGTTATTATCAACTGAGATTGAATATTTAGGTCATGTAGTTACCGCTGAGGGGAATCACGCGCAAACGATACATGAGTTAAATGTTGCGGATACTCCAATACCTACCACGCGAAAACAGTTGCGAGCTTTCCTTGGACTGTGCAATTGGTTAAGGGAATACGTTCCCCGCTTTGCAGAGCTCGCAGCTCCATTAACAGACCTGTTAAGTACCACTAGATCGTATAAGTGGAATAGAGAAGCAGACGACGCCATGAGAGTGATTAAAAAAGCGATGTCACAGCCCTTAACACTATGTAGGCCTGATTTTAGTAGACAATTTATACTGCAGACCGATGCCAGTATGAGCGGCGTCGCGGCGGTGTTATACCACGAGCGTCACGACGGTGGAAAAGATATTATATCTCACGCTAGCGCACGGTTTACAGGTGCGTCGCGACGTTGGCATTCTAATGAACAGGAAGCCTGGGCAGCTGTGTGGGCAATCAAGAAGTATAGAGCATTCCTGGAAGGAAGACACTTTATTCTACGTACGGATAACAAGGCGCTTACCTGGTTAGAGAGCGCTAAAGATGAACGTGCTAAGCTGACAAGGTGGGCGGTATTCTTACAAGAATTTTCATTTACGATCGAGCATTGTGAAGGGAAAAATAACGAGTTACCAGACTTTTTATCAAGACACCCTGAGAATATTGTTACACATCCCGTAACGGATATAGACGCGGCAATGTATCCGGCGGTGCATCAAGAGGGCTGGAAAACAGAGAGCAAGATACCTGCTATTATGCACATAGAAGGTGAGTCTTGTAATCAACAAAACGTTGCGTCTAACGTAGAGAATATGGAAGTTTTAGTAGATAGCGTACGAAACGCGCAACGCTCTGATGTCCGAATTCAACGAATAATAGCACATCTGGAGAGATTATCGTCGACCGAGCATGCTTCAGTACCAGTAGCGGTGAGAAACCGGTTACGAAATTATAATCTCGAGGATGGCTATGTATACCAGACTATACCAGGTACGCCAGGGAGGAAATTAATAGTACCTAAGGTAATGAAATACCGGGTTATTAAATTTTATCACGATAGTGATAGCGCGGTACATCCTGGGGAAAAGGAGTCGATTCGCGCTATTAAACAATATTACATATGGCCGGGGATGGCCAGTGATATTCGTCGGCATGTTAAAAGATGCATGGTTTGTGCCAGGACAAGAGCACGCCCTGAGCGACCAAGAGCGCCATTAGGGGCCATGCAAGCTCAAAATCCGTTCGAGTTAATAGCGGTGGATCTAATGGGACCATATCCTCGGTCGATCAGAGGAAATACCGTGCTATTAGTAGTAACAGATTTATTCACGAAGTGGGTAGAGGCATTCCCGATGCGTACAGGTAAAGCTACCAACATCACTAACCTATTGGAAAATGAGGTATTTTCGCGATACGGTTTCCCACGAGCTATTATATCGGATAATGGTCGTCAATTTACACACCGTTCGTGGAAAGCGGCTATTGATAAATGGCAGTGTCGGCATTGGACCACAGCGGTTTATCACCCACGAGCAAACGCAGCAGAGAGGCGGAATCAGGAGATTAAAAAAGGTTTGCGAATTAAATTATTAGGCCGCGAGCATAAGCATTGGGACGATCAAATACCCCAGATAATAGGAGCTCTTCGAGGTAGGAGGAACGAGGCGACGGGAGTAACCCCGTCCCAAGCTCTTTTGGGTTACGAAAAGAAACAAGTAGGTGAGTGGAGTATGCGTGTAAATACTCACGAAGATGAAACAGGTACTGTACACCGAGACAGAGAAGTTGGTGATAATCTTATCCGTCAGCAACAAGCGCAATACGGACAGAGGTACGCTCCAGCAGCCACTATAGCTCCCAGGTATATAACGGGACAAGAGGTAATGCTAAGAGATCACCCTCTCTCCAACCATGCAGCTGGATTTCATGGAGGTTTTGCACCAAAGTGGATTGGCCCGTACAAGGTGTTGCTACCTATTGGTAAAGGTACTGTGTATTGGATTGATAGACGGGGTAAACCTATTAAAGTCCATGTTGATGATTTGCGTTTGGCACCGGAAATAGGAGTAGAGGAGGCGACAGGAACGTCCCCTTCTGTAGGTGAAGAAAATGCAAACTAAGGTGCATACGATAGGTATAAATATGTATATAGATAGGTAAATTAGGTGCACAAAATAGCGGGATCATTATTAATCGAACCGTAATTCATAATAGATCGATAGGTATAACAGAAGGAATTATAGGCTTAGCGTGGTGTAACTTTAGGTATGTATAGTGTAAATAAAATATTCGACTAATATGTTCACTAAGCGACACTTAAAAAAATAATCTAGCATTTACTTACTGATAAGAATTACTACCCTTTCGAAATTAAGACGTGGTGTATTGTGAAAACACACGGACTGAGAGCTTAAGCTGGCAATTTCGTTCTTCCCAATATTTCTTCATTGATTATCATAAGTGTGTAATAATATTGTATTATGAAAGGGAAGGCATGTACTTGATGTACATTATGATAATTATCTGTTGAATATGACTGTAGCTGTTAAGTGTGTTTTATTCGTATTGTTGTTTTAATATATATTAATAACGATTTGCTGTCGTTTGTAGATTATTGTGTGCAATTCAAGTATGTATGATGTAAAAATCTAATGTTAATTAATTATCATATTTGTGTATAAAGAATAATTCATATAGGTTGTGGCCTATAAAGAGAGGCCTGTATCAATTAAACAAATAAGAGTAAATGTGTAGTATAATGTCTATGGTAAATTTATCTAAATGAGTAATGATATTGATTGATATATAAATAAATAATATGTGGATATGTATATAGTGTAGCAAGTGTTAGGCTAGGAGTAGGATTAATTGTTGGTATAGATAAATTCGTGAAAATCAAGAATGTTGTAAATGAATTAGTATAGTTAAAGACCTAAGTTGAGCAATATCTTTGAACAACTATGCCATATATCTATGTGTAGTAATTAATATAGCATTAAGCAAGAATATAAAAATGGTTAGAATTTCTGTTGTTTAATCAGGTATGGATAGGAATAAGTTCGAATTTAAATCGAAGGAAGAAATATGTGTAAAATGTGTGTATTAAGTAGCGAATTAATGGATAAGGTAGTGAGTTAATGATGTATAATATAATTAGATAATGCGCGCATTATTTTATAATTTGTGTTAGTTATGTATACCTAATTGGATAGAATTGTAGATTGAATACAGTAAAATCGTAAGAAAGAATGTACATGTATATAGAATAAAGAGATAAGACATAAGATTTAATTAGGATAGAGATATTGCAAAATACAGTATTTGTAGAGGAAATAAGTAGATATAATATATAACGAATAAATAAATATTGTAAGTTAAGTAGACAAACTGATGTAATATGTACATGGGACGAGGTCAAGGGGAAAATTGAGGAAAATTCCGCTGAGCAGGACTGGTTTATTCATTTCGCAGTCAAATATGGAAAAAAAATGAAATGTTTTGGCGCCCGGGAACAAAGAGATAAATTGTCTTATGTAATTATAGGATCCTCACAACCCATTGGCATTGTCCAACGTACATATTGGAAAGGTCATCGGTGGGTGTCACCATCGAATATGCATATAGAAATAAGTAGATTAGTTGACGATAACCTATAAGAGTACCATAGTATTGCCCGTATAAGAAAAAAGATTATTTGCGAGTGAAAGTGGAGGGGGCGGATTGATATAGCACGCTAAGCAGTGTCCCTCGAAATAATATTTTTTTTTGTCTTTTAGAATTCAATTTTAGTAGTTTTAAGAAAGTTGACAATACTTGCATACCGCCAAAGGTTGCTTTGTTCAATATTTTAGAAATCAATAAATATTTATAGACAATCAAGTCTTAAGTTGCAAAAATGACTAAAATATTTTTTTTATGGCAGTTATGCAATAAAAATTAGAAGTGTTGAAAACAATTATCCTCTTCTTGGTAAAGTATTTTAAAAAAAAAGTAATATTTTAAAAACAATATACCTAAAGAACTTGCCGACCTTTTACGACATTTGAACAGCACAAAAAGAAATTCATAAGAAAATAAGTACCTACCATCGCAAAGTTAAAAAAAAAATATTATCAAAGAATAGAGAGACATTTAAAAACGAACCAAGGTCACATGTGTTATTAACTAACCAAAAAAAAAAAAAAAAAAGGACATCTTTACTTCCATAGCGGTGTTTTATGAAACAACAAAGATAGTAGAGGTTATAAATCAGAAAGATGGTATTGTTTCAAATATGTCATGTTTATTGGGGAACATTAAATTAACTAAATTTAGAAATGAATCGTTTCCTGTTTTTTAAGAAATAGTTGCAATAAAACTGCACTCTGAATTATACGACAAAAGACTTATGTTTTAAAATGTACATCGAAAAAGAATAGATAACCTACCCATTCAGAAATGTGTTAAAAATAATATATTTTGTTTTAAAAAAAAATAAAGAACTCTAAGAACAATGAATATCGCAAACTTTTGTTTGATGGTACTTTCATAGGTATATCGCTAAACTTGTAAACATTATTTTTTGTACCTAGTTATAATGTGTATGTATGTGTACATAATATGGTCAAGAAACGTAGGTACCTATAGGATATTGAATAAATATACATTATCTATAAATTTAGTATATTGAAATATTGAACTATGTAATTATGATAAGTTGATAAATGCTAGAAATTAAGTTTGATAATGAAGGGTTATGAATTCACCACTGTAAGGGTCATATTAAGAATATTAAAATTAAGAGAATGTAGACTGATAATGATGCTATACCTACATAGGAGCCAAATTGAATTATATTTCTGTTATTAGTTTAGTTTTTTCCTTTTTGAATGTATTATCGCATTTTTTTTTAAATATTTATAGACTGTTTATATTATTGATCTGTCATATCTACGTTTTAGATGGTAAAAGGCAAATGGCAGGTTTAACTAAATAAATAAATGAATATATTTTATATGACCTTGAATCTCAATATGTATGTAATGATTGTATGGAATTTTTATGTGATTAGACTTACTTAATGTAATTATAGATGATATTTAAGCGAATTTCAAGAGATTGATTGTTATTACTATTATTGTATTGAATTAATTGAATATTGGTTGATCTGTACTTAATTATTCCTAGTGTTAGTGAATATGTGTTGTAATCTCTTGATATCCATTATTATGTAATATTTATTAAATGTGGAATTAGCGAAAAAAAATGTATGTAACCAATTAAATACCAATATACCTATCAATGATGTAATAATTATATAATGCTTTAGTTAAAATAGTTGAGAGAGACTAATTGGAATTATCACATACGAGATTCAGAGATGTCTGCTCTGATCAGATTCTTTGGAGGCGGGTACCCAGTGGCAAATTCTAGTTGGAATCCCTAGAGGTGTGGCAAAATAGTTGAGGAGTGGTTTGCTCTAACCAATCAGATACATTACGCTTTACAGGTCGTTCAACCAATACGCGAGGGGTAGAAATAAGTCCACCATCTTGGTTTCTAGTGGGAGACGATCCAAATAAAAGCTTTGACGCAGCGAAAAATTAGTTAGTTGGGAGAAAGTTGAGAACAGAGTTGGGAGTTAGTTGAGAACAGAGTTGAGAACGGAGCTGCCTTGAGTTGAAAAAAGAGTTTAGAACAGTAGTTGAGAACAGAGTTGCCTTGAGTTGGGAAAAAGAGTTTCCCGAGTTAGTTGAAAAAAGCTACTAATAAGAGTAGCCTGCAGTTAAAATTAGTTATCAATCAAATCGCGTCATCCTAAGTCCAGTATGAAATATTAGGTCTTAGTTAATTAAATTCGAGTCAATTGTTGTTCGAGACAGTGTTGTAAAACAAATCAAAATTTGCAAACCGAAGTTAATCGGGAGTGAATAAATAGAAAAATTAATTTATTATCAATAGATTTATTCTAATAGGAAAATCTTGCGGAAAGTGAAAGTGTCGTTAATTTAATTTCATACACTAAGTAATAATAATAAATTAAAATCACCATAATATTAGACTTGCCAGTACAGAAACGTCATGAGGACTTTCTACGAACATTAATAAAATTAAAATATAATAGCAGTACGCGTTAAAGAACCTTGTACCTTGATCCTCATAAAACAATCACTGTGTTATATGAAGGGGTTGTGTGAGATTTCGCCAAATAGAACAACTAGTTATCATTTTGCTATCATATATGTGTGTGCCGCACCCCTTTAGAGGAAAAATCACCAGCGAGGCAGTCTACGTAACGAGAGGGAAAACCACTCTCTCCCGCCATTCCCGGAGAGACGGAGTCCACCAGAGCAGGAGATCTGAGGATACTTAAGGCCAGATTTTTTTTACTTTTCCTTTTGTTTTTTTTTTTATATGTAAATTGATATTTTCATTTCGTTTGGATAATTGTAGGTGATTTTGTTTTCTTCGAATCTTTTTATAATAATAAACACGTCCCATAGTAGAACGAACTTGCCACTTAGGTATTCTCGTCGCGATATTCTAATTAATTTCTCCCCCCAGATTTATAATATTAGTTTATACTCATTCATTCAATTTATATTTATTAACTCCTGTACATTTTTTTTTTTTTTTAATAAATGAATAATAGTGCAAAGTATAATAATCTCTTTCAATTATTGCCCTACTAACAGAGTAAATATTGGAACCTTTACTTTTCATTTCAATTCTTTTGTTGACCATCCCCTCTCTCACCCTGAGATCGAGCTAGCCGGCTGGAGGTCCTTCTCAGAGCAAGGAGGCCATAAGGAGAAGAGCGGGGCTGTGTCAACCTTTTAAGTGTAATATTTGCAAGAAAACTTTCGCTCGGTCTAATCATTTGATTTTACATATTGGTCAGCAAAGATGTTGAAGCTCTTCCAGTGTTGTATGAAACAGGGTGTTTTTTCTAAAGATATGGATGAAATGGTTGCTCAGAGTGATACTCAGAGGTAATATATTGAAAGGACCCTCCACACACCCGGATATCCCAGAAGTCAAAAACTCCTATTTACCCGCATTTGTAAACAAAAAAAATGTCTTCACGGGCACTCAGAGGTAATATAAGGCCGCTGTCGGACTTCAAGATAAACATACTGATCACCTTGCTGCCATCCTTGTGTAGCCAGGCGTAAGCTCGAGACAGACGGCAAATTGAACATCTAGGAATCTCCGTTCATGCGGAGCCTGGGACTAAAGAACTCCGTAGGGCAATCAGTATGATCCAGAAGAGGACTTTTGAGGTCCGGCAAGATAGATGGGATCGGAGGAGATTTGGTAGATTAGTCTACAGTTTTCTTCTTGACGTATGTGATAGAATGAAAAGGTGATTGTTTTCCCCCTGAAAGGCGAGTGGCCTAGTGGTAAGAGTACTTGACTCGTAACACAAAGGTGGTGGGTTCGAATCCCAGTAGGTGCGGTTGGCTGAATGAAGTCAGATGAGTGCAATCACCCCATTCTGAAAAGATTGATATAAGAGAACCATAAGAAATATAGGTAGAATTGGTGAACGTTACCATGATAAGCTTAAGCCAGACAAAGCCGATTTGTATGCGTCGGAACACCTAATACTCTCTTCTCTACCCTGCAAGTGATGCATATCTTGTTTTTGAGACATACTTATCGTAATATATATTATCATACAAACACTTTCGTAAGTGTGAAAATCCAGTTATACGAAAAACAAAAATCGGTCATACCGGCAGGTATAAAAATAAATGTACCTATATGATTTCAGAGTCTATAAATATATTTATTCAGGGGTAATATTTGAAATGTGTTAAGTGTATAATTATTCTGTTTCGCCAGATGATTTGTATTATAACTCGATTCTTCTTGTGTATTCTTCATCAACATTGACTAACGTGTAAAAGAAAAATTTTGAAGAAATGGTGAAATAAAAGAAAATAAACGCAAAGCGTAAAAACGACAAGCCAACATTTTGTACTTTACACGAAGTATCTAAAAATGTGTAATTTCTTTTAGTATATGGAATAATTTTAAAATTTATTATGTACGTTCCACTGTGCCCCTAGGCGTGTTTCAATGTACCCCAGACCTGGGGCACAGTGGAACAAAATTCTAATCTCAGAAAACTGACAATAATCAAAGATATACTAGATATCTAATTCAAAGAAACAATCGGTCCTACGGCCGATCAAATTTTACAGCCAGTTTTAAACTAGCGTCAGTTGAGACGGTTTGTGAGACAGGGCATAACCATTATCATCTCAATGATATGGAGTGAGAAAGCATAATATTAATTTTGTCTCATATCTCATTTATTTAACAAAACAATATTAGAATCTACATTTTGAACATAATATAAGATGAACAATAAAATTTAAATATTACATTAAATAATAAAAAAAAAAAATATTAAAATAAATTTATATGCAAAATGTACAACCCCAACATTATTCGATTTGATTCTTCCATGATGTTCTATGAAATAGTACAATCATGGGAGATCACTTACAGAGCTACAGGGACAAAAACCTTCTTACTATCCTGGTGGACGATAGAAGTACGGCCTTCTGCATGCTGTATTTGAGCCTGTCATCTACTCCCAGTTTTCTGAGATTTCTTGACAGACTCTTAGGTATTAAATCATTCACAGAAAACACTATAGGCACGATGATTTTGGTAGGTGTTCTCCACATATCTTTGATTTCGTGAGCAAGATCAAGATATTTTATTATCTTATCTTGCTCAGCTTTATTTAAATTTTCATCGTGCGGTATAGTGATGTCTATGATGTATGTTTTACGACATCTGCGATCAACCAACACAATATCTGGTCGATTAGCTATAATAGTTCGATCAGTTTAAATTGGTCGATCCCAGTAGAGTTTAGTGTCATTGTTTTCAAGTACCGATACTGGACAATAATTATAGTATGGTAATTTTGATTCCTGTTCAATTAATTTAAATTTCAAAGCCAAATTTTGATGTAATATTTTTGCTACCTGATCATGTCTTTTCAAATAGTCTGTTCCGGAAAGAAGAGAACATCCAGACAAAATATGTCTTAATGTCTCTCCCTCCCGATAACAGGCTCTGCATCAATCCGAAGTATTTTGTTTCATTATAAATTTAGAATAATTGTTTGTGACTATTACTTGGTCTTGAATGGCACAAACAAACCCTTCGGTTTCGCCAAAAAGTTCTCCAAATCTCAACCAATGGACCGAATCCACAGTATCAACATTCTGAGATGTTAACACTTCATAGAATCGACCATGGAGAGACTTGGATTTCCATATGTCCATTCTATCATCGTTATTCAATATCGGTAGTGAGACACTAGAGTTCGATAAACACAACGGTGAATAACCCTGATCACAAGATATTATATCATCATACCCATATTTGTTCCTAGAATTATGAAAAAAAGTTTTTAAAGATTGAATTTCCTGATTGTGTAAATTTTTAATATTCAATAAGCCCCTTCCTCCCAATATCCTTGGGAGGTAGAGTCTCATTACAGATGATCTTGGATGATGTATACGATACCTTGTCATCATGGTTCTGAATTTTCTGTCGATGACATCCAGCTCCGTCTGGTTCCATTTGAGTATCCCAAATGTATACAATAATATAGGAATTGCCCATGTATTAACTGCCCTAATTTTATTGTGTCCCGAAAGATACATATGTAGATGTTTAAAACTTTTTTGCATCTAATAATTTTTTTTTCTTAATATCATTTTTAATACTTTATGATCTAATAATTAATTTAGGTCCAAATATTTATAATGATCATCTAAATTTAACACTCTTATATTTATTATATCTCTTTCAATATTTGGTGCTTGTGTAATTTTTACTTTAATATTGACATTTAAAATTGCATATTTATCAAGACCAAATTCCATTTTAACCGTTTCAGTGAAAATTTTTGTTACTGATAGTAATCTATTTAGATTAGTATGATTTGGTGCATTTAATTTAATGTGTTGTGTTATAAATTAATTGATGATTTAATAAAACAAATATTTTCTTAAAATCAAAATGCGTTTTTCGTTCCACTGTGCCCGCTGTGACCCTAATGGTTAAAAAGTAATTTAACTGAAGAAAAGGGATGACCAGTGTCAAATTATACTGATGGAAACCACCCCTGAAGTGAGAAGATAATTGATAGAAATAGGCAAGGTTTACATAGGATTCCAGAGACTTCAGATAGTTGACTCACACCCAGTGGTCCAGTCCTAACACTGCTTGGGCCACGCTGTAGTTGACATGACTAAAGGTATTATATAAACGGACATAGAATGCCAAATAGTTTTTATTTCTCCTGCTAGTTCTGTATATTTACGTATTTCGTCTGCGATGGTTGTTTGTGTATTATGTGTATTTGGGACAGCGATGTCTATTAGGTAAGTTATTTTATTACGTTTATCATGTATGTAATACCAAATCGGGTCTATTATGATGTATTTGTTTATCTGTTATTATTGTTTTATCATAATAGAACCTGTAATTTTGATTTTCTAAAACCGGTTCCGGATTGTATTCATAATAAGGTTTTATATTTTGCGAGTATAATAGATTATGTTTAATTGCAAAATTTTGATGAAGGTATTATTTTTGTGACATGATTATGTCAATTAGTTTACTCAGTTTGAGCGAGAGTAGAACAACCTGAAACTATGTGTTGTATAGATAAACAAATTTTTCGTGGCGGCTGAATTGCCATCCACACTTCTCAGCATTATACAACCAGATAAGTCTCCATATGATCAGTCATGATCACACAAAAACTTAACAGTCTAATGCCGGGAAAAATTCACCTATCCAGATATACAGGATATCAAAGGATTAGGCTCAAAACGCGGGATCAAAATACCAGCATTGTGCCTGAAACATCTGTGTTCAGAAACCTTTTTACAATATTACAATTTTTTATTATAATAGATTTTTGAATTTTAATGTACAAATTAACCGGTAAATCTAATTTTTGTAAATTATTTATTAAAGATTTCGGAGTTAACCCTGTAGCTGACATGACTAAAGGTATTATATAAACGGACCTAGAATGCCAAATATTTTTTATTTCTCCTGCTAGTTCTGTATATTTACGTATTTTTTCTGCGACGGTTGTTTGTATATTATGTGTATTTGGGACAGCGATGTCTATTAGGTACGTTATTTTATTACGTTTATCATGTAATACTAAATCGGGTCTATTATGATGTATTTGTTTATCTGTTATACTCAGTTTGAGCGAGAGTAGAACAACCTGAAACTATGTGTTGTATAGATAAACAAGTTTACAACTAGCATTATTATTACAACTATCATTACATTTTACTTTTAAAAATATTTAGTATATTTTTTTTTCATCACAAACTAAACAATCTCCCCATATTAAGCTTACTCCTAAATGTTACAGTGGATTGGTTGTGTCTTAAATCTGCTGGTAATGGGTTCCAGGCAGTTGGTCCCGCAACGCTAAAGCTCCTCTCTGCGAATTTCGAAGTTTTTGGCCTATTGGGTCTGAAAAATTGTTGACAGGAGTGTTGAATAGCCAAACGAGAACGGGTACAAAAAAAAACAAGGTACACGTGCAGGAGCCAGGGAGTTTAATCGCTGACTAATAAGAAAATTATTGTTACTTAGAACAATGCATCGCTACATAGTATATTATAACAGTATTACAAGTGAACATATATATGTACCCAATTTAGCTATTTTATAATAAATATTTTTTATATGATTTAACAAGGGGTAGAATCTGATCGCAGTGGTAGCCTCAGAGTTTCGTCGATGGGGGAGAGCTCAGCGAGGCACAGAGGTGCCGTTCAAGGCCTTGTGGAGCGTGAGGCACTGTCTCTGGGACTCTCAGCCAGTGTAGCTCCTTAAGAATTGGTTTGATGTGAGAACGCTCGTCACCCTGTAAATAGTCCTGGCGGCAGCATTATTGACCATCTGGAGACGATTTAGGATCTAGCGCAGCCTGTGCATATAATGTTGCAGTAGTCTGTGCACTTATGAATGCTTTTATGACCAGTCAAACTAGCAGCAGCATTATTTTTTTCATACAATTTGGTGACGGGACACGGGGAGTTTAAAGCCAAGTTCTTTGAGTTAGGGCTGACGGACGACCCGTGATGTGTTTGTGGGACGGGAGCTAAGTATGCGGGGCATAGGTATCCTGTGGGAGTGCCCAATGATGACGGATGCGAGGGATGTAATGATTGATAGTTTGAGTGATGATACCTACTCCGAGACCCGTTTGGTCTGGGGAATTAATGATTAATCCGAGAAATTTCAGGGCCTTCTTGGAATTTACGGATGTCTGGGTGTCTCGGTGGGACCTTCTGCGTGAGCCGGGCTTACCCCCGGCTTACCTGGATGAGCTTGATGGTTGATTTTGCCTTGTGTGATCGTTGCTGTCGCGAGCGAACTTGTTTCTTCGTCTTTTGTGCTGTCCTGTCTCCCTTGGTGGAGAGTCTTAGGACTGGGAGGGATGTCCCTTGGGGAGGGAAGCGTGTCTGTGAAGACTCCAGTATCAGCGACCCTCGGGTTCACCGGCATGAATACCTAAAGAAGTTTCCGGACACCTCTGCTCATTTTTTATTTCTTTAATTTTGTTTTGTATTGATTTGTTATCTAGGTTAAGGAAATGCCTTTGTAAATATATTGTTAGATTTAAATTACGAATGTATTTGCTTCTCTCGGCTAGAGGGACATCGAAGGAGTGTAGTCAAAAGATTTCACACACGGGGTTGTTTTTGGCCGGCCAGCCCCTCAGGCTGCCCACTATGGCGCCTCCGGTGTGGACAAACTTTGTGCAGTGTAGAATTCGGATAAATGGAAGTCCCCAGACTTCTGCGCTATCCGGGTGGTTGGTGGGTCTCCTTCAATGTCATAGAATTATGACGCAAAAAAGATTCTCACCACTGTGAATTATTATATGTTTAGTAATCCAAATAATAAATTCAAAAGGTTTTTCAACACTGCGAGTCTTTTTATGAGCAAACTACATGAATTGATTTTTTTAATACAAATATTACAGTCAAACGGTTTTTCACAACTGTGAATTCTTATATGTTTAGTAAAATTACCGGACACAGAAAATCTCCTGTTACAAATATTACATTCAAAAGGTTTTAAACTATTGTGAATTCTTTTATGCGCTGTCAAAGTACTAGATTGAGAGCAAGTTTTCTTGCAAATATAACATTCAAAAAGTTTTTCAGCACTGTGAACTCTCTTATGTTGAGTCAAATTAACAGACCCAGTGAATTTCCTGTCACAAATATTGCATTCAAAAGTTTTTCACCACTGTGAACCCTTTTACGTTTGGTCAAATAACCGGATTGAGAGAAAGTTTTACTGCAGGGGTTACACTCAAAAGGTTTTTCACCACTAGGGTTGCCACCTTTTTGTTCTGCAGATAAAGTACCTTGGTCATTATAGGCAAGAAAAAAAAGTACGTAGTATCAATATAAAGTACAATTTATTTTTCTTTATTTTTATGTTTAAAAAACATGTTTTTACTGCTTTTTGCGGTTTGTATCAAATGAGTATCTCTACTAAACAATTGCACAGCATCTTTACAGCCTATATTTAAATTTAAGTTAATAAGTACCTATTTTTTAAACATTTTTTCGGTGTAACACATTCACTATCAATTAATTTGATCTGTTTCACTATCGAAATTACGTTTCTAGGTGTATATAGAGCATGGGTGGCCAACTTTTTCAGCAGCCGTGGCAAATTTCAGAAATGAGATTTTCTACCGGGCCATACAACAATTTACTTCATATACGGAAAATTTTATAATATTACTTCACCTTAAAAATTTCACCCCCCCCCCCTATCGCCAAATTTTCAAAATGGTATAGGAATTTGATGTTTCAAAACTCCTCGGTTTTCTTTAAGAATATTTACTCAAAATACCTCTTTCAAAAAAGTAACGGGTACTTATACCGACTGTTATTAGAAAAAATGATAATAGCTTCATAGTATTCGTTTATAAAAAAGCATATTTAAAAAATCGAAATCGGGGGTGTGTTTGGCAGACAACGCACGAGAATCCTACGATTTTTCAAATACATATTTTTTTATATAACTAAAAGTTAGATAGTTATTAAAAATATTCGTGTAATTAACTGTATTTTTTGTTTTTTTTTTTCACGGATCATGTTTAAAAAATATATTTTATTGACTAATTTTTAAAACATTTTTTTGATACAATTTCTCACCAAAAAAAAAACAAAAATCACCACAGGAACTCGATATTTTGTTTATTAAAAGAAGTTTGCCAAAATCCATAGTATTTATATGCTTGATAAGGATAATAAAAAAAATATAATTATAGTTTACAAATATATTTAGTAATTATAATTATAGTTTTCAAATGTATTTTGATATAACAAAGGTTACCTAAATAAATCTCGTCAATCAGCTCTTTAGTTTTATTAAGATAAAAAAAACTTTATATTGGTAGGTAATAAATATTATATTTTTTATTTTATCACATCCAAATGTTGCGATTTTTTCCACCAAACTTGTATAAAATTGATTGTTACAACATTTTTGCCAGAGAACGCTCGTAATACACTCAAACCGCTTTGCTCAAAACAAAGAATAAATTGTGACAATGACACTGACATTGTTGACATTTGAGGTTGAGTTGCGTTCAGAAGTTGATTAAAACAAGTGCTTAAGTGATGTGGCGCTGGCGAGTGGCGATGTCGATTCAGCACCAATTGATAAATTTCGAAAAAAATACTTACGACTAAACTTTTCAAAATCCCAAAGAAATCAAACCATGCGAAATAAAGTATTTTCGCGTTCTTTATTTTTCTCACAAAGTATAAAGTATGATTACCTGAAATAACGTAAATATTTTATAATAAAGTACGGGTGGCAACCCTATTCACCACTGTGAATTCTTTTATGCTTAGTCAAACTACTGGAATAAGAAAATCTCCTGTTACAAATATTACACTCAAAAGGTTTTTCACCACTGTGAACCCTTTTATGTTTGGTCAAATCACCGGATTGAGAGAAAATTTTCTTGCAAATATTACACTCAAAAGGTTTTTCACCACTGTGAATCCTTTCATGAGTAGTCAAATTACCTGAATGTGAGAAAGTTTTCTTGCAAAGGTTACACTCAAAAGGTTTTTCACCACTGTGAACCCTTTTATGTTTGGTCAAATCACCGGATTGAGAGAAAGTTTTCTTGCAAATATTACACTCAAAAGGTTTTTCACCACTGTGAATCCTTTCATGAGTAGTCAAATTACCTGAATGAGAGAAAGTTTTCTTGCAAAGGTTACACTCAAAAGGTTTTTCACCACTGTGAATCCTTTTATGAGTAGTCAATTCACCTGATTGAGAGAAAGTTTTCTTGCAAAGGTTACACTCAAAAGGTTTTTCACCACTGTGAATCCTTTCATGAGTAGTCAAATTACCTGAATGTGAGAAAGTTTTCTTGCAAAGGTTACACTCAAAAGGTTTTTCACCACTGTGAATCCTTTTATGAGTAGTCAATTCACCTGATTGAGAGAAAGTTTTCTTGCAAAGGTTACACTCAAAAGGTTTTTCACCACTGTGAATCCTTTTATGAGTAGTCAATTCACCTGATTGAGAGAAAGTTTTCTTGCAAAGGTTACACTCAAAAGGTTTTTCACCACTGTGAATCCTTTTATGAGTAGTCAAATTACCTGAATGTGAGAAAGTTTTCTTGCAAAGGTTACACTCATAAGGTTTTTCACCACTGTGAACTCTCTTATGTTGAGTCAAATTAAAAGACGCAGTAAATTTCCTGTTACAAATATTGCATTCAAAACGTTTTTTACCACTGTGAACCCTTTTATGAACAGTCAACTTCACTGAAGTAGTAAATTTTTTCAGACAAATATTACACTGAAATAGTTTTACTTTATTTTCATTTTCTTTGTATTTCTTTATGCAATCTTCTTGGCGCACCACTTGTTTATTCGTATCTTCTCTACACTGGTTAGATGTACCGGCCACTGTCCCACTGCTTGCTCTCTCACATTCTACTTTTATGTCCGGTTCATATATATCTATATCATCATACGGAACTGAAGGCACAACACATACTTCCTCCTCATGTTCACGTTTCACTTTAGCGTTCATTAGAAATGCTTCGATATCATC
Source organism: Athripsodes cinereus (assembly GCA_947579605.1). Lineage (NCBI taxonomy): Eukaryota > Metazoa > Arthropoda > Insecta > Trichoptera > Leptoceridae > Athripsodes > Athripsodes cinereus. Next base: position 16,477,521 of record OX388325.1, on the reverse strand, counting down.
TTCGTCTGTGACACATATTTGAATATCACACAAGACGCAGTCATCCTGTTGTCCGTCTACAGTATTTTTTACATCAGCACTGGTTTCATCCATCATGTCACGTATTTACATACACAATTTATTGATACACACTGCTGTCTCAAGCTATACAATAATAATATGCAATTGATTAATTTTGAATAACAGTTAACTCCTATGTAACTTCGACAATGAAAATAATGTTAAATGACAATTTGGATTTGACAGCTGTTTTGTCATAGACTTAAAAGGCGTAGACAATAAGTATACCTAAATTTAACACACGAAACTACCATTATAACGGCTACAAACATTGCTTATTGTAAAAAAAACCAATGGTTCCTCACTTTATTATTACATTAAAAAATATACGAATATTTATGGTTTAATCCTACCTTGTGGGAAGATATTGATTTTTCATCTCTTTATAACTATTAAATTAGACTTTTAAAAGTAACCTTCATTCTGCGCTCCATAAAAATTTGCAATATTGTTCCTCAACACTTTGAAAGCTTTTTAAAGAAAAATGTCATTATCTTACAATAGTGCAGGCGCTGGAGGTAAGCTCATATTTTGCATACTCAACTACCTCTAGAGCCCGGTCTACAAGGAAAAAAGTATCTAGTTTAATAAAACTATAAGTAATTGAATTCGTTATTTTTCCATTTAAACGCTTTTTATTACCACAAAAAAAAACAGTTTCAATATTTGCGAGTTCCTGCGTTATGCACGCTCGTGTATAGCGATATTTTATATGAAATTCTTTTTCTATTTTGCGTAAAACGATATATTTGTGTTTTGTTAAAAGAATGCTGTCAATTTTTATTTCTTCATTTAGATACATAGAAATATCATTGAAGTGGAAAAATTTCGCAAAAGCTTATTATAATTAGTATAGTTAAGATATTTCTTTCTGTATCCAAAAAGGTACATTTCTGGCAAGACAAATGAATATTAAAATAATTATTAATTAATTCAGTAATTCCCCCCCCCCCTTTTTCCTTTCCCCTTGATTTTTTGTTTTTTTATTTTATTTTTATTATTATTATTGATTTGTTTTTGTGCTAGTGTGATGATTGAGTGAGCGAGCGAGACTGTGTATAATGTAGGCATGTTGAGATGACCGGAATGTTAGGTACCTATCTTTTTAAAATTAATTGTGGCGCATGGTATTGGATGATAGCTGATCTCTGAAAGATTAATCTTTTTTTTTTAACTTTAATTATGTAGTTATTGTCTGTTTTGTGCTTCTATGTTTATAAAATAAAATAAATAAATAAAATTAAAGAAGAAAGATCCACCTCACACCCGGATATCTCAGGAGTCGTTAACTCCTACTTATCCGCACATTCAACCAAAATTGTCCTCACGGGCGGGCCATTGGGGAGGCCTGAAGGACCGGCCGGCCAACACCGCCGTCGTGGGGATCATTTATACTACTTCTCTCTTCAATGTCCCTTTTGGGTGCTGGGTGGTTATAATATTTAGTGAGAATAGAATAGAATAGAATAGACAATATAATATATAAGTAAAAAAAAATATCACTACTCGTATGATAAAATATTTAATACTTAGATAATAATCCCAACTTGTATTTAATTATAAAAGAAACACAAAGAAATCTCGCGAAGATTTAAGTAAAAAACAAATTTACATTATAAATCCCGCTTTTTTGACTACTATTTTTAATACTGTGGACCGCAATATTACAACGGTGATAAAATTAATGTATGTACCGTATGTTGGATGATTTATTCGGCGCCGTTTAATGGAGTATTTATCTTTAATGGAACGTTGTTATCGATTGGTTTTTACGAAGGTCCTCAGGGAATTGGTTCCAGATGACGAATTCTGCGACGGCAAAAGCACTATCCTATCATAGAAGCAGGACTTGTTTGCTCTATTGATCTCGTCCAGCATGTTGGTGGATGTCTTAGCTGAGCGTAGGTGTCTACTTGCAGGTGTTTTGAGAACGCGGAGCACAGAAAGTGACTGAGGTGCCATATTGTTCAAAGCCTTGTAAACTACAAGGCACAGTTGCATGACAATTAGAGATGAAACGGATATCCGGTAACTATCCGGTATCCTGCCTAAATTTGATATCCGGCCGGATACCGGATAGTACCTCAATATCCGGCCGGATACCGGATATTCAAAAACTACGACAATTTCCTATATTAAAATGCAATACATTAATCTTTGTGAGGTAAATATCAATAAAATGATTTTTATTGATATTTAAATTTAACTAATTTAATTTTCGCTATTCAATCACACACTCACGCGATCACTCACGATGGCAACCGAAACCGCCCGAATTGATCCGATCGCGTTCGCTCCGTGCGGCGCTAAACTCGTCACGACACGCAACGAGACGATAGTCCGAATATCCGGCAGCCGAATATTCGGCCATCCGGCCTCGCAGCTCGCCGGATATCCGGTATCCGGCCAAACAACTATCCGTTTCATCTCTAATGACAATAATGTTTTTTAGTCATGCTTCATTCATATATATGTGGCGTTATCTCTATGGGTATATATGTATATGTGTGTATGGCTGTATGTACCTATATATGTGTGTGTGGTTGGGTGTGTATAAGGGTGAGTGTGGATGTATGTGTGCGTACGTGAGCTTGTGTGTTGGAAAATAATCTTAGTAACTAAAGTAAAGAAAATTGAGCGCTGAGACAAAGTATGGTGAAAACTGGTTCAGTCTACCTAGGTACGGGCTCATGCTCAGTTAGGTAGGTTTTTATGACATATTTTTAATACTGTTGTACAAGTGAAAGAATAAAGAAATAAATAGTAATGAAGACTCAGATTTGCGGGTTTATAACATCGATTAACGATTTGATTGTTTTCAAATGAATTCATACATATTCATGTAAACAGTGAAAAACGTTCAATTATACATTTTGGGCATTATAATTTAAGAGCAAATCTAAAAAAAATAATACACAAAATAAATAGTACCTATTACTTAAAATATAATTAGTGAGAAATATTCGTATTTTTGTTCACATACTCCTCTCCTTCATTTTGTTGATGTTTGTCTCAAAATTTTCCGGTCTAGAAATTATTTTTCTAGGATATCCACTATTAAGTATATTATTACTTCAAATGTAACGAATACGGTTATCACTCGTGGTACCACGGTTTGAGAATCAGTGAAACTGCTACTAAGCGACTATACACGAGGATGTGCAATACTAGGGAGGGTTGGGAAGCTTCAATAGAAAGTGTTAATTATATTTTGAATTTATTTTTTTATTTATAAAATTCTTAAATATATGAATCTGAAAGATATAATATCAAAATAATCCTAATGGATAGCTCCCACATTTTGCACGTAAACAAACAACAATAAATTAAAGTCTACCTTGGTACGGGCTCATGCCCAGTTAGGTAGGTTTTTATGACTTTTATATTTTTAATACTATTGTACAAATGAAAGAATATATAAATAAATAATAATGAAGACAATTTATATTTGGCGCCGTTCAATAACCCGTGACCATCTCAAGGGCGCCGTGATTTTTATTGAAAAGTAATGTATTCCGTTTGACGAGGAACTGCTTGGCTGGAAAGAAGGTGAAGAGAGAACAGAGAGAGATAGCAGTAATATAAAACAATGATAATGTACTCAGCCCTTGCAGATACTTACCATATCCTTATGGTAGACTTCAGGAACGCATTAAAATAAATAATATTGAATTAAATATTGTTTGAGAAGCTATGGTATATTTCAGTGTTAGGAGGCGATGATGAAAACACAAAAACCTTTTATCGTACATTCTGTTTATTAAAAAAAAGAACGAAGATGGAAATGTAAAAATAATGAAGAAAAAATAACAAATATTAATTTAAAAATTATAACTATATCTAACTGTGAATCTATTAAAGAACCTAACCTATCTATTTTGAAATCGTCCACCCCAATAATTAACATCAAAACACGCAATCTTGTAACGCCTGTACACGTAATTATCCTTTTTTATTTAATATTAATTAATAAACATATAGAAAAAAAAACACATAAAACTTGACGCTTTTTATCCATCGATGACACCCTGGCATATAGATTTCAGAATGAAGTTGTCCCAAGGCTGGTGGCTGCCGCTCATAATGAGGTCTACCCGATGTGTCCAAGGCCGTCGGCGGGAACAGAACAGCTTCCAGACTCGTTGCTCCAGCAGCGAGCGAGCACCACGTTTTCCTCGGAAGTCTGGCGGAGTAATGAGCTCGTGTTCTTCGGATGGTCATTCGGCTAAGGGGATAGTACCTCAACCCTCGCTTTCACCTCTTACTAGCTAGTAAGCCCGGGTATTTTACTCGGTGACTGCCAGCAATTCCTGCGCAGTCAAAATATTATTTCACAATTCATAATTGTATAAAAAAGTGTACGTTTTCACCACATTGTCCATCTTATATATCCCATTTATAAACAAAACTCCAATCTATCTTACAACAACAATCTAAGCCAAGAATACCTTAAATAATTTAGGTACTAACAAAACTCCAATCTATCTTACAACAACAATCTAAGCCAAGAATACCTAAAATAACTTAGGTACTAGCTACTATACTATGAGGATGCGCGCCTGTAGGTATTCACACTCGTGTCGACAGTATTCCATATCCCACTCGATGTTACACCTACCCACAAGAGTGTTTACAACGAAATTATAATGAACATGCAAACAGACACACACCCCTACACACAATATTATTAATATTATGGCGGTGAAATTATTGAATCGACGGACGTGACCATCCTGAAATATGGTGAACACGTTTTACAAAAAAGGACCACGTTCAACTACTTGGCCACTTAACACGTCACAAATGCGCACGATTGTAAGAATTTTTTGTTTTTATTTATTAATTTTCTAAATTCACGGCCTGGGCTTTTAACATGTAAATATTGAATATTTTTTTCATAATGTACACAAACATAAATACAATATGTGGACACATTCAACATAATCAATAGAAAATAAACAAGAACCACAAATTAATAAAAAATAAAATAAAGGTACAATGGTAAACAATGTCAACTTGATAATTACTAGTCAGCATGAAATATTCTAATTAACTAGTTTTTTTTTTCACGCGGCAGCAGAATTGCCATCCACACTTTTCAGCATTATACAACCAGATAAGTCTCCATATGATCAGTTATTATAAAACTTAACAGTCTAATGCCGGGAAAAATTCACCTATCCAGATATACAGGGTATCAAAGGATTAGGCTCAAAACGCGGGTTCAAAATACCAGCATTGTGCCTGAAATATCTGGGTTCAAAAACTTTTTTACAATATTACAAATGTTTATTATAATAGATTTATGAATTTTAATGTACAAATTAACCGGTAAATCTAATATTTGTAAATTATTTATTAATGATTTCGGAGTTACCCCTGAAGCTGACATGACTAAAGGTATTACATAAACGGACCTAGAATGCCAAATATTTTTTTATTTCTCCTTCTAGTTCTGTATATTTACCTACGTGTTTTTCTGCGATGGTTGTTTGTATATTATGTGTATTTGGGACAGCGATGTCTATTAGGTACGTTTTTTTATTACGTTTATCATGTTATACCAAATGTATTTGTCTATATGTTATTATTGTTTTATCATAATAGAATCTGCAATTTTGATTTACTAAAACCGGTTCCAAATTGTATTTATAATAAGGTTTTATATTTTGCGAGTTTAATAGATTATGTTTACTTACGACGAGATGGGTCATTTATTATGGGATGCTATTATTATTATGAATGACGTGTAGTTTGTAGTATTAGTTTCAGTAGAAATAGTATTATATAACGACGACAACGACACGTGTTGGTTGGTTGCAGTTGTGCACGCGCCTCATCCTCTTTAGTTCCATATGCGGAGGAATGAATCCCAAGAACCCGTCGCTACGGCCATCCCGTTCTCAGTCACGCCGAGACACGACACCCTGTTGTCGTGGCCGGCTAGGATGCCAGCTCTCTCTGTCTTCATAGAGTCCCATACGTTGCAGTTGAAGTCATCATAACCGGCTAAGAGTAATCTCCCACTCCTGGAGAACGCCACTGATGTGATGCCGCAGATTATGTTGTCGTGGGAATACATTGCTAGCTCCTGATCGGAGCGTATATCAAACACCCGACATGTGGCGTCATCAGAGCCTGTGGCGAATGCAAAACCAGACGGGAAGAAAGTGACGGCGTTTATATCGCTCTCGTGTCCGGGGAAGGTCTGTCGGCACATGCCGTCCCTTACGTCCCACAGTTTGGCTGAGGCATCGCACGCGCCCGAGACAAATGTGCGCATGTCGGGGGCCAGGGATAATGACATCACGTCACCTGTGTGACCCACAAATGAACCACATTGCTGGCCAGTCTCAATGTCCCACAGGGCACATGACATGTCCCCGGAGCTAGTGAGTATCCTGTTGTCGTCTAGGAACCTGCAGCATGAGAGATATCCCGTGTGCCCATAACCACTGTTGGGATTATTTATTAATTGATATAAAAAGCTATTGATTTTAACATCATGTATTCAGAAGAAAAAACAAAATGGAAGATTTATCATTCAAATCTTTGTATTGTTGCTTGCATTGTGAATTAATATAAACTTTTGTGACTTTTAATAGTGATAATGACTTTTTAAGGGAAAGAAAGTCAAGAAAATACAAGCAATAACACAGCACAATCTCTCAATAACGCAATGTCAAATTCAAATTCACTACCGACAATTAGAAAATTATCTGGACGAGAAAATTATTCCACATGGCAGTTTGGAATGCAGATGTTTTTGTTGGCAGATGATCTTTGGGATGCAGTGAATGGTGAAGAAATACCAGACAAAAGAATTGACAATAAAGCTAAAGGAAAAATTGTATTAATGGTAGAAGAAAAATTGTGGCCAACGATTCAAAAATGCTCAACCGCCAGAGAAGTGTGGAAACAGCTTGAAAAGGACTATGCTGGTGATGGTTTGATGAGGAGATTAGGCCTCTTACGCAAACTTCTCAGAGTTCATTTAACAAATTTTAACTCTATGGAAAGTTATTTGAATGAAATATTAGGTATCATTGGCACAAAAACTGGAAGCAATCAAGGGAGGAATAGATGATGAATTGATTGGAGTCATCATGCTTAATGGATTGACCGATGAATATAATCCAATGATTATGGGAATTGAAGGTTCTGGTACGAAAGTGACAAGTGATTCTATAAGAACCTTATTAATTGAACACTCGTCACAAAAACCAATTCAGAAGAGCGCTTCAAATTATAGCGCGCTTATTTCTTCTCAAGGAAAACAATGGAAACCTAAGTGTTTTAAATGTAATAAAATCGGACACAAATCTTTTCAGTGTAAAGATAATAAACAATCTAACTTCAAAAATAATGATGATAAAAAACAAGAGAACTTCAATAAGAGGGCCAATTCAGCCACAGTTTTATTTGCAGCAATGTCGACATCGAAGACTCAATCTAGAGATTGGATTATTGACTCTGGAGCTAGTGCTCATATGACAATGAAAAGTGACTGGATAAAACCCATGTCAAACAAGTTTCAAAGTCAAGAAATCATTGTGGCAAATCAACAAAAAATTGTAAGTCAAGGAATCGGCGATGTAAAAGTTGACTTACATGGCGAACAAGCAACTATTAAAGATGTTCTGTATGTGCCCAAATTGGCAGCTAATTTATTATCAGTAAGTAAATTGACTGATAAAGGATTTATCTGCGTCTTCACCAAAAAGGATTGCAAGGTTTATCCAGAAAAAGAATGTACTATTAAAGGGGAGTCACTATTACTAGGCTCTCGAAATGCTGGAATATATAAGTTGAATGAGAGTATTGATTCTGTTGAAAAAGAACCAATAGTAAATGATGGTACAAAAGAGATGACCATGACTTCTATAGAAAGTCACCTGCCGAAAAGACTTTGGCACAGGCGTCTTGGGCACCTATGCAGAAAGTCCATGACACTATTATCTCAAGGCATGGCTGATGGCATCAAATTTTCTCCAGGAGAAGATGACCAATGTGAAGAATGTGTTAAAGGGAAACAAACAAGAGTTATTCCCAAGAAACAAGGAATGAGAGCGACAGAAAAACTTCAGCTTATTCATTCAGACGTATGTGGACCTATGAGCACAGAGAGTTGGGGAGGTGGAAAGTATTTTTTGACCTTTATAGACGATTTAACTCGTAAAACTTTTGTGTATATTATTCGTACAAAGGATGAAGTTGTTAAAAAGTTTATTGAATTCAAGGCATTTGTTGAGAATCAAACAGGATGCAAAATAAAGAATTTAAGAACAGATAATGGGGGAGAGTATGTCAATGAATCATTGTTGAATTTCCTCAAGAAACATGGAATCCGTCACCAGAAGACAGTTCCGAGGCATCCACATCAGAATGGAGTTGCAGAGAGAGCTAATCGGACTATTGTAGAGAAGGCGAGATGTATGCTCGAAGACGCTGAAATGCCTAGGGCCTTTTGGGCTGAAGCAGTAGTGACAGCAGTGTATTTAAAAAATGCATCTCCGCACGGATCAGTTAAAGACAAAACTCCAGAAGAAGCTTGGAATGGAAGGAAGATAAATATATCTCACTTTCGAGTATTTGGATGCAAGGCTTTTGCAAGGATTCCAGATGAAAAAAGGAAGAAATTTGATTCAAAGAGCAAGCCGTGGGTGTTTGTTGGATATGGAGATGGAGTAAAAGGCTACAAATTGGTAGATCCAGAGAATGGAAGAAGTGCTATATATGAGTCGGACGTTGTCTTCTTCGAAAATGTCAAGGGATGGAACACAAAATCAGAAACATCAAAGGACGATGTGCAATATGAAGAAATTCCTATGGAATCATTATTCGACACGCCTCCAAATATAAGCGAAGTGGATAAAGATCCACAGTCAGAAATTCTTTATTTAGATGATCAACTCGAGGAGTCAGAAGATGATCATTCAAAATATATGGAAGAAAATGATGAAGAAATAATGGAGGATGAAACGGAAGAGAGTGACGAAGAAATTGAATCAGATAGAAGGATTTCAGCTAGAGGTCATATTCCAAAGAAATGGCCATCTGATATGGAACTATACAGTGCTTTACATGTTTTTAACAGTGAAAATATTGAAGATCCAAAAACATTAAATGAAGCCTTGTCACTACCCAACGGTAATGAGTGGAAAAAGGCCATAACAGAAGAGCTGACATCACTTCAAGAGAACAATACTTGGATTCTGGTTGATAGGCCTCAGAATCAAAAGGTGATTAAAAATAAATGGGTTTTTAAGAGAAAGAAAGGCCTCGAAGGGGATAAATTTAAAGCAAGACTAGTTGCAAAAGGTTTCACGCAGCAATATGGTGTGGACTTTGAAGAAACTTACGCACCCGTTGTACGAAAGTCAACCTTTAGAATGCTTTTGGCATTAGCAGCCGAACTAGACCTTGAACTGGAACAACTTGATGTAAAGACAGCCTTTCTTCATGGAGATTTGACAGAAACTGTATATATGGAACAGCCGCAAGGATTCATAGAATCTAAAAATAAAGGAAAAGTATGTTTACTAAAGAAGGCCATATACGGATTAAAACAGGCATCCAGATGTTGGAATGAAACAATCAATGCAGTTTTATTGGAATTGGGTCTAAAACAACCTCTAAGGGACCCATGTGTGTATTCAAAAAGGACACAAAATTGTACAATAATTTTAGCAATTTATGTTGATGACTTAATAATATTATTTGATGATAAAGTAGAGGCAAAGAGAATCAAAGATGGTTTGGAAAACAAATTTCAAATGAAGGATCTTGGAGAGGCAAAACACATTCTGGGAATGCGAATAAGACGTGATCGAGCTCAGAAGAAATTATGGATTGATCAAGAAGGGGATATTCTTGAAGTACTCAAGAGATATAAGATGGAAGACTGTAGGACCATGTCAAGTCCTCTGGATCCGAATCAAAGACTTTCGAGACCCACAGAGGGTGAAACATCGGAAGACGTGATGAATAAGTATCCTTATCAGAGTCTTGTGGGTTCACTCATGTATTTTGCTGTTACATCTAGACCAGACATTGCACATGCATGTAGTGTTTTAAGTCAATATAGGTAACTCATGTTATAATGAAGTGCATTGGCGAGCAGCAAAAAGAGTATTAGCCTATCTGAAAGGGACATCAAAGTTATGTTTATGTTACAGGAAAACAAATAAAAATATATTTGGATTTACGGATGCAGATTGGGCTAATGACGTAGATGATAGAATATCATACAGTGGTTTTTTCTTTGTGTTAAGCGGAGCAGCTGTTTCTTGGGAATCCAGAAAGCAAAAATCTCCTGCATTATCTGCTGCAGAAGCAGAATATATAGCTTTGACGGAAGGTGCCAGAGAAGCAAAGGATTTAAAAGGACTTTTACATTGGTTGTGGAGACCTCAAGGAACAGTGAAATTGCTATGTGATAGTCAGAGTGCAGAAAAACTTTCTAGAAATTCTGGTTTTCATAAACGATCTAAACATATAGATCTTAAAAATCGTTATGTGAATCATGCTGTGAAAACGGGAGTTGTACAAATTGAATATTTATCAACTGACCATATGGCAGCGGATAGTTTAACCAAGGGTTTAAATGGAACTAAAATTAAAGAGTTTTTATCAGATTTTGGACTCGAAGAAGTGTAATCCAATTGTAATGTTATGGGGGAGTGTTAGATATGGTTGGATATGTCTAGTAACAGTACAATTGTGTCTATTTACATATCTTTGGTTTTGTTGTAATCTATGGTTGTCACTTCCATTTTGTTTTTTTCTTCTGAATACATGCTGTTAAAATCAATGGCTTTTTATATCAATTAATAAATAATCCCAACAATTTTGATGTACTATTTTTGCAACATGATTAGGTCTTTTAGTATACTCAGTTTGAGCGAAAGTAGAACAACCTGAAACTATGTGTTGTACAGATAAACAAGTTTACAACTAGCATTATTATTACAACTATCATTACATTTTACTTTTAAAAATATTTAGTATATTTTTTTTTTCATCACAAACTCAACAATCTCCCCATATTAAGCTTACTCCTAAATGTTACAGTGGGTTGGTTGTGTCTTAAATCCGCTGGTAATGGGTTCCAGGCAGTTGGTCCCGCAACGATAAAGCACCTCTCAGCGAATTTCGAAGTGTTTGGCCTATTGGGTCTGAAAAATTGTTGACAGGGGTGTTGAATAGCCAAACGAGAATGGGTGCAAAAAAAACAAGGTACACGTGCAGGAGCCAGGGAGTTTAATTGCTGACTAATAAGAAAATTATTGTTACATAGAACAATGCATCACTACATAGTATATTATAACAGTATTACAAGTGAACATATATATGTACCCAATTTAGCTATTTTATAATAAATATTTTTTATATGATTTAACAAGGGGTAGAATCTGATCGCAGTGGTAGCCTCAGAGTTTCGTCGATGGGGGAGAGCTCAGCGAGGCACAGAGGTGCCGTTCAAGGCCTTGTGGAGCGTGAGGCACTGTCTCTGGGACTCTCAGCCAGTGTAGCTCCTTAAGAATTGGTTTGATGTGAGAACGCTCGTCACCCTGTAAATAGTCCTGGCGGCAGCATTATTGACCATCTGGAGACGATTTAGGATCTAGCGCAGCCTGTGCATATAATGTTGCAGTAGTCTGTGCACTTATGAATGCTTTTATGACCAGTCAAACTAGCAGCAGCATTATTTTTTTCATACAATTTGGTGACGGGACACGGGGAGTTTAAAGCCAAGTTCTTTGAGTTAGGGCTGACGGACGACCCGTGATGTGTTTGTGGGACGGGAGCTAAGTATGCGGGGCATAGGTATCCTGTGGGAGTGCCCAATGATGACGGATGCGAGGGATGTAATGATTGATAGTTTGAGTGATGATACCTACTCCGAGACCCGTTTGGTCTGGGGAATTAATGATTAATCCGAGAAATTTCAGGGCCTTCTTGGAATTTACGGATGTCTGGGTGTCTCGGTGGGACCTTCTGCGTGAGCCGGGCTTACCCCCGGCTTACCTGGATGAGCTTGATGGTTGATTTTGCCTTGTGTGATCGTTGCTGTCGCGAGCGAACTTGTTTCTTCGTCTTTTGTGCTGTCCTGTCTCCCTTGGTGGAGAGTCTTAGGTCTGGGAGGGATGTCCCTTGGGGAGGGAAGCGTGTCTGTGAAGACTCCAGTATCAGCGACCCTCGGGTTCACCGGCATGAATACCTAAAGAAGTTTCCGGACACCTCTGCTCATTTTTTATTTCTTTTAATTTTTATTTCTTTAATTTTGTTTTGTATTGATTTGTTATCTAGGTTAAGGAAATGCCTTTGTAAATATATTGTTAGATTTAAATTATGAATGTATTTGCTTCTCTCGGCTAGAGGGACATCGAAGGAGTGTAGTCAAAAGATTTCACACACGGGGTTGTTTTTGGCCGGCCAGCCCCTCAGGCTGCCCACTATGGCGCCTCCGGTGTGGACAAACTTTGTGCAGTGTAGAATTCGGATAAATGGAAGTCCCCAGACTTCTGCGCTATCCGGGTGGTCGGTGGGTCTCCTTCAATGTCATAGAATTATGACGCAAAAAAGATTCTCACCACTGTGAATTATTATATGTTTAGTAATCCAAATAATAAATTCAAAAGGTTTTTCAACACTGCGAGTCTTTTTATGAGCAAACTACATGAATTGATTTTTTTAATACAAATATTACAGTCAAACGGTTTTTCACAACTGTGAATTCTTATATGTTTAGTAAAATTACCGGACACAGAAAATCTCCTGTTACAAATATCACATTCAAAAGGTTTTAAACTATTGTGAATTCTTTTATGCGCTGTCAAAGTACTAGATTGAGAGCAAGTTTTCTTGCAAATATAACATTCAAAAAGTTTTTCAGCACTGTGAACTCTCTTATGTTGAGTCAAATTAACAGACCCAGTGAATTTCCTGTCACAAATATTGCATTCAAAAGGTTTTTCACCACTGTGAACCCTTTTACGTTTGGTCAAATAACCGGATTGAGAGAAAGTTTTACTGCAGGGGTTACACTCAAAAGGTTTTTCACCACTAGGGTTGCCACCTTTTTGTTCTGCAGATAAAGTACCTTGGTCATTATAGGCAAGAAAAAAAAGTACGTAGTATCAATATAAAGTACAATTTATTTTTCTTTATTTTTATGTTTAAAAAACATGTTTTTACTGCTTTTTGCGGTTTGTATCAAATGAGTATCTCTACTAAACAATTGCACAGCATCTTTACAGCCTATATTTAAATTTAAGTTAATAAGTACCTATTTTTTAAACATTTTTTCGGTGTAACACATTCACTATCAATTAATTTGATCTGTTTCACTATCGAAATTACGTTTCTAGGTATATATAGAGCATGGGTGGCCAACTTTTTCAGCAGCCGTGGCAAATTTCAGAAATGAGATTTTCTACCGGGCCATACAACAATTTACTTCATATACGGAAAATTTTATAATATTACTTCACCTTAAAAATTTCACCCCCCCCCCCTACGCCAAATTTTCAAAATGGTATAGGAATTTGATGTTTCAAAACTCCTCGGTTTTCTTTAAGAATATTTACTCAAAATACCTCTTTCAAAAAAGTAACGGGTACTTATACCGACTGTTATTAGAAAAAATGATAATAGCTTCATAGTATTCGTTTATAAAAAAGCATATTTAAAAAATCGAAATCGGGGGTGTGTTTGGCAGACAACGCACGAGAATCCTACGATTTTTCAAATACATATTTTTTTATATAACTAAAAGTTAGATAGTTATTAAAAATATTCGTGTAATTAACTGTATTTTTTGTTTTTTTTTTCACGGATCATGTTTAAAAAATATATTTTATTGACTAATTTTTAAAACATTTTTTTGATACAATTTCTCACCAAAAAAAAAACAAAAATCACCACAGGAAGTCGATATTTTGTTTATTAAAAGAAGTTTGCCAAAATCCATAGTATTTATATGCTTGATAAGGATAATAAAAAAAATATAATAATAGTTTACAAATATATTTAGTAATTATAATTATAGTTTTCAAATGTATTTTGATATAACAAAGGTTACCTAAATAAATCTCGTCAATCAGCTCTTTAGTTTTATTAAGATAAAAAAACTTTATATTGGTAGGTAATAAAATAATGAATCGCTCCATGTTAAAGGGGCGTTAGTCCAATTCACGTAATTTTACAGGAATGCAATAAAACTCTCTGGTGAAAAAAAAATAAAGGAAACAATTTTTTGTTTACATTTATTAAAGTAAAATAGTATATTTTACATACGATTATCTATCAATCATGGAGAAATTCACTTTAGTCTGTGAGAATATTTAATTTGAAAACGTTGGACTTACGCCCTTTTTACAAGGAATGGAAAGGAGTTGTAATAAATGAACAATTTCACAATAAAAAGTATAAATATAGTTCACAATAGTAATATTAAAATAATAAATAAATGTATTCTAACGACAGACGTAACTTTTGAAATATAAAAATGAATTATATAGATGTATGTAGAGTATTTATTAATCATTAATGCCATGATCACAGTCTATTGTCAGTGTCGTCATGTCAATGTCAATTTTGGCGGTAAAATGTTCTAATTGACAATTTGCAATGTTGCCATACAGTAAACTACCTAAAAATATTTAGTTCCTACTGATAGTATTATAATAAAGTCATAACTTTATTACAATTGCAAACCTAATGTACCCTTTTAACATGGAATGAAAAAAAAAAGATATAATTTTTGTATATATTCACTCGAATTACGCCGGTATGTTGCATTTTATGTGCTATACGGATGGATAAGTGTTTTTTCGACATTTTTGCATAAATAACTCAATTTAGCAAAAATTGTGACTTACGCCCCTTTAACAAGGAGCGATTCAAATATTATATTTTTTATTTTATCACATCCAAATGTTGCGATTTTTTCCACCAAACTTGTATAAAATTGATTGTTACAACATTTTTGCCAGAGAACGCTCGTAATACACTCAAACCGCTTTGCTCAAAACAAAGAATAAATTGTGACAATGACACTGACATTGTTGACATTTGAGGTTGAGTTGCGTTCAGAAGTTGATTAAAACAAGTGCTTAAGTGATGTGGCGCTGGCGAGTGGCGATGTCGATTCAGCACCAATTGATAAATTTCGAAAAAAATACTTACGACTAAACTTTTCAAAATCCCAAAGAAATCAAACCATGCGAAATAAAGTATTTTCGCGTTCTTTATTTTTCTCACAAAGTATAAAGTATGATTACCTGAAATAACGTAAATACTTTATAATAAAGTACGGGTGGCAACCCTATTCACCACTGTGAATTCTTTTATGCTTAGTCAAACTACTGGAATAAGAAAATCTCCTGTTACAAATATTACACTCAAAAGGTTTTTCACCACTGTGAATCCTTTCATGAGTAGTCAAATTACCTGAATGTGAGAAAGTTTTCTTGCAAAGGTTACACTCAAAAGGTTTTTCACAACTGTGAACCCTTTTATGTTTGGTCAAATCACCGGATTGAGAGAAAGTTTTCTTGCAAATATTACACTCAAAAGGTTTTTCACCACTGTGAATCCTTTCATGAGTAGTCAAATTACCTGAATGTGAGAAAGTTTTCTTGCAAAGGTTACACTCAAAAGGTTTTTCACCACTGTGAATCCTTTTATGAGTAGTCAATTCACCTGATTGAGAGAAAGTTTTCTTGCAAAGGTTACACTCATAAAGTTTTTCACCACTGTGGATTCTTTTATGCTTAGTCAAACTACTAGAATCAGAAAATCTCCTATTACAAATATAACACTCAAAAGGTTTTTCACCACTGTGAACCCTTTTATGTTTGGTCAAATCACCGGATTGAGAGAAAGTTTTCTTGCAAATATTACACTTAAAAGGTTTTTCACCACTGTGAATCCTTTCATGAGTAGTCAAATTACCCGAATGTGAGAAAGTTTTCTTGCAAAGGTTACACTCATAAGGTTTTTCACCACTGTGAATTCTTTTATGTCTAGTCAAACTACCGGAATCAAAAAATCTCCTGTTACAAATATTACACTCAAAAGGTTTTTCACCACTGTGAATTCTTTTATGCTTAGTCAAACTTCTATAATCAGAAAATCTCCTATTACAAATATTACACTCAAAAGGTTTTTCACCACTGTGAATTCTTTTATGCTTAGTCAAACTACTAGAATCAGAAAATCTCCTATTACAAATATAACACTCATAAGGTTTTTCACCACTGTGAACCCTTTTATGTTTGGTCAAATCACCGGATTGAGAGAAAGTTTTCTTGCAAATATTACACTCAAAAGGTTTTTCACCACTGTGAATCCTTTCATGAGTAGTCAAATTACCCGAATGTGAGAAAGTTTTCTTGCAAAGGTTACACTCATAAGGTTTTTCACCACTGTGAATTCTTTTATGTCTAGTCAAACAACCGGAATCATAAAATCTCCTGTTACAAATATTACACTCGAAAGGTTTTTCACCACTGTGAATTCTTTTATGCTTAGTCAAACTTCTATAATCAGAAAATCTCCTATTACAAATATTACACTCAAAAGGTTTTTCACCACTGTGAATCCTTTTATGAGTAGTCAATTCACCTGATTGAGAGAAAGTTTTCTTGCAAAGGTTACACTCAAAAGGTTTTTCACCACTGTGAACCCTTTTATGTTTGGTCAAATCACCGGATTGAGAGAAAGTTTTCTTGCAAATATTACACTCAAAAGGTTTTTCACCACTGTGAATCCTTTCATGAGTAGTCAAATTACCTGAATGTGAGAAAGTTTTCTTGCAAAGGTTACACTCAAAAGGTTTTTGACCACTGTGAATCCTTTTATGAGTAGTCAATTCACCTGATTGAGAGAAAGTTTTCTTGCAAAGGTTACACTCAAAAGGTTTTTCACCACTGTGAACCCTTTTATGTTTGGTCAAATCACCGGATTGAGAGAAAGTTTTCTTGCAAATATTACACTCAAAAGGTTTTTCACCACTGTGAATCCTTTCATGAGTAGTCAAATTACCTGAATGTGAGAAAGTTTTCTTGCAAAGGTTACACTCATAAAGTTTTTCACCACTGTGAATTCTTTTATGAACAGTCAAATTACTAGATTGAGAGAAAGTTTTCTTGCAAATATGACATTCAAAAGGTTTTTCACCACTGTGAACTCTTTTATGAACAGTCAAACTACCGGGTTGAGAGAAAGTTTTCTTGCAAATATTACACACAAAAGGTTTTTCACCACTGTGAATCCTTTTATGAGTAGTCAAATCACCGGAATGAGAGAAAGTTTTCTTGCAAAGGTAACACTTAAAAGGTTTTTCACCACTGTGAATTCTTTTATGAATGGTCAAACTACAGGATTGAGAGAAAGTTTTCTTGCAAATATTACACTCAAAAGGTTTTTCACTACTG
This sequence comes from Athripsodes cinereus, assembly GCA_947579605.1. NCBI lineage: Eukaryota > Metazoa > Arthropoda > Insecta > Trichoptera > Leptoceridae > Athripsodes > Athripsodes cinereus. Next base: position 16,460,017 of record OX388325.1, on the reverse strand, counting down.
TGAACTCTTTTATGAACAGTTAACCTTAGTGAAGTAGTAAACTTTTTCATACAAATATTACACTGAAATAGTTTTACTTTATTTTTATTTTCTTTGTATTTCTTTCTGCAATCTTCTTGACGCACCTCTTGTTTATTCGTATCTTCTCTACACTGGTAAGATGTAACGGCCACTGTCCCGCTGCTGGCTCTCTCACATTCTACTTTTATGTCCGGTTCATATATATCTATATCATCATACGGAACTGAAGGCACAACACATACTTCCTCCTCAAGTTCACGTTTCACTTTAGCGTTCATTAGAAATGCTTCGATATCATCTTCGTCTGTGACACATATTTGAATATCACACAAGACGCAGTCATCCTGTTGTCCGTCTACAGTATTTTTTACATCAGCACTGGTTTCATCCATCATGTCACGTATTTACATACACAATTTATTGATACACACTGCTGTCTCAAGCTATACAATAATAATATGCAATTGATTAATTTTGAATAACAGTTAACTCCTATGTAACTTCGACAATGAAAATAATGTTAAATGACAATTTGGATTTGACAGCTGTTTTGTCATAGACTTAAAAGGCGTAGACAATAAGTATACCTAAATTTAACACACGAAACTACCATTATAACGGCTACAAACATTGCTTATTGTAAAAAAAACCAATGGTTCCTCACTTTATTATTACATTAAAAAATATACGAATATTTATGGTTTAATCCTACCTTGTGGGAAGATATTGATTTTTCATCTCTTTATAACTATTAAATTAGACTTTTAAAAGTAACCTTCATTCTGCGCTCCATAAAAATTTGCAATATTGTTCCTCAACACTTTGAAAGCTTTTTAAAGAAAAATGTCATTATCTTACAATAGTGCAGGCGCTGGAGGTAAGCTCATATTTTGCATACTCAACTACCTCTAGAGCCCGGTCTACAAGGAAAAAAGTATCTAGTTTAATAAAACTATAAGTAATTGAATTCGTTATTTTTCCATTTAAACGCTTTTTATTACCACAAAAAAAAACAGTTTCAATATTTGCGAGTTCCTGCGTTATGCACGCTCGTGTATAGCGATATTTTATATGAAATTCTTTTTCTATTTTGCGTAAAACGATATATTTGTGTTTTGTTAAAAGAATGCTGTCAATTTTTATTTCTTCATTTAGATACATAGAAATATCATTGAAGTGGAAAAATTTCGCAAAAGCTTATTATAATTAGTATAGTTAAGATATTTCTTTCTGTATCCAAAAAGGTACATTTCTGGCAAGACAAATGAATATTAAAATAATTATTAATTAATTCAGTAATTCCCCCCCCCCCTTTTTCCTTTCCCCTTGATTTTTTGTTTTTTTATTTTATTTTTATTATTATTATTGATTTGTTTTTGTGCTAGTGTGATGATTGAGTGAGCGAGCGAGACTGTGTATAATGTAGGCATGTTGAGATGACCGGAATGTTAGGTACCTATCTTTTTAAAATTAATTGTGGCGCATGGTATTGGATGATAGCTGATCTCTGAAAGATTAATCTTTTTTTTTTAACTTTAATTATGTAGTTATTGTCTGTTTTGTGCTTCTATGTTTATAAAATAAAATAAATAAATAAAATTAAAGAAGAAAGATCCACCTCACACCCGGATATCTCAGGAGTCGTTAACTCCTACTTATCCGCACATTCAACCAAAATTGTCCTCACGGGCGGGCCATTGGGGAGGCCTGAAGGACCGGCCGGCCAACACCGCCGTCGTGGGGATCATTTATACTACTTCTCTCTTCAATGTCCCTTTTGGGTGCTGGGTGGTTATTATATTTAGTGAGGACAATATAATATATAAGTAAAAAAAATATCACTACTCGTATGATAAAATATTTAATACTTAGATAATAATCCCAACTTGTATTTAATTATAAAAGAAACACAAAGAAATCTCGCGAAGTTTCAAGTAAAAAACAAATTTACATTATAAATCCCGCTTTTTTGACTACTATTTTTAATACTGTGGACCGCAATATTACAACGGTGATAAAATTAATGTATGTACCGTATGTTGGATGATTTATTCGGCGCCGTTTAATGGAGTATTTATCTTTAATGGAACGTTGTTATCGATTGGTTTTTACGAAGGTCCTCAGGGAATTGGTTCCAGATGACGAATTCTGCGACGGCAAAAGCACTATCCTATCATAGAAGCAGGACTTGTTTGCTCTATTGATCTCGTCCAGCATGTTGGTGGATGTCTTAGCTGAGCGTAGGTGTCTACTTGCAGGTGTTTTGAGAACGCGGAGCACAGAAAGTGACTGAGGTGCCATATTGTTCAAAGCCTTGTAAACTACAAGGCACAGTTGCATGACAATTAGAGATGAAACGGATATCCGGTAACTATCCGGTATCCTGCCTAAATTTGATATCCGGCCGGATACCGGATAGTACCTCAATATCCGGCCGGATACCGGATATTCAAAAACTACGACAATTTCCTATATTAAAATGCAATACATTAATCTTTGTGAGGTAAATATCAATAAAATGATTTTTATTGATATTTAATTTTAACTAATTTAATTTTCGCTATTCAATCACACACTCACGCGATCAATCACGATGGCAACCGAAACCGCCCGAATTGATCCGATCGCGTTCGCTCCGTGCGGCGCTAAACTCGTCACGACACGCAACGAGACGATAGTCCGAATATCCGGCAGCCGAATATTCGGCCATCCGGCCTCGCAGCTCGCCGGATATCCGGTATCCGGCCAAACAACTATCCGTTTCATCTTTAATGACAATAATGTTTTTTATTCATGCTTCATTCATATATATGTGGCGTTATCTCTATGGGTATATATGTATATGTGTGTATGGCTGTATATCTGTATGTACCTATATATGTGTGTGTGGTTGGGTGTGTATAAGCGTGAGTGTGTTTGTGTGTGTGGATGTATGTGTGCGTACGTGAGCTTGTGTGTTGGAAAATAATCTTAGTAACTAAAGTAAAGAAAATTGAGCGCTGAGACAAAGTATGGTGAAAACTGGTTCAGTCTACCTTGGTACGGGCTCATGCTCAGTTAGGTAGGTTTTTATGACTTATATTTTTAATACTGTTGTACAAGTGAAAGAATAAAGAAATAAATAGTAATGAAGACTCAGATTTGCGGGTTTAAAACATCGATTAACGATTTGATTGTTTTCAAATGAATTCATATATATTCATGTAAACAGTGAAAAACGTTCAATTATACATTTTGGGCATTATAATTTAAGAGCAAATCTAAAAAAAATAATACACAAAATAAACAGTACCTATTACTTAAAATATAATTAGTTAGAAATATTCGTATTTTTGTTCACATACTCCTCTCCTTCATTTTGTTGATGTTTGTCTCAAAACTTTCCGGTCTAGAAATTATTTTTCTAGGATATCCACTATAACTGTTTTCCATATTGATTAAGTATATTATTACTTCAAATGTAACGAATACGGTTATCACTCGTGGTACCACGGTTTGAGAATCAGTGAAACTGCTACGATTCCTTATTTTCTCCGGTCGTTCCCATAGAAATAGAGGGCTTTAGCACACCTCCGCCGCGAAATAGCGAAAGCGAAACCGCTGAGCGGAGTCGTAGTAGCGAAACCGCTTTTAGCTAGTACATTTGCGCGGAACGAGAACAGCGAAATCGTGAACACTATTACGTACGCAGTAGTGTGAAATTAGTGGAACTAAATTGCATATTCCAAAGTAATTATCCGATATTGGCCGAATAATAAATATTGAACAATAATCTATCTATACCAGCACGGCTTTCCCACAAGTTTATTACATGCAGTTGGTCTACTGACTATCCCACTTTATCTATCTATACCATCACGGCTTTCCCACAAGTTTATTACAAACAGTTGGTCTACTGACTATCCCACTTTATCTATCTATACCATCACGGCTTTCCCACAAGTTTATTACAAACAGTTGGTCTACTGACTATCCCACTTTATCTATCTATACCATCACGGCTTTCCCACAAGTTTATTACAAACAGTTGGTCTACTGACTATCCCACTTTATCTATCTATACCATCACGGCTTTCGCACAAGTTTATTACAAACAGTTGGTCTACTGACTATCCCACTTTATCGATCTATACCATCACGGCTTTCCCACAAGTTTATTACAAACAGTTGGTCTGTTGACTACCCCACTTTATCTATCTATACCATCACGGCTTTCCCACAACTTTATTACATGCAGTTGGTCTACTGACTATCCCACTTTATCTATCTATACCATCACGGCTTTCCCACAAGTTTATTACAAACAGTTGGTCTACTGACTATCCCACTTTATCGATCTATACCATCACGGCTTTCCCACAAGTTTATTACAAACAGTTGGTCTGTTGACTACCCCACTTTATCTATCTATACCATCACGGCTTTCCCACAACTTTATTACATGCAGTTGGTCTACTGACTATCCCACTTTATCTATCTATACCATCACGGCTTTCCCACAAGTTTATTACAAACAGTTGGTCTACTGACTACCCCACTATCTATCTATACCATCACGACATCTCCCACAAGCATATTACATGCAGTTGGTCAACTGACTATCCCACTTTATCTATCTATACCATCACGGCTTTCCCACAACTTTATTACATGCAGTTGGTCTACTGACTATCCCACTTTATCTATCTATACCATCACGGCTTTCTCACAAGTTTATTACAAACAGTTGGTCTGTTGACTACCCCACTATCTATCTATACCATCACGACATCTCCCACAAGCATAATACATGCAGTTCGTCAACTGACTATCCCACTTTATCTATCTATACCATCACGGCTTTCCCACAAGTTTATTACATGTAGTTGGTCAACTGACTATCCCACTTTATCTATCTATACCATCACGGCTTTCTTACAAGTTTATTACATGCAGTTGGTGACTATGTAATAAACTTGTGGGAAAGCCGTGATGGTATAGATAGATGAAGTGGGATAGTCAGTAGACCAACTGCATGTAATAAACTTGTGGGAAAGCCGTGATGGTATAGATAGTGTAGTAATCAGTAGAAAAACGGCATGTGGATATTGGCACGGAGAGGACGACTATTATGTTTATTAGTGACTGCCCCATATGTGGGAAATTTCATGATGATATAGATAGAGAGAATCTTACTTCACTTAACCGCAGACCCACGCTATTTCGACTTTTGGTCATGGTTTCGCTCCAAAAATCTGTCGAATTGTACAAATACAAAAGCGGCACAAAAGCGAAACATCAGAGACTGCGAAAAAACAGGCGGAGATGTGAATGCTTATTTCGTAATCTATGGCGAAACGGTGCTAGAAAGAGATAGATGTATAGAAAACAGTATGTATTTGAGCATGCCATCTCGCTCTTGCGTACGACGCACACGAACTGACAGATTTAAGCGGAGCCGCTTTCTCGATTCCGCCGCGGAGATGTGCTAACGGCAAGAATATACGACATCAGCGATGCTTGCCATACGGTTGGTACACGTGTATCGAAATGTCAAACATCCTTCAAGAATATTTGTCAAATACGGTGTATAATCGTGGTGTAATCTCAATTTGTTATTGAAGTTGTTATTTTACGGTAATTTTATTTCTCACATTAGAAATGAGTGATTCAAATGATGAAGCAGAAACTCAGCCATCTGGCCCAATTGATAATGCGTGGGCTATGAAAAATACCGAAGTTTAAACCCGAAGACAATCCCAATAGATTGTTGGAAGAAAGTGCATTCGCCACATTATTTCCTAGTTATCGTGAAAAATATTTGAAGCAATGTTGGCCTCTGCTACAGAAAGCTCTTGCTGAATACTTTGTAGTTGCTGAATTGGATCTTATCGAAGGTAGTATGACTGTGAAAACAACAAGAAAACAGGTAAATATTCAAACCCTTAACCATTAAATAAATTTTGCATTACTTTACATATACATTTTATTCATAATTTATTACGTTTAATTAATTTTTAATTCTATTTAATGCACTTATTCTTGTTTATTCGTTCACTTGAATGTATTCATCTTATTTATTTCTTTTAAATAAACTCTGACCGAACCGACCTGACTCCACTATTGATGATGTACTATATGGACCATCTTCATGCTATATCAGCATCTGTGAATAGGAAGGCTTGTGGACCAGACGAAATCCCTACTGAAATATTGAAACTCATCGATGACCAAAACATTGACTACCTGCTAAGGTTATTTAATACTATCTATGACACAGGGATTATTCCTCACGATTGGTTAATGTCAACATAAGTCACACTGCCCAAGAAGCAACACCCTAAAAAGTGTAATGAATATCGTCTAATTAGTTTTATGAGCCATGTACTAAAAGTTTTTTTGAAAATAATTCATGCAAGAATACGAACTAAATGTGAACAAGATCTTGATACACAGTTTGGTTTCAGAAATGCTTTTGGTACCAGAGAAGCGTTGTTTGCAATAAATGTTTTACTGCAAAAATGTAGAGATTAACGTAAAGAGGTGTTCGCATGTTTTATTGATTATGAGAACGCTTTTGATAGGGTGAGACACGCTGAACTGATGGAAATGCTGAAGGAGTGTAATATAGACAGCAATGAACAGCATTTTATCAAAAAATTGTACTGGTTCCAACCAGCCGAAATTAGACTAGGAAGTGAGAAGACAGATTCTATTGCAATACAACGGGGTGTGCGTCAAGGATGCATATTATCCCCTTTGTTATTCAATCTCTACTCCGATAAAGTCTTTAAAAAGGCCCTTCAAAACTCTAGCAAAGGAGTCAAAGTTAATGGTGTTGTGATCAACAACATAAGGTATGCTGACGACACAGTCATCTTGGCAGAGAGCATACATGACTTCCAAGAGTTACTAAATAGTGTAGATGTAGCTGGAGAGGAATTGGGCCTATCTGTAAATGTCAGCAAAACTAAATGGATGGCCTTTGAACGGTTGGATTACTTCGGATCATGCCTTCAGTTAAAGGGCATAAATATTGAAAAGGTGGACAAATTCAAATACCTTGGCAGTATGATAACGCAATCTCTTGACCCGGATACTGAAGTGAAGTGCAGAATTGAGGCAGCCCGTGCTGCATTTAATAAAATGAGAGTGCTCTTCTGCAACAACAATCTTAATCTGAAACTTCGACAGAGACTCCCAAAGTCCTATGTATGGTCTGTATTGCTGTACAGTTCTGAAACCTGGACCCTAAAAATGAATACGATGAATCGCTTGGAGGCATTTGAAATGTGGCTTCATAGAAGAATGCTGCGTATTCATTGGACTGATAGGGTCACAAATGTAGAGGTGTTATAAGAAGAGCCGGAATGGACAGAGAACTCCTGTTGGATGTCAAAGTGCGCAATATCTCATATCTGGGTCATATAATGCGTGGAGAAAAGTACCACATTCTGCGTTTGATTATGACAGGCAAGATAGAGTGGCGTCGAGGGGCTGGCAGAAGGCAGACATCGTGACTGCGCAATATACGAGATTGGCCTGGAATGAGAGGTGTGGAGGAGTTATTCCAGAAAGCGCAGGATCGAGACACCTATGTCAGAGTGATTGCCAACGTCGGGGGGACCTGACAGGGCACCTACAGAAGAAGAAGAAATACACTTTATCATTTTTTTTTACTTTTAATTGATTTTTAATCTTACTATATTCATTTATTCTTATTTTATTCATTCATTTAAATCTATTCATCTTAATTTATTGAGTTAAATACATCTAACTTTATTCATTCATTTGAATCTATTCATCATTCGTTTTAAATACATTAATGTAAAAGATGATCATAGTTGTATTTATTATTTTAATCTTTCACTGTATACTGTTACAAGATATCATGGGGCATCCAGATATGAGATGGGGGAGGGGGTACAAATTATATTTATATAATGATTTATTCGTGTACATAGTTAAATCTCATGGCATAATTATGCATGTAAATAATATTGCAATCACTGGAAAAGATGCAACCCCTCGCCCCCATATGGCTTCTGTGATATCTTGTAACGGTACACAGTGAAAGATAATAAAAATATGTAATACTATGATCATCAATATTTATGTTGTCATAATGGATACTACTGGATAACCTATAGTAGAAATTGACCGAAAATCGTTAGTAATTCGGTACTGTTAGTAGTGTTGATTGATAATGATTCATTTAACTTTGATGTTTTTTTTTGAGACTTCCAGGTAAATTTAGGTCTTTGCTGGTCCACTTATTGAATTCACATTTTGTTGTCATGTTCTGCAATTGACTGTCTGATCCTGTGAATATTATAAAAGTAAAAAAGCAAGTAAAAATACATAGAAAACTGTATTTACATTACATCTACTTAACAGCCATATAATATGGAGGGAGAGAATTTTCCATTGAAACATTCCAATCTAAAGCCATTGAGGTCAAACCTGTAACTATCTCATAAATTTAGAAGTCACGATGGAATAGCCTCAAATCAAATTTATAAACGTAATTACAAGAGCAATGGTCTGCTGATGGTAAAATTATTGTGGATTTCCAAAGAGAACATTATGGCCATTTAATAGATTTGTCAAAAATGAGATTGCCAAAACATGAAAAATAAAATATTGCATCCAAACTCAACAGCGGATTTTTTTTTAATAGGTAAGATTTTATAAAACTTTTATAGATATAAAAAATTTGGATATAATATTGCCATGAATGATTACCATACCATAACATGCATAGACAATTCACACAGATCGAGTTAGTCCCAAATTAAAATATGAATCTTGTATTATGGGTACCAATGTGACGATACACATATATACAATGCACTGAACACATATACATGTAACACCCAGACCCTGGACAATTTGAAAAAGGTCATTCTTCATTTTGCCCTGGCCAGGAATCGAACCCGGGACCTCGTCACTCAAAGGCAAGTGCGTTAGCCTCCGCGTCACACCGGTCGCCAATTAAAACACAACTAGTCTCAATTAAGGTAAGGACGGAGGGAGAGCTTGTCGCTTGGTTGGGGTCATGGTGGTCACGATTCTCAGCATTGAGGGACCGACTTGGAAGAAGAAGTCCCAATTAACACAGAATGAATTAACCTAGTCCCAAAGTAATAATACACGCAGCGTATCCACCCGGTGTCCCCCAGAGGCAACATCCTCAATCCTTTCCTTTAGAGTGTCTATTATCAGACTGATCGCTCTATGATGTCTATCTGAGCTATTTTGGATTCTAATGTTGATTCCATTGCTTTTGTTCTAGCATTCAAAGATGCTAAGGTATCTCCATTTTGTTCAATGGAGGTTTTGAGACTTTGAAATTCCTTCAGCATATTATTGTAATCCTCACGTAAAGCTGCAATCAACCTGATGATATCGTGATTTGTAGGTTCCACGTCTGAAATCTTGAATACATACCTTTAAATTTTCTGTTGAGATTGTAATAACCAATGTTTTTACTACTGATGTAGTGATTTTGCCTCTTCTGATGTTGTTTGGAGTCTCAGTATTAATGGAATATATTCAACACGTTCACGGTTATGCCGGCTATAGCCGTCAAAATAAAATCACTTGTCCAGAAAATGACGGCTATACCCGTACAACGAAGTAATATTTTTGGTGCAATGACGGCTAAAGACACGTTATAATTCATGTAATCATATGGCAGTAGGAAGAAAGTGTCTCTATAATAAAATGTTTTGAGTAAAAATGTCCAAGTGTATAGCTCGTAATAAGGAGTTGTTTTCGGTTATGCTTGTAAGGTTCGGTTATGCATTTCCTTTAGCATTAATTGTTTTTAGTTTTTTGCATGTTTCAAATATTCATTTTATTTTGTTCATAATATTATCGTTTTTTTAAATAAATACGTACAGAAATAAAGTATAAAAATTATTTTATTGTGTCAGATTGCATTGCCGTCTATAGCCGTCATTTTATGTGTTAGATAATAAATTATACATTCCAATCAAATGACGGCAATTGCAGTCAGTTTTTCATTGTCGGTAATACCCGTCATATCCCTATAGTACGAAACAAATTTGGGCTGAAATGACAATGACGGCAATAGCCGTTAATTTTCCATCTGCTGGAAACTCATTTGAATGCATATTGAATACTCACCTTCAATAATAATTCGATCGGAAATGAGATATTATAAAAAATAAGAAAGTTATAATAAGTGCCCGTGATTCTAAATTCTAAAAGAAATATATGTCCGCCAATGTGTTAATTGAAAGTAGTCCAACATTATCAGCCAAGAAAGCCATATAATTTGTTGTTTGTAACAGCAGATAGAGTTCACTTAGTGTCGACTACATTAAAAAATATTATGAATTCTAGATATTATTTTCTAGGTTACGAACATCGATGAGATTATAGTTATTACATGATATTATTATCATATAACATACTATTCATGAGATCTATTTTATGATTGAGACATAGCTTTACGCATAAAGGAAAGGATATATTTTATATTATTAACATAATTATAAACATTTTTAGGATTTGCACAGTCAGTGACGGATAACATTGGACAAAACTCCCTCTGCAGGTATGAAGAAAGTACTACTGTATACCTCAGCATTAGTAGGAAAGAGACCATTATCATCTTAATGATGTGGAGTAAGACAGCATAATGTTATTATTAATGCATTTTTTTTATTTATTTATTTATAATTTCATACACGGCACAAGGCCATTAAACATAATCAAATTAAAAAAAATCACAGTTTTTTTCAATCGCAGTCACACTTTCTTATCACACACACATATACAAACAACTATACAATGCAGATATATAACTATAGCACCCGCCAGTAAACGAACTTATTTTATTAATACTTATAAACAATGCACAGTAAAGTTTTTATTAGAAATGCATTGTTAAAAAGTGAATAAATAAAAAAATGAATAGTTAAATTTTTAAATTATCATAGTATAATTTTATGTTATATTTTTATAAGTTATTTACTGTTTAAAATAAATACTCATATGATTATAATGTTTTTTTTTCCAATTTGTACATTCTTATATCTAGTGTCATGTTACAAATGATATGCGCCGGCGCACCCAGCAGAGACCTGTAATCTCCGTAATACAGGAGAGGCGATGGTCCTGGCTGGGACATGTTTTGAGAATGCCCAATGATATTTGGCCAAAAAGAGCACTGTTCTTCCGTCCGCAAGGGTTCCGTCGGCCCAGGCGTCTCTTTTCCAGAATTGGTCTCCCACTCTTCTGCGTAAGTTTTCGAGTGTCCTGTAAAAGGCAGGTGTTCGAAAAAATTAAGACATTTTACATCTTAAATTCAGCGATGAGGCTTGCCACCCATCCTGAATGTCTTAATTTTATATTGGCACGAAGAGGACAGTTTGCATGTTTCTTACATGCAGCTGATCTGCTGGCTACCCCACTTGTGGGATATGCCGTGATGGTATAGTAGTAGTAGTATTAAAAAAAATTGTTTTCTATGATAATAGAATAAAATAATTAGATATCTGTGATTTTAGAATAAATAAAAATATGTTTTCTGTGATAATTTTTCGTAATACAGGAGAGACAATGGTCCTGGCTGGGACATGTTTTGAGAATGCCCAATGATATTTGGCCAAAAGGAGCACTGTTCTTCCGTCCGCAAGGGTTCCGTCGGCCCAGGCGTCCCTCTTCCACAATACACCGTTCCTATGACAACGATATCAGAGCGCAGGGAATGTCGTGGAAAGAGGTGACGCAATTGGCGCAGAGACGCTCTGAAATGAGGAGGCTGGATTCTGCCTTGTGCTCCCGAGAGGAGCGTTGAGGTCGAGATGATGATATCTGGTATGACCTATTATTAACCTTAGAGATGTTGTTTGGTTTGGCGTTTTCTCTTAAAAATTGAGTGAGATTATCCCGATGGACTCTTAAGATAATATGTAATAAACTGTTATTACTTCAGATGTGTGATTAAATTAGTTAAGAATGTTTTAAGTTAATGAAATTAGACTCTGAGAGGGATGGATGTTGGTGTTGAATTGAATGGAATTCGGGTGAATGCATTGATGTATGTAGTCGATTTAGTCTTAATGGCTGAGAATGAAAGTGATTTACAAGATATTGTTTCGTGTGTGTATGATAGCTGTAGTGCAAATGGGTTAAAAATTAATGTCGCGAAGATGAAAGTAATGGTGTTTGAAAGAGAGAGTGAAAGAACGGTATGTGAAATAAAGGTTGACGATGAATGTTTAGAGCAAGTGAATGAGTATGTGTATTTGGGAAGTATGTTTGCAAGGAATGGAAGATACGACAAGGACATATCATACAGTATGAATATGGGCCTGTAACCCGAAACATATGTAACTGGTGAATAAAAAAATTTAAAACTAAAGTATTTTTACTTGTAAAATTTTTTAATCTAAAAGCTTGTGTCGTGAAATGGGGTATTGCTGGCACCTGGGATCGAATTACGCACCTCTTGTGCATGAGGCCGAGACTCTACCTCCAGGCTACAATGGAATTATTTTATTACTATACATTACCAAATTGTTTAAATGTATTCAGATATTGTCAGTGGAATCAATAAATGAATTAGCAAATATGTAGCTGAAAAAAGTGTCTGACCTGAATACAATTTTATATAACTCTGCCTAACTGTCTGACATAGCTACAATTCTATACATAAAATAGAAAACACAGTAAGTACTAATACAATTGGGGTAAGACAAGGCCTCAATGATGATTTATTTACGATCATCGTGAGCTCTTTGAGAAGATAGTGATATATTTTACAGTTTGATTAATTTAATGCTCCTAGTCATTGATGGAATAGTACCCATAAGAATGCTTAGACAATGAATTAGGCAAATTTAATGGTCATTCATTTTACAGAATATTGTAGTATTGTATATATTTCAAAATAATCTTAAGAGGTCGACTTTTGGTGGTGGAGATTTATCATAAAAACACTTCAATGCTATTGATATTTATTTATTAAGATTAATCATTTAATTAGTGTTATGGAAAAAAGAAAATATAAACAATTTTTTTTCTACATCAAATAAAAATTAATACAGAGGTTTCACAAAATTGAATATTGCTTAAGACGATTTAAATAAACAAATATTATATTTGAAATGTTACATAGGTGCTACTTTGAACTCTCTATGCGCGCTACAATATACTACACTTGTAAGTGATTGGTGTATAGCTATTTATAAAGAATTTTGACAAGCATCTATGTTTTTGGTGCAGTTGCCTTGTTTCCTTTAAAACTGTTTTTATTTGTAATTTATTTATTTTAAACTTGCTCTGGAACATTAAATTAATATTAGTAAGAGTTGAAAATTGATAAAAGACCATTAGCATTTTTCTCAATTCTGATGATGTCCCACTGCCTTCCTATATTTCAGGAAGGATTTTGTCAGGGGGAGTCCTTCAGGCGAACCTTGAGCCCTTCCTTAGAAACAATTTTCTTGAAGAGTATGGATGACATAGGAACTGACATTCATGGGTGAGGAAGGGTGCAACCCTTATTGTGCTTCCTATATATGTTTAATCCTTGGGTCAAGTCACCTACATTGTAATATTCATATGACCACCTTCCTCCAAAGTAGTCATTTTGTTAAATAGATTAACACGACAAAGTGATTTGTATTTCATAAAAAATCAAAACCATAACAATTCGGTAAAATTATTGACACTATAACTCACTTTTGATTCTGAAAAGATATTATAATATAATGAAATTAGCGGTACCTCACATTAGGTAAGAAAAAATAGTAAGTCGTGTGCTATAATTAAAACTAGATTTTATTTTTGCCGGAAACGACAGGTTTTCATGAGAAACTTTTTGTTTGCGCTTTCTCCAGATATACTGATATCGCAATTATATAGAAATATACGATTATTTGCACGTTTTATACCGGGCACACTTTCAAGTATCGCCTACGAGTTTCATTTTGTTTTGACAGTTCAACTTTGTTTTGACAGTCATAGAATAACAATCCAAATCAGTTCTACCCACGGCCGCCAGGTATCGCTGATGTCGTATAATATTTTAGATTACATCTATTCTATTTCTATGGGAACGACAGGAGAAAATAAGGAATCGTGAAACTGCTACTAAGCGACTATACACGAGGATGTGCAATACTAGGGAGGGTTGGGAAGCTTCAATAGAAAGTGTTAATTATATTTTGAATTTATTTTTTTATTTATAAAATTCTTAAATATATGAATCTGAAAGATATAATATCAAAATAATCCTAATGGATAGCTCCCACATTTTGCACGTAAACAAACAACAATAAATTAAAGTCTACCTTGGTACGGGCTCATGCCCAGTTAGGTAGGTTTTCATGACTTTTATATTTTTAATACTATTGTACAAATGAAAGGATATATAAATAAATAATAATGAAGACAATTTATATTTGGCGCCGTTCAATAACCCGTGACCATCTCAAGGGCGCCGTGATTTTTATTGAAAAGTAGTGTATTCCGTTTGACGAGGAACTGCTTGGCTGGAAAGAAGGTGAAGAGAGAACAGAGAGAGATAGCAGTAATATAAAAACAATGATAATGTACTCATCCCTTGCAGATACTTACCATATCCTTATGGTAGACTTCAGGAACGCATTAAAATAAATAATATTGAATTAAAAATTGTTTGAGAAGCTATGGTATATTTCAGTTTTAGGAGGCGATGATGAAAACACAAAAACCTTTTATCGTACATTCTGTTTATTAAAAAAAAGAACGAAGATGGAAATGTAAAAATAATGAAGAAAAAATAACAAATATTAATTTAAAAATTATAACTATATCTAACTGTGAATCTATTAAAGAACCTAACCTATCTATTTTGAAATCGTCCACCCCAATAATTAACATCAAAACACGCAATCTTGTAACGCCTGTACACGTAATTATCCTTTTTTATTTAATATTAATTAATTAACATATAGAAAAAAAAACACATAAAACTTGACGCTTTTTATCCATCGATGACACCCTGGCATATAGACTTCAGAATGAAGTTGTCCCAAGGCTGGTGGCTGCCGCTCAAAATGAGGTCTGCCCGATGTGTCCAAGGCCGTCGGCGGGAACAGAACAGCGTCCAGACTCGTTGCTCCAGCAGCGAGCGAGCACCACGTTTTCCTCGGAAGTCTGGCGGAGTAATGAGCTCGTGTTCTTCGGATGGTCATTCGGCTAAGGGGATAGTACCTCACCCCTCGCTTTCACCTCTTACTAGCTAGTACGCCCGGGTACTTTACTCGTTGACTACCAGCAATTCCCGCGCAATCAAAATATTGTTTCACTTATTCATAATTGTATAAAAAAAGGGTACATTTTCACCACATTGTTCATTTCATATATCCCATTTATAAACAAAACCACAATCTATCTTACAACAACAATCTAAGCCAAGAATACCTAAAATAACTTAGGTACTAGCTGCTATACTATGAGGATGCGCGCCTGTAGGCATTCACACTCGTGTCGGCAGTATTCCATATCCCACTCGATATTACACCTACCCACAAGAGTGTTTACAACAAAATTATAATGAACATGCAAACAGACACACACCCCTACACACAATATTATTAATATTATGGTGGTGACATTATTGAATCGATGGACGTGACCATCCTGAAATATGGTAAACACGTTTTACAAAAAAGGACCACGTTCAACTACTTGGCCACTTAACACGTCACAAATGCGCACGATTGTAAGAATTTTTTGTTTTTATTTATTAATTTTCTAAATTCACGGCCTGGGCTTTTAACATGTAAATATTGAATATTTTTTTTCATAATGTACACAAACAGAAATACAATATGTGGACACATTCAACATAATCAATAGAAAATAAACAAGAACCACAAATGAATAAAAAATAAAATAAAGGTACAATGGTAAACAATGTCAACTTGATAATTACTAGTCAGCATGAAATATTCTAATTAACTAGTTTTTTTTTCACGCGGCAGCAGAATTGCCATCCACACTTTTCAGCATTATACAACCAGATAAGTCTCCATATGATCAGTTATTATAAAACTTAACAGTCTAATGCCGGGAAAAATTCACCTATCCAGATATACAGGGTATCAAAGGATTAGGCTCAAAACGCGGGTTCAAAATACCAGCATTGTGCCTGAAATATCTGGGTTCAAAAACTTTTTTACAATATTACAAATGTTTATTATAATAGATTTATGAATTTTAATGTACAAATTAACCGGTAAATCTAATATTTGTAAATTATTTATTAATGATTTCGGAGTTACCTCTGAAGCTGACATGACTAAAGGTATTACATAAACGGACCTAGAATGCCAAATATTTTTTTATTTCTCCTTCTAGTTCTGTATATTTACGTGTTTTTCTGCGATGGTTGTTTGTATATTATGTGTATTTGGGACAGCGATGTCTATTAGGTACGTTTTTTTATTACGTTTATCATGTTATACCAAATCGGGTCTATTATGATGTATTTGTCTATATGTTATTATTGTTTTATCATAATAGAATCTGCAATTTTGATTTTCTAAAACCGGTTCCAAATTGTATTTATAATAAGGTTTTATATTTTGCGAGTTTAATAGATTATGTTTACTTACTAAATTTTGATGTACTATTTTTGCAACATGATTAGGTCTTTTAGTATACTCAGTTTGAGCGAAAGTAGAACAACCCGTAACTATGTGTTGTATAGATAAACAAGTTTACAACTACCTATCATTATTATTACAACTTTCAACATTATTTTTACAACTATCATTACATTTTAAAAATATTTAGCATATTTTTTTTTCATCACAAACTAAACATTCTCCCCATATTAAGCTTACACCAGAATGTTGCATTGGGTAGGTTCTGTCTTAAATCTGCTGGTAATGGGTTCCAGGCAGTTGGTCCCGCAACGCTAAAGCTCCTCTCTGCGAATTTCGAAGTGTTTGGCCAATTGGGTTCTGAAAAATTGTTGACAGGGGTGGAAGCTGATCGCAGTGGTCGCCTCAGAGTTTCGTAGATGGGGGAGAGCTCAGCGAGGCACAAAGGTGTCGTTCAAGGCCTTGTGGACCGTGAGGCACAGTTTTTTCTCCACTGTCTCTGGGACTCTCAGCCAGTGTAGCTCCTTAAAAATTGGTTTGATGTGAGAACGCTCGTCACTCTGTAAATAGTCCTGGCGGCAGCATTAATGGCCATCTGGAGACGATTTAGGATCTGGCGCAGCCTGTGCATATAATGTTGCAGTATTCTGTGCACCTGTGAATCCTTTTATGACCAGAAGTATTAAGTTATATCATACAAATATTACACTCAAATTGTTTTTCATCGCTGTGAGCCCTTTGACGAGAAGTTAAACAAGCAGAAGTATTATTTTTTTCATACAATTATGACACAACAAGGTTTTTTATTACTGTGAATTCTTATATGTTTAGACAAATTATGAGATAAAGGGAAATTTTTCTTATAAATTTACACTCAAAAGGTTTTTTACCACTGTGAATCTTTTAATGAGCAAGCTACCCGTATTATTGATTTATTCATACAAATTTGATGGTCAAACGGTTTTTCACTACTGTGAATTCTTATAATTATGTTTAGTTAAATTACCGGACACAGAAAATCTTCTGTTACAGATATTGCATTCAAAAGGTTTTCACCACTGTGAACCTCATATGTTTGGTCAAATAACCGGATTGAGGGAAAGTTTTACTGCAAATATTACACTAAAAAGGTTTTTCACCACAGTGAATATTTTTATGATTGATCAAACTACCAGACTGAGAAAATCTTCTCTTACAAATACTGCATTCAAAAGGTTTTACACCACTGTGAACCCTTTTATGTTTTGTCAAATAACCGGATTGAGAGAAAGTTTTACTGCAAATATTACACTCAAAAGGTTATTCACCACTGTGAACTCTTTTATATACAGCCAAATTACCAGACACAGAAAATCTCCAGTTACAAATATTACATTCAAAAGGTTTTCAACTATTGTGAACCCTTTTATGAGCTGTCAAAGTGCTAGACCGAGAGAAAGTTTTCTTGCAAATATAACACTCAAAAAGTTTTTCACCACTGTGAATTCTTTTATGTTTAGTCAAATTACCAGAGACAGAAAATATCTTGTTACAAATATTACATTCAAAAGGTTTTTCACCACTGTGAACTCTTTTATGAACAGTCACCTTACTGGATTCAGAAAATCTCTTGTTACAAATATTACACTCAAAAGATTTTTCACCACTGTGAACTCTTTTAGGTATATACAGCCAAATTACCAGACACAGAAAATCTCCAGTTACAAATATTACATTGAAAAGGTTTTTAACTATTGTGAACCCTTTTATGAGCTGTCAAAGTACTAGACCGAGAGAAAGTTTTCTTGCAAATATTACACTCAAAAAGTTTTTCAGCACTGTGAATTCTTTTATGTTTAGTCAAATTACCAGAGACAGAAAATATCTTGTTACAAATATTACATTCAAAAGGTTTTTCACCACTGTGAATTCTTTTATGTTTAGTCAAATTACCAGAGGCAGAAAATATCTTGTTACAAATATTACATTCAAAAGGTTTTTCACCACTGTGAATTCTTTTATGAACAGTCACCTTACTGGATTCAGAAAATCTTTTGTTACAAATATTACACTCAAAAGGTTTTTCACCACTGTGAACCCTTTTATGTTTGGTCAAATAGCCGGATCGAGAGAAAGTTTTACTGCAAAGGTTACACTCAAAAGGTTTTACACCACTGTGAATTTTTTTATGATTAATCAAACTACTAGACTGAGAAAATCTTCTCTTACAAATATTGCATTTAAAAGGTTTTTCACCACTGTGAATCCTTTTATGAATAGTCAAATCACCGGATTGAGAACAAGTGTAACTGCAAATATTACACTCATAAGGTTTTTCACCACTGTGAATTCTTTTATGTTTAATCAAACTACTGGAATCAGAAAATCTCCTGTTACAAATATTGCATTCAAAAGGTTTTTCACCACTGTGAATCCTTTTATGAGTAGTCAAATCACCGGATTGAGAGAAAGTTTTCTTGCAAATATTACACTCAAAAGGTTTTTCACCACTGTGAATTCTTTTATGAACAGTCAAACTACCGGAATCAGAAAATCTCTTGTTACAAATATAACACTCAAAAGGTTTTTCACCACTGTGGATTCTTTTATGCTTATTCAAATTACTAGATTGAGAGAAAGTTTTCTTGCAAATATTACACTCAAAAGGTTTTTCACCACTGTGAATTCTTTTATGATCAGTCAAAGCAGAGGACTTAAAAAATCTCCTGTGACAAATATTACACTCAAAAGGTTTTTCACCACTGTGAATCCTTTTATGAGTAGTCAAATTACCTGAATGTGAGAAAGTTTTCTTGCAAAGGTTACACTCAAAAGGTTTTTCACCACTGTGAATTCTTTTATGAACAGTCAACCTTAGCGAATTAGTAAACTTTTTCATACAAATATTACACTTAAATTGTTTTACTTTATTTTTATTTTCTTTGATTTTCTTTCTTCTATTTTCTTGAAGCACCTCTTGTTTATTCGTTTCTTCTCTACACTGGTTAGATGTACCGACCTTTGTCCTACTGATGGCTCTCTCACATTCTACTTTAATGTCCGGTTCATATATATCTATATCATCATACGGAACTGAAGGCACAACACATACTTCCTCCTCAAGTTCACGTTTCACTTTAGCGTTCATTAGAAATGCTTCGATATCATCTTCGTCTGTCACACAAATTTGAATATCACACAAGACGCAGTCGTCCTGTTGAATGTCTATAGTATTGTTTACATCAGCACTGGTTCCATCCATTATGTCACGTATTTACAAACACTATTTATAGATAAACACGGTGATCTCACGCTCTGCAATAATAATAATAATAATATTATTACATATTATGTAATTGATTAATTTTGAATAACAGTAACACGTTTGTAATTTCGACAACCATGTTAAATGACAATTTGGATTTGACAGCTGTTTAGTCATAGACTTAAAAGTCGTAGACAATAATTATACCGTAGATTTTTCATCTATAATCACTGAAATGGCAAGGACCATAATGGAGTTTTGGTTTTACCGCATGCCGCGAAAGGTCTGTCGTCCTTACTGTGTTATTAATTTCCTTTTATTGATTATTTTTATTTTTTCAATCTCATAGATTGTTTATTTTTTGGCGAAATATTTTTCCGCATTTATTTTTTTATTTTTCGTTGTGTTTGTGGTTTAGCCAGCACTTTTACAAATTGCAGTATTATGTATATCAGCTTATTAGCATCAATATTAAGTGCATTTAAATAAGTTTCATTCATTTAGTTCCAACACTTCGTTAAACTGTTGATTTTTGTTTTCTGAGCCATAGAGTATAAAAATAATACCGAATATTCAAGACAACTTAGTTTGCGCCGTTTTGTGATAAATCACCGCAAAGGCATGATAAAAATAATATTATAGCATAACATTATTATACTAAATATGATAATAATAATAGTATAATATTATTAGGTATACTAAAAATTACGCAAACATTTATATTTTCCATAAACAATATAATTTAATATTATTTTGTATATGGAAATAGTTCGACATAGACAATTTTTTTTTTTTTAATGTTATATCGGACAAATAGTCTTTATTATTGTTAATACGTCTTTGCCTTTAAAAATTCAGTAGGTACATTGAAAACTAAATTCAATTTTTTCACTTTTACGAAAAGTTGTCGCATTTCTTTTCTTTCTCAGGCAAAGATTTGGCTCATGCCTTTGAATATGAGACAAGACTTGGCCCTGACTGTAAGTACGCAGTGAAATGGTGTAAACTTTTTCATTCCTGCGTAAAACCATAATAATATTATGGTTTTACGCAGTATGAACTTTCATTAATCGAATGCATGTTGCACATGCATGTCGGATGATAATTGGATCAACCAGTCATTCATAATATGTGATACTCCTCGAGTCCTCGCATACAGGATTTGATGATGTGTCGGCCATTTTGTAAGATATCATTTTGCAAGTCTATTCTTCTGACAATGTGTACCTACTAGTGATGTAACGAACGTGGTGTGATTTTGGATAATATTCGCGAATGCGAATATCGAATATCCCGTGGAGCACCCGGTAAAGAATTGGTCTCCCACTCTTCTGCGTAAGTTTTCGAGTGTCCTGTAAAAGGCAGGTGTTCGAAAAAATTAAGACATTTTACTTCTTAAATTCAGCGATGAGGCTTGCCACCCATCCTGAATGTCTTGATTTTATATTGGCACGAAGAGGACAGTTTGCATGTTTCTTACATGCAGCTGATCTGCTGGCTACCCCACTTGTGGGATATGCCGTGATGGTATAGTAGTAGTAGTAGAATATCGAATATTGACTTGCTTAGATTTTTACAATATTGCTCAATCATTAAAATTTCTAACCCCCCCCCCCGTCGCCGAATTTTCAAAATGGTATATGAATTTAAATATTTCAAAACTCCTCGGTTTTCTTAAAGAATATTTTCTTGCAGTACCTTTTTCTACAATGTGCCGGGTAAGTATCCGGTACTTTTAACGAATATTCGATACTTCACTACTGAAACAATATTCGCAACACAGTAGCATAGGTATTGTTTTGCGACTACTAATATTCGTTACATCACTAGTACCTACCACTTTATATCTATGACTAGAGAGCTGTCATTTTATTTTGACATTAATTGGTGTCGAAGTTGTACAGTTAGTAACTTACATTTAACATTCATTATTATTGCGGAGTATAACATCACACTGTGTATCTATAAGACGTGTATGTAAATACATAACATGATGGATGGAGCTAATGCTGGTGTTCACAATACTGTAAAGGAAGAACAAGATGAAGGTGTCATGTGTGACAACCAAGTTAAAGTGAAGAAGGAACATAATATCGATGAATTTTTAAGAAATTTTGAAGTTAAAGATGAACTTGTGGAAGAAATAAGTAAGGACGTCATGTGTGACACTCAATTTAAGGTGAAGAAGGAAGATGATAACGATGAATTTTTAATAAATTTTGAAGTTAAAGATGAACTTGTGGGGGAAATAAGTAAGGACGTCATGTTTGATACTCTAATTAAAGTGAAGAAGGAAGGTGATATCGATGATTTTTTAATGAATATTGAAATGAAAAATGAGCCTCTGGAGGAAATAAGTAATCATGTTGTACCTTCAAGTCCGTATGATGATATAGATATATATGCTCCAGACATAACAGGAGAATTTAAGAGAATCCACAGTGAGACAGTGGCCGGTACATCTTATGAGTGTAAAGAAGATGCGAGAGAACTAATTGCGCAACGAGAGACTTTCAAAGAAATTCTACACCAAGGAAAACCATATGAGTGTAATATTTGCAAGAAAAGTTTCACATGTACTGATACGTTAATTACACATAAACGGCTCCACTGTGGTAATAAACCTTTTAAATGTAGTATTTGTACGAAAGCATATACTAGTTACATTAATTTGATAATTCATGAAAGAATTCACAGTGGTGAAAACCTTTTCATATGTATTATTTGTAGCAAAAAGTTTACTAAATCCACTGACTTCTCTCGCCACAAAATGATTCACACAGGTGTAAAACCTTTTGAGTGTAATATTTGCCAGAAGACTTTCGCTCGTCAAGGTAATTTGACTACACATAAAAGGAGTCACAGTGGAGATAAACCTTATGAATGTAATATTTGCAAGAAAACTTTCAGTCAATCTTGCAATTTGACAAAACATCGAAGAATGCATACTGGAGAAAAACCATTTGAGTGTAATATTTGCAGTAAAAGATTAACTTCGTTCTTCTCATTGACATCTCACAAGAGGATTCACGCAGGTGAAAGGCCATTTGAGTGTAACACTTGTAAGCAAACATTCACTCGTTCTGATACTTTGAGTAAACATAAAAGAACTCACAGAGGCAAAAACTTGAAATGTAATTTTTGAGTAAAGAGTTTATTGACTCCAATGATTTGTTTCGTCACAAAAGTGAAAAACCATTTGAGTGTAATATTTGTAGTAAAGAGTCTGTTGACTCCAATGATTTGTTTCGTCACAAAAGTGAAAAACCATTTGAGTGTAATATTTGTAGTAAAGAGTTTATTGACTCCAATGATTTGTTTCGCCACAAAAGTGAAAAACCATTTGAGTGTAATATTTGTAGTAAAGAGTTTGTTGACTCCAATGATTTGTTTCGCCACAAAAGTATCTACTCACATTGGTGAAAAACCATTTGAGTGTAATATTTGCAAGAAAACTTTCAACCAAACTTTTCAGTTGACTAGACATGAAAGGATTCACAGTGGTGACAAACCATTTGAGTGACATCTTTGTAGGAAAATATTAACTTTATCTTTCTTTTTGACAGTTCATAAAAAAAATCCCAGCAAAGCAAAACGAGTGTCTCGGGAAAGAGTGGCGATAGCGCACCAAATTCAAACGTTCGTATACCGTGTTGATAAAGCTGATTGTCATTAATAATGTCAATAGTAAAAATATTAAGTACCTATATTGTAATTTAAGAAGCAGTTGCAGTTTACTGTTTGTAAAATAAACAAATAAATAGTAAACTTATTCGCAATTGTAATTATTGTCAATAAAAGTTATTGATTAAAATCAGAGTTTTTCATTTGAACTAATAAATACATATAGAATCTTAGAAATATTTTTTTTGAAAAGAGGAGAAACGTGTAGGCTTATATTTGAAATACTTATTTAATATTATTTTTTTATATTGTATATTGGTTACCAGTTAACTAATCATAAAAAGATTCACAGCGGCGAAAAACCTTTTAAGTGTAATATTTGCAAGAAAACTTTCGCTCGGTCAAATAATTTGATTGTACATATTAGTCAGCAAAGATGTTGAAGCTCTTCCAGTGTTGTATGAAACAGGGTGTTTTTCTAAAGATATGGATGAAATGGTTGCTCAGAGTGATACTCAGAGGTAATATATTGAAAGGACCCTCCACACACCCGGATATCCCAGGAGTCATAAACTCCTATTTATCCGCACTTGTAAACAAAAAAAATTGTCCTCACGGGCACTCAGAGGTAATAACAGGCCGCTGTCGGACTTCAAGATAAACATACTGATAACCCTGCTGCCATCCTTGTGTAGCCAGGCGTAAGCTCGAGACAGACGGCAAATTGAACATCTCGGAATCTCCGTTCATGCGGAGCCTGGGACTAGAGAACTCCGTAGGGCAATCAGCATGATCCAGAAGAGGACTTTTGAGGTCCGGCAAGATAGATGGGATCGGAGGAGATTTGGTAGATAAGTCTACAGTTTTCTTCTTGACGTATGTGATAGAATGAAAAGGTGATTGCTTTCCCCCTAAAGGCGAGTGGCCTAGTGGTAAGAGTACTTGACTCGTAACACAAAGGTGGTGGGTTCGAATCCCAGTAGGTGCGGTTGGCTGAACGAAGTCAGATGAGTGCAATCACCCCACTCTGAAAAGATTGATATAAGAGAACCATAAGAAATATAGGTAGAATTGGTGAACGTTACCATGATACAAAGCGCTTAAGCCAGACAAAGCCGATTTGTATGCGTCGGAACACCTAATACTCTCCTCTTCTCTACCCTGCAAGTGATGCATATCTTGTTTTTGAGACAAACTTATCGTAATATAATTATATTATCATACAAACACTTTCGTAAGTGTGAAAATCCAGTTATACGAAAAACAAAAATCGGTCATACCGGAAGGTATAAAAATAAATGTACCTATATGATTTCAGAGCCTATAAAATAATATATTTATTCAGGGGTAATATTTGAAATGTTTTAAGTGTATAATTATTCTGTTTTGCCAGATGATTTGTATCATAACATTTATAACTCGATTCTTCTTGTGTATTCTTCATCAACACTGACTAACGTGTAAAAGAAAAATTTGGAAGAAATGGTGAAATAAAAGAAAATAAACGCAAAGCGTAAAAACGACAAGCCAACATTTTGTACTTTACACGAAGTATCTTAAAATGTGTAATTTATTTCTTTCCCCAGAGCTGGGGCACAGTGGAACAAAATTCTGATCTCAGAAAACTGACAATAATCAAAGATATACTAGATATGTAATTCAAAGAAACAATCGGTCCTATGGCCGATCAAATTTTACAGCCAGTTTAAACTAGCGTCCGTTGAGACGGTTTGTGAGACAACGCATAACCATTATCATCTCAATGATATGGAGTGAGACAGCATAATATTATTATTGTCTCATATCTCATTTATTTAACAAAACAATATTAGAATCTACATTTTGAACATAATATAAGATTAACAATAAAATTTAAATATTACATTAAATAATAAAAACCATAAAATATTAAAATAAATTTATATTCAAAATGTAGAACCCCAACATTATTCGAGTTGATTCTTCCATGATGTTCTATGAAATAGTACAATCATGGGAGATCACTTACAGATACGCGACACTACACAGATGATGGGATACAGGGATAGGATAGAGTGGTAGGGATGGGTTAGGACCGCTCATTGTGTATGAATACACGAAAAAAAAACGATTAAATACCATGGGGAACCTTTATACATACAAGATCAAGATAGTATTTAGATTGCGTCAAGAGTAACCCTGCTGTTGTTAAAATGGCTAAAGAAAAAAGGGAAACATAATTTTACCTATGAAGGTTTTTATGGGAGTATGAACTCCATAATGTTTATTTATAACGTTTAGTTGAGAACATCTGTTAATCTATAACCTCTCTGTAAATCCTAAAGGGACACTTGTAAACCTACTGCAGAATAGTGAGCTGAAATTAAGAAATTATGTATCTACTAAAGTAACTGCGGCGGCTAGTTACACCACCTACCCGCTAACATTTAATTTACCTATTTAAAAAAATTAAATCAAGAACATGTTTAGACCGTTGCAAGAAAAACAATATTTTAAAATTATTCATTAATTCATTGAATTTAATTTTTCTATACTCATCACATCATCTCTGTTTTTAAATAATCATATCAAAGTTGTATACTTCATATTATAATCATTTGATGCTTTACTTTCTGCTCCTAGTTCCTGTCCCATTCCTTTATTCTCTTCTTGATTGGAGATGGTTGATTACATGTGCTTCGAGGCCTTATTTTTTTTTCTTTTTGAAGTGTCTTGTTTTTTTTCTTGTCTACTACAATATGTTATTGTTGCATATAACCAAATAATATTTACAAACTTTGCTGGTTTACTAATTGTAATTGATTTGGCTGTGTATTATTATTTATGCTATAACTGTTTGTTTGTAAAAAAAAAAAATGAACATTATATTCACATTACACGCATACTTATTTAACCGCCATCCGTTTTTTGGGGCCTCCGCGGCAAAAATCGATTGAAAATCAATAAAAATACTACTAAATATCACTTTATCGCCAAATAATTTTCAGTATTCCTGGAATGATTTGTCAGTAAACTATTTATGAAAAAAAAGTTGGATTATAGTTCTTAGAATCGATTTTATTTAACTTTTTCAAAAATCATACGGAGACCGTTCTCTAGGGCCGCTAAAATCACCAACACATTTCAGCTGTTTTGAGTAAAGTATTCATTTATATTTTATGAATTCCAGCTGTGATGACTTCTAAAAAGTGTTTAAATTATGTTTGTAAGAATTGTTTTTTTTATTGTCTATAGTCACATTATAATAGGTAATACTTTTACAGCAAAAAATAGTTTTTGTAGTCATTAGTAATATAATAAATCTTCGACAGAATTTATAAAATCTCAAACTTGTCATTATTAGACCTATTTTCAGTATTATATTCTATTTTTATTTCTACTGACAAAAATGTGGGAAAAAAACATAATTTATTAAATGTGGACATAATATACTATATGTTTTTACCTTCATAATACATGTTTACATGTGCACATTCATAAAGTTAATAAATAAAATTATTCAAATAATATTACGCATTTGTCTGCAATGATTTCAATATAATCATTATTTATTAAGATTTTATGTTCAATAAGATCTCATTTTGTTGAATTAGAATCTTTCTTCTCACGCTAATTTCACATGGAATAGACAAAGAGGACCAAATGGCAGACATTTATTTCGAGACATTGTTTTTTCGATCTGTTTCCTTGCATGAAATGGCTAGTAGAAGCAATACTTGCAATGAAAATGGATTTTCTCATATGAAATCGTGATACAACATTTGTACAGAAATCGGCGCTCTTTTCAGTAAGAAAAACGATTTGGTTAAAAGAGCTAAATTTTGGTAATAAAATTGATATTGCCAGTTATGATGGAGATTAAAAAATAATAATAAATGTGTTATAATTCAGGTAATGAAATACTGCAAGTATTTGTATGTACTCAAGAAACATTTTATTTAGGTGGATCATACATAAATAGAGAGGTATTGCAGGTGAACATAGAAAACATATATATTTATAGGTGCTATCAAAATATATCTCACAAATAGGGTAATCAGCAGAAAAACTATGTGTGATAAATATACAAGTCGCCCTCTCCGTGTCAGTACAAAATTACAAACAACTTATGAATCATGTAATATAAAATACTTAGATGATAGTGTGTATTGTTTTACGGTTACTTGCTAAAATAACTGCATAAAATTATTATACAGGTTGTCCTTCCCGTGCCGTAAAAACTACATTATGGGTATCATACCTTATGTCAAATCAAAAGAATAATGAAATACGGGTAACACGTAGTAACTCGCACTTTTTATTTCAATAATAATAAATAAAAAAATCAAAGACTACCATTTAAGTTTTACTAATACTATGTAGAATGTATTTCTAAATACAAAAATAATAATCTACGATAATAACAATAGACTATTCTTTTTTTTAACACTGAAGTGTGCATTATTTTTGAATAATAGTTTACAATGGTTTTTTGAATGCTATTGGATAATCATTTTTTGGGTAGTCTCTAAATTGCGTAACTACAAAGAATTATTTTGAAAACCATACTGAATACTCAAGTCATCCTTCACTAGTGCATTTAACAATTGCACATTATTGTTTCATTTCTTTGTTTTATATTGGTTCTTTATTTTTATTGTCATCATTGTTTTCTGTCTGCATGGTATTTCATTCATTTTAATGTTTTTAAGATTTTACAACCCTATTTTTATTACTGAGACTCTGCTAAGTACTTAAATACATACCTTTTTTATAAAAAATGTCAAAAACAATGAATCAATCTATTCCATATTATTCTTATATATCTATTGTCATTTACACATCTTGTACTGCGTATTATTTCAACTTGAGTCAAATGATATAATACTGTATTGTGTTTTTTTGTCTATTTAACGCATTGTTTTTTTTATTCATCTTAAGATCTTTGTGATGTTCAAAACCAATAACATAGCATTATTCCAAATTGTGAATGTGTCCTTTCTATTATTGAAACACAATCATTGTGTTATGATGTAATTAAATAGGTAAAATGACGATAAATAAATCACGCGGAATGTGAGCATTTGCATAGTACTTGTATGGAGGCCGCGCAGGGCGTAGAGATCGTCTGACTGACTTTATCCTAGGGAACGGATAAGAGTTAAAATACTTTAACTAATAACTACAAAACTAATTTCTAAAGTAAGAAAAATTCTACTGCCTGAGTGGACAAGAATGGACAACTTGTGTCCAGTGAGTAAAATAATAAAATATCTTTAGTGCACCATAATATAATAACCTTGTACAAAAGTCGAGTTTATTGCCTTCTTCTTCTTCTCATGATGCCGTATCAGGTCCCCCCGACGTTGGCAATCACTCTGGCGAAGGCTTCTCTATCTTAAGCGACCCGGAACAGCTCCCCCACATGTCTCATCCCGGTCCAGTATCTTATGTTGCACAGCCAAGACGTTTGCCTTCTACCACGACCACGCTGCGCTGATCTTTCCGATCAGAATCAGTTGGAGCAAACTATACTTATCGCCCCGCAGAACGTCACCCAGATATGAAAACTTTCGGACCTTAACGTCCTTCAGCAGCTGTCTACTGCAATTGGATCTTCTCAAAACCTCCGAGTTGATGACCAAATCTATCCATGGTATGCGAATAATTATCCTGTGCAACCACATCTCGAATGCCTCCAACCGGTTCATAGTGTGCACTTTCAGGGTCCAAGTTTCCGAGCCATACAGCAGTACAGACTACACATAGCACTTCAACATTCTCTGCCTGAGTTTTTTTATTGCCATCTTTTACGACAATCTTTTACGACCGATTAAAATTTTAAGATAATTATGCTTTTTGAAGACATAATCATTGAAGATTTTCAGGCCCCTAATATCAGCTCTAAGGTGCTGTCTGGGAAAAAAAATTGTAATTTTTAGTATTTCAAATGTCATTTCAAGGATTTATATTTGATTTGTTGTCTTGTACTATGTTGATGAATAATTTTTTTCATGATTATATTAATAAACATTCTTTGGTAAAAAAAAAACTACAAACTACATATGGAAATATTTTTTATTAAAAAAAGGTAGATATTTAACACAAGTCATGAAAGTTCTGTGTCTATCAGAACTGAGAGTCACAGAACTTTCATGACTGGTCGGACGACGTAAGACGGGTTGCAGGGGTCGGCTGGATGCGGTCTGCCCAGGATAGAGAGCTGTGGAGATCAATGGGGGAGGCCTATGTTCAACAATGGACGCAGGGAGGCTGACATGATGATGATGAAAGTTCATCGTACTGAGTACTGAACAAAGAAGATGGATGACCTAATAATTACTTTCGGTGAAAGGCTAAGTTTTGTTTATACTGAGATGCTATGTATAAATATTTCAAGAGAATATTTCAAATAAATTATTGGGATACACGTGTGTTTGTTTACATGAAGAGTAGATGGTTTGTCTTCGAATGAAGAAAGTATCTACTTTGATTGTAACAAAGGAGAGGATTTTATAAAAGGACTGGAGGGAGAGGAAAGGATCACTCAGGGATATTGCTTGCTCGCAAGTAGAAGAGAGATGTTTTAAAATTCATAAATTCAGTGTTTGTTTTGGTTTAAATTGATTTTGTACACATCTCTAAGTAATAAATACAATATTTTAGTGATTATTTTCACATATGAAAATAATAAAGAAATCTTCATAAATTAATTAGAAGTAACGATAAATGCAGTGTTTCAGGACCACCCATTGGCAGTTTATCAGCTTTAACCCAAGATAAGATATTTAATATTATTATTCATTTAAATTTTGTAATAGATATTTTGACATTTTGACATTGCCTCTTTCTTTGAGTATCAAAACTCTTGTTTGATAAGTCTCAGATAAGTGAATTTTCTGCGAACAAAAGATTGATAAATTTTATTTAATGTTTTAATGAATATGTTTGTGAGACCGATTTTGTTAATTATTTTATTTTCCAAAATTAATTAATAAAATTTGAACAACTGATATTAATTACAAATTTAATTTATAGACATTACTTGATAATATGAACAGGGACGGATTCAGAAACATTTGCTTATTTTATTTTTCGATATTCTGAATTCTAACACTAGCATGAATTTTAACTCATATTTATTTAATGTAGATATCTCTTATTATATTTCAAAACCGCGTAGTTTTTGCATCTCATCATCTCTTAAACTTCATCAAAACTCGAAATAAATTAATATTCATTATTGTTGATTGTCTCTTCAAAACTTTAACAAGTCATCATTTTGTGTTAC
The DNA here is from genome assembly GCA_947579605.1 of Athripsodes cinereus. Lineage (NCBI taxonomy): Eukaryota > Metazoa > Arthropoda > Insecta > Trichoptera > Leptoceridae > Athripsodes > Athripsodes cinereus. The sequence goes on along the minus strand of OX388325.1, from coordinate 16,429,248 downwards.
ATTCCCGCTTCTATTGCCAAAACACATGTTAAAAAAACCAACCCCTTCCGGGAATCACTCTGTTGTCTCACAAGTGCCAGCGTGTAGTGATCAGTGTATGTACAGTAGTGTAACAGAGAAGGATAACAACACCGACTACTCGCAACAACACAGCGGATGAAAGAGCATCTACCACGATGCCTATCTCATATCTCCGTAAGAAGAAGCTTCTCTATGTGTCCAACGTTTTCTTTGATGTCAACCAAAGTGGAACGCTCGAAAAGAAGGACTTCGAGTCAGCTGTTGAGAAAATCTACACTCTTCGTGGATGCCCCCAGAGTCATCCCAAAAACGTAGAGATGTACGACACCATGACCAAGATATGGGATGGCCTGAGGCAGAGAACTGATACCAATAAAGATAGAGAGTCCTCTGCAGTAGCAGCAGCGTTACATGATTCATGTTTGACCTAGAAGATGCTTCCAACTTGACTAAAAAGCCACGGCGCTCTTGAGATGGTCACGGACCATGAAACAGCGCCAAATACAAATCATCTTTTTTTTTTTTTATTATTATTATATTATAAATTAACTATCCAATTTTCCAACCAAACCGACTATAATTGGGCCGACAGTTTCCCAGTGTGTAAAGATCAAGTCAGAAAGCGATGGTGGCTTCCCGCTATAAAAAATTCTGGCCCCACAGATTTTATTTATTATATATAGGTATATATATATATATGAGAAGTTATTTTTTTCGTATAAACTGGAATTTTTCACCTACGAAAGTGTTAATATATATATATATATATATATATATATATATATATATATATATATGTTGTACATATATATATATATATATATATGTACAAACCTTCACCTTCATATATATATAGGTTTTACTCCATTTCACTGCGTACAGTCGGGCAGAGACTTGGCTCATGCCTTTGCATACGGAACGAGGCTCGGCCCGTCACCGGAATATGCAGTTTGGATTTGTCAAAGAGATGTTATGTTTCGCTTATGGCGCATGTGTCTCGTCAGGACCATCTTACATAATGTCTTCATATATATATATATATGAGATGAATGTTTTATCCATTTCACTGCGTACAGTCTGGCAGAGACTTGGCTCTTGCCTTTGCATACGGGACGAGGCACGGCTTGTCACCAAAACATGCAGATTGGATTCGTCGAAAAGGTGTTGTGTTTCAACATTGTGATCATGTGTATCATCAGGACCATCTCGCAGAATGGCCGACACAACATTAAATCCAGTATGCGCGGAGTATCGCATATTATGTCGGCCATTCTGCGAGATGGTCCTGATGATACACATGATCACAATGTTGAAACACAACACCTTTTCGACGAATCCAATCTGCATGTTTTGGTGACAAGCCGTGCCTCGTCCCGTATGCAAAGGCAAGAGCCAAGTCTCTGCCAGACTGTACGCAGTGAAATGGAGTAAAACATTCATCTCATATTATCTCCTGCGTAAAATTACATGATCTTTCATTAATGGAATGCATGTTGCACATGCATTTCGAATGAAAATTAGATCATACAGTCTTTCATATATATATATATTATTATTTATTATTTGCATGTTATGTATTATATTTTTCTTAATGTATCATATTTATATACTAATGAGGCTGACAATAGTGAACGAAAGGCTGTGTCAAATCGGATATGGCGTGTGCAGGGGCCATATCCAATAACAAAAACAATATTTTATTGTGAAATTAACAAAAATAGTCAGTGACTGAACTTTGTAAAGTTTTGGTTCAGTAAAATATTTGACCTGGATACGCCTCTGGTGTTGTAGGCAGATCTAGTTATGTATGAAATCATGTGTGTCTTTTATAAATAAAAATGCATCCAAAACTAATTTGTAATATAATTACAGAAATAAACTTTTTTGTAACGCTGAACTAAAATTTTGCTGAATATTATTTCATTGAATATTTCTAACCAATAACACATTGAGCTCTGTTGTGTATAAAAAAAAATTAATATTGATACTGAATTTTTTTGTGAGTTTTCAGCAGTACGGTAAGTTTTTATATTCGCTAGTGTCGAATATAAAAGATAATTTTTTTTTCTAACCTTTATACACAACAGAAATTTATTTTGATAGTTACAAAAATATGTTTTATGTGTTCTGGATAGAAAATATTGTTTGTTACCATTGATAAAAATTTCTTTTACAAACCGTAAAGACAACGTGAAAGGGGTCCAAAAACGTATCTTTAAATAGATAAATCATGCGCCAATAATATCATTGAATGAAATTTATTAATGTTTCATCAGTCATTTTGACGGGTATTACGTTATGCATTTGAAATAACTTTTTTTTTATGACTTCAAGGCGCGAAGAACATGGTTGACATGATATTGCTGTATTATGTAGGTATGTTGTATACATACATAGAATAGATATAGTAAACATTATGCTCGAATGTTATTATCAAGGGTGATACCACAGTGAGCCGGGATCCAGGCTATGATAACATCCCTTCCCCTCACTTCCTGTTCATATAGTTTCTTCCTTATCTCCAGGATAATACAATTGTCATTAGATGAGCCAGAAGCAAGAAGTCGTACCAGGGATAATGAATCCGTAAAGATAATTGCCCTGTCTAATATGTGATCATTACACAGAACGAGAGCCCGGCTCATAGCAGCACACTCCGCTGTGAAGACCGAGGCTTCAGGTGGAAGTTTCAATATCGATTTTATTGAATTTTGGGATTACTGAAGTCCAGTATCCGATTAACATGTCTTGCCTCTTGCACACTGATACCCTCTCTGTATACCTCAAGATTTTAAAATCCGCCAAAAGAAATTTTATTATCTTATAAATTGATTACTTATCTAATATAACGTGACATCTTCTAAAAATATTGTACTTGGCACAAATCGTCCCACAAGGGACGGGTTGCCTTAATCTTATAAATAATATTATCAAGGGTCTAGTAGTAGTAGATAGGAAAGTACATCATATTATTTATTTAATCGGAATATTATAAAGACGGATTTGCGAAAAGTAATTAATTAATTTGCATAGAGTGGATAATCTTAATTCGTACTTCCAAATCGAATTAAAATACGTATTTATTTATTCGTCTAGATTAGGAATTATTTTATTATTTCGTAGTCAATATGGTTTCAACGATTTTTTCTTTTGTGAAAAGCTGGAACCATGTCAATAGTTACTTTATTAAAAACCAAAAATTGCAATTATGTGTCATACTATTAACCACGTTATTATGCCCATAAAAAAAGTATTCTACAAATTTAGACAATATAAATTAAACAAAAATTGTGGCTAATTCAATATTAATTCATATTATGATCGTTGTTTAGTGTTTTATTCTACTAATGATTTAATATGTGAGAGAGACGTCTTTCGTCTTATGAGGACATTGTCAATCTGATTTTAAAAATACAACAATATTCATATATATAAAAATATTTACAATAACAATGATAAGAGAGTATAGTATAATATTACAATGCAGTAAGAATCAGTAACTAATTCTAAGAAATCACTAATTACCAATCATATTATGATAACAATAAAAATATTATACTTACATACTGTCATGAAATGAATATATTCAAGACGGTATATATTATTTTTATATACCTAGATGGAATATTTGTAGTAGGTAATTAATAAAGGGATGAAACTTAGTTTGATCTCAAGTGGTTGTCGAACACAACTAGATATGTAGGAGACAGAGACATGTATATTTTGGTGTGTGTCCGGAAGAGATGGATGTAGTTTTTTTTGTTGCTTTGGGTCGACACTTTCCAGGATCTGAAGGGAGATGAGAGATTACTCTTGGCAGTTTAGTTTTGAGCCTAGGAGAGGTGGGACTCATATTAATCTCTGTGTTTGAATTCGACATATTTTAATATTTTTATTTACCCACCTTCGTAGTTATTAATACATTATATTTTAGTGATATTCCCTCATTAGGGAATATATGAAGATCATCATAAATTACTTTTAATAAACCTTAAGATCAGTGATGCTGCCCGCTGTCCCAGATAAGATTTTTAATATTATTAATTTATTTATATCTAGGTGCTAGGATACGCTCAGGATGTCTGTTGTCTACAAGGCAATATTTGAATCGATGAATGTTAAAAGGTACCTATGTCATTTTTTCATTAAATGGAGATATTTAAAAAAAACTTAATATTTCAGTCTAGACCGAAATTTTCTTTCATTTTTTTAACTAAATAATAAGAATAGGGTATAGTTGATTGAATGACAGAGAAAAATATATAAAAAATATATTACATTTATTAAAAAAATATACATATATTTCTTGCACTTAGGTCCCTTTTAACAATCAATTTTTTAAAAATTCAAAAATCTTCCCAAAAGCCACAATTAAGTACCTATCAGTCCTCTATTTCGATGTTTCCTTGGTCTGTTACCTCTGTGCAATCCCACTTAATAATATCTTGGTAAAATTCTGCTGCTTTAGGACCAATATATTGGGTTAGTTGGAAGAGATCGCGCCTTTCCGATAAACTCGCCCTCTGTTTATTGATTGTATTTATGTAATTTGAATGTATACCTTTTATGTTATTGTTTTTAATCAATGTACAGTAAAGAATGAATAAATAAATAAAATATATTTCAGTTATGTGATCACGTCGTCTATTATTTTTTTTATTTCCACTTTGCTCCTCGGATATGATTTAATAGGTGGCGTCCTTATATTTTCAGCAGATCTTATTCGTAAATCAAAGGTATGTTTTACAAAGCTGTCTATATATGGATATGCAATAGCTACCCCTTTCTGATTGTGAAGAAATTCAAATTGCATAAACTGAGTAACATTAAAACTAACTTTTTTGCCATATGGAACACGAGAATTCGACGTTTCTACAGAGTTTGTATTTTTTTATAAAATTCTGGCCACCATTGCTCGAAATGTCTGTGGTCACCATTTTGACTGTGAATTGTCGTGCTTTCGCACAGTGCACGATCATCTCCACATACTCTTAAGGCAGATATCTTCTTCTTCTCGTGCCGTATCAGGTCCCCCCGACGTTGGCAATCACTCTGGCGAAGGCTTCCCTATCCTGCGCGACCCGGAACAGTTCTCCCACATGTCTCATCCCGGTCCAGTCTCTTATATTGCGCAGCCAAGACAGATATATTCAGTCAAAACGTTTGATTTTGTCCTTCATCAGGCCAAAGTCCCTATCGCATGGCAAAAACGAGTATCCTCTTACATGAAAGTGGTGCACATTTTTTTTATCGTCCTGTATTCACAAAAGCTCGACACATCCTAACCATTGTATTGTTCCGATTTTGCCCAACACAAGAGTCAGAATCTAAATAAAGTTCTTCCACGGATTCAGACACTTCTCCCATCACATAATCTAGTAAGAATGAGCATACATCATTGGCCCCCTTGATGGTCCAAAGCAGTACCCCAGTGGTTCCCCAGCCCCCTTACAATCCCGATTTAGATGCCTGTTTCTTTATTTTTGTTCCGCCGACTGAAGGAAGAGAAGAAAGAAAAGCATTGGGAGTCCGCAGAAAACATCCAAATGCGTGTTACAACGTTCTTGAAAAGCATTCCTGTGGAGGATTTTCAGGGTGCCTTCCAGGCGTGGCAGACACGTCTCCGCAAGTACTTTAATGCAGGAGGGGACTATTTCGAAGAATTTTGAGCATTTGTATAACTTACATGCAGCATTTTCCTACTTTTTTGCAAATGTAGGATTGTCTTTTTGATTAATATATTCCTAGCCACGCAATCTTGATCTCTTTATAATATTCCTTTTATGAAGTTCAACATTTTTAACTCCCCTAATAATTTTTTTCAAAACCTGTTCACCATTATCCTCCATTTTGAAAAATAACAACCAGCTCCCACCTCTTGTATTCGTAAAATGCAAATAACATCAAAATTTGACAGTGCTCCTGAAATAATCATAGATTACAATAGGATAAAAAATTCTAGGCAATCGCAAATTGAATGTTAAAAGGTATCTATGTTGATGACATGAGTACCTTTTAACACTCAACTTCAATATTCGTGGTATCGATTTTAAATGAAATTCTATGATTTTTAGCCTCTTTTTACACTCAAACGACGGGTAATGGTTCTAAATGAAAAATTACATCATTAACTCAAAATCATAAAAAATGGGACATGGGTACCTTTTAACATTCATCGATTCATTTGTACTCAAGGATTTATTATTTTACAGATTTTGAAAACAAAGGAATTATGTGTTATGTATGCCTATTTTCAGTATTATTATATGTATGTATGTACCTATGACTGAATTTATATAGCGCCGTCCCACAAACCTAGTACTAGACCAATGTCAGTGGCGTACCGACTTACCTAATATTATACTCTTATTTAATTTATTTTACCATAACGAAAGATTATGCAGTTTGGAGAGAAGTTGTACGTTGATCAGGATATTATTTGATTATTAATTTAATTACATATTTTATCGTCGAATGTCATTTGTATTCTACGAACTTACTGGATTTTTCTACTTATTCAACATGCTGTAATTGCTGCGATATCATGGAAGGAACAAATTTGATATTTTGCATGACACTAATCATAAGTAATATTTATGTATTTATTGGTCTTAATATATTTTTATTTGACTTACATGATACCTAAATTCACCTCACCATAAATATGTAGTCTTTTATAGCTAAATCTTGTCGAGATTACCTTATGGATATGGATCCCTTCTGCCTATCGACACTAGACTAGCTACCTTGTGTCTATAGTGTGGGTTTGATCTATTCGTAACCACATATTTATCATTATTATTATACAATTATGCACGAGACGTATTATGTACTTTGTAGAAACATATACTATATACTAACAATTCCAGTCCTAATCCTGCTTCGAAATGTAGGTGTACCGTTAGCAAGCCCTGCTCCCCTCTCTTCGATTCAGCTTTCGAGACAAGGGTCAATACTGGTCTTGCCCCGTTTCCCGCCAGGGTCCTAGACAAAGCTTCTTAACATATATTTATAATTATTCTTATTATATATAGCTGCATGTTCAAATGAGTATACATATTATATATTATTTTATATATTCGGGGTGTAGATTAGTGCACCCGGGCTCAAAGTACGGCATGGCGAGTTTGAGACGTGAGGGAGCGAAGGTGGCGCTCCTTTAGCATGGACACAGCATGCTTTCCATGCACTAACATGGTAGTTAGTCTCTGAAAATGATGTCATAGCAATCGTGTTGAAATTTAATTAATATTCAAAAGTAATAAAGTTGTGTTTTTGGGTGCGCCACTGTCCTTTCGACTCAACGAATTAGTAGGTATGTTATGTTGTAGAACATACATACATTGGTTATAGGTACTATGAAATGGTTATCTTATGTAGGGTCATAGATCGGCAACCAGTTACCATACAACATTCTCGTAATGATATAGAATAATATTATTTGAATTTTATGTTATGATGATTGTTATGTTATATTTCGTTATGTTTTATTATGCACTATTTTTATTATGTTATTTTACAGTATCTCAAGGTAAGTGATCTGACGTCAAAGTTGATCTCAGAGTTAATATGTATCAAAATTCATGTTTAAATTGTTTTATTGATTTTGTGATTTTGTTGTTCTTTTTGATTATTGAAATGTATATTTCAGGTGACTTATTTTGCGTTCTAAAAATACACAACGTAGGTAAAATTATCGTCAAAACACAACGTACTGGGTCCAAATCTATGAAAATAGTTAATAGATAAATCTAGACGATCTCGAAAGGCCAAAATTCGTTAATTAATTCAATTAGGAATGCGATATTTCGTACGTATATTTGCAACAATGCGAAAATTCATACAATTCTTAGCTAGCTGAATAGGGTTGTCACTTCTAGTTTGGGAATCAATTATTACAGTAGGTATAGTTTAGAAGCTAGGATGTTGCAAATTCGGAGCTTAGAATGGTTTAAAATAGGTAGGGTCATCACAATATTTATGTAATTCTCTCTACTTTCATTTTATTACTCACAACTTTTCTATAGTAATTATAGTATAGTAATGTCTGCTCTATAGTAATTTCAGTAGGTATAGTTCTTTCTCAATGTTAACTGATGGATGTATCTGAGGGTTTCATTATAGGTTGTTTATGTTACTTATTCTTGATTCAAGAATATTATTTAACCAATAATAAAAAGGGGAGTGGCTTGTGTGTAGGGGATCCTGGGATCCCGGTCGTATTTTAGTCCCAAAATTTTCGGGATTAAATTTAAGAAATCGGGATTTTCGGGATTAACACAACTATACAATAAGTCAAATATTTGGGACTCAAGCACATCAATGAATCACTGACAGCCGAAGCTTGTGTTAGTATCTTAAAAGAGTTCTGAGTTCGATATTTCACTAGATACGATATTGTGGCAATAGTTACTGATGGTCCAAATTACAGTTGGAAAACTTGTTAATGCAAAGCACCTAGTTTGTATTGCACACGGTATTTACTTAGCCGTTTGTGATTTATTGTATAGAAAAATACCTGCAAAATCCTATCAGTGATGATATTTTATTTATTTAATACATAAACGGCTATCGCTTTTTATTGATGATTTGGATGGATAATGAAGAACTGGACTCAGGATTAGTCATTAAAATCGGTAATGGTGAGTTTGACCAATGACCGGAATACTAATGAAGTCGTAAAGAAAGTTCGTAGTGGTTCTTATTTTTAAAAGAGCATCTTTGAAGAATGATACTTTGCTTCAAAACTATATTGAAAAGGAACATGGAAGAGAGCTTAATTTATTGTTTAACTGCAAATTGCGTTGGAATAGTCTTTTAACAATGCTTGAGCGATTTGATATTTTAGAAAATAGCATAAAAAAATCACTCATCGACCTAATTCGAATAAATAATTCAAAAAGTCTCTGGTCAATTTGATTTAAAAATACGAGTTTAAACATTGATCCCTGTAGTATGTATTTTTTTGTTATGGGTTAAGCTAAATAAGTCTAAGTTGATTTTAAAAAAAAAAATATTCCAAAATAGTACATACATACAAACATAAATAACAACATTATAGAATATATTGCCCCACTAAACTAAAACTGTTCTGGGCTGAAACCAGAGATGTGCAAAATACTTTCAAAAAAGTATTTAAATACAAAATACTTAAATCTTTTGAATTTTTGTATTTCAAATACAAAATACTAAATACTTTTTCAAAATGGTATTTAAGTTCAAAATACGTATTTCAAAATACTTATTTCAAATACCTTTTACAAATGGTCGAACAAGGTGTAAGACAGGGGTATTCAATATTTCCAGCACTCTTTAACTACTATATACAGCGAGCCATTGATGAATAGACAGAAGAAATGAATATGTAACTGGACAAGAGTAGGGGAAAGTGGAGATGTATGGGACAAATTTATTCAAAGTTGAATTTTAGAATTATAAAAAGCAATTCATTTGAAAAAAATGCTATTTTGATGAAGATACACAATTATCTATGACATTTAATAATTGAAATCATAAGGTTTAGCATATAAAACGAGTTATGCGAAAAATTATAAGACCATGACTTTGTCCCATTCCTCCCCACAGTGTGGAGGATTGGGACACCTATATGGGAGGGATGGGACATGCATATAAAATAGAATTTATTTCGACGAAACGATTAAATTTTATTTCGAATACATAAATGTCTTGAATTGTTTCTGTACCGCCATGTTTTTGAGGTGTAGGCAATACCATTACTACATCCTTTGGTGATACTAATGAAAGATAATCCTGAATTGGCAACACAAAATCATTGGAGCCATCTCTCTTTCTTAAAAAGATCAGCAATAGATTTTCGCTGTCGCCTATTATTTCTTCAATCCTACCAACACAATAAATTATCTTCTTTCACCCTTCAAATTTCACTAATATGAAATCCCCTTGTTTGTATGTGTATGGGAAATGTTCCATACCTCCCTCACTGAACTGTCCCAAACCTCCACCATAAGCAATAAAATGGTAAATGACATAATTTTATACGATAAGTTTTGGAGATTGTTAAAACAATGCGTTAATATAACAAACAATTATTAGAGGTTTATGAACAAAATATAAAAACGATCTTAACTTTGCTCTACTGTCTCCCAAAAGGATGGAATTTATTAGGTATAATATTACTTTTTATGTCGAAAAATGATAAAGAACTTTTTTTTTCGCCACATGCACAAAATACCAACCGGCACTGGTTTAACACTAAACAGACCTCTATTGACATCTTTTGACATGCATAAGAAGCTATGAAATGTGTCAAATATTAATAATATGAGTACTGTCCCATACCTCCTGCGTCCCATACCTCCACACTCTCCCCTATAAATAAATGGAGAAAGGGTTGACATGATTCGATAAAGCATTGCTTGCAGATAATGAAGATGAGTTTAATAAAGTCTTAGGAAGAACTATCAAAATACAACATAAAAAATAAATAAAGACAATACAAAATGTATGGTCGTTCGAAGAGATGAGGCGACTGCGAAAATAGTCATAGATGGAGTGAGTATTAAGCAGGTTAGAGAATTCCTGAACTTGGGCTGCAGAATAAATCAGGATGGATACTCCGAATCTGAAATCGTACGGACTACTGTAACATCATATTATATACAGGACTACTCCAGACCTTTCTTGATCGTTTTCAGATGATTTTTAATGTTGCCTCCGAATCATTTACAGAGAGAATCAGAGCTGCCACATCACTTCACTACTAAGAAGTCTACGCTAGCTGAGAGTCGCAGAGAGAGTGGAATTTAAACTTTGTCTCACTGTCCACAAGGTAGCACACCACCCACTGAGATGTTCCGCTGACAAAAATTTAGTAGAGTTCAATATTGCAAATACCTCTAAATTTACAGAAAGGAGAACCAGAGTCTCAGCGTCAATTGCCTAAACAGATTGCCTGCAGACAAAGTTGAAAACGCTGAAGTTCAGAAGAAATCACAGCGCCCTTGGAATGGTCATGGATCATTCAACCGCGTCATGTATAATTATGTAGTTCAATCATCATTATTATGTGTGTATATCTCAAATATGGAGTACTCTAATGGAAACGTTGTATTCGTAATTCAACAAATTGACAAAAAAAAGCTTGCATTCGCGCATATCAATTAATGGCAAAATTTTGTTTCAAACAAATAAAAAAGGTATTTTGTAAAAGTATTTTGTGTAAAATACAAAATACTTTTTACGAAAAGGTATTTGAAATACAAAATGAAAATACGTATTTTGTACTTGTATTTTAAGTACTTTTATTTAAAATACGTCACATCTCTGGTTAAAAAAAGTTAAATTGTTACTTTTATAAATCATAAACAGAAGTGCCTTGTTTGCTTATTTAGAAGAAGTTTGAAGTGTAATTTTGTTTAACCGACTTTTTGCAGATTCAAAACGTTAATTCATTGCCAGATACGTAAAAAAAAGTGATTTTGACATGGCTAACTGACTTTATGTTACCACTTTACATTACCAATATAATCCCGGGACTAGTCCCGGGATCCCGGGATCAACTACAGATAATCCCGAAATCCCGGGATTAGAAAAAAGGGTCGGGATCGAATCCCCTACTGGTGTGTCATTGAGAGACCGTATAAGGAATACGTATGCTCGTGAGGCTCTCAAGGTGGAACCAGTACTCCTGCATATAGAGAGGTCGGAGTTGCGATGGCTGGGTCACGTTCTCCGCATGCCAGAAGACAGACTACCACTTAGATCTTTGGAGGCTGTGGGAGAGGTCAGAAGACCGGTGGGCCGCCCTAGAAGAAGCTGGCAAGGGCAGGTGTCAAACTTGTGTGTTGAAAGACTTGGTTTGGAGTGGCCAGAAGTCCTGGAAGCAGCGGTGGACAGGGATCTCTGGAGGAGGTACCTAAGCGCAATGGGCCCCCGACCCAACTAGGACAAGGGGAAGAAGATGTATGTATGTATGTATAAATAAAAAGTTTCCAATTAAATTCATAATTGATTTGTAAATAGGTTCAAAATTATTTTGATATCAATTCAACCAGTTCATACATTTATAATTAAGATAAGAGGAATATAAGTAATAACAAAAAATATTTTTCACTTTTTTAATATCACAAAAAATCAAATTTAATAAATTAACTCTACTTATCTTCTTTGCAACGCTATAATTACTTAATCTCCTACTTATTAATTATTTACAGCAATCTTACTTATAACATCCAACATAAGAATCCAACAAGATAACTACCACTTACAAAGCTATAATAAATTCTAATAATTATAGAATAATTAACAATCTTAATGCTTCTGAGGCTACCAGAATAACTGATACATCGGCTACAATAATCGACCACGTACTGGATAACAAATTCTCCAACACTCATGTAATTAACCTTTTCGACTGGCCAGGATTAGACCATAAGATAATTAAAATCTCTTTAACAAATACTCCCACAGTGAAACAGAAAATGAATACCAAAGAATTAAAAGTCTTAAATCAGGAACAATTCAGAAGCAATTTGGAAGAATCGATAAATAGTATAAGGACGTATACAACCATGGAACATCTAATTAAATTAATAGTCGAAAGTAAAGAAGCCACTACAACCATTAAACGAATACGTACTAGAAAGGACAATGATTGGTTGTCAATGGAGATCGTGAAAATGATTATTAAACGTAACAAATTATACTCTCGACAAGTCAGAGAACCGAACTCAATTATAATAAAAAATGAATTTTTGAAACAAAAAAAATCGTGTAAACCGAGAAGTAAAAAAAGCTAAAAGGAAATTTTTACATCAAAAAATCACAAAAGCTAATGGCAATAGTAAAAAAATCTGGAGAACCATAAATGGCGTGATATCCAACCACAATAATGTATGTAACAAAGTAAACGGAATCGAAGAACTAGATACATCTACGGGAAAGGAAAACGATGCTATGGTTATTGCAGAGACAATGAACGATTACTTTTCTTCTATTGGGAAACTGTTATACGACACTGCCAAACAGAAATACTTGCCAACTGGGTCTGTACCAGATTCTTACTTGACTCCAAACAGTAGCATGTTCCTTAGCCCAACAAATAAAACAGAAGTCATTAACATAATAAAAAATTTGAAGAATAGTCATTCATCGGGACTTGATGGAATATCAGCTATGGACCTTAAAATTGTTATGAATGTAATTGCTGAGAGACTAACTGTAATTATTAATAATAATATGAAGGAAGGCTGTTTCCCAGATTGCCTAAAAAACGCAATGATTACTCCAATTCATAAATCTGGTCCAAAAGACAACCACGAAAACTATCGACCAATTAGCCTAATAAGCACATTAAGTAAAGTATTAGAAAAAATTCTGCACTCTCGATTTACTAACTTCATTAACAAAACAGGTGGATTTGATTCCAAACAGTATGGATTCCAGCAAGCCAGTAATACATCGACAACCTTAACAGATGCTCTCGAACATGTAAATGGAGAATTGGATCAAGGAAAATATGTTGTTGCTATATTTATCGATCTAAGTAAAGCATTCGATACTGTAGACCACTCAACACTCATGAAATTCCTATATAACCTAGGGATAAGGGGCAACCCACATATGTGCATCAAGAGTTATCTAGAAGGTAGAACTGTAGTAACGAAAAACAAAGATAAACTCAGCGCACCTAAACAGATGAATATTGGAGTCCCTCAGGGATCCATATTAGGTCCACTATTGTATCTGCTTTATATTGACAACCTGAAATACCAAAATCTCCATGCGAGATATTTCGTCTATGCAGATGATACGTTGTTAATTTACAGTGGTCAAGACTCAACGTTACTTGAAGTTCAAATTAATGAGGATGTAAAGAAGTTCACGTCATGGTTACATGGAAAATATCTAACCATTAACGAAAATAAAACTAAATACTTGTTGTTTAAACAGAAAAACAAGTGTGATATAAACTAAAATATAGTTATCAATAGCACAGTTATAACGAGAACAAACCAAATAAAATACTTAGGACTCTATCTTGATGACAAACTGGACTGGACGATCCACATAAAAAATAAAATAGAAAAACTTTCACCTATTGTTGGAGTGCTAAGGCGTAGGGATCTATTCGATAAAAAGATTAAGCATATAATTTATAACTCTTTTATACTACCTCATATTACATATGGCATTTTAGCATGGGCCCATAGCAGTTCCCATAATTTAACAATAATGCAAAGACTTTTAAACAAAGCACTGAAAGTAATCTTTGGACTGCATAGACTAACTAGAACAACTGACCTTTACAAAATAACTCAAGAATTAAACTTAGAAGAAATTATCTTTGTTGAAAAAGCCAAACACCTCTATAAAATAAAGAATAATCTAATAAAATCAGACCTGAAACTAACCACAAACACTGAAATACACACCCACAACACGAGACAGAACCACCTACGAACCACCCTCCCGAGAACAAATAGAAGGCGTAATGGATTCCTCCATACATCCATCAAATTATTCAACAGGCTACCTGCATGTTTGAAGGATGCTAGGAGTCTTAACATTTTCAAAAGAAGAATTAAAAGATACGCAAGGACATTAAAACTCAACACTGACAATAGACACCTGTAATTTGACCAAAATTTCCTATATGATTAAAAAACTGTTTCCTCTCATACCAGTGGCTCAACTACTGACTGAGGAAATTACAAAAAAAAATACCATTGCACTGTAATATATTTGTCTACTATATAATATTTTTGTATTGTTGTTTTATTATTGAATAAATAAATAAATAAATAAATAAAACATCAAAAGTATTAGACACCATATTATACACATATAATTTTTACTTCTCGTTTCCCGGGAAAAAAACGAATCCTTTCCCGGGAAAAAACACAAATTATTAGTCATGCAGATTGCCATACCGATACCGAAATCTTTGTTTAGATAACTGTAATAGTGTCGTGATAAACTTGTTGAAGCTGACGAACATTTTGATGTGATAAAATATGAAAACAAATATTGGTTACCAACATAAGTGTTTTACTTTAAAAAAAACTTAATTGTAGCTTCAATGTATTCGTTTGAAAGAAGCATAATTCTAAATATAATTCGAAATCAGGGATGTGTTTGGCCGACAATGTACAAGAATCCTACGATTATTCATGTATTTTTTTTATATTTTGAAAAGTAAATTAGTTCTTAAAAATATTAGTGCCAATTTTTTTGTTTAATCATGGTTATTAACCGGTATTAAAAATCATTTTTTGTTGAAATTTCTCATTTTTTGAAGTCAAAAATCATCAAATGAACTCGATTTTTGTTTTTTAAAAAAGCTTTGCCAAAATTCATAATATTTTATTTGCTAGGATGACTAAATAGGATGAACAAAAATTTAAAGTATGTATATTTTGTAAACAATTTGTATTTTGATATAACAAAGAGTACCTAAATAAATCTCGTCAGTCAGCAATTTAGTTTTTTTAAGCAAATAACTTAAAAATTTACTTTTTTAACAAATCAAAGTGTTTGCAAAGGTCAACAAGTTTTGAGAGTTTTTCTACCAAATTTGTTTAAATTGAATATAAATAAACATAGTAATGAATTTCCCGGAGTTCCCGGGAAATTCAAATTTAAATTTCCTGTTTCCTGGGAGCGAAAATAATCCGGGAAAAATTACCCTCAAATAAATACTATATCTACCTATGAATCTATTAATGAACCTAACCTATCTATTTGGAAATTGTTCACCCCAATAATTAACATCAAAACACAAAATCTTGTAATGTCTGTACACGTAATTATCTTTTTTTTATTATTTAATACTAGTTTTGATTACCCGGCATCGCTCGGGGTTATGAACAGACACGAAATAGACACCGTGCATATACATGAGATAAAACAAGTACTCGATGAAAAAAAAAACAAAACATAGAAAAAGTGCTATAAACTTCTATGCAATGAAAAATCTTGAAGTTAGATACTCCACATGGCTATATTTAAATTTAAAACAAAAATATAGATACCTACATCGAAAAAGTACTAAAAACTCTTCGCAATGAAAAATCTTGAAGTTTGACACCCCACATGCCCATACTTAAATTTAAAAAAAGGTAAGTACCTACATCGAAAAAAGTGCTAAAAACCTCTTTACTTTTTCAGGATAATTTTTTTCACCACAAACTAAACAATCTCCCCACATTAAGCTTTCTCCTGAATGTTGCAGTGAGTTGAATGTGTCTTAAACCGCTGGTAATCGGTTCCAGGCAGTTGGCCCCGCAATGCTGAAGCTCCTCTCTGCGAGTTCGGAAGTGTTTGCCCTGGGTTCTAAAAATTTGATGACAGAGGTGGAAGCTGATCGCAGTAATCGCCTCAGAGTTTCGTCGATGAGGCAGAGCTCAGTGAGGCATAGAAGTGCCGTTCAAGGTATTTGGACCGTGAGGCACAGTTTGAAATCCACTGTCTCTGGGACTCTCAGCCAGTGTAGTTCCTTAAGAATTGGTTTGATGTGACAACGCTTATCAGTCTGTGACAGCATTAATGGCCATCTGAAGATGATTTAGAAGGATCTGGCGCAGCGTGTACATATAATGTTGCAGTAGTCTGTGAACTTGTGAACCATTTTATGACCAGAAGTATTAAGTTATATCATACAAATATTACACTCAAATTGTTTCTCACCGATGTGAGGCCTTTGACGAGAAAATAAACTAGCAGAAGCATTATTTCTTCAAACAATTATGACACAACAAAGGTTTTCACCACTGTGAATTCTTAGATGTTTAGTAAAATTACCGGACACAGAAAATCTCCTGTAACAAATATTACACCCAAAAGGTTTTTCACCACTGTGAACCCTTTTATGTTTGGTCAAATAACCGGAATGAGAGAAAGTTTTACTGCAAATATTACACTCAAAAGGTTATTCACCACTGTGAACTCTTTTATATACAGCCAAATTACCAGACACAGAAAATCTCCAGTTACAAATATTACATTCAAAAGGTTTTTAACTATTGTGAACCCTTTTATGAGCTGTCAAAGTACTAGACCGAGAGAAAGTTTTCTTGCAAATATTACACTTGTTGTTGTGTCTCGATCGCCTATGTCCCTTCACGATCGCTTAATGTTGAGTTGTGTGTAAATGATGAGTAATGCAGAACAAACACTGTTTTTTCTTAATTATATTGGATTTAATGTAAAACTTGTAACAAAATAGAACAGTATAGATATTAATGTTATTTGACTGTGTATTGGAGAAGAAGAGGGTGAATCAAGTGTGTGCGTGTATTATATACACGTAACCAAAGACAAACTATGAATTCAATTTATTTGCCATAGATTATCACTTTATGTCTATAGCCAGTGACTAAGGGCTTCAAAATTCACCACACAGATGGCGGTACGCAACATCCTCCTCCCCTGTAAGCGATTGATGATATTAACATCAATTGGACTTACATTTTTACAATAAAGATAACAACAAATTAAAACCAAATGAATTTACTTTCCCATTACAACCCATGATTAAATCCCTCCTCTACCAATGCTAAGATATTTGAAAATACATACAACAAAAATACAATATACATAATAAATCTTCTTTCTTGAGGTTAAATGTCCATGTTTTTAATTAAATATTTTGTTTGGGTTTATAAGCTTCATGTTCAACTATTATAAATGATTAATATCTTGATGTAAGTCTTGTTTGGAGTTTAAAATCTTGATGTACTGTATTATTGTTTTGTTTAATGCATATTATTATGTATTCAAGTTCACTTCACAAAAGAAAAAATTAAAACAATATAGCACATAGGTATTTCACTGTTCCGAAGGCTCTGGTAGCAATGCCACACGATGGATGGCTCTTTTTGTCAGTCCAGATTGGGTCCTCAAGGTGACAACTCGGGTGACGTTATCTGGACCTGGATGTGTCTGGACAACTCTGCCAAGTCTCCACAGCATGGGAACAGTCTCGTCCTTTATTAGCACCAAATCCCCCTCCTTCAATTGTCTCTCATTTCCGTGTGTCCATTTTGTCCGTTGTTGGAGTCCTTGGAAATACTCCCTGCTCCATCTAGTCCAAAAACCCTTGAACATAGCAATAATTTTTTGGTAGTGGTTTAAACGATTATCTGGTAAGTGTGATACATCTGGTTCAGGTAACCTCGCCAACGAGTCTCCAATCAAAAAATGGGAAGGAGTGAGTGGGTTGAGATCAGTTGGATCAGAGGATAAACTGGTTATTGGTCTGGAATTAATGGAGGCTTCGATTTGACAAATCAAAGTGAGCATAGAATCATAATTCAATACCTGAGAATTCAAAGCCTTTTTCAAGGGAGTTTTTACTAGTTTTATACCCGCTTCCCAAAGAGAACCAAAATGGGGTGATCGAGCTGGAATGAATTTCCAGTCGATCCATCGTTGAGAACAAAAATTAACAATCTCCTCCTCAGAGGCTCTTAACTGTGTGTAAATTCTGGAAAGATCGTTGCTTGCACCAATGAAATTTGTGCCATTATCTGAATAAATCTTGATTGGCATTCCCCGCCGAGCAACAAATCTTTTTAATGCATTCAAAAAAGCCTCTGTCGTCATGGAAGTGACAACTTCCAGATGCACTGCCTTAGAGGCAAAACAAACAAATAAACAAATATAACATTTTACAACCTTAGCGTTCCTGGTAAAACCTGATTTTATATTGAAGAAACCTGAATAGTCTACTCCAACAATTGAAAATGGCCTTGTCGCAGTGACTCTGTCTGCAGGCAGATCCCCCATCCTTTGGTAATTCACTGGCGTCTTGTACCTAAAGCACAGGATACAATGCTTGAGAACCCTTCTTATCGTATTCTTTGCTGACAATGGCCAGTACTTGAGTCGTAGCTGCGCCAACAGTCCCTGCAAACCCAAATGTAAATTAGTATAATGATAATACTTTATAATTAATGTTGTAAAAGCGTGTCCCGCAGGCAACAAAATAGGATGTTTTTGTTGGGTAGGTACCTCACTGTTTTTCAGTCTTCCTCCAACACAAAGTATACCATTTATCAATACTGGATTTAATGATTTTACATTACTACGAGCAGACACCTGACCATCCTTTTTTAAATCCCTTTTTTCTCTGTGAAAGAAAATACCTTGGACGATGTTGCACAATACATCATGTGCATGTTGAAGTTCAGATACCTGTAAAGGTCCAGTTCTACGCCCTGTTTTTGATGTTACATTATTCTTAAATCTTATTAAATATGCAGTAATTCTAAGCAATCTATTAAATGAAGAATATCTTGTGAAAATATCCCATGATTCAATATTTACCAGTGTGGTAGTATTTACCACTATATCTTGTTGTATATCAACCGTAGAAGAACATTCTGTAAGTTTCTCATCCTCTTGTATGAAAGATGGACCATTCCACCACAAAGTCGAAGATGAAAGTTGTTGTACAGATGTACCCCTGGAAATCAAGTCTGCTGGGTTGTGTTGTGACGATACATGTATCCATTGACAATCTTCTGTGCTACGCTGAATTTCTGCTACCCTGTTTGCTACAAAGGTATCCATTTTTGTTGCTGAGGCTCGTAGCCATGACAACACAATAGTTGAATCTGTGAAAAGCTTAGTGGATACACCTTGATAACCCATGTTCTCCTTTATGGACTTGACAAGTCCAGCTAATAGTAGCGCTCCTGATAATTCTAGCCTAGGCAAGGTAAGTTGTTTGAGAGGTGCCACTCTAGATTTTGCACAAAGTAAATTGATCTGTGTCCTACCTTGTTCATCCATGGACTTCAAATATACAGTACAACCATACGCTTCCTTCGATGCATCGGAAAACCCAAATATTTGTATGTCTGCACTACCTGTTGACGTCACAATTACCCTCCTTGGAATCTTGATGATGTTGATGTCTTGTAGATCCCTTTTGTACAAGTTCCATGCAATAATAATGTCTTCAGGTAGTTCATCGTCCCATCCTATCTGTAACTGCCAAATTTTTTGCATTAATAATTTTGCCCTAATTACAATGGGCCCGATGAGTCCTAACGGGTCGAACGTCTTAGAAATATCTGAAAGAATTGTCCTTTTAGTAGACGTTGATGTATTTGTTTCAATGTTAACCTTATAATGAAAAGTGTCTTCGTAACTGTTCCAATGCAACCCTAGAATTTTGCACTGAAAATCGTCCTCCAGATTCAAGGATTTACTGTCATTGTTCTGACCAGTGTCATGTAGGTCTTCCAGATTTGACCTCCATTTGGTAAGTTTCATACCTGCCTTGTCTAGAAGGTATGACAGTTCATTTTTTAAATTAATACAAGTCTGCTTATCATGATCACCTGTTAAGAGATCATCCACATAAAAATCCCTTTCTATCACCTGAGAAGTGAGAGGAAAAATAGAAGAATAAATTGTACTTAGTTCCTTTAGACATCTCATCGCGAGATATGGTGACGCACTGAGTCCGTAAGTGACGCTGTTGAGTCGGAAATGTCCTATTTCCTCACTGGGAGATGTCCTCCATAAGACCCTCTGATAATCCCTGTCCCTTTCATGTACATTGACCTGCCTATAATACTGTTGTATATCTGCACTCAAGACATATCGATGTTTCCTGAAATTAATCAACAATGTAAATAACTCATTATGTATGGTAGGTGTTTTCATCAGATTATCATTTAGGGACTTTCCATTTGACGTTTTTGCAGAACCATCGAACACAACACGGATTTTTGTTCCCTTGAAAACGGAATGATGGGGAAGATAAACTGCATTTTCCTTGTCAGGTAGACAAGGAGACATATGTCCCAACTCCAAATACTCATTCATGAATGCTGCATATTGTGTGTGCAGCTCTGTATCCTTCTGAAACCGTCGCTCCATCGAAAGTAACCTCCTCTTGGCTATTTCAAGAGAGTTTCCCACGTTAGGTGGACATTCCTTGAAGGGTAGACTTACTGAAAATCTGCCCGACTCATCACGAGTCGTAGTACTAGTAAAGTGTTTCTCGCATAATGTCTCTTCCTGGGTTCGAACCAGAGAATTAGGCACACTTTCTACCTCCCAAAATTTCTCAATATTTTTGTTTAATTGATTCAAAGAAATGTAACAAGATACCGGCCTTTGTCTGCTGATTCCTTCAGAGTTCCACGGAATAGCTCCTGCAATGACCCATCCTAACTTGGTCTGATGCATCATCGGCTGCTGACGTTGAGCTGATGCATGATTTCCCTGAAGTACCTCCCAAAATACCTGTGCTCCCAACAACAAGTCTATTGGAGAAGATTTATGGAAGTCAGGGTCCGCTAGCTGCATCTGGGAAGGCACGTGAAAACGTCGTCTGTCCACAGATCGCAGTGGCAAGTTTGATGTAATTACAGGCAGGACCAAACAGTTGATTTCCCTCCTGTAATCATACAATAAAGAATTAATCGTTATATCTACCTTTTCTTCAATGTGAGTTACCTGTTGCCGCAGTCCCGAGACTGGCAGATATGCTCCCTTTGTCCGTAAGTTGAGTTTCTCGCATAAACTCTTTGTAATGAAATTCGACTGTGCTGCCGAGTCCAAGAGTGCTCGTGCCCTAAAAATGCCGCCATCAGGGAGTTGGATCCCAACCATGGCCGTGGATAACAGTACTTCCTCGTCGTTTGAGAGCGAAGCATGGTTCACCACAGTAGGAACCTGTGAAGTAGGTCCCAGAGTTTCCGTATTTGCTGTCGAATTGTGCACGCTCGGTGTGTGCAATAAGGTGTGATGGTCCCTCCGACACACCTTACATCTTCCTCCTGAAGAACAATCCTTGGCAATATGATTCCTTAACATACAGTTACGGCACAGTCGCTGCCTTTTTACCAGCTCCCACCTTTGCTGAGTCCCCATCGACTTAAACTGCTCACATTGGTTTAATCGATGTTGTGAAGAACAAAGTGGGCAAACTGGGTTTGCTCGTACATTTGCAACCAAGCCAACTCCTGCTCGGTTGGAGGTGTTGGATGGTTTGAAGTTTTTGTTGTGAGACGTCGTCTCCAAAATACGTGCTCTCTCTCCAATACATTCGTACAGTTCCTTTAATGTAGGTAGCTCACCCTGCAAGTGATGCGATTCCCATATGTTACGTGATACTGAATCTAATTTGTTAGCAATTATGTGAATTAACAGGATGTCCCAGCTGCTTGTGGGTAGTCCCAAACTCTCCAAAGCTCGCGTATGGAGCTGTGAATCATCGATCAATCGCCTTAAAGATTGATATGATTCTGGCTTCACTGGAATGAGATTGAAAATGTGATTAACATGTTTGTCCACAATGAGGCGGGTGTTCTCAAATCTCCTTGTTAAGATGTCCCATGCTAAAGAGTAATTAGTGTCTGAAACTTCCAAAGAAGAAACTAACCTTAAAGCTTCACCCTTTAATGAGCTCAGTAAGTAATGATACTTTTGTAAGTTAGATAAAGAATTATTGTTGCCTACAAGAGATTTGAATGTATCTTTGTAGTGTAACCATGTTTCATAATTACCATGAAATGTAGGTATTTGAATTGGATTTAACTTAACTTCACATGTGACTTGTAGTTGATCTTTCAATAATGATTTTGCCTTACTTAAAGTGGTATAAAATAGTTGTTCAAAAGTATCCCTATACACCACTTCCTCACCATCAATTTCTTCCAAGTCACATTGCAACATTTCAAATTTTTCAAGCATGCTTTCCATTCTTGATGTCCTTAACTGTAATTCACAAATATCTAAATCTTTCTTACTCAAATAATCTTTAAAGCGCGTGAGTTGTCCCTTCAAAACGCCTCGCCTTGATATCAATCCTTTGCAAACCTCCATTTCAGAATCACGTGTTTTTTCCATTTTTGAAGTGGCTGTCCTTGTTTCTCTTTCTCCAGACAACATAATTCACTAGAATGTTAAAAATATACAATAATAAAAAGAGAAAACTCAATGCAAAAAATGCCAATCAATGAACATTGAAAACACGCGACTATTTTGCAACAATATTTCTCACGAGAATTTACACACAGTTTTTTTTCATAAAAATGCCGAAAATATGATGGAATCACGGGTTATCTGCAAAACAATAAAGATAATATTAGTTTTATTTATTAAACAAATGTTTTAAATCAACAATTAGATAAGAGTACAGTTATGAAATTGTAGGGTAGATATTATTGTAACAATTAACCTTAAAATGTATAATATTTATATAAAATGGCAATGAATCCCCAGATAGTTAAATATATTGATCTATTTGAATGGAAATGTAATATTATAGGATAGAATTGTAAATGAATAGGAAAATATAGGATACGATACGCAATGATGGATTCGATGTTTTTTTCCGAAAGATGTCCTGTGACGGTCGCCAATGTTGTTGTGTCTCGATCGCCTATGTCCCTTCACGATCGCTTAATGTTGAGTTGTGTGTAAATGATGAGTAATGCAGAACAAACACTGTTTTTTCTTAATTATATTGGATTTAATGTAAAACTTGTAACAAAATAGAACAGTATAGATATTAATGTTATTTGACTGTGTATTGGAGAAGAAGAGGGTGAATCAAGTGTGTGCGTGTATTATATACACGTAACCAAAGACAAACTATGAATTCAATTTATTTGCCATAGATTATCACTTTATGTCTATAGCCAGTGACTAAGGGCTTCAAAATTCACCACACAGATGGCGGTACGCAACAACACTCAAAAAGTTTTTCAGCACTGTGAATTCTTTTATGTTTAGTCAAATTACCAGAGACAGAAAATATCTTGTTACAAATATTACATTCAAAAGGTTTTTCCCCACTGTGAATTCTTTTATGTTTAGTCAAATTACCAGAGGCAGAAAATATCTTGTTACAAATATTACATTCAAAAGGTTTTTCACCACTGTGAATTCTTTTATGAACAGTCACCTTACTGGATTCAGAAAATCTTTTGTTACAAATATTACACTCAAAAGGTTTTTCACCACTGTGAACCCTTTTATGTTTGGTCAAATAGCCGGATTGAGAGAAAGTTTTACTGCAAATATTACACTCAAAAAGTTTTACACCACTGTGAATTCTTTTGTGATTAATCAAACTACTAGACTGAGAAAATCTTCTCTTACAAATATTGCATTTAAAAGGTTTTTCCCCACTGTGAATCCTTTTATGAGTAGTCAAATCACCGGATTGAGAGAAAGTTTTCTTGCAAATATTACACTCAAAAGGTTTTTCACCACTGTGAATTCTTTTATGTTTAGTCAAACTACCGGAATCAGAAAATCTCCTGTTACAAATATTGCATTCAAAAGGTTTTTCACCACTGTGAATCCTTTTATGAGTAGTCAAATCACCGGATTGAGAGAAAGTTTTTTTGCAAATATTACACTCAAAAGGTTTTTCACCACTGTGAATTCTTTTATGAACAGTCACCTTACTGGATACAGAAAATCTCTTGTTACAAATATTACACTCAAAAGGTTTTTCACCACTGTGAATTCTTTTATGAACAGTCAAATTACAAGATTGAGAGAAAGTTTTCTTGCAAATATTACACTCAAAAGGTTTTTCACCACTGTGAATTCTTTTATGATCAGTCAAACCAGAGGACTTAGAAAATCTCCTGTTACAAATATTACACTCAAAAGGTTTTTCACCACTGTGAATCCTTTTATGATTAGTCAAACTACCGGGAAGAGAGAAAATTTTCTTGCAAATATTACACTCAAAAGGTTTTTTACCACTGTGAACTCTTTTATGAACAGTCAACCTTAGCGAATTAGTAAACTTTTTCATACAAATATTACACTTAAATTGTTTTACTTTATTTTTATTTTCTTTGACTTTCTTTCTTCTATTTTCTTGGCGCACCACTTGTTTATTCGTTTCTTCTCTACACTGGTTAGATGTACCGGCCTCTGTCCTACTGATGGCTCTCTCACATTCTACTTTAATGTCCGGTTCATATATATCTATATCATCATACGGAACTGAAGGCACAACACATACTTCCTCCTCAAGTTCACGTTTCACTTTAGCGTTCATTAGAAATGCTTCGATATCATCTTCGTCTGTCACACAAATTTGAATATCACACAAGACGCAGTCGTCCTGTTGAATGTCTATAGTATTGTTTACATCAGCACTGGTTCCATCCATTATGTCACGTATTTACAAACACTATTTATAGATAAACACGGTGATCTCACGCTCTGCAATAATAATAATAATAATATTATTACATATTATGTAATTGATTAATTTTGAATAACAGTAACACGTTTGTAATTTCGACAACCATGTTAAATGACAATTTGGATTTGACAGCTGTTTAGTCATAGACTTAAAAGTCGTAGACAATAATTATACCGTAGATTTTTCATCTATAATCACTGAAATGGCAAGGACCATGATGGAGTTTTGGTTTTACCGCACGCCGCGAAAGGTCTGTCGTCCTTACTGTGTTATTAATTTCCTTTTATTGATTTTTTTTATTTTTTCAATCTCATAGATTGTTTATTTTTTGGCGAAATATTTTTCCGCATTAATTTTTTTATTTTTCGTTGTGTTTGTGGTTTAGCCAGCACTTTTACAAATTGCAGTATTATGTATATCAGCTTATTAGCATCAATATTAAGTGCATTTAAATAAGTTTCATTCATTTAGTTCCAACACTTCGTTAAACTGTTGATTTTTGTTTTCTGAGCCATAGAGTATAAAAATAATACCGAATATTCAAGACAACTTAGTTTGCGCCGTTTTGTGATAAATCACCGCAAAGGCATGATAAAAATAATATTATAGCATAACATTATTATACTAAATATGATAATAATAATAGTATAATATTATTAGGTACATATACTAAAAATTACGCAAACATTTATATTTTCCATAAACAATATAATTTAATATTTGTATAATTATGGAAATAGTTCGACATAGACAATTTTTTTTTTCAATGTTATTACGGACAAATAGTCTTTATTATTGTTATTACGTCTTTGCCTTTAAAAATTCAGTAGGTACATTGAAAACTAAATTCAATTTTTTCACTTTTACGAAAAGTTGTCGCATTTCTTTTCTTTCTCAGGCAAAGATTTGGCTCATGCCTTTGAATATGAGACAAGACTTGGCCCTGACTGTAAGTACGCAGTGAAATGGTGTAAACTTTTTCATTCCTGCGTAAAACCATAATAATATTATGGTTTTACGCAGTATGAACTTTCATTAATCGAATGCATGTTGCACATGCATGTCGGATGATAATTGGATCAACCAGTCATTCATAATATGTGATACTCCTCGAGTCCTCGCATACAGGATTTGATGATGTGTCGGCCATTTTGTAAGATATCATTTTGCAAGTCTATTCTTCTGACAATGTGTACCTACTAGTGATGTAACGAACGTGTGATTTTGGATAATATTCGCGAATGCGAATATCGAATATTGACTTGCTTAGATTTTTACAATATTGCTCAATCATTAAAATTTCTACCCCCCCCCCCGTCGCCGAATTTTCAAAATGGTATATGAATTTAAATATTTCAAAACTCCTCGGTTTTCTTAAAGAATATTTTCTTGCAGTACCTTTTTCTACAATGTGCCGGGTAAGTATCCGGTACTTTTAACGAATATTCGATACTTCACTACTGAAACAATATTCGCAACACAGTAGCATAGGTATTGTTTTGCGACTACTAATATTCGTTAAGGGTCGTTCACATAAGTTCACTTTCAGTGATCACTCCGGATGATCCTCCAAGATGAACAAATGTGAACGGGCGTTTCATCGCTAGTGATCACTAGCGATGACGGAGGAAAGAGATTACCACTCGTCATAATTTTGATGAAAGATCCTTTCACTGAAACGACCATAAACAAGTTTATTTGTTTAATTCTCTATGAATTTGTATTGAATGTCAGAATCATGTACAAAATTATTATGCAGTCGAGAGCTATATTAATTTAATTTATGTGTTATTTTTAATTTTTGAATTTGTTTAATTATTTTTATACGAAAATACGTCAAACTACATACAACATGACCGTGAGTGTAGACACGGCAGTGAAAGCATAGGATGAACAAATGTGAACAGACGTGTTCACTTTCGATGAACAGGTTTGACCCTGACACTCTGGATGATCATCCAAAATGAAGCAATGTGAATGCTACTTTACATCACTAGTACCTACCACTTTATATCTATGACTAGAGAGCTGTCATTTTATTTTGACATTAATTGGTGTCGAAGTTGTACAGTTAGTAACTTATATTTAACATTCATTATTATTGCGGAGTATAACATCACACTGTGTATCTATAAGACGTGTATGTAAATACATAACATGATGGATGGAGCTAATGCTGGTGTTCACAATACTGTAAAGGAAGAACAAGATGAAGGTGTCATGTGTGACAACCAAGTTAAAGTGAAGAAGGAACATAATATCGATGAATTTTTAACAAATTTTGAAGTTAAAGATGAACTTGTGGAAGAAATAAGTAAGGACGTCATGTGTGACACTCAATTTAAGGTGAAGAAGGAAGATAATAACGATGAATTTTTAATAAATTTTGAAGTTAAAGATGAACTTGTGGGGGAAATAAGTAAGGACGTCATGTTTGATACTCTAATTAAAGTGAAGAAGGAAGGTGATATCGATGATTTTTTAATGAATATTGAAATGAAAAATGAGCCTCTGGAGGAAATAAGTAATCATGTTGTACCTTCAGGTCCGTATGATGATATAGATATATATGCTCCAGACATAACAGGAGAATTTAAGAGAATCCACAGTGAGACAGTGGCCGGTACATCTTATGAGTGTAAAGAAGATGCGAGAGAACTAATTGCGCAACGAGAGACTTTCAAAGAAATTCTACACCAAGGAAAACCATATGAGTGTAATATTTGCAAGAAAAGTTTCACAGGTACTGATACGTTAATTACACATAAACGGCTCCACTGTGGTAATAAACCTTTTAAATGTAGTATTTGTACGAAAGCATATACTAGTTACATTAATTTGATAATTCATGAAAGAATTCACAGTGGCGAAAACCTTTTCATATGTATTATTTGTAGCAAAAAGTTTACTAAATCCACTGACTTCTCTCGCCACAAAATGATTCACACAGGTGAAAAACCTCTTGAGTGTAATATTTGCCAGAAGACTTTCGCTCGACAAGGTAATTTGACTACACATAAAAGGAGTCACAGTGGAGATAAACCTTATGAATGTAATATTTGCAAGAAAACTTTCAGTCAATCTTGCAATTTGACAAGACATCGAAGAATGCATACTGGAGAAAAACCATTTGAGTGTAATATTTGCAGTAAAAGATTTACTTCGTTCTTCTCATTGACATCTCATAAGAGAATTCACGCAGGTGAAAGACCATTTGAGTGTAATATTTGCAAGAAAACTTTCACTCTTTCTGATACTTTGAATAAACATAAAATAACTCACAGAGGCGAAAACTTGAAATGTAATATTTGTAGTAAAGAGTTTATTGACTCCAATGATTTGTTTCGCCACAAAAGTATCTACTCACATTGGTGAAAAACCATTTGAGTGAAATATTTGCAAGAAAACTTTCAATCAAACTTTTCAGTTGACTAGACATGAAAGGATTCACAGTGATGACAAACCGTTTGAGTGACATCTTTGTAGGAAAATATTAACTTTATCTTGCTTTCTGACAGTTCATAAAAAAAAATCCCATAAAGCAAAACGAGTGTCTCGGGAAAGAGTGGCGATAGCGCACCAAATTCAAACGTTCGTATACCGTGTTGATAAAGCTGATTGTCATTAATAATGTCAATAGTAAAAATATTAAGTACCTATATTGTAATTTAAGAGGCAGTTGCAGTTTACTGTTTGTAAAATAAACAAATAAATAGTAAACTTATTCGCAATTGTAATTATTGCCAATAAAAGTTATTGATTAAAATCAGAGTTTTTCATTTGAACTAATAAATACATATAGAATCTTAGAAATATATTTTTTGAAAAGTGGAGAAACGTGTAGGCTTATATTTGAAATACTTATTTTATATTATTTTTTTATATTGTATATTGGTTACCAGTTAACTAATCATAAAAAGATTCACAGCGGCGAAAAACCTTTTAAGTGTAATATTTGCAAGAAAACTTCCGCTCGGACTAATAATTTGATTGTACATATTGCTCAGCAAAGATGTTGAAGCTCTTCCAGTGTTGTATGAAACAGGGTGTTTTTCTAAAGATATGGATGAAATGGTTGCTCAGAGTGATACTCAGAGGTAATATATTGAAAGGACCCTCCACACACCCGGATATCCCAGGAGTCAAAAACTCCTATTTATCCGCACTTGTAAACAAAAAAAAATTGTCCTCACGGGCACTCAGAGGTAATAACAGGCCGCTGTCGGACTTCAAGATAAACATACTGATAACCCTGCTGCCATCCTTGTGTAGCCAGGCGTAAGCTCGAGACAGACGGCAAATTGAACATCTCGGAATCTCCGTTCATGCGGAGCCTGGGACTAGAGAACTCCGTAGGGCAATCAGCATGATCCAGAAGAGGACTTTTGAGGTCCGGCAAGATAGATGGGATCGGAGGAGAACTGCTAGATTAGTCCACAGTTTTCTCCTTGACGTATGTGAGAGAATGAAAAGGTGATTGCTTTCCCTCTGAAAGGGGAGTGGCCTAGTGGTAAGAGTACTTGACTCGTAACACAAAGGTGGTGGGTTCGAATCCCATTAGGTGCGGTTGGCTGAACGAAGTCAGATGAGTGCAATCACCCTACTCTCAAAAGATTAATATTAGAGAACCATAAGAAATATAGGTAAAATTGGTGAACGTTACCATGGTATAAAGCGCTTAAGCCAGACAAAGCCGATTGTATGCGTCGGAACACCTACAGTCAGGCCAGTATACCAATGCACCTCAGGTATGATGGTCTCTTTCTTTAATAGGCAGGTATCAGCAACCAATGGCATTGTTATAGAATATTTTATTTGCCATATTATTATCTAATCTTTGTGCCTGTACATACGCACTGCGCGACTTACGGTGTAGACTAAGGACCACACATTCTTACCGCTTGTTGTTTCTGTCACATTAATATAAGAGTTCCTATTTGGATATTTTTTGTCTAAAAAATCTCGTATAAAAGTTTTCAAATATGCGTATTAGTACAGTAGGTTACAAAGAATAGTTATAATAACTACATTATAACTAGGGAATCCAATCCCCCATCAAAATCGCGATCCCGCAAGCCTGCGGGATTGAGGTCATCAGTCCCGCGGATCCCGCGGGATTGAGATTTTTTAATAAAAAAAACTGTTTCAAGTAGATACTTAGTTATTTAATAAAACATATTAAATAAAGACGAGTAAATATTAATATTTTTTTATTATTATGCAGATTTATTACTCATATTACTAATTAACAAGTGGAAATAATGATGTTTTAGAGGTATAAATAATCAGCTTCTTATAAGGAACGATATAATACAACATTTCACCTTATAGATTTGTAATTTGTATGAACAATTGAACATATTTATTAGTTTCGACATTTAGAGGCATAAAAAATAGCTTTTTTTCTGATAATACTTACGAAGAAATGATAGCAAAAGGCGTCCTCCAATATGCTAGAAAACATCAATAGAGCTAATTTGCTGGTTCTTGCTTTCGTGAAGTACCTAAAGTTTCATCTTATAGATTTGATCTTATCTTGTTGCATAAACAGCCAGCCGCGGAAAAAGCACGTTCAGCTTCCATGCTATTAGGTGGAGTTGACTTCATATTACTTGACTATCCATTCTGTACGGAGACTGTGCTCTAATTCATCTTCTAGTATAGACGAAGGCTCATCATTTAATAGATTCGATAAAGGCGTGTCTTCTTCATCGCCATTGTCATCAACTTGTTGGTTTTGAGTTTCAGGTTGTACCTGCGTGTCTGACAACAGTCTCTCGATTGAACACTTCATTTCAGTTCGAAATGTAACTTTGCTTGGATGAAAGAATGGAACGTCCACCACATTTGTAGATCCTGAATCTTTTTCTAGATGTGCGGCGCTATTTTATCCGGCGAGATAGCGACACTTCAAGTTCCTGGCTTAACCTGGTATTTTGTCGATCCAGTTTGCTTACCATGAAACGCAATGTGGTTTCTGCAGAAACTAATGTTGCGTCCTCGCGGCATAAGACATTTACAGCAAGCTTCACTGGCTCTAAAGCTCGTTCAATATTACTCACCCATACAACCATTTTGGTATCAGTTAGAGAACATTCACTACACTCGTTTTCCTACACCGGGATCAAATTGGTATCAGGGCGCACACTTTTTGTTAAACGGTTCTTAAAAATGGGGAAGGTTAGTCACAGCTACATTCCATATTCCATATCGCGCGCGCGCGCATCTCAACAGATATCGTGAACACGGAGAAATCCGAACGACAAACGAAAATAAAAGACGACATGTTTCGTTGTAGCTGCGTTCTATCTGTGGTGCATCGTTGTTTTGTCGTAAAATTATTAATGGCGTTGATTGCGAAAGCGTTGTAATAAGTGATAAAGTATTTCGGAGATCATCGTCATTATGAGTGCGAGATGTTGATTGACTGTGCAGTTTATAAAAATATTCACGAGAAACAAGAACGCCATTTGAATTCTGAAGGTAGGAGATATTGTTTTATAATTATAATATTTATGTAACTACAAAAATTAAAGAAATTGATACCACCAGCTAGCTGGCAAATGATATTGGTAAAATTAGATTAAAATATTGACGAATCTATGCCAAATTTGTTGTAATAATCAGATATATTGCATTTTTGAAATGGCTTGGCATTTAGTATCATTGTTCCAATATGGCCCCACTCGTTTAATGGACCTTAAATGGTTGTCAAACTGTGCGGCAGTATCTGATATAATTATGTACGTAAATTAATTTTCTTTGAGTAAAAATATTTTTTAATATTTGGTATTTTGATGTTTTTAGATATATGCAATCTTGCAGACAAGACATGCACTGTGAAGGAAGTAGACACTTTTATCCAAAATAGTGTTATTAACCATACCCAGCAAAGGTTGAAAATAAAGGCGTAAGTAATATTCATTACACATATACCTATAAGAAATGGAAGTTCTTGTGTTTTTTCTTGTGTGTACTGCTTTATTTAATTTGTTATATGAATTATGATGTGCAAGAAGAATAAAACAAATAAATAAATAAAATTATTTACAAAGAAAAAAGAGTTATTAAATGAATAATATTTTCTATTTATTTTCAGATCAAAACAAATAAGAAAATTGGGACAGTAAGAAGATATGCAAATTGAAATGGAAATGAC
Source organism: Athripsodes cinereus (assembly GCA_947579605.1). Taxonomy (NCBI): domain Eukaryota; kingdom Metazoa; phylum Arthropoda; class Insecta; order Trichoptera; family Leptoceridae; genus Athripsodes; species Athripsodes cinereus. The sequence goes on along the minus strand of OX388325.1, from coordinate 16,396,891 downwards.
CAATTGATTTAATTAAAACCATTTTTTGAAGACACCGTTAGATAATGAAGTGAAATTTGACCAATTTTTACAATATCTTGCATCTAATTAGACCAGTCGTCCTGCAGGAATTTGCAACAGAAATTACATAATTTATTTCAAAATCATTCTTGTTTATGTACATTAAATTGTTTTACAAATGTATGTGTATGTTTTTTTTTTAATATACTTTCCATTCCATACCGATGTTGGAGTAAGAGTAAAAATGATGGTAAATATTTAAAAAAAATATACATAATTCACATTGTTGATAAAACAGGTATGAATATTATATAATTTTTATCACTCATAAAAATGAGTTAACACTTAACTCTGTCAAGATCGAACATTTTAATTTCATCTTGTTCATAGCCCTTCTGTGCAATGTTGAGCAACACTGGTATTGTTTTGACAACTGTCAACTTATTATACGACCAAGACCTTGAGATAACTTTTTCTATAACCGCTACTTCTTTGGGTACACTAAGTGTACTAAACATCATTCAGTGGCAATTTGGGTCCGACGCGTAGACATTATTCCTTTACATTGTGTTCTTAACATCACGCATTCTCAAATTAGTTGCAGTGCGTGGATATTGAGTGTACATTTTGTCATATAACCTTACACTATAGCGTTTAGAACACGGCGGGTGAACATCGTATGTACAATATGTGTATGGATTATTTTGTGGCTGATATTTTAGTCACGGCGACCGTATTTGGTTGTATGGGCAATGTTATAAATTCTTCATTAGTGAATGAAAATGAAGATGATGTCAGTTTAAGATCAATAAGTGCTTTAAGTATGTACTGTTTGACTTGGTTGAACCTCGATAACATTGATGCGAGACTGTTCCAGCGCGTTCGGCAATCTAGGATCAGCTGTAATTCTTTGCAGAATTCTGTTTTAATATATATTTGCAGAAGATCATTTGTTACTGGAGATTTCGAACTAAAAAGCTTGACAATTTTCCTGACTTTTTGAAACAGTAAAAATAAAAAATGGAATAACTTATAATGATTTTCATTGAAAAATCTATTGGTCTGACAATACTTGTCTACCTATATTGTGGTAGCAAATCTCCTTCTTGAATGTCTTCCTCTACCGAAAAGTCACTTGCTCGTCATCATTTTCATTATCACTCCCACCATCCGGTCTATTTTCGAGTACTTCAACTTGACTTTATTTCTTCTTCTTGTCTCTGATTGCATAGAACTTCAAGAACAGCGAGTTGCAACCCATATGCAAAGAATAACTGGTGATGCGCTGATAATAATCTCCCAACTTTCTTCATGACTGCTGCACCATCGGTTGTTGCTGCGATCACATTTTAGGATTTTTTTTCGACACACGATTTAGGAAACTCTAATTATTTTCCATACAAATTCTATATAAAAGTCACGAGATCCAAGGCAAAATAGTTAACTAACTTATCATTGAGGCTGTGCTGGGTTTAATAAATAATCAGAATGTCGTCTGAGCCCATTGTTAAATATTTTTTTCAGTCCCGCAAGCGTGCGGGATCCCGCATGAGTAATCCCGCATTTCTGATCCCGCAAAAAAGGTGCGAGATCCCGCATTTACGGGATACCGCTTTTGCGGGATTGGATTCCCTAATTATAACACTCTATAAGTCATCATTGTTTTGTACGCACAACGTCGGATAATTAAAAAAAAAACACTTAAACTGAATAGTATATATTATAAGATATAATAGGTACCTATATATTTTTATTTATCTGTTAAAAGAAATTTTCTATTTCAAAGTGAAAAAAAGTAACTTCAGCGATGAGGCTTGCCACCCATCATGCCGCGTCAAAGTGGGTGAAGGGCACAAAGAGGAGAGCGGAATGCAGGGTGGGAGTTTTGAATGTGAGAGGAGGGATGGTAAGAAAGACGGACGAAATTTTAGAGATGATGAATGATAAGTATTTGGATGTTTTGTGTGTCTGCGAAACGAAGAGGAAAGGGTGTGGTATTAAAGAAAGTGATGGAAGGATCGAGTTGTGGTCTGGTGTTCCAGATACACAACACGCATGTCAAGGTGTGGGTGCTTTTTTATCGGAAAGAATGAGCGAATGTATGAAAGGGTATGAATGTGTAAGTTCCAGGCTAATCTGGATCCGTTTCAAAGTGGGGATGACTAGGATCTTACTCATAGTTGGGTATGGTCCTGGGAACGATGCCATAGAGACGGAAAAGGAAGAGTTCTGGAATGGCGTGAGAAAGATTGCAGAAGATAAAAAAGAAAATGAAAGATTGATCTTGGCAGGTGATTTGAATGGATGGGTGGGTGTTAGGAGGAATGAACTTGAAAGTGTTTTGGGAATGAATGGAGACAGTAGAGTGAACGATAATGGCAAAAGAATAATTGACGTGTGCTTGGAGATGGACCTCTTTGTGGCGAATACCTTTTTCGCCCATAAGGAGATCCACATGTATACCTGGGAGAGAGGGAATGAAAGATCGATGATTGACCTCGTGTGTGTGGACTCTCGTCTCAGGAAGGCGACCACGGATACTAGAGTGTATCGAGGCGCTGAGCTGGAGACGGATCATTTTCTTGTCGTCTCAAGAATAAATCTATTCTCCGGTTGGCGTTCGAGAACACAAAAGTCCACGCCATCTATGAGATTGAGAGTCGAAAAACTGAAAGATGAGAGTGTAAAGAATGAATATGTAAAAACTGTGAATGAGAAGCTGAGTGCGAACGAAAAGAATGATCTAACGATGAATGAAAGGTGGGATGTCTTAAAAAGTGTGCTTGTAGGAAGTGCAAAAGAAACATGTGGTGAAGCTAAAGTTGGACGTAAGAAAGGCGATGCATGGTGGGATAATGATGTGAAAGAAGCTACAGATAAGAAGAAGAATGCTTGGAAAGACTTACTGAGTGTGAAACAGTGTGACACATGTGAAAAAGAGCGAAAGAAAGAAGTTTACAAGACATGCAAGAAGGAAGTGCGTGAAGTTGTGAAAATGAAGAAAAAAATGCTTGAAGATGAAGAATGTAAGAAATTGTCTACGTATGCGAGTGAAAATATGAAGATTTTTTGGAAGGAAGTAAAACGAAAGAGGACGGGTTCAAGTGTGAACAGTATGAAAGGGATAAAAGACAAGGATGGATGTGTGTTAGTGAATGATGAATGTGTGTTACGGAGATGGAAGGAATATTTCGAAGATCTGTTTGAATGTGATGGTACAAATGCAAATGAGTATGACGACAGTGAAAGCAGTGTGAATGAAAACGATATGATAGACATGAATGAGATTATGAATGCATTAAAAAGAGCGAAGTGCGGTAAAGCTGTAGGGTATGATTGTGTTGCCGTTGAGCTCATCAAGTCTGGTGGACCGGGGGTTCTCGCGTGGTGTTTGGAGCTTTTCAACGATTGTTGGAGAGAAGGTGTTACTCCAGAGGATTGGAGGAGGGCTATCATCTGCCCCCTGTACAAAGGGAAAGGCTCTAGACTTGAATGCGGGAGTTATCGGGCTATTAGCTTGCTGAGCTCAATAGGGAAACTGTATGGTAGAATTTTGATTGAGAGAGTACGAAAGATAACTGAGTGTAAGATATGGGATGCGCAAGGAGCTTTTTTGAATGGCAGAGGGTGCACCGATCAGATCTTCTCCCTGCGAATGGTTATAGAGAAGTTTCTGGGTAAACACCAGAGGCTTTTTTGTGCGTTCGTGGATCTGGAGAAAGCATATGATCGAGTGGACCGTGAAAGGTTGTGGCGCGTGTTGTCGGAGTATGGGGTGAGCAGCCGGTTGATCCGCGCAATATCTTCACTTTACGTGGGAAGCTCCGCTTGCGTGAGGGTAAATAACACTCTCTCGGAGTGGTTTGTCCTCACCAAAGGAGTGAAGCAAGGTTGTGTCATGTCTCCGTGGCTGTTCAACCTATTCTTCGACTACTGTATGCGACCTGTGAAAGAGATGGATGTTGGTGTCGAGCTGAATGGGTTTCGGGTGAATGCATTGATGTACGCAGACGATTTGGTGTTAATGGCTGAGAGTGAAAGGGACTTACAAGAGATTGTTACGTGTGTGTATGATAGTTGCAATTTGAATGGTTTGAAAATGAATGTTATGAAGACGAAAGTTCTTGTTTTTGAAAGAGAGAATGAAAAAACGATTTGCGAGATTAACCTTTTGATTTCCGAGCCCTCCCGATTGGAATCGTGCCCTCAATACCGCGTGATATTTATAATCCACTTTTTTAGTTTCAATTTACTTTATTTAATATAAAATTGCATATCATAGTCACATTGGCGGGTTATTTGAGCTCCTTCATCCTTCTACTAGCATCATGTAAACAAATAAGTCATTAAAATCTCAACGCACTCCCATAACACGGGATATTTGAACCTCAAGTGTCCTCGCCTAGCCTGCGTCATACATAACAAAGATAGTTTATAGTCTGTTCATGAAAACAACGGTCGATTAATTTTTTTTCAGTGTACTGCACACAGTTTTTTATTTTATTTTATTTTTTACTTTGTTTTATACACAGTTATTTTTCAAAACTTCACTGAGAATAAAAATAATCAAAACTGTTCATAAATTTCGTAATCGAAAAAATGTTTACACTCGTGTAGGGACTACTAAGTAGTATTCAAATTTTGTCAAGGGTCAAAATAAAATATAAAATAGGCAATAACATCAATTGAACATAAATATAGGTTAAATAATTAAATTATACCAATCCACAGTAACAAAAGTGACAAAATAAATAATATAAACAATATAACTGATTGAGTATCAAAAATGCCACGCGTATGATACAATTCGCGCGAACGTACTATAATGGTAATGAACGGCGACTGATTTCCGGTATGTACGCTGTCAGTACTTTTATAAATCGTCATTGTGACGAAATTCGTAAGTACATCTTTACCGACTTCACAGGAATGGATAAAGGATGAATGTAGGTATATATCGGTACAGATTTAAATTTAAAAAATCCAACACAGATGTCTCTGGGAGTGTCGAAAAATCAAAAACGATATATCACGGGTGTGGATGTCTAAGGTAAGGAAATATCACACGTGTATGTCACGGCTGTGGATTCGAAAGGGTTAAAGTTGGTGACGAATGTTTGGAGCAAGTAAGTGAGTATGTATATTTGGGAAGTATGTTTACGAGGGATGGAAGATGCGATGGGGACATTGAAAGAAGGAAAGTGGCCGGTGCTAGAGTAAACGGTGCACTTCGACCCATTGTCAGCAATGACAATGTGTCGAACATGGCTAAAATGCTGGTGCACAATACCATTCTGGTACCGTCACTTACGTATGCAAGCGAGACATGGACGTGGTTGAAGAAGGACGAAAGTGGAATAAATGCAGTAGAGATGCGATCGTTGAGAAGAATGGTTGGTAAAACGCTGCGTGATAGAGTGAAGAATGAGGATATTAGAAGAATGAGCGGATGCAAGAAGAGTGTTGTGGACAGAATGCGCGTGAATAAACTACGGTGGTTTGGGCATGTTGAACGAATGAACGAGGTAAGAATGACAAAGAGGATATACTTATCTGAAAGAAAGGGTGTGAGGAAACGCGGGCGTCCGAGAACCACGTGGCTTGATCACGTGGATCAAATTCTAAAGGACGGCCGCGTGTTGAGTAAGAGGAACCGACGTGCGTGTATGAGGAACTGTATGAATGTGGAGGAAGCGAAGGAAGTGTGTAAAGATAGATCTGTTTGGCGTTCCGTTCTCTCTGCCTACCCCACTTGGGACATGGCGTGAGGGTATAGTATAGTATAAAAAGTAACTGATTGTCAATCTCTGATAAATGTATTGTTAGTGGAGAGACGTAAGGAAGTTGAGTAAAAGTGTAGCGGGGGGTTCAGGTGCACTCATATACTGGCCCGACTGTATATGAGTGCACCTGAAATACTCTCTTCTCTACCCTGCAAGTGATGCATATCTTGTTTTTGAGCCGTACTTATCGTAATATGATAGACTGTATGATCTAATTTTCATTCGAAATGCATGTGCAACATGCATTCCATTGGACGAAAACCCGTGCGACATTGCACGTAAACCCGTGTGCCAACATTGGACGTAAACCCGTGCGAGGGGTGAGTGAAGAGAAATTCTAAATATAAAATAATTTACAACTAGTGTTCACTTATTTGACACTTCTGCATTAGGGGTGATTATCCGTCAGCAACAACAGGTGTACCGTAATGGTGATTGCATGGAATCAGGAGTGATTCTATGTGAATACATAGTAACACAGTGACCTGCGGAGTGTTCTTTCATATTGAATAACTAATCAAGTTTAACAAGTCGTACAGACAGGAGGTTCATCTAGATCTTCAAGAGATAGCTCTCCGGCAATGGCGACCCCTCAAAATTTTGACATGTCTACCATGCTGCTACCTGAAACACTGGCGGAAGATATAATCGCAATTATTAAAACTTCAGGAAATCTAAAAAAGGAAGACAGGCAGGCGGTTATCAAGAAAACAAAAGACATCTTAATATGGGATCACCATTATAAGAGGGAGATGGAAGAGCATTTGAAGACTGATAATGTCCCAGGCCCATGTAGAGATATTAAAATGATAATGAACAGGCTTGATGTTATTGAAAAACAAAATGATAAGATGCTATCTATGGTTTCGGAGAAATCAGTGAGAAATGCTAATGTTATGAAGACTGCGACTTACGCTGATGCTATGAAGACTGTAAAGCCCATTGGAACTACCCATTCGTTAATTGTTAGTTCGAAAAGCAACGACAAGTCTGGAGAAGCCATAGAGGGTGTTCTAAAAAGAAGTATCAATGTCCGCAGTAAGGGGATCGGTGTGCAAAATGTACGCCCACTTAAGGAAAATAAAGTCTTAATAAACTGTGTGACTGAGGAAGACAAAGCAACCATGAAGGAAGAATTAGTACGCCAGATGGGGTTCAAGATAGAAGAACCAAATAAACGTAAGCCGTTCGTGATATTTAAGGGTCTGGTGAAGGATTGACCAACGAGGACCTCAACGAATCCTTGAAAAAACAAAACAAATTTCTAAATGTACCTGAAAATGTCACAATAAAATTTAGAAAAAGCCACAGGAACAGTCTGCTTGTCAGTTCGGTCTGTCAGGTTGGTCCCACTATGTGGCGATTATTGACAGGTGTAGGTAAAGTTAACATTGGCTTTAAGCGAGTCGCAGTTGAGGATTATAGTCCGCTGATCCAGTGCTACAAATGCATGAAATTTGGACATACACAAAGGCAATGTGAAGAGGATAAGAAGTGTTACTATTGCTCTGAAAATCATGATGCAACTGATTGTATCAAAAAAGTAAACGGTGAAAATCCGGTTTGTTCAAACTGTAAAGATAAAAAGAAAGACACTAATCACATCGCTCTGAGTCATGACTGCCCAATGTGGAGACTGCTGGATCATAGACTGAGGTCTCAGACCGATTATGGTTTTGACTCCTAATTGGCGCTGTACTGGTGGATTCTTGTGTAGATTTGGAGTCAGATGGAAGAATAGCTAATGGACTGATGGAGTCTTTGGATAAAATAAGATGGGCTGACACTGAAATAACTGCAGAACCGGAGAGGTGCAAAGCAGTGTTTAGTATTACTAATGGACTCATTAGAGTTATGCATATTAATATTAGAAGCATTAATAAAAACTTTAATTCCCTTATTACTGAACTTTCGTTAATCGATGTCGATTTTGAGGTGATTGTGTTATCTGAATGTTGGCTAAGTGACAAATACTACCCAAGGTCGCTGGATGGTTACAGTGAATTTCATACCACCAGACATCTGAATCAAAATGGTGGACTGGTCGTATATATTAAGGACTCCATTGTAGCAGTTGTCACAGAAATTGATTTTGAGAATGTTAACTGTTTGAATTTGGAATCAATAATGTTTGTATTCTTGCTATGTACAGATCTCCTGCTCTCAAAGTTGGAGATACTTTCTTTATGTCATTTGAAAAAATATTAAAAGATGTTTCTCCCTTCCGTCAGGTGGTGATAGTGGGCGATTTAAATGTTGATATTATTAAAACTGATACTGGTGGTAATAAATATTTGACCTTATTGAGTATATATGGATATGTGTCGGTTATAAATGGTGTAACCCGCCCTGTATCTCAAAGTTGTCTAGATCATGCATTTGTTAAGTCACCTTCTGGGGTTTCTTCTCTTATATCAATAAACTTCCGTTCAGCGTCAAAAAGTGCACAATCATGACGTACTCAAGATCCAGACAGCCTTTGTTGTACGATTATTATATGAACGGATTATTGCTAACTCGAGTCGAGGACTGTAGAGATCTTGGGGTCACATTCACTCGGGACTTTCGTTTTGGACTTCATATCAGTGACATAACCGACAAAGCTACTAAAGTTCTTGGTTTCGTGCTAAGACATTCAAGACATTTTCGTGAGCCTAATACTATTGGGTTGCTGTATGATTCATTGGTTCGCAGCATCTTAGAATCGGCTTCAGTTATATGGAACCCTTGCGAGGCTAGATATTGTCTAATGTTGGAGAAGGTCCAGAAAAGGTGTTTAAGAATGATTTACTTATATACATTTGGGTACTATCCTTATTTGTTTCCATCTGCTTTCATACTGGGTTGTCTGGGATATGATACGCTGATGCACCGTCGGGATGTATATTGTGCGAGGCATTTTTTCAAACTCTTGAGTGGCTTTATAAGTAATCCAATGATTTTGAGTGAGTTTTGTATCTACGTCCCAGTATCGTTCAATCGTTCTCGACAACATTTACTTTTTTACCCCCCTGGTAGCAGAACAAACATAATACCTAACTCTCCTGTCGGAAGGGCTATAAAATTGTTTAATAATTTGAATGTTCATGTCGATATTTTCAACATAACATATAATGACTTTATCGCCAGGATAGAGATTCTCCTCTGATTTTTTTTTTTTTTTTGACTTGGCATTTTTTTTTGCTTTTTGTTTTTTTTTATTTTTCCTGCTGAGACCGCCTTGGCCAAAAGCTGTTATGGTCTCAGTGCAGGGTGATGTTTTATAATAATAATAATAATAATATATGAATGTGATATTACAGATCATTATATAATCATGATGTGCTTCCCACTTAATCTCCCTAAAAATAAGTCAGAAAATGTTCGATTGCAAAAGAAAATTGACTATAGCTCCATTTACAATCTGATTAAAAAAGAAAATTGGGAAATGATTAAAAACCTATACGATCCTAACCTAGCTACTAATTGTTTCATTGAAAAAATTACCGAATTAATTTTAAAAAATACTTCTGAAAAAAAGATCAAGTTAAGTAACAAAAATAGAATGATTAAGCCATGGATGACTCCTGGTTTATTGAATTCGATTAGGAACATAAACCGTATATTTAAGCTATTGAAAACCGATGTACAAAATTATGATCTTAATAATAAGTATAAAATTTATAGAAATATGTGCAATAAAATTATTAGACTAGCTAAAGATATGTATTATGGGAGACAAATCGATGAAGCTGGATCAAATAGTAGTAAAATGTGGAAAATCAATGCAGAATGTACTGACTTACCGAAAACTGATTCAAGAAATATACAAAAAATTTGTGTTGGGGATGAAGTAATAGAAATTTCTCATGAACCAAAAAGAGCTGCAAATTGCATTAATGATTATTTTAGAAGCGTTGGGCGGAATTTGGCTGAAAAAATATTCGAACAGAATGATACGGATGAGGAGTCTCTGTGTTCGAGGTTCAACTCGGAAAATTCACCTGTGGATTCTATGTTTTTGACCCCAATTACCGAAAAAGAAGTTCACGACTTGATTGTCTCACTTAAAACAACTATGTCTACGGGCTGTGATATGATATCTTCCAAAATATTAAAGGAAACTAGGCATGACATAGCTTCACCATTGGTGCATATTTTAAATTTATGTATCCTATCGGGTCTATTTCCAAAGGCTTTTAAAAAAGCTATTGTGCTCCCTATATATAAATCAGGTGAACAGTGTTCTTTGTCAAATTATAGGCCTATTTCATTGTTAAGCACTGTCTCTAAAATATTTGAGAAGGCCATAAATAACAGACTTCTGAAGTACTTAGATTACAGAGGTTTCCTATCTGATAGACAGTTTGGTTTCAGAAATAACTTGTGTACTCAAGACGCTATAAACTTTGTAACAAACTATATTACGGATAAATTAGACAAAGGTGAAAAAAATTTAGCTGTGTTTTTGGACTTGGCTAAGGCCTTTGATACCGTTTCACATGCCATATTGTTAGAAAAACTGGCTAATATTGGAGTGAGAGGTGTTGCATTGGATTTCTTCAGGAGCTATCTGTCGGATAGAGTACAGCAAACCAGACTCAATTCTACATATTTAAGTGAACCACGGGAGATCGAATTTGGCGTGCCACAGGGAAGCACACTTGGACCTCTCCTATTTCTTGTTTACATTAATCAGTTATGTGAATTGCGAATGGGAGGGGAAATTGCCTCTTTTGCAGACGATACCGTATTGCTTTTCAGTGGTAGCAACTGGAACAATACTTATAGGCTGGCTGAGAATGGACTGGGTTGCATCTATGGTTGGCTCAACAATAACCTGTTGACCCTTAATCCTGACAAAACAAAATTTATTGCTTTCTCTCTCACAATGGCAGGACAACCGGAAAGTGATCTTTGTTTTAAGCTTCATGCAGGTGATTGTGACCGGGGTTATTGTAGATGCCATAATGTGAGAAAGACTAGTTGTATAAAATATCTGGGTTTGGACATTGACCAACATCTTAGATGGGACCAATATTTGGAAAGTTTGACAAAAAGAATTAGGAAGCTTGTCTACTTTTTTTATAATCTGAAAGGTATTATTCATGGAAAAAAGATTAGGTCAGTATACTATGCTATGTGTCATTCTCTGCTAGAATACGGAATCGAGGCATGGGGAAGTGCAGCAGAGGCTCATTTGCTAAGTGTCAGCATTGCTCAGAAAGCTGTATTAAGAGTGATGCATGAAGCTGGCTTCATGGAACCATCTGAGCCTATCTTCCGTTTTTATAGTATACTGGATGTGAGACAGCTTTATATTTCTTTTATAATTTTGAGATGTCATTCTTCACTGTGTGAAAGTCCTGAAATAAACAGCCCAAGGATAACTAGATCTCGAGTGCGTGGTCTCAGAGTGGTACCGGCGATGCAGACTGCACTGGGGCAGAGAAGTGTAGCATTCCTTGGCCCTAGAATGTATAATTTGTTAGACGACAGGTTGAAAGAAATTTATAATGTTTGGAGATTTAAAAAAAAGGGTCAAACAATGGTTGATTTATAAGGGAAGAGATTAGGCACGGAAAAAGCTTTTCCACATTTTAAAGTAAGCTAATATTGTGTGTTTTTTTTTTACTGTTCAACACTTAAAACTGTCTCTTTTTCTAGAGTCTTTGTTATACTGTAGTAAGTTTAATATCTGTTTTTGAGTAATACCTCTACACAGGACTTGTCCTCATGAGGTATAATACTTATTTATATGTATTTTTAGTAATAATGTTTGTATTAATTGACTTCTTATGTTGTGTAAACTGTATGTATGTATATAAATAAATAAATAAATAAAAAAAAAAATTAATGAAAGATCATGTAACACAACACCTTTTCGACGAATCATATCTGCATATTCTGCTGACGTATGCAAAGGCAAGAGCCAAGTCTCTGCCCGACTGTACGCAGTGAAATGGAGTAAAACATTCATCTCATATATATATATATATATATATATATATAAAATAAATAAATGCTCAATAAATGTAATTACTTCACTGGTCACATATTACAACATACATTTTTACCAAAACTGAACTTTGTTAAAAATTAGAATAAATCGCATAGTAGAATGAAACGTTTATTTTATTTATTTTGTTTTGGAATTCTACTTCCTAAAATTAACCATAAAACGTCTATGAAATGTCTCGAGATTACATAGAATCCTTAAAAATAGATGATACAATTTAATTCACAATTACAATCATTTAATTCACTTTCTTTTGAGTAAAGTTACTGTCTATAATACTGGGGCTAGATAAACATGCATCACTTTTCACTGAAATATTGTGAGGTGGTTTTTCCGCTTTATGATTCCTCTTCTTGGATAATACTGTCACCAAATTGTTGGTTGGAGTCTCAATGAAGAGTGCAACAAAGAAGGCAATGAAGAATGTTATCAAAATCATCCCTCCGCCAGCCATTAGCTGAAACAATAATTGAACTCATTATGAACAATGGATGATGTTCTAAAATACCAAATAAATAGTATCTGAAAAGAAAATGGTAGACGGAGATCTAGAATCCTGGAGTGGAGACGTGGGACGCATAGAAAGACCCTAAAAAGATTAACCAAATAATTTATTTCACAGGAATTATTAATTATGTGTCGTTTGCGTGTCAAAGCGTACTCAAAGACACTTCTAAATTTGTCATAATGTAAAAATAAAGTTTATCAACTAGTTTAGATTACAATCAGTATATTTCCTGACAGAAATCCGGAGTGTCAAAAAGTTGTTTCGGATCGCCCGAAATAGGAACACATTCTTGCAAGTTATAGTCAACCTCGAGAGGATCTGAACGAGACGTGAAGAAGATGAGAATCGCAGATAGGTATCCACATCAAAAATTGTACATATTAAATTAAGTAAACAAATTTTTCTTCATATGCCAAGTTGGGTACCCAGATGTTAACTATCATTTGCGAGAATGTGCCCCTATCCTAGGCAGCACGAAACAACTTGTCAACGCTCTGCGTATGGATAGCCTAGTATTCACAGCAATTTCAAATTTTTCTATGCCGGGACCCTCTACAGGCGGACGCCCGAAGCTTTTTCGTTTGTAACGGTGACGCATTATTCGTTTTGTTTATTCATGATTAATAAATTGTTCATTGCCTTGTACATTTTGAGAGATTGTACACAAATTTATAAATTTGATAGAAAGGTTAAGAACTGTATGATCGATAAAAAATTAATGAAATACTGCATCATGAGGCTTTTAAATTTAGAGGAAAGAAAAATAAAATATTACTGATGGGAACACAGGATAATAAACTATAAACTTAATATTACTGCTATACCCCTACAGCATGTCGAACAAGAAAAAAGCATGCAGATTGTCCTCTTCGTGCCAATAAAAAATAAGACATTCAGGATTCTTTCGTTTTTCCTTGGAGCACTTGGCAAAGAAGTTGTCTCCAACTCTTCCGTAAGTTTTCAAGTGTTCGAAAAAATAAAGATACATGAAATTTTAAACTCCAAGTATCTTAATTTTTTGTTGGCACAGAAAGGATGGCTTGTATGTTTATTACATGCGGCTGGTATACTAGCTACACTGTGATGGTGTGGAATAGTACATTCAGAACAGGTGCAAATTATAGTATATTATTATATGAAGTTTTGAGACCATCTGCCTATTCCATGACACTCGATAACTTATGTAAAGTAGTGGGAGACCAAATATTTATTTCTATTAATTATTTGCTATTCACTGTACATACATTGTAATCATACAAGCAAATTCGTATTTTATTTTTCCTTCTCTATAGATTTGCGTTGTCTCTCGAAATGTACCTATAAGGCAATGAACAAATCATGAATAAACATAACGAATAATGCGCCACCGTTACAAACGAAAAAGCTTCGGCCGTCCGTTTGTAGAGGGTCCCGGCGTCGAAAGTTTTAAAATTGTTGTGAATACTAGGCTATTTTCTGCGTTTTTCGGTCCACTTGTACGTATATTATAGAGCCAGGTGATCCGCCTTCTTCCAACACCACTTCGATTCTCAATCTTGACCATAGGTAAAGATCAGTTCCGGAAACGGGCACATTTCTCCTCTGAACTAAATATGACTCTTTCCAGAAATTGATATTTGATTTTAGTTTCTTTATCGCTCTGGTTCCTCCGAGCACTCCTGCATTGCTGATCATATCTAAATAGATTGATATCATTTAATAATTAACATGATTAAAAACTCACCATTCCATCTTCTTCAAAGAACATGTGCTTCTCTGCTTTGAGAATTCCTTGGTAAATAATCGTGGCATTGATGAGGTAGGCACAGTAGCACAGTCTGGAGAGAGGAATCCACATCCTCAATGAGAGAAACTTATTTACCGGAGACCCTGTGGGATATAATCGTTGAGTGAGATATCAAATAAACCACTGATTAAATTGTCTATCAGTTGTCTTTGTCTTATTCTGAGCAAGCCATTAATTTGGTTAAATTTATTAATATTAAAATGATGAGAGAAACACTGTTACTTTCACTTTTATAAAATTTTTATTATGGCAGAGGCCTTTCGGACTTAGTCCATCGTAAGTGCCGTCAACTTAGAAACTAAAACAAAATACAGACTTAAGCTAGGTACTAAGTAAGGGGAGGGGAAGTGTGGAAGGGGTGGGGGTGATGGTGGTAGTGAGAAGGAGGGTGAGTGGAGAGTTGAGTATTTGTATATTTATTATTTTTTCTTTTTCGAGATTTTTAGATCATTGTATAAAATTTAACCATAATTTCAACTCCAATAATGTCAGTTTAATTCAAAAATGTAACAAGGGTCTCAAAATGAATTTATTAGAATATATTACTATCCAAAAATCTAAAAATCTCGAAAAAGAAAAAATAATAAATATACAAATACCCCCACTCAACTCTCCACTCACCCTCCTTCTCACTACCACCACCACCCCCACCCCTTCCACACTTCCCCTCCCCCTACTTAGTACCTAGCTTAAGTCTGTATTTTGTTTTAGTTTCTAAGTTGACGGCACTGACGATGGACTAAGTCCGAAAGGCCTCTGCCATAATAAAAAATTATAAAAGTGAAAGTAACAGTGTTTCTCTCATCATTTTAATATTAATAAAAATGAACTTTCATAAGGTTACCACCGAAAAAATAGAATGCATATTGGTTAAATTTGTTTTAACATTGAAAAACTTCAATATCGAAAAAACTTCACCCACAATAATAATAATTACCAAATGGATAATATTCGGTGATTTTCTCTTTAATGAAATAAACAATCTGTTTGGAGACTTCCTATTATAATGAATGTGGACTGTATAGTGTATATTATACTGAATGTGGACTGGAAATTTTTGCAACAACCTGTCATCATGAAAAAAAAAAACAAGTCACAATCTTAAATAAACTACTGTTGACATCAAACCGGGTGATCCTCAGTGACACATTTAAACTCCTTTATGACTGTTTCATTATTGTAAATTTAATACACGAAACTAACTAACTTCTAAAGTCTTAGAAAAGACAACGCCACCTTATTCGGAGGTGCCCCGGACGGGACTTGAACCCGCATCCTTATTAGCATCCAAATAAGGTGACGTCCTCTCTTCTATACCTTATATAATAGTTCCACGAGGTGAATTTACATAGGTACTGTTGGAAAACACTTTAAAAGGTTTTATTGAAAAATGGCTTTTCATAACACAGTGTAAATTCGCCCCAATATTCAGATTATTAATTACATGTAGATTATACTAGGTAATTAGAAGAAGATTATACAAGGTAATTATTTTCTTACAAATATTGTTTGTAACCAACTGCATGAAGAACCACAATGTAAAGAGCCCCCACAACGGTCTGCACGTTGCCGTGTAGAATGCACTCTGCCATAGAGTCATACTGTGAATGTCCAAGGTCCCATAAAGAGCGTACAGCCCTCCCAGTGTTGTAAGAGTCCAACCAAGATACCTCAAAACCTGGAAAATTATGTGTATTCTAGAACAAAGACGTAACAGGTATACAATGGTACCTTGACATACGAGTACCCAACATACGAATTTTTTGAGACACGAGCCGTGGAGCGAACGATTTTTTGCTTCCAAATAATGACACTTGTTTCCGGAAAATTCTGAAATGGAGAAAGAAACGAACCTCCTTGGACATGTTTTTTCAAACGGCCTACAGGTGAAAATGAGGAAAGCATGGCGAGAAAGGCAAAGACCAATGAAGAGTACAGCAGTGACGAAAATTAAGCGAAAGTAACACTTTATAAATCTATGTAGTTTATTTATTTACACTCTCTTTTATTATGTTTTTGTACAATATTTATTGTCATTTATAAATACGTTTTTCTTATTCAAAAACACGTAACAAAAATAACTGGGGTGACATTTTGGGGGCTGGAACGGATATATGGCAGTTCAACAGGGAAATTTGCTTTGAGATAGGGTAATTTGAAATATGTACGAGCAAAGTTGTGGAACTAATTAAACTCGTATGTCGAGGTACCACTGTATTCCTCTAAAGGTACGAGAGCAACAGCTTAGACTTTTTTTTTATTAACTGTTAATATGTGGACCTTTTTTTAGTTAAAGTCACGCGAAATTTCTACTCTTCCTCCTCCTATACCTGAATGAAATGAGGGCAAAATTCATTTGAGAATAATCTGCCAACATGAGATTGCGATCGCTCGCTTTATAGATACAATATCTTTAACAAAATATCTCGAAAACTGAAGATTGCAACAAACCCCAAGGTAATAGATTTTCTCTTTAATTAATTTAAGTCTTCTAGTCACACAAGATAATAGATTTTCTCTAATGCATTTTTGTCTTCTATTCACACACGAATGAGGAAATATTTTCAAAATAGACACACTATAATATTATAATGCCAATGCACTCTTCAGAAAATTAATTTAATCAACAGAATGAACAAACGTAAACCTTGTTATTTGTTAAAACATCTTTGTGGTAATGCAACATGTATGCTCCAAAAATTCCTGTCAGATGTGGAGTTATCCTCATCCAAAATGGCATGTATAAAACGTCCAGTGCTCTGTTTAGCATGTGCATGCTGAAACATGAAATTAAATTCTTTATTAGTTTTAGGTATGTATTTAATAATAATATATGTAATGCTCAAGCTCAAAGCACGAGCTCTGCTTAATTTTGAGGGAATTTATTTATTTTATTTATTAATTCTTAAGGGACACAAACAGTTTAACTTAACAAATATAAACATTCATATTTCTCCAGAAAACAAACCAATCAAGGTCCCGCAAATTACCGAAGCGTATATTACGAACACGTTGCAAGTAAACAGTTTTAAGACATACATACCCTACCTATATCAAATGCAAAACCTCGTGAAAATGAATAGCTAAAATTTACACAACAATAGAATTTATAAGAATATATAAAAATTAAAATAGTACAAATTACAAATTGATCGAATCTCTGTTTCTCTTTAGACTCAAGGATTCAGTGTACTCCTTACACCCCTTCTGAACTCTGCCTTGCTGATCGAGAAGAAATCGTCGGTAGCCTGGAGGTAGAGTCTCGGCCTCGTGAACAAGGGGTCCGTGGTTCGATACCAGGTGCCGGCAAACTCCCCTTTCACGACACAAGCTTTTAGTAGCTTACTGTGAAAGGCGTATAAGGTTGTATTTGGGTTTATAACAAAAACCCAGATATATCTTTTTTTTGAAAAAAAAAAGATTTATATATGACATAACGAACAAATACGTCTCACAAATGAGTCAACTTTGTTTTACAGTTCAATGGGCCACTTGCAGTCGTGGGGGAATTTAATAAAAATGATCGAATTAAGTAAATTTGAGGTCGGAAAACACAAATATTTCAGTTAAAATTTTTTAAATATCTAAATAATTGAGAATTTCCAAAATAAAACGAATATGTTTGACGTTTGGTTAAACACGTAAAAGAATTTTGACAGCTGATGACGTCATGGAGTCCCATGTGTGTCCCATGGTTCTCCGGACTCCGTGACGTCACAGTGCCGCCATATCGTTTTTGATCACTCCGAGAAAATTCAATTTTTAAAAGCTAATATCAAAAAAAATTAAAATAAATTGTGGTCGTATTTCTTTCCTACTTATGTAATAAAAAAAATCTACAAGTGGCCCATTATAGAGAAAATTATTAGTGATGTAAAAAAATTATATTTATTCCTTATGAAACATAAATATTTGATTTGATTAAAAAAATAAATAAATAAACCTTAAAAATAGTGACTTATATTATTTTATACCTGCAATTTTAGCAAATCTAATATATATAAAATTCTCGTGTCACGGTGTTTGTTATCATACTCCTCCGAAAGTGCTGGACCAATTTAAATGAAATTTTATGTTCTTATCGGGTAGATCTGAGAATAGGCCAACATTCTTCATACCCCTAAAAGTTAAAGATTGTCTACCCCGATTTTTTTTTATTTTATTTTTGGACAATTTTTTTTTTTATGGTGAGGCATTAAAAAATACATACAGCCCTATATTTTCACCCTTCTTACATTATTATAAATAATCGTTTTTATTAGATACATTTAAACATAAGCGCATTCTTATCATTAACAATTTACAATATATTTGACACATAGACAATCACTGGCACATCTCATTGGGCTTTCGCTTGTTTTAAACACCTATTTTTTAATAGCGATATTACTAGTATAGAAATAATGTATAATATGGCAAAACAACGTTTGCCGGGTCAGCTAATATATTATAAATTTACAAAAAATAATAATTGGCCGATGAAAATAATAAGATATTGAAAATATGTATTATAACCACAGAATTCCATACAAAACCTAGAACCCTGACTCATTTACAAAAGTGAGGCAAAAAATCTATGAATTTTGACAGAACGGTTGGCGAAAGCGTGTGGTGTTTCCTACTATTTATGAAGTATTTCTCGCATTTTTAGAAAAATATATCATTTTTAAATTTATAAAAACGTAATTGGACATTTTTTGAAGTTCTTGTCGGCGTTTTAAGCGATTTACCACACTTCTTTTTGTCAACCGATCTGTCAAAAGTGCCGAAAAATGGTGCCTCACTTTATTACAAATGAAAATACATTCGAGTACTCCATCTGGGTATTATAAACAAAAATCTATGTTTATTTATAACTTACTATGGATAATAGTCCATCACATAGACGTTGAAGACAGTAAGTGTGAGAGATATGCCAACCAAACCAAAGCCGAGAAGTCCGGCGACAATAGGGGCACTGAAATCATATAACGTGAATTGTAATTATTAAAAATATTTATTTATTCTATACTGAAATGAAATAAAATATAAGATGTCAAGTTGTCTGTCTGATTACTGCGTCTGTGTTTTGCTGTCTACTGTTTCACTAATGGGGTGTTCTCGTAAGACGATATGAAGGCCTGACGATTTCGCTTGTATAAAAAACAAAATCCGTCCGTCGTTCATTGATCGTGAAACGTATTCACACAGTCCACCGACATAGATTCAATCTGTCAGATTTTGACGTTATTTTCAAAATGGCGGACGTCGAGATAGAGATCGCGGGGTGTTTATAATTTTAGTTTTTTTTTTTATAATAATATAATCTTTATTTCATTTACATTTCAATTTACATTACATTTCAATTACAATTCACATTTATCAAATCACATATAAAGATATATTCATAAAAACTGTGCAACCAACGAACGAAGCCCGTTAAGTCATTGAAATGACTTGTCAACAGGTTGAACGAAGCCCGTTAAGTCATTGAAATGACTTGTCTACAGAGTTGAAAATGTTATAGAAGAGGATATAAGGCGCCTTGTAATTAAGGAAACAAATGCCATAAACCAATTACAAAGATAACGACTGTCACAAAACGGGAAGCGGTTATAAAGTTTTTATCATAGATACGGATGCCGTGCATAGTTATCTACGCATGCGCGCATCGTTCCACCAACGAAAAAAGTTGAAAGGTGGTCAAATTGAGACTATATCGTTTTTACTGTTTTTTTTTTCGTTTCAGATTATCGTCAATTTGTTCACGCGGTTCAAATGGTTGACGAAATTTGGGTTCCTGACGATATTCGCCCGTGAGAACAACAGTTAACATGTAAAAGGCTTGCGCTGTTTATTGATTTAAATAAATATCATATTCGTAGATGTGAATGATCCAGTTTTAAAAGGAAACAAAAAACAAATGTGTGTTTGTGTTTTTACTTACTAAATGGACATGTACAAAAGCAAATTTCCAACTATGTAGAACTGCATATCATTGGAGAGATAGTATGTCCAGACGAGGCATTTGTTGGCCGTCCTTGGATATATGTTGTTGATGTATAAAAGATTGGTCCACCAGAAGTTAGGACAGTTACTACTGATTTTCTCACTGAGAGATATCACAGATGTCGATAAATACTTGGAGTACATTACAGTTGATACCAAAATCGTGAACATGTGCGGAGGTGACAGTCTAAAAAAAAGAAAAACAGCTGTTTGATAGATAATACATACATAGGTAATAAACCCAACATACACACTATATTTTATAAAAGAGTAGACAATTGTTTCGTCTTTTACCAAGACATTATCAATACTAAATTTAGAAAGAATACAAATTGATTACGAAGGTACAATAAATAAATTATGCAGTTAACAATTTTAAGTGGGGGATGAAGAGGGCGGGGACTTAGAGTGGAGTGGGAATATTTTTAGAATGGGTGATGCGTTAGGTACCGTTATGTTATTAACTATATTATTACAACTATTAATGTTTTTATGTATTTCCAATGTCTCTCTCAAAGTTAATCTTCTATAATTACTATTGCCGTTATGTAGAATCTTAAATGGTTTTCTATTGTTAATGTGATGATTGTTCTCTATGAGGTGGTTGGCGAATTCCGAGAATCCCGAGTTCCTTACACAATTAAGATGTTCGGTAATCCTTGTTTTTATTCTCCTCGTGGTCATACCAATGTATTTCTTATCACACTCTTCACAGTTTAGTTGGTAAACCCCACTTTTTTCCCCCTGTTCCGTCATTTGTCTGTTGTTAAGTATGTACTTACCAACTTTATAGTCGGTATAATACGAAATTGTAGTATCCTTAGGTACATTTTTTAAGATTTTTTTTGATGCATTTTTAATATATTTAAATCTCCTCCATTTTTTATTTTCTTTTGGCGTTGGGCAGGAATATAAATGTTTATTTATGAACTGTTTTGTTTTTTTAATGTTAACAAGTTTTTAATGTTAAAACCCAACATAATTACGAATGTTTGGAGTCAAAAAACTTGATACGTACCTAATTCCTCGCTGGCTACCTCTTTCTCGTCCAAGTGTTCTTTACTGCCCGGCTATGCTCTCTTCTTCAGCGAGGCCCAGGTACTATCAAAACTTACATCTATATAGATCTCTCTAAGTATGTTTCTCTCTTTACTTCTCTTCTTCATAACAGAGGGAAAGGGAATACTACTCTCTACGTAAACTAAAACCCAGTTAAGGTATGACTCAATTTATTGAAGAGAAAAAAAAAACATATAACAATAAACAAACAAAAGTCTACGGCTATGCGTATAAACAAAACAATAGTTACAAATAAACGGAGAACGTAGACAATTTGATCTTTTTGACCCAAGACAAATCAATAAAATTTCAGAGAAATCTACCCTTTGTAGATACCTATAATTACCTCAAGTTTACAACATATAAAATAAACACAACAAAAAAAAAATATCATGTCATAACACCAATATAAATCCTACAATTAATAAAGTCATTATAACATGCTAAAATATAACTACAATATATCCCTGCTTTAGAGACATTAAAAATTATATGTATGCTTATTTTTTCGAATTCAAGATATTAGGGACATAAACAGACATCTAGCTTTATCAAATCTCTTAATCTTAATATTACTAATAAAGGTTCTGTTTATCTCCAAACAGAGCTTTACAACCACTATGATCAATGATGTCAATTTTTATTTACTAATGTAGGTATAACTATATTACTACGTCTCTATATATGCCAGAAGAGACACAAAAATCAGATATAAAAATAAACAACAATGAGTATCGTGTCAGGGACACCCACAGACAAGGAAGGACAAATATTCCTTATGCTATATTTACTTGAATTTACAATATACATAACAGTCTTCCTTCGACACAATCTCTTGTAAAATAAACGATAATCTAGATACTAATATTACAACAAGGTGGCCGCAAACTTGATTATTGCATAAATCATAATACTGTGTATTTACCCCACTCCAAGCGACGCGAAAATCTCTCTCGTGCTGGTCCGGGGATGCTCAGAAACACAGGTTTCGAGTAAGTTGGCACAGGTGAGCACTCACACTGAGTGCGATTATTCTTCCTCGTATGTAATTATTGTTGATACGAAACAGTAAACACCCAAAATAGTTTTTCCGCAACACGATTGATTTCACCACTTGAAAGTTTTCGAGGGAATCTCTCGCCAACACAAATATCTTGAATCGTTCCCTAGGTGTTTTCTCACGAGTGTTTATAAGCACAACTTATGGATTTATTATTCGCCTTGGCGAGGTTTGTTACCTAGCTATGTCAACGCGTTATTATTATTATTATATCTGTATTATTATTATTAGCGTTATTACTGCTTATTATCCTTTATCACTAAATTATATTTGATGATTATATAATATTGCGTAGATGTGTATAATGTTAAATATTTATTTATTTATTTCCTTTTCTGTGAAAGGTATCGGAACCGTATTTCTTATTTAACACGGCGATGGTAACACAATTAATATTATTAGTGGTATTATTCGTAACCCACGAATTTAATTAATATTATTAAACAGACTGTCATTTCCAATATTGTCAATCAATTTAAAAAAAAAATTCTAGTCACACAGTTCTATGTTTCTCTGGAATCACTATATTTAATCAAACTCAACACTGGCAATAAACTTTATGTTTCTTAAACTTTCCCGCAAACAAGAAACTATCTAATTGCTTCGCGAACCGCAAGTCTCTACTTTCCCGCGTTTGCCGTCAGCTGATCAAAACGATCTCTCTTTCTCGAATGCAAAATTCAACCAAGCTCTCTCGGGAGCGAAATTCAAAAATCTGTCCCAGATCTCATTGTGCAACGATATTTATCAATTAAGACACTTTCTCCCTCTGCTAAGATCAAACTATGCCATCTTCAAAAACCGCCCCATACCCTATACCTAATCATCTCATTGGTTCGTCATTAGCCAATCAGCGCACCATTTAAACAATAAGAAACATGGTCCCTAAGGTCGAACACTCCCAGGGCCAACTCCAACTATAGGGCACCCACAGCGTTTGCCCTGGGCGCGAGAAAAAAATATTACCAACACAATAAATTGTTATTATTTTTTTGTTATCTACTATATTTCTTCTTTATTTGATTTTAATCTCTACCCGTACATTAAACTGGTTGTAATGTTGACACTGCGCAAAGCCTATATACTTTTCCGTGTTCCCTATATTTTTTTTTTCTCTCTTTTCCTCAAATCCCTTATCATTACAAGTTATTCTGAAGACGCGATGATGTGACTCTTTTCTTTATAATATTACGTTTCCCTAACAGTACAACGTTTTATTTTAATTTTTGTCGTTTGTTTTTTTATTTTCCTTAGCCATGGTAAAATTTCCTCCTAGAGACGCCCCAGGCCCGGTAGTATATATTTTTTTTAAACCCATAAATCTTTGTCCATAATTCTACGCCCCTTCTGGTCAAACCCCGTATGGTCAATATCTCCCAAAGGACGTGGACTCCTAAGTTGCCCAACTTGCGCGTCTAATTTATTTAAAGTTCTCACTTTCTTATTTCGTGTCTACCCCTTCCGAACACATCGTGGATCGCCAAGGTACATCCTGTCTTACATTCTCCACGCCAAGAAAAACCCCTGAGAAAAAAATATATCTACGTAATCAAGATTTTATTTTTCTCCGGCAATGAATTTATGTATTCACGGCTACCCTTATTTAGACTACCAATTATGATGAATAATGATTTTTTTTTTTCGGCCAGCTTTCACAATTTCATACCCGGATTTATTTTTCAATTCTTTTTCTGATTATCAAAGTCTGTCGCGCCACTGTCCATTTACGACTTCTATTGAAATGGCCTCAGTGGGTGACATTCTTACAAAATTCTCCGAAAAGACATTTTTTGCTGTTCCATTTTTCTACCTAATTTTAATGTTTATTTAACAAGTAATTTACGACCGTCCCGGTCAAAATTTTAAACTACTTATAAAAAATGTCTGGATTACGTTTCATTCTACAAATTACTGAAGATCTATTTAATTTATTACATCCAAAACACGATTTTAAATTTTTGCTATATCCTCTTCCCACGAATATTATAAGTCATGTTCTATATCTATTTAGTATTTTTTTTTATACCTATCACATAATTCTCATTATGAAATTCGCCAATAATTATCACACATATCAAACTTTACTAATACCACTAAAATTTATTATACGTGCGACGAAGGTTTCAACAGGTAACCTGCCATTCTCAAGCGCAATACTTTACTGACAATCAAAAATGTAGGAAATCTTTTCTTGCTCGGGGACTTCACGATTGACTTAAATTTTGAAACAAAACGAGAATCATAACTTTTTTTTTATTTTGTATTTTTCAGAATAAAAATTTATCTTAAGTAGCATTCACATTGCTTCACTTTGGATGATCATCCAGAGTGTCAGGGTCAAACCTGTTCATCGAAAGTGAACACGTCTGTTCACATTTGTTCATCCTATGCTTTCACTGCCATGTCAACACTCTCACTCATGTTGTATGTAGTTTGACGTATTTTCGTATAAAAATAATTAAACAAATTCAAAAATGAAAAATAACACTTAAAATAAAGTAATATAGCTCTCGACGGCATAATAATTTTGTACATGATTCTGACATTCAATACAAATTCATAGAGAATTAAACAAATAATAAGATAAAACTTGTTTATGGTCGTTTCAGTGAAAGGTCCTTTCATCAAAATTATGACGAGTGGTAATCTCTTTCCTCCGTCATCGCAAGTGATCACTAGCGATGAAACGCCTGTTCATCTTGGAGGATCATCCGGAGTGATCACTGAAAGTGAACAAATGTGAACGACCCTTTACGTTACCGGTAAAGACATTTCGTTAATATTTAAGTGTATAAAATAATAGTAGTAGAATCTTACGTCATAAGAGTAAATTATTAAAATATTTTACGTTATCTTCTGTTGTGCCCATCAATTTTAGAACCATCTTTTACAAAAGTCTGTCTTCTAGGGCAACAATGGAGCTCCCCACTTGTACTCCTTGTGTACACCCATGTTAACTCACCTGAGGTATCTTTTCCATATTCCACTGATCCAATTCTTCGCTGACTGCTCCACAGAAGGTTTTTCTTTCATTATCCTCACATCGTTACTTTTTAAGAATGCTCTTCCAACTAGAAATCCACTGAAAAAATATAATAATTATTTATTTTTCAATACAGAAACCTTATTACATTTGAAATTATGTAATTGCTATGAAATTTTAATCTAGAAATACTTTGTGATTCTTCCGGGACACAATCTGTTGAATTTGAACTTTGAAAAATACTTTGCATTTCTCAAGACGCACGCACATATCTTATGTATTTTAACCTTTTTCTCTTAATTAAATCGTTTTTGGGAATGTAAAAAATACACATTCATGCTTACAAGAGCCCGACACTCTCATCATACTAGATACAAATATAATGATAGATACTTGGTACCAAAATATGTCTAATAATAAATACGGTAAGAAACCTTTAGAATACAATGTGCCTAAATTGCTTAATATGATGCCGACATCTATGATTGCAACATCATCTAAGATTGCAACAAAAGGCTTGTCAAGGAATGGCTACTGAAATGTTTATTTAAAAAAAAAGAAATATCTGGGTTTTGTTATAAACCCAAATACAACCTTATACACCTTTCACACTAAACTAAAAGCTTGTGCCGTGAAAGGGGAGTGTGAAAGGGGAGTTTGCTGGCACCTGGGATCGAACCACGTACCCCTTGTTCTGGAGGCTGAAACTCTACCTCCAGGCTACCGACGAACTCTTATAGATTTTTATACTCTTATGTTTGCTGCCTTTGGTTAGGTTTAAATTATCTATGCACTTATATTATATTGTTATTATGTAAAAGGAACGCGCCGACAAATCTTGTAATGGATTTGGTGCGACTGTATCTTTGTATTATTTAATGTTTGTATTATATGAAATAAAAAAATAAATAAAAAAAATACAATAATAATAATGAGTTCGTCGGTAGCCTGAAGGTAGAGTCGCGGCCTTGTGAACAAGAGGTCCGGGGTTCGATCCCAGGTGCCGGCAAACTTCCCTTTCACGACACAAGCTTTTAGCTTACTGTGAAAGGTGTATAAGGTTGTATTTGGGTTTATAACAAAACCCAGATATATCTTTTAAAAAAAAAAAATTGTTCATGGAGCGTACCGACAGAGGGCATACGTCTCGCTTTATAAGCGTGTTATAAATATCTAATTGTTATAAATATCTAAATGTATAAATATCTACCTAATTCTTTTATGGCTGAAAGAGGTTGACTGTACTATTGTACACTTGTTAGTGTGCGGATAAATAGAAGTTTACGACTCTTGACTAATCCGATTGTGAGTTAGGTCTCTCATCAAAGTTCAGTTCGTAAGAGATTTTATGATTGATACATTTTATTTATTTACCCAAGGCAAAGAAACGAATCGACGACGAAATGTCCATTTGAAACGGCCTGTTCAAAATATTTTGGTTCTGCAGGATCTCGATAGTGAAATGCAACGATTGAGGCATTTTTGTCATTATTAAATAGAATATTGTGTAGAAAAACTGTAAGTCCAGTGATTAGAACCCTAGAAACATACAAAAAATATTAAATTAATACAAAATAATAAGAAATTTACTTGATAAACACCTCATTTGTACAATCAGCCCCTAGACAAACCGTACTTGGCGATCGACTTAAGCTGGCGAACTTTTCGACAATCTACGTACATGTCCCGTGTAATTATGCATTATTCTTGCGGTTTGTAGTACGGTTTGTCTACGGCCCCAGCACATTTGTTACAAACTCTCTTTTAGGGGGGAACAAGAAAAGTGTCCCGATGCTTAATAAATCCAATTTCACATCCATGTCTCACCAATATTTGTTTTAAACTATTTGGCATGTTCAATACTTGTTGAGTATGTGTGTCTCAAGATTCAATCAAATTCAAAACACAGCATGCAGCAACGAATTATTGACATGTTGAAATAATTCGATAGCCCTGAATTTTCATGTGCTGTAGTTGCCCTAGAGTTCAACGGTAAATTTCTCAGTTCACCTCATAAAGGTCTCCATACCAAAACCAAAATCATACAAAGGACATTCTATAACGTGGTTCATTGTCTGGGGTGAGCCACACTTGCATTTGAGACCAGAGGACGAACCACGGTTTTCGATTTAATTTCAAGAATAGATAAGAACTTGATGTTTATAAGATACCAGATTAAGTGTTACCTACATTAAGGTTTCAATAAAATTAATCATCCCTGGTTTTTGCCTGTGGGGAGCCAAAGGCTAAAAGGAGCTGAATAAATAGTTAAGTCCTTACCTCCAACCATTTATAGCCAACAGCATGTCTTTCTCTGGCTTTGTGTCAATTATTTTGTCAAAGTTTTTTCTTACACTAAAACACATTATAATATCTTCCATTTTGTTGCTATTTACGTGAATTTTATCTTTCACATTATCATTTACATCACTTTTAATTTTGTTTTCATCATTGTCTTGTTTATCCAAAGTATTAACATTTTCTGCATTATATCCATTCCCTGATTCACTTTTGTATCTTAGATTATTATTGTTACATTCAGATTCATATTTTTTATTCATTGTTGAATCAGTTTTGGATGTCACAGTGTTTCCTGTAATGGTCAAATTAATTTTATAATGATAACAAAGAAAAAATCACTACTTGACCTAAGTGAAATTATGTGTTGCTTAGCCAAAAGTTTTTTATTTCTTATTTCGGTACGTAATTTGTCTTTTGATTTTGATTTTTAAACTCAGGGATACAATTATAATAAAGAAGGTAAAGTGATTGACTAAAGAACAAACATAAAAATAGTATTAATCTCTTCCGTTGATATAAAAAAATGCCTCCCTCTGGATTCAGTCGTGACCATTGAACATGGAAAACATTAAACCACCTCCGAAATAGAGTAGAAAACTGTAAACAAAACATAATGAAATGGGTTTCCTGCAGAAAGAGCATTTTTTTTTACTGGAACGATGAATAAGTGATAGTGTTGTTATTTAGTGTCCAGTCATCATAATATACAAACACAATTCAATTCCAATTCCAATCCAATTCAATTCCAATTATACACAACACAATTCAAAATATTTTTTGATCTCTCTAGCAGCTGCATGTCAAGGGCATATGCACCGTTGTGGGCACGGTGGGCACGCCCACAATCTTAAAAGGTCTTTTGAGATGGATAGGTTGTTAAATAAACGTTTGGAATTATCGATTAAAAATAGCCGATAACAGTAATTGGTATTGACATTAGTGATGGGCGATAGTATCATATTTTACAATCGAAATAATCGAAGTCGTTCACAATTCACAATCGATATAAATAATCGACTTCGCTTGTAAAAAATAATCGATATATCGAAGTAGTATCGATTATTTGTAGCGCGATATGAATAACACAAAAATCGATTATTTTGAAGTCGGTTATTTTCGTGTCACGATAGTATTATATTCGGAAAAACGAAGTACAAAACTATCGTCAACGATTCAACGAAACGTACGCATCTACTCCCCTCTCACTTCCTCACGCTTTATTTCAGTTTGTTTTTAAGCGTTGAAGGATGTGGTCGCGAAATGTGAATGCTCACGTTCTCATATTAATATTGCCTACAAAATTGTTCAGGTAACTACGCGAGTAGTGTCTCTCTTTTTACTAAGAGATCTTCTACTTGTAGACAGCTTAATAGTAAAACCTAGTAACGCTCTTTAAAAGATATTACATATAATCTAACGAAGAAATTTATTAATCAAGTAAAGCAAAGTATTTTCGGAGAATAAGCAGACAATGTACTTCTACTCGTTAACTTCTTTGTACGTGAACTACTTAAATACCGTACCGTACAATAAATAGACATCACTTACATCTGCTAAACAATAAAAATATGTAGGTATAGTAATTTTGTATTTATTATAATTAATACTTGTATTTGTTGCTATCCACTCATTTTCATTAGCTTAGTAATATAGCGGAAATTATATTTCAATCCATGTTCGGGAGTATTTTAGGACCTATGTTATATGATTTTATATTATGAAACATTGTAATGCATGTATTTTTTATGTAATTATTGTTCCTTATTAAAATAAAAATACGTATTGAATGTATACCTTTTATGTAATAATTGTTTGTAATCAATGTACAGTTAAGAATGAATGAATAAATAAATAAAAATAAAATCTTCCACAAAATTTTATCTTAGAAGTTTAAATTATTCCTAAATTATTATTTTCTGGCAGTTACTTGGTTTTCCTATTAGGTTATAAAAATTGCAAGGAATGGAGCGATCACTAATCATTTGACTGACTGCATCATCGTTGTGGTCTTGTCCGGCACGGCGTCGTGTATGAATATAATATTGTATTATACTTAGGTAGGTAGGTACCTAAATGCATATTGGCCATGGTTCATCCGTATATCCAACTATACTTTTAGTAGCAAGTATCAACTTGTATTGAAATCGAATTCTAAGAACCGACTAACACGAGTCGAAGTCGAATTATTGAAGGGGTAGATCAAAAGTCGAATATTTATAATCGACTTGTGCAAGTCGATTATAATATCGATGTTATAATCGACTTATAATAATCGATGTTATAATCGACTTATAATAATCGATATAATAATCGATTAAAATAATCGACTTATAATAATCGATTAAAATAATCGACTTGCTCCGATACTATCGAATAATCGCAGTGTTCTGAACTATCGATATAATCGAATCGTATTTCGATATATCGCCCATCACTAATTGACATAATCAACTTGTTTAGCGACACCGGCTGGATGCACTCTGTGTGGATTATTGTTACCAATGTGCATGTACTTGCTTATATTGTATATAATATCTAGGTACCTACCTGATGATTTTGCTTCTTCGTATTGTTTGCTATATTTATATTTGTGTACTTATGTACCCTTTACAGATTTTTATTTATTCTTACCTTTTGGTAATGCATATTTTTGTTATAAATGTTTCCTCTTGTTTGTTAGAAGGTACTTGCGTGTGTGCATAGTATTGTATATCAATGATAGATACATGTAATTATATTTTTATTGTTATAAGGTTATGCGGATTGTTATGATTGTGAATGAATTGCAGTATAATGCTAATTAATGTCTTAATGTTTTTATAATGAAATTTGTTTTTATCTTTTGTAGTCTATATGTACCTTGAGTGTATAACTGTAATGTAATATGTTCAAGTATACTTTGTAATACAATGTAAAAAGGCTTAAACGCCGTTTAATGTATTAAATAAATAAATAAACAAATAAATAGTCAAAATTGCCCAAATAAACCACTATTTTAGCATCCAGAAGGTTCCCTACAACCCAAAAGATCCTATTTTACAGTGTAACGTTTGAGAAACAACGATACTATCAGTTTTTTATTAGAATCTTATGGGGAGATGTAAATCAATTGATTTAATTCAGAGTTATTGAATATACCATTACCTGCATACTGATTTCCTTCAGAAGTTAACATTCTATTAGCGTCTGTGGAATTAACTCTTTTCTCCACTACAAACTTGTCATAAGCTGTTCCAATTATGGAGAGGATCGCAACTATTGCGCAAGTGTACCTGAAAAAAAACACATTTGTATTACAAATTATGATGTTTTTCTTATATAACTTTTTTTATTCTTGTTTACTTTATTGATGGAATTGTATTACAAATTATGATGTTTTTCTTATATAACTTTTTTATACTTGTTTACTTTATTGATGGAATTGACATCTATTTTGTAAAACTCCATTTTAATTTATGTAAACAAATGCAAATTGATTGCTATATTTCTTCATCTTCTTCTCGTACCGTATCAGGTCCCCCCGACGTTGGCAATCACTCTGGCGAAGGCTTCCCTATCCTGCGCGACCCGGAACAGTTCTCCCACATGTCTCATCCCGTTCCAGTCTCTTATGTTGCGCAGCCAAGACGTTTGCCTTCTACCAGGACCACGCTGCCCCTCAATCTTCCCCATCGGTATCAGCTGGAGCAGACTATACTTATCGCCCCGCAGAACGTGACCCAGATATGAAATCTTACGGACCTTAACGTCCTTCAGCAGCTGTCTACTGCAATTGGCTCTCCTCAAAACCTCCGAGTTGCTGACCAAATTTGTCCATGGTATGAGAAGCATTCTCCTGTGCAACCACATCTCGAATGCCTCCAACCGGTTCATAGTGTGCACTTTCAGGGTCCAAGTTTCTGAGCCATACAGCAGCACAGACCACACATAGCACTTCAACATTCTCTGCCTGAGTTTCAAATATATTGTCATTGCAGAATATTGATCTCATTTTGTTGAATGAACTACGGGCTGCTTCAATCCTGCACTTCACTTCCACATCTGGGTCCACAGACGATAGGTATATTTACATAATAATATATACAGTAAATATCTATATAAATAAAAGTGAGTTGATCATGTATGTTCCCCCATAACTTGAGAACGGCTGAACCGAATTGGTTGATTTTTTTTGTTGTGTTCGCAATTATCAGGAGACTGTTTGCATGAAAGAAAATTTTTGGAAAATCCAACGGAAATGTCGGAAATTTTCATTGTATTTTTGAATGAAAGTGACGTTTGTGTGACAGTTCCGCTGTCACGTATTGCCATAACGAAAAAAAAAATTTAATCACCCTGGCGATGCCGGTTAGGAATATTAGACATTAGAAATTAACAAAAACACTGTTTACTTTTCACTATTGATTAATTACTCGAGTACTTTCTTCAAGTTAGCTTGACATTTTCAAGAAAATATTTTAATGTTTTTCATGTTCTCTATAGTTTGCATGTTTATTGCACGCAGCTGGTCTGCTGACTACCCCACTTGTGAGATATGCCGTAATGGCATAGGAGTAATAGTTGTGGTTCTTATTTTTTTCTATACTCACATCAAAGCAGCATACATTGTGGTTTGTTTGTACGAGTCGTCTTTTTCAGTAATTTTTATTTTCTCAACCTTTAGGTTCATTTCGTACATGCGTTGGCTGGCTAAAGGGAAGGATTCAAAGTATTTGTCAAGAAGAGGAGTCAGTTCGGAGCTAGAACATGATACAGGGAGGCACAGTCCAATAGTAATTAAATTCTGTAACAGAAAACAATTAAAAACAAGTAATTATTATCATATGATTTTCTTAAAAAGTCCCCCTGTACTGAGACCATAACAGCTTTTACCCAAGGCAATCTAAGCAGGAATCAAATAAAGCAATTTCCAAAATGAAACACTATATAGTTATTCCACTATTGACTTTATTTATTTTTGCGAGCCGGCTTTCAATAGCTTCCGCTCTCATCGTCAGGCAAAAGTAAAGCTCTTGAAAGCCGGCTCGCAAAAATAAATAAAGTCAATAGTGGAATAACTATATAATTATCGTGTTTCATTTTAAAAATTATTAATATAAACTTCCACCAAGAACCGTCGGTAGATAAATTAAACAAAGAAAGCAAGGCAGAAAAAAATACAAAAGAAATAGGTATCATCTAAATGAAACAAACAACAGAATCAAAGGAATACAAATGTAAAGAAAACACTTATATTTTAGTACGTACATAGCGAGTCGGCTGATAAGAGCTTCTGCTCTCATCAAAAGGCTAAATACCTACTTACTTAACGTTTAAATTAAAATTTACGAGAGACTGTAGCCTAACATTTCTCGATTGAAAATTACAATATCGGGCTACTGACTACATTAATCAATGCCATTATCTCTACATTATTAAACCATGAAAGGCGACTGGATATTCTAACAAACTGAGGCGGGGGTCATAAAAGGGACATCTAGTTCAGAGTTTCGGGGTTCAACTTGCCAAGCAAACAATGGTCAACATTAAATTGGATGTGAACAGGGCACGACAGATGTGCAGACCATATAATATGTATGCACCGATGGGATTTGTCGGGTTTGTCCTCTAGTTCTGATGGTAAATATGGCTCACAATGCCAAGTAATGAAATAGATTATGGAATGTCCTCTGTATGGCTTTCAGTGTAGTTTTGGGGACCTAGATGAAGTGACTACCGATGCAGCCAACTGGCTGAGCAATCTTCCGTTTATATCTATTTATCGTGTCGTAGCTCAGAAAAACCAACCAACGTGATCTCCAGTACTGTGCAAAACGCACAGCAGGTGGAGATGCGTCAAAAATATCCTCCATAGTGCATATTCCGTTGAGTCTGTGGGGTCATAATACCAAATGCATTTAAAATACTATCTCAAATTAATTGAACTTACTTCATTCCACCAATCGATCTTCTGTTGTACAGAGGAATTGTGAGTAGCATAAACGACAAAGTAAGCAAGCTTGAAAGGAGGTTCCGAGTCATTTCTCTTCGGTATAATGAACGGTGATACATTGAGAGGGATCTGCTTGTTGTAGAAACGACATTGAGATCTTGATCCTAGCCAGAATGTCCCTCTCCACATAAGACCCGTACTTGGAGTTCCACTGGCATCGTGTACTGAAATCAAACAATAGGTACATTTTAAACCTATCGCAATCTACTGTGCGACGTATATTCGATATCTGTTATGTGGTGTTCATATTTGGCGAATATCGCCAGCAGGGCTACTCTTGACAAAACTAAACACGATCTTAACCCAGATAATCCTGAATTTTTTTTTTCATCCGAAATTCATAATTTTTGGATATGTTGTTGAATTTGGTAAAAAAATAATGTTGTAGAAGAAGAAATGAAAAAATATATTTTTTAAAGAGTTTTATTGAAAAAAATAAAGTGTCCTTTTAAAAGGACAATAGTAATATCCACTACCTAAAAAACATTGTATGGGAAACATAAAGTATTGAGGTGGGATTCATTTTACAATGTGGTTTTTGTGTTTATATATCTAATTATCTGTTGGATCATGTGGTTTTACATGATGATGTGTGAAGTGGACATTGAGAAAGTAGTTTTTTTTTATTATTTTCCGTGATATGGAATGAAACAATCGATGTGCAGTGTAATATTGCATTTTTTAGAATATATATTATGCGCTGGTATTTTCTGTGACACTCTCTTCAACGGGTTTCCTTTTCTTGATTCATTATAAAATTATCAAGTCTGTCAGAGCGGAAATCAATATTTTTCAAATTGGAAGGTCTAGGTCTTTCTTTTGTTTGAAAGATTGCAATATACTGAGAACAACACGTCTTCTAAATGTTAATTGATCAAGTTTTTCACCTTTGTATCAATGTAGTTGCCAGGAATTTTGCATTGCAACGTCATTAAAGGAGACCCACCGTCCACCCGGATACCGCAGAAGTCTGAGGACTTCCATTTATCCGAATTCTACACTTAACAAATCTTGTCCACACCGATGTCCCTCTAGCCGAGAGAAGCAAACAAAATCATAAAATGTTTACATAATTATGTATACATATATATATGTAAAAGAAAACAATAACAATAAAACAAACAAAAAAAAAATATATCGCCAACTGTATACCTTCTTTCTCAGATTTTTCCTCCTCAAGGATTGTTAATATGTCGTTTAGTGATAACGAATCTCTAAAATAGAAAAAAAAACATAATTATAAAGTACATAATATATTAGATAAGATTTTTAATAATGTCTTTAGTAATTTTTAATGCTAATCGATATGAAGTGTAAACATATTTTGTGACAAAAAGTCGAAGAAATATAACTTGTCTTTATTACGTACACCTGTAAAATAGCATACGTATGTTACTATTGTCCATTTAAAAGGACACTTAAATTTAACATTACGAAATTATCACATATTTTCAAATATAATTTTTTTTATAATTCAATCGTATTTTAACAACATTTAAGTACATAAAAATAAAGCATGCATGTATTTTTTAATTAATATAAAAAGGTTATTTACCGTTTTTTATCCAAAGGTGGCGGCGACATCAACCCAAAATCTGTAGCACTATTTTAAATTCCAAAAACTCGACCCCTCGTCACAAAACAATGCTCAAAACTGTTTCATGATGCAAGTTAATTCATTAGCTATGCAAATGGACTAGTACGACTGCTTAGGAACAAAACAAATTAA
Source organism: Athripsodes cinereus (assembly GCA_947579605.1). Taxonomy (NCBI): domain Eukaryota; kingdom Metazoa; phylum Arthropoda; class Insecta; order Trichoptera; family Leptoceridae; genus Athripsodes; species Athripsodes cinereus. Next base: position 16,361,704 of record OX388325.1, on the reverse strand, counting down.
AGATATATCCATTTATATCGAGGTACTACTACTGTCCTTTTAAAAGGACAATAGTATTATCTGGGTTAATCTAGTCTTGATCTTGATCATACGACGCACGAAGTGACTATTGGCCAAAAATACACGCAAACCGATCCCGCGTTAGCGGTAGTGCGGTGTTTTTGACCATAGTCCCTTCGTGCGTCGTATGATCAAGATCAAGACTAGATTAAGATCGTGTTTAGTTTTGTCAAGAGTAACCCTGCAGGACTCCAAAATATCGTCAGCCATTTGAACCTTGTGAACAAAATGACAGCTAGTCTGAAACGATAAAAACTGGTTAAAACGATATCGTCTCAAGTTGACCAACTTTCAACTTTTTTCTTTGGTGGAACGATTCGCGCATGCGTAGACGTGCGCCGCGTCCGTATCTATGGTAAAAACTTTATAACCTATAAATTTTATGTTTCCCGCTTTGTGAAAGTTGTTATCCTTGTTGTTGGTTTGTGGCGCTTGTTTCCTTAATTAAAAGGCGCCTTATAACCTCTATTGAAACATTTTCAACAAATTATAAACACTTCGCGATCTCCACCTGGACGTTCGCCATTTCGAAAACAACGTTAAAATCAAAGTGCATCTGACAGATCGTATCTATATTGGTGGACTGTGTGAACAGGTGTGACGATCAATGAGCGTCGAACGAATTTTGTTTTTTATACAAGCGAAGTTCGCCTGATGATATTAGCCAAATGTGAATACCACTTTACCTTGTCTTGATCTTAATTATACGACGCGTGAAGTGACTATAATGAAATTTTTTATTACATGCATACTCAATCTCGCGGCAGCGGTTGCACGGTAGTAGCAGCGCAGTATTTTTGACTATAATCAAAAATACGTGCATACCAATCTCGTGGTAGGTTAGTGTTTTTGATTATAGTCCCATCGTGCATTTAGGATCAATACAAGATTAAGATCATATTGTCTCAACATTTGTACGTTATTATTGATTGTATAAAATATGTATTATTTGTATTTAGATTGTGTCAATGCTGATTTAAAAATGACATTGGTTAACTCGTAGATCATATTTCTATTTATATTCTACGCTTTATTGATTATCGTATTTTATTAATTTCGCTTACTATCTATTACTGTTGGAATTAGGCCAGATTCTATCCTGGGAAATGTGATCGGGATTAATTAAAAACACGTAGAATCGGAGAGAATGCAGTTTATTCGCAGAAGTTGAATTAACAGAGAGAGTGATGTATAGATTACAATGGCTTATTATAGATAAAGGTGACCATAAACAAAATTCTATGACACTCAATTATTAAGGTGTGCTTACATGTTCTAACAATTACCTAGTCATAATCTTTAATATTATGTTCTATTGACCACAATTCATTTACATACTGACATTAAATCTTACTATACAATGTTTTAAATTATAATATTCAATACATTATCCCTATATTAGCAATAAAATTTACAATGACATTATTTTAATATTTTTGTTTGTTGTAGGTATATTTATTACCTCACCAATACTAATGTATGTATTTTTACCTCTATTATTAATAGTTCTTGAATTGACATAGGCATAATTTATTACTTTGCATTATGTTTTCATTCATATAATATTGTTTTCAGAGTAACTACCTATTCGTCATCATCATCATCTCTGTCGGTCACTCAATCCTGAGGATCGTGACCATCATGTTTGGTTCTCTAAACCATCTGTCTCCATGTTGAGCGATCCTCCGCCATGTGTAAGGCCCCATGTGAAGTGAGGTAATATGTATATTTAAATTATTCAAATTAGGCTTAGCGCATACATACAGCTGTAGCATCGACTAAACTGTTTTGTCGAGTTGTGTACTTTTCGTGATTTCTACTCAACTAAACAGTTTAGTATTTTTTACAGTAACAATTTTTTTATCTCCTCAAATCGACCACTCTTTATTCAGCAACGCTCGAGTTAAGGTGTTTACAAACAATGTCAATTAACAAGAAAGTTTTTGTTTGTGTTTTGCTTTATAGAAATTTTAAGAGAGATAAAAAAAGAAGGCACTGTCTACATCCTGTACTCAGTAATAGGTTATCTAGTGGAATATTTCATACGTTACATTCGAAGCTAAAAGAGCACCCAGACAAGTTTTACAAATATAATAGAATGAGCGAAGGAACGTTTATTGAAATAATTTTATTCGTGGGTCCTTTTATAAAACGCCAAGATACAAGATGGAGATGCGCCATATTAGTCGATCGTCTGCGCACATCAATACAATGCAATACAAATTAGTTGTCCAACTTTTAAATCAAAAGCAAATCGATAAAGCTTTTTGACTTTTTTGTCGAGCAACTATCGAGTTGACAGTATGTGCGCTTTAATATATTCTTTCAAATATATGATACACAACAAAACAGTTGTTCAACTAAAAATTGTATGTATGCGCTAGCCCTTAAGTTATCTTACTGCATCGATTACACTTATATTACCTATTGAGCTGAAATGGTCGAACTATGATTTAATACTAGGGCCAATTCTGAATCTTAATGAACTAACTAAACTAATAGTTGATTAATATAAGTTATTATATAGTATTTAGCATTATTCATGAACTATAAACAACTATAAACTCGAGAACCACCAAGTGCAAACGGTAAAATCTATGGGACAAACTAATATTAGTCAGTGATGCCGCAATACAAAATGTTTTTCACGTTCCGATTTACACTTCTGGCAACACTTTAATAGTTGTCGCGCGTGAAAATTGTGAAATGTCAGATTTGCCGATATATTTTGGCGTTCGTATTTGCGTCGGTGGTGGTATAATTTTACAATTTATACATGATAAGAGTTGCGAGGGCCCTAAAAATATATTTTTTTACTTTTAATTGAAAAAACAACTTAACACTTCCAAAATAAAGCAATATTCTGCGGCAAAATGAAAGCAACTGATAATATTCGCACATTAAAAGTCGCTAATAAAATTCTGCCAAATTCAACTTATTTTAGTCGTCGGCTGTCAACTAAAATTTCATTCTGAATACGAAATCCATAGAGCGACGAAATTTATAGTTGTACTAAGGTGTCAAAATGAACTAATTAACTAAATTAGTACGGAAAACTGTGAATACGAATTAGAACTAATTATCATGACTCAACTATCTCCTCACACTTAGTTGACTTAGTTAGTGCAACTAAACTATTTTATGATTCAGAATTGGCCATATTATTGATATAATGAACTTATTTCTTTTTTATTATTTTTTCTTCTGTTTGTGGTTATTTGGAATGTATGTCAAAAAAATAAGTCAAAGGCCAACGCCGTGAATTAATAAACAGATAGAATATAAAAATAAAATACCTTTACTTTTTGCGCTGTTGTATCGATTGAATAAATATAATGAATACCCTTACGATATCTCTCACAAATAACATACATAGACAATTTACACAGATCGAAATAGTCACAAACAAAGATTAATCTTGTATTATGGGTACTAACGTGACGATACACATACAAATAAAATGCATTAAATACATATACATGTAACACCCAGACCCAGGACAATTTGAAAAAGGTCTTTTTTTTCACTTTGCCCTGGCCGGGAATCGAACCCGGGACCTCGTGACTCAAAGGCAAGAGCGTAACTTCCGCGCCACACCGGCCGACAAATTGGGTAGAAAAGGGTAAAAAATGGGGTAGCCAGTCGCTGCATGTAGTGATCATGCAGATTATCATCTCTAAGCCATTGAAAAAGTAAGACGTTCTGAATGGGTAGCATATCTCATCAAGGCTTAATGGGCCACTTGCAGTTTTTTTTTATTACATAAAATTGTAAATTAGTATGAAAGAAACACAACCACAATTTATTTTAATTTTTCTTGCACCATTTTCTTAGATATTGGCTTTTAAAAATTGAATTTTCTCGGAGTGATCAAAAACGATATGGCGGCGCTATGACGTCACGGAGTCCCATGCGTGTATGAGATTATAATCTGTGGTGCGAAATTTACTATGATTCACGGGACTTCGAAACGTCATCAGCTGTCAAAAACCATTTAGATTTAGAGTGTTTTGCCAAACGTCAAAAATTTTGGGTTTTATTTTTGGAAATTCTCCATAATTTAGATATTTAATTTTTTTTAACTGATATACCTACTTGTGTTTTCCGACCTCAAATTTACTTAATTCGGTCATTTTTATTAAAATCCCCCACGACTGCAAGTGGTCTATTGTAGATGTAAATTGACTCAATTGCGACATTTAACGATCAACTGAATTTTACAGGACACTCGAAATTAAAAAAAAAATAAAAACGAAGAGAGACCCACCTCTACTCGGATATCTCAGGCGTCGTAAGCTCATATTTATCCGCACATTCAAAATAACATTGTCCTCACGAGGGACCATTGGGCAGGTCTGAAGGGCCAGCCGGTCAAAACCGCCGTCGTGGGAAACTGTTATACTACTTTCTCTTCAATTTCCCTTTTGGGCGATAATAATGTTAAAAAAATAAAATAATAAGATAAAAGAAACAATGAGAGAAAAAATAACATAAACAGTAAAACAAAAAATAAACTTAATAATAAAAGGTAAAAATGGAGACTGTGGGAGGATAAAAGAAGTGTAGGAAGACCCCAAAAAGATGGGTTGACGATATTGTCCAGATGATGGGAAAACAGTTATATCGTGTTGCTTGAGACAAGAAAATGTGGAAAAGTTGTAAAGAGGCATATATTCAGCAGTGGAGAGAAGAAGGCTAGTAGTAAGTATGTATATAATAAAAGATGTATACAAATAAGTTAGTACAGAAAAAAGTGGAAAACCTATTTGTCATCGGAAATACCACAGGTTAATCTGAATTTCTTACCTAGTACAGCCCATCTTGTATTATTTCTCAAGGCTTCAGTTATGTCTCCCAATTCCTTGTAACAGAGACTATGTCTTCTCTCTGTCTCTTCAGACCTGTGTCCTGATTCAAGGGCTGTAACGCCAAGTCCATAAACAATGGAAGTTGATTTTAAATGATCATATTCACTGTTTACACCACTCGCAAGAACACAGTAAATAATGCATAAAAAGAAATACGAGCGCAAATACATCTTACAGACACTAGTCACCAAGCAATGAAAAGGATTAAATTATAATTTTGTATCGATATAAAAGTATCTACTCTAAAAAAGAAAATGAGAAGGATAAATTATGAGTTTATGTAAATTTAATAATATGCATAGACAATTCACAAAGATCGAGCTAGTTTCAAACTAAGATATGAATCTTGTTTTATGGTACCTAATAACGCGACGACACACATTTAAAATGCATCAAAACACATGTGACACCCAGACTCATGACAATGTTAAAATAACCTATCTACCCGGATATTTCAGGAGTCAAATGACCCCTATTTATTTGATTGAACTAATGACCAGTGTCATTTTTCAAATTCTCTCAAGTCCATCAGTACCATTAAGCCAGTATTGACATCTCCGACCCTACCACGTCAGTGAGCGATGAACCCTGTTAACCTAACAGATCCCATCTTGAGACTAAAGAAAAGTTGAAAATGATCATTCTTCATTTTGCCCAGGCCGACAATCGAACCAAGGACATATCATGACTCAAAAACAAGAGCGTTCCTCCACGCCACACTGGCCATCTTTCACGCCAGCTTTCATAGTTTATAAAAATGTATGCATAAAAAATATACACATAAACATGATGTTTTTTTTTGTATACTACGTAGAAGGATATCCACCATCCGCTCAGATGATGAGGACCGCAGATTTCTGGGAACTTCCGTTTATCCGAAACTCGACAAACTTACCAAATCTTGCCGACACTGGTGGTGCTATATTTAATATCTTCAAAAGAGAGGATAATTGTCGCTAGTTTTCTGCTGCATCTACATAATATTATATAACATAACATAACATGTATAGACAATTCACACAGACCGAGCTAGTCCCAAACTCAGATATGAATCATGTACTATGGGTGCTAAAACAACGACACACCCAGGTCGTTGTTTTAGCACCAGGACAATCTGAAAAAGTTCATTCTTCATTTTTGCCCTGGCCGGGAATCGAACCCGGGATCTCGTGACTCAAAGGCAAGTGCGTTAGCCTCCGCGCCACACCGGTCGTCTATATATAGGTTCCCGTGGCTTTAAATATTTTTTTCGTGTATCCAAACATGACGAGCAGTAATGCCTCTTCCCTATCACTCTATCCCGTCCCTATCAACTCAATATCCGAATCATATCGCGTATCTGGTATCGGGTATTGTTTATCATAATATATTCAAACCCTAGCAGTTATTTACACGCATTCAAACACAACGCTCCTCTCGCATCCACTCATTCTCCTGATATCCTCATTCGCCACTCTCTTACTCGCAACGTTTCACCAACCATTCTTCTCAGTGATCGCATCTCATGGATTAACCTGTGGACTATCTGCATAATATAATAAACAACACTTAGAGAACGTAACGAAACAATATTTAAATATTATATTTCACAATATTTCATACGTTATTTAGAACGTCTTTTCCACCACACCGACACTGTAACAATTCAATACAAAACGTTTGTTTGCTATACTTAACTAATTTATTTTTATGAATGTCATTATTTATTAAGTGTTCTTTTTTTGTTCTCGAACAGATAACACAAATAATAACCGAAGATATGGTTATAAACCACATACATTTAGATTGAGGCAAATGTATAAATAATACATTGATATATACCTACATATGTATGTATGTAATTTAAGTACGGTACCTAAGTGTTTTTTGCAAAATGATCACTTTTTATATTATTAATTTATGTCACACTCACAATGGAGGATGTTTAATTTGAACAGTGTGTTAGTCATGAACTGAACGGTTACTCTTGATAAAATCTAAATACGACCTTTATCTAAATCGTACGACGCACGAAGTTACTATTATGGGGTGTTCACATTTGGCGAATATCGCCAGGGCACCAAAATATCGCCAGCCATTTGAACCGTGTGAACAAAATGACAGCTAGTCTGAAACGATAAAAACCAGTAGAAACGATATCGTCTCGAGTTGACCACCTTCCAACTTTTTCGGCCGATTGAACGATTTGCGCATGCGCAGGTGTGCGGCGTTCGTATCTATGGTAAAAACTTTATAACCTATAAATTTTATAATGTTTCCCGCTTCGTGACAGCTGTTATCTTTGTTGTTGGTTTGTGGCGTTTGTTTCCTTAATTAAAAGGCGCCTTACAACCTCTACTATAACATTTTCGACTAAAAATAAACACTTCGCGATCTCCATCTCGACGTCCGCCATTTTGAAAACAGCATCAAAATCAAAGCGCATCTGACAGATCGTTTCTAAATCGGTGGACTGTGTGAACAGGTGTGACGATCGATGGGCGTACGGCGAATTTTGTTTTTTCGCCTGACGTTATATTTTGAAATTCGCCTGGCGATATTCGCCAAATGTGAACACCCCATTAGTCAAATATACGTGCATACCAATCTCGCGGTATTTTTGACCATAAACCCTTCGCGCGTCGTATGATTAAAATCAAGACTTAAATCCTTCAGTGCTCCTAATGTGAATTTTCATTAAAGTACTTCTCTAAAGTAGCATTCACATTGCTTCACTTTGGATGATCATCCAGAGTGTCAGGGTCAAACCTGTTCATCGAAAGTGAACACGTCTGTTCACACGTCTTGCTCATCCTATGCTTTCACTGTCATGTCAACACTCTCACTCATGTTGTATGTAGTTTGACGTATTTTCGTATAAAAATAATTCAACAAATTCAAAAATAAAAATAACACTTAAAATAAATTAATATAGCTATCGACTGCACAATAATTTTGTACATGATTCTTACATTCAATACAAATTCATAGAGAATTAAACAAATAATAAGATAAAACTTGTTTATGGTCGTTTCAGTGAAAGGTCCTTTCATCAAAATTATGACGAGAGGTAATCTCTTTCCTCCGTCATCGCTAGTGATCACTAGCGATGAAACGCCTGTTCACACCTGTTCATCTTGGAGGATCATCCGGAGTGATCACTGAAAGTGAACAAATGTGAACGTAAAAAAAAAAACAAATTCATCGTATCGGTACGTGAGTAGTACAATTTAAAAAAAAATATAAATTAAACATTACCATTTTCTTTTCCTGTAGTCTTTAGACTTTAGAAACGTCTTTTTTTCTAGTGAATATGTCTTTGTTTCTGCTAATACTGGTTTAATTAATGTGTTATTTTATTTGGATTCTTAACATACTGATTAATTTCTCTTTCCTCCATTGTCAGTGGGAAGCAGACTAATATTCCAACATCCTGCTGACCCTTTGGTCCTGATCCACTAGCGACAGGTGTTCCGGCTCCGGTCTTTCGATCTCTAATGTTGATAATGACCTGGGAAATCGAAAGATGTGTCTCAAATCCAACCAGACATCTCGATTGGTGAGCCATGTTTACATAACTTCTCCAAAAAGGTATATCATTCCAATTTACACTGATATTTACATAGAACATTTTTTGTTTTGTTTAACCGGACTTGAGCAGATGACAAAATAAAGCTTTTTGTTGTCTCGGAGAGGACAGCTTTCATGTTTTATACATGCAGCTGGTTTGCCGTGATGGTATAGTAGAAGTTGTAGTTATTTCGCTGGTTTCTTGTCTTGTTTCGCCACTTGGTTCTGTCGAGTGCATCCTCGTGAAAAACTTAACAATGATCAATGATCTTCATTATAGATCTTTAATATAGACTGGAAAATTAAAGGAATAATTGGTAGTGCTACCAATCAAATTCTTCGATATAATTTCATATCAATCAATCCTAATCGAGCGTTGGTCCAAAGAGATATGTTCACATCCCCACTTGAAAGATATGCCACGTTGATGTAGACATTTGTTGAAATATACCAAATTGTGAATTTATGTCTAGAATTTAAATAGGATAATGCATTATTATTTTACATTTAATGTTTTGTAAGCTTTTTCTGTTCAAAATCTATGTTCAATAATCCGGGAATAAATACAGATAAATAGATTCTCCAGCATACAGTATCCATACGGAGTATCCCAGAACATTACCTACACGTGAAGCTGTCATTGTGGTTTATAAGAGAGATTTTCAGGGCCTTCGACATGTCTCCTGGCAGCTTAATTGGACAAAGTACACCTCGTGAAAAGGTAGGGTTGCGGAACCAATCAGAAACCTCGATTGGAGAACCATGTCTTCACAATGCAACATTGTGTAAAATCTTATCGGAAGAAGTGAGAGAGGTGTCCCAACGCTTACGAATTGGCTCTAGGCTGGCTTAAGTGATCACTTTCGGTGTTCATGGACAACGTTCACCAATTCCACCATTCTCACTGTCACAATGTAAGATCCACCAATTGAGAGACGCTTTATGCAAACCTAAGAAGCAACCATCTTTTTGGGATCTCATTTTTCAAATCTCAAATGGATCTCCCGTCTAAATGGCGCCCTAACAATTAAGTTCAATACTTTATCGGCTGCTTGTTCTACCAGTCAGCAACAAATGTTTAGAATATTTAGTAATTTTTTTATTCATAATATATGTTAAATTTGCAGATTTGAATGAAGTTCTGAACGAATAATGGTACTTAACTGTTGTATTGTAAATAAATTCAAAGATCCCGTGTAAGCACACTGTGTAGGTATAATGTGCTCACGTCGATAATGTATGACAAAATATTACCTGAATATTGGAGAAAAAGAACGCAATGTCCAAAAATTTCTTTTCGATATTTTATTTTTATTTTATTTATCCAGTAAGGAGCAGACAGTTGAAAAAATTAGTACAAACATTAAAAGACAGCAACGAGCAAACCAATTAAGATCCCTTTCTTACCAATCTAATAAACATAAATTTGAAACTTAAAATGTAAAAACACATAAAAATGATAAAATGTATAAAATGTAAACGTGTTAAAAAATGTAAAAAATGTATAAAATGAAAAAAATGAAAAAAAGTATAAAATGCAAAATGTATTGTAATTTGTGACAGATTAAAGTTCTTTCAGTACAAATACCTTTGCCACTTCTTACAATATTAATTATTGTATGCATTTAAGACATGAAACTACCATGTTAATATTTTGTTACCATTTTTTGGTTCTGTATCATCGCTGTTAGCATCAAAATGCGAACCTAGATGTGGCCAGTGTCACTGAATTTATTTTCTCGCTGAGCGGGTGAGTCGACAGGTATATTAATCGATGTTATTTTTACAATTAACCATTATATGCGGTTATGCTATGTAATTTACATATTTAACCGCAAACAATAATTGGTAATTGAAGGCTGATTATTACAAAGACGCTAAGTGTCTGGAGCATAAAACCAAGAAAATGTGAGTAAAAGAAAGGAAAACAGCAGAGCACTTTTGGAGACCCCTTCCTGGAGTAATAACTCATTTTTGAAAATTTTGATACATAGCACCTTTGTAATAACCAGCGTTCAATTGTAAAAATAACATCGATAAATATTAATATGTTGTTCTTCTAACGTAACATTACTATCAAGGATGATGACACCTTATTTCGGGGGTCACCAAACTACAGTGTCATCAACATACTGAAGTAGTCATTACGTCCCTAAGGCTTCAAAGCTTGGAGACCTCTGCCTTATTTGGTAGTTTCTTCAATCAGGTCTTCGATTAATATAAATTTATATCAATCGTACAAAGGGCTTAATCATAATTTTTTGCTTAAAACTCGATAGTTCTTGAATATTTTCTCTTGAATTTTTATGACAGTAAAAAACTACATTACAATAAATTCACAATAATTTGACATTTCCTTTATCCGACAATTTTTTGCTTCTCTTAAGAAATTTTACTAATGTTATTTGGATCCCTTGTTCTTAGCACAGTCGATATGCTTGTATCGCGAAAGTGGAGTAATTATATAGCGACTCCAGCACAGAAAAATATTAACGAAATTTCACAACGAATCATTGGTACGTACTATCAAATTAGGACAAAGATTCATTAGTACGAATCTATAATATTAACTTTTCGCAAACAAATCATTTGCCCTGCCAATTTCTAATTGCCTAAATGAAATTTTAATTTAATTATTAACTTAGAAGTTTGCCAATTTGATCTAATATCGACATAATACATTTTCTCTCTATCTCACAGAATACCTATATATCTTAGTAACGTAATTGTAATGAGGTAACATTAATTATAATTTAGGATAAATTTCATGTTAATTCAAATTAAGCATTAGTAGTCTACTAATTATGCACTTTTTATCATAATATGTATGAAGTACGTCTTTACATCAATAGGTTAAGGTGTACTTGTAAAAAATGATTTTATATATCTAATAAATAAACTTCTTCAAAGGGATAAAGGTTAACAAAAAGTAAAACTGTGCAAAATACAGTTGAAAAAAATGAGTAAGAAGAGTCTCAATGAAAGCCATGAAATTTGGTCCAACAGCATAGGGTTGAAACACGCGAAAGAACTGATGACAGGGTACTCGCGGAAATTCACCACAAAAGTTCTAAAACTTAAAAAAAAAACAAATAAGGATTCTAACCAGGACCTTGATGGGACAATGCAGACTAAGGAAACACATGACTAAAATTGGTCTGTCAGATACCCCAGTCTGCAGATTTTGTTCAGAGGATAATTTATTTTTATTTATTTATTTCAATTTTACAGGATACATACAGTTGATACAAAAAATACAATGGTCTATAACATATTTAGCAATAAGCAAACCAGTGAAGATCCCTATATTACCCTTATGTGCTCCACAAAACATACCTACTTAACTAAACACAACAGATAAAATCAACAAACAACAATTACAATAGAATAGAGTAAATTATGTTAACAAAATTAATAGAATAATGCTCACAAAGCATAAAACATAAAAATATCATATAAAATCTCTCAAAAAAAATTAAAAACATAAAAATATTATATAAAATCTCTCAGAATTTAAAATTCAAAATTTTTAATAATGAAACATTCGCTCGCAAACGAAGTCACATCCTCAGATTCACATCCTGGACCATTGCCGGACTCTGAGAAAGTAAGGCTTCTCACACCGAGACAAATAATTGTGAGTTACGTGACGCACCTAGGTCTTGAGAGTGAGATATGTATGCTGATAAATATCATATGTATGCTGATGATCTACAAATTTATGCACACTTCCCCGCGAACAACTGTGCCTCAGGGATCAACCAACTGAATAATGACTTAACATCTATTTTCAATTGGTCCACTGCTAATGGTCTACTCCTCAATCCCTCAAAAACTCAGGCTATCATTATAGGTAGTAAGCGCAAAATAGATAAACTTTCACATGATGATGTGCCTCCCCTTTCTCTTGGCAATTCAGTTGTGCCGCTAACTAAAACCGTAAAGAATCTCGGAGTCACATTTGATCAACATCTTTCTTGGTTACCCCACGTGAAAAACGTGAGCAGTAAAATTTTCGCGAGACTGCACTCATTCAAAAGACTCCAATCATTTCTTCCTCAAAATACAAAACGCATGATAGCTCAAACATTTCTCCTTCCAATCCTATACTACGCAGACTGTACCCTTTCCGATACCTCTGAGGAACTCAATGGTAAATTGGATAGGTTGCAGAATGCATGTATACGATTAATTTGTGTATGGTTTAAAAAAATATGACCATATTTCCAAATTTCGAGCAGAACTTAAATGGCCAACATACAAACAATCCCGCGATCTACATATACTCTACTTTCTGCACAACATCCTAAAGCACAATTCCCCTCAATACCTTTTTAAGCGTTTTGAATACCTGTCTTCACATGGACGTCCTCTGAGATCTCAGAATAACCAGTTACTTGCCGTCCCTGCCCACACCACAATCTTCTTCAGTTCATCATTTACGACCCATGCAATTAGAATGTGGAATAATCTACCTTGCAATATTAGAAATTCCTCTACGCTACACGTTTTAAAGAATAACCTAAAATCCATAGACTTATCCTAAAAAGTTCCTCCCCGTGCCTTTATCCTTCATTTTATAGTATTTATTAGAGGAAACATGACATATATAATGTTCTACTTAGGGCTAAGAATGTAATTAGTTATAATTAAATTTAGTATTAACTGTTCACATTTAGTATTAATTACACATTGTCAACATAGTATCACACATTATTTTGGTTAGCTGGAAGATATTGCCTCCAGGCAATAAGCTCGCCAATTGCTCATGATTTTTTTTTCTGATCAATAAAGTGTTCTTATTATTATTATTATGACACAGAAGGATGTCACAATAGATCTACTATCGTCGCAATGACACAAGGAATGCAAGGTCCCTTTCATTTTACTTAGAAAAAAGGGAATCTCAATGCTTACGAATTGTCTCTAGGCTAGTTTAAGTGATCACTTTCGGTGTCAATTGATAACGTTTATCTACTACTACTACTACTACTATACCATCACGGCACATCCCACAAGTGGGGCAACCAGCAGACCAGCCGCATAACGTTTATCAATTTTGCCAATTTCCCTGTAACTCCTTAAGCAGTGGTGTGATGTGACAGCGCTTGTTCTCTCTGTAAATTGTCCTGGCAGCAGCATTTAAGACCATCTGGAGACGATTTAGAAGGATCTGGGGCAGTTTTAAATTATAATATATTAAATTACTTTCGTATATAATTAGTTTTAAAGATTTATGATATTATACTTTAAATAACACACAGTTTACTTTTCACTAAGATTTATTCTAACCTCGAGCGCTTTCGTCAATGTTAATGAATTGACATTTTCAAGAGAACTAAACTAAAAAAACAAAAGTTAATGTCTTACAATGAGTATTATACAAAAGAGGGGGGGGTAGGGTAGGGTGGGCGTGTATGATAGCAGGATTAGTGGATAGGGGTGGAGTTGGGATAATTGTACTAGGAAGAATGACTCATGGGTTTTAATAAAGGAGAAGGTGAAGAGATTTGAATATTTACAATGTTGCCATTTAAATTATGTCTATAAATTTCGAGTGTTTCCAGAGCAATTAATTTACTGTAACGGTTCTCTGAATGTAAGACCTTTACATTTTGTACATCAAATGAATGGTTGTACTCTATACAATGATCTGACATCTCCGAATTTCCGGTCAGCCCTCTGAAAGCTCTGAAATGCTCTTTGACACGGGTGTTTATAGATCGACTAGATTGACCAATGTATTTAGCATCACAGTCGCTACAGTCGATACAATAAACACCACTGCCATTGATTTTATTATTTACATCCTTACAGTTAAACAGTAACTTATTTAAATTATTAGTAGTGTAAAAGGCTGAATTGAATAATGGTTTAGTCAATGTATGTAGCTTATTAGAATTATTTCCAGTATATAAAATTTTTCTCCAAGGTTTGTCGTTATTTTTTATGTTAACAGAATAAATATATTTTTTAATCATAGTTTTTTTTTGTTTATTTTTCAACATGTTATCTACAATATTTATATCATAACCATTATTTTTTGCAATAATTTTTATTGTCTCTAATTCTTTGTTAAATTCATCCTTCTCTAAGGGTATATTTAACAAACGGTGTAACATAGAGTGAAAAGTTGACATCTTATGACTAATGTGGTGATTGGAAGACATGTGGATAATATTGTCTGCATATGAAGACTTTCTATAAATACCAAATTTAAATTTATTATCAATGATCATTATTTTTAAATCTAAGAAATTAAGTACTTTATCTTGTCCTATTTCTAAAGTGAATTGTAAATTGGAATTTAAGGAATTCATAAAATTCAAGAATAAGTTCAATTGTCTAACAGTACCGGTCCACACACATAAAATATCATCCACATATCTAAAGTAAGTAAATATATATTTTAATAAATGGTTATCGGATGAGAACAGAGTCTTTTCAAACTGATCCATGTAGATCTCAGACAAAAGTGGCGATATTTGATTACCCATCGGAAGAGAATCTAATATTTTAAAAAATTTACCATCAAATTTGAAATAACTCTGTTCCATACACAAATGTAACAAATCCATAATATTTTTTTTCTTTTTGGGATCTATTAATTAATTGCTCTGGAAACACTCGAAATTTATAGACATAATTTAAATGGCAACATTGTAAATATTCAAATCTCTTCACCTTCTCCTTTATTAAAACCCATGAGTCATTCTTCCTAGTACAATTATCCCAACTCCACCCCTATCCACTAATCCTGCTATCATACACGCCCACCCTACCCTACCCCCCCCTCTTTTGTATAATACTCATTGTAAGACATTAACTTTTGTTTTTTTAGTTTAGTTCTCTTGAAAATGTCAATTCATTAACATTGACGAAAGCGCTCGAGGTTAGAATAAATCTTAGTGAAAAGTAAACTGTGTGTTATTTAAAGTATAATATCATCATAATGAATTTTCACTCTGTGAATGTACAAACTTTAGAGTTATTAAATAGTGCTAGTCTAGCAAACATTGTACGTTATTATAAAAAATTGAAAGTTAAAGTCAAAATGTGTTCCCTTAAAGTGTATTTTAATCAGTGTTGTCTAAAACAAAATTTAATCCCCAATTACATTAATTTAAAAACTAATCTTAAAAATAATTGTGCCAAAAAAATTATAAAATGTGCTAAAATCATGTGGATGAAAGAAGAAATTAAATCAGCCTACATTAAAAAAAGTATTCTAAGAACTTATATTAAAGTACTACACGTTCTCCTCACACAACAGCTTCATCCTATTGAATTCAGTGTTTTAGATGATTCTATTTACGAGAGTGTTTCTGTTTTTGGAAAGAATAAAATGGAGTGTTTAAATAAAAAGTTACATAATCTAAGAATATCACAACTAGGGAATCCAATCCCGCAAAAGCGGGATCCCGTAAATGCGGGATCCCGCACCTTTTTTGCGGGATCATAAATGCGGGATTACTCATGCGGGATCCCGCACGCTTGCGGGACTGAAAAAAATATTTAAGAATGGGCTCAGACGACTTTCTGATTATTTATTAAACCCAGCACAGCCTCAATGATAAGTTAGTTAACTACTTTGCCATGGATCTCGTGACTTTTCTATAGAATTTGTATGGAAAATAATTTGAGATTATTATCAGCGCACCACCAGTTATGCTTTGCACATGGGTTGCAACTCGCTGTTCTTGAAGTTCTATGCAATCAGAGACAAGAAGAAGAAATAAAGTCAAGTTGAAGTACTCGAAAATAGACCGGATGATGGGAGTGATAATGAAAATAAAGATGATGATGACGAGCAAGGTGATTTTTCGGTAGAGGAAGACATTCAAAAAGGAGATTTGCTACCACAATGTAGGTAGATAAGTATTGTCAGACCAATAGATATTTCAATTAAAATCATTATAACTTATTTCATTTTTTGTTTTAAAGGACTGATTCAAAAGGTCAGGAAAATTGTCAAGCTTTTTAGATCGAAGTCTCCAGTAACAACTGATCTTCTGCAAACATATATCAAAGCAGAATTCTGCAAAGAATTACAGCTGATCATAGATTACCGAACGCGCTGGAGCAGTCTCGCATCAATGTTATCGAGGTTCAACCAAGTCAAACAGTACATACTTAAAGCACTTATTGATCTTAAACTGATATCATCTTCATTTTCATTCGCTGATGAAGAATTTATAATATTGAGTAATATTGAACGAGCTTTAGAACCAGTGAAGCATGCTGTAAATGTCTTATGCTGCGAGGACGCAACATTAGTTTCTGCAGAAACCATATTGCGTTTCATTATTATTATTATTTGGGTGATTTGTAAAGCGCCGTTTTGTGAAAAAAATCCACCTCAAGGGCGCTCTTTGCTAACTAAGGTTGTGTCTGGATTATTCCGTGAGATTTCTTGAATAGATAAGTCTTCAGTTGGTTCTTGAAACGAGATATGTCCTGCGTTTCTCTGATCATTTGTGGAAGCCTGTTCCAGACTACAGGTGCAGATATTGCAAAAGCACGTTCCACGTACACTGGTTTCGATACAGTACTGGTCACCTCCAATTTAGTTGTAGTATCTTGACAAGACCTCAGTGTTGTCTGTCTATGACTTAACGCCTGTCTACCGCAGAGTTCCATGATATATTCTGGGGCCATAGCATGAAGTGCCTTAAATACTGTCAAACACACTTTAAATTCGACTCTCTCCGGACATCTGAGCCAGTGAAGAGATTGAAGGGTGGCAGATATGTGTGAAGAGCGATTCAGTTGATAAATGAAACGTGCAGCCGCATTAAAAACGGACTGAATCCTCTGGAGTTGATATTGTGGCAAATTTGCGAGGATGCCATTGCAGTAATCCAATCGTGATACGACGAATGAGTTAATTATGGTTTTAGCTCCGTCGGTTGATATATTTTTCCTTATGTTCTTGAGCTGCCTTAAAGTATAGAAACCACTACTAACAGTAGATGATATGTGTTTCTCCATCGTAAGGGCGTTATCAAGATGCGCTCCGAGGAACTTAACGTAGTTAGATGGGACTATGTCCACGTTTTGTACACGAATAGGGTCAGCGTTTATGAGATGTTGTCTTCGTGGAGACGCTATCCAGAGAAATTCAGTTTTGGTGGGGTTGATTTTAAGCATATTGTGATAAGCAAACTGGATCGAAAAATTACCAGATTAAGCGAGGAACTTGTATTGTCACTATCTTGCCAGATAAAATAACGCCACACATCAATGACTGTGCTTAGAAAATCCTATCAAATATCTAGAAAAAAAAAATCAGGATCTACAAATGTGGTAGACGATCCATTTTTTTATCCAAGCAAAGTTACACTTAGAACTGTAATGAAGTGTTTAATCGAGAGACTGTTGTCAGACGCGCAGGTACAACCTGAAACTCAAAACCAACAGGTTGATGACAATGGCGATGAAGAAGACGCGCCTTTATCGAATCTATTAAATGATGTGCCCTCGCCTATACTAGAAGATGAATTAGAGCACAGTCTCCGTACAGAATGGGTAGCCGAGTAATATAAAGTCAATTTCACCTAAAAGCGTGGAAGCAGAACGTGCTTTTTCCGCCGCTGGCTATTTATGCAACAAGATAAGATCAAATCTAAAAGATGAAACGTTAGATACTTTATCATTTCTTCGAAATTATTATCAGAAAAAAGCAATTTTTTATGCATCTTAACTAATAAATATGTTCAATTGCCAATACAAATTACAAATCTATAAAGTGAAATGTTGTATTACTGTATATCGTTCCTTATAAGAGGCTGATTATTATTTATACCTCTAAAACATCATTATTTCCACTTGTTAACTAGTAATATGAGTAATAAATCTGCATAATAATAAAAAAATATTAAAATTTACTCGTCTTTATTTGATATATTTTTTTTAATAACTAAGTACATACATGAAAGTTTTTTTTATTAAAAAATCTCAATCCCGCAAATCCCGCGGGATCCGCGGGACTGATGCCCTCAATCCCGCAGGCTTGCGGGATCGCGATTTTGATGCGGGATTGGATTCCCTAATCACAACATCCAACAACTAGTTCTAATATTAACATACAACAGAACAATACAGATCAACTTTTCTCAAATTATTGTGATAATTCAAACTATTGTGATAATACTACATTTTATAATAAATTTGTTAATTTAACGACTGTAACATTTGATAAAAAAGAAATTAGTTTGTTGGAAAAGGGACCCAAGCATAACATATATAAAAATAAAGACAATAAAAGCAGTGATTCTGTAAGAGCCGATCTAGAAGTTGCAATAAATAGTTCCAGCTATAAAAATACAAACAATAAAGACAATATTGCTTTGTTAAAATATAAATGTGCTAATGTTTTAAACAACCAATCGACAATTTCTCCGAATAATAATAAAGATTTTAGAATTGTTTCATCTATTAACGATAAAGTGAAGGACAATAATATAATCCTTACTAAAGCCGATAAAGGCAACTCCATCGTAGCCATAAACAAAAACGAATATGTTGACAAATTAAAAACAGTAATCATAAATGATAAATGTGTCGAGATAAATAAAGACCCCACTAACGGTTATCACAAAAAAATATCGCAATATTTGAATGCAAACAATTATTCTGCAAAAGAAAAACGAAACCTAACAGTGAGTAATCCATCAGCTCCAAGACTATATGGGTTAATAAAACTACATAAACAAGATGCACCTGCGAGACCTGTTGTATCGTACGTAAGTGCACCAGCAGTCAACATCGCCAAACACCTTAATGAAGAAATTGTTAATGTAACCAAATTTTCATCGAAATATGGAATTAAAAATTCTATAGAGCTGTCTAACAAATTAAGTAATCTTTCACCACCAAAAAATTGCATACTTGTCTCGTTTGACGTAAAAAATCTTTTCACCAACGTTCCTGTATCAGAAGTCCTTGATTTGGTCCAAGAAAAACTAAATAGTGTACCCGATATAGATCCCAAAAAGAAAAAAAATATTATGGATTTGTTACATTTGTGTATGGAACAGAGTTATTTCAAATTTGATGGTAAATTTTTTAAAATATTAGATTCTCTTCCGATGGGTAATCAAATATCGCCACTTTTGTCTGAGATCTACATGGATCAGTTTGAAAAGACTCTGTTCTCATCCGATAACCATTTATTAAAATATATATTTACTTACTTTAGATATGTGGATGATATTTTATGTGTGTGGACCGGTACTGTTAGACAATTGAACTTATTCTTGAATTTTATGAATTCCTTAAATTCCAATTTACAATTCACTTTAGAAATAGGACAAGATAAAGTACTTAATTTCTTAGATTTAAAAATAATGATCATTGATAATAAATTTAAATTTGGTATTTATAGAAAGTCTTCATATGCAGACAATATTATCCACATGTCTTCCAATCACCACATTAGTCATAAGATGTCAACTTTTCACTCTATGTTACACCGTTTGTTAAATATACCCTTAGAGAAGGATGAATTTAACAAAGAATTAGAGACAATAAAAATTATTGCAAAAAATAATGGTTATGATATAAATATTGTAGATAACATGTTGAAAAATAAACAAAAAAAAACTATGATTAAAAAATATATTTATTCTGTTAACATAAAAAATAACGACAAACCTTGGAGAAAAATTTTATATACTGGAAATAATTCTAATAAGCTACATACATTGACTAAACCATTATTCAATTCAGCCTTTTACACTACTAATAATTTAAATAAGTTACTGTTTAACTGTAAGGATGTAAATAATAAAATCAATGACAGTGGTGTTTATTGTATCGACTGTAGCGACTGTGATGCTAAATACATTGGTCAATCTAGTCGATCTATAAACACCCGTGTCAAAGAGCATTTCAGAGCTTTCAGAGGGCTGACCGGAAATTCGGAGATGTCAGATCATTGTATAGAGTACAACCATTCATTTGATGTACAAAATGTAAAGGTCTTACATTCAGAGAACCGTTACAGTAAATTAATTGCTCTGGAAACACTCGAAATTTATAGACATAATTTAAATGGCAACATTGTAAATATTCAAATCTCTTCACCTTCTCCTTTATTAAAACCCATGAGTCATTCTTCCTAGTACAATTATCCCAACTCCACCCCTATCCACTAATCCTGCTATCATACACGCCCACCCTACCCTACCCCCCCCTCTTTTGTATAATACTCATTGTAAGACATTAACTTTTGTTTTTTTAGTTTAGTTCTCTTGAAAATGTCAATTCATTAACATTGACGAAAGCGCTCGAGGTTAGAATAAATCTTAGTGAAAAGTAAACTGTGTGTTATTTAAAGTATAATATCATCATAATGAATTTTCACTCTGTGAATGTACAAACTTTAGAGTTATTAAAGATTTATGTTTAAAACACACACAAAACATGGGTTTGGAATAAGGTTCTTCTACATATTTCTAAACTACCTACCCTTATTTATTTCTAGAGTATCTCCTTTGATTCTGTTGTTTCTTTTTGATGATGTACCTGTTGTGATTTTTTACCGGATTTTGCTGTTTTTCTGCTACTGTGATTTCCTCGGTCAAAAGCTGTTATGGTCTCAGTACAGGGTGACATTTTAAAGATAATAATATTTTTTCCCCATTTGCGTTCATACTGGGATGTCTGGGAGTGTTGCGTTGTGGAGATATGTTTTTTGCGAAGCATTTTTTCAAACTTCAAACATTTTTTAACTCATCAAATGAAATTGAGTTAGCTAAATATCTTGGTCTCATACTCATAAAACAGTTTTCGACAGCATATGTTTTTTATACCCATCGTTCGTATTGCAGAACAAACATAATCCCAAATTCTGCTATCGGCAAGGTTATAAAATATTATTGAATGTTCCTCCTGACATTTTCAACATAACATATACAACGACTTATGGTGCCGCGTAGAGGGGGTCTGGCTAACTATGTTGACCGTGCCTTCTGTGTGGCTGGTCCGTTGCTGTGGAACAAAATTCCCTATGATTTATGGACTCTGTAGAGTGTGGAGGTGTTCAAGGCGAGGTTAAAGACCCTATTGTTCAGTAGGTATTATGATTCTTGAATGGGCCCTTGCGGTGATTTTTCCACAAAACGGCACATCATAAAAAAGTTGTCTAGTTATTATTATTAATGACAGGAGAGATATGACTCTCCTTTGATTCTGTTGTTTTTTGTTTTAATTTGTTTTTACTATCATTTGATTTTAATATTTTTTTTCTGTCGAGATCACCTTGGCCAAAAACATTTATGGTCTCAGTGTTGGGAGTTATTTTTTAAATAATAAAAATATTTATTATCTTTTTATTTGTGTACAATTTGTAAAGTAAACTGGTGAAAAAAAATCTTTTAATTTATTCAGATTTTTATAACTATTCATAAATAGTTTTTGTCATTAATAAAAAAAAATAGGTAAAGGTATAAATATACATATATAATTTTTCCTTCCCCCTCTAGGTTTCTCAGTGAACGTAATTCCTTCTTCATTGCCACTAGATGACTAGGCCTCTTCAATTGTTTTCCATGTTTCTCTTATCAGCAGGTTTAGTTTTGTCAAGAGTAACCCTGCAGGACTACTCTTAACACAATCTAAATACGATCTTAATCTAGTATTGATCTTAATCATACGACGCGCGAAGGGACTATGGTCAAAAATACCGCGCTACCGCTACCGCGAGATTGGTATGCATGTATTTTTGACTAATAGTTAATTCGTGCGTCGTATGATTAAGATTAAGATCGTATTTAGATTTTGACAAGAGTTACCCTACTGTTCTCAAGAAATTTATATCGACGCTCACATTTAATCGCTAAGTTATGAATTCTGTATGCTAATTTTTATTATTTTTCATTCGCAATTTGAATTTTTTGTCGCTCGTTGAAGTCATAAAATATCATGCGAAAAATCTTTGGTTTAAAAATAAGAGATGCAACGAATATTAGGCAACTATTCGGTACTCTGCCTATTCGGAAACATTTTACTATTTGGCCGAATACCGAATATTAATTAGTCTATTATTCGGTGTTCTGCTGAATAGTTTAAATGTGAAACTGGAAGGAACTACATAATAGCTTGTAGATCAAGCATGTCAAACTCAAATCCTAACACGGGCCAAATAAAAAATTAAAAGTCTATGTGGGCCACAAAAAAAATGTTTATACCTACTGTAAACTTCGTTTATTTCTAAAAGTATAAAAAAAGATAAAATCATTATTTTTCCCAGATATTTGGCATTTTTTCTCTTCAATAACAATATTTTCGCGGAATATTTTTGTGTGAATAGAGCCATATCGTTTTTCAAATACATTTATACACACAAATGAAAGGAGAAAACGACTATGAAAAAAAAAGTAATGAAAGAAGAAAAATATAATATGTGGAGTCTATGATTATTTTTTTTCATTTTTTCTCTTTATTTTCTTTAAATTTTCTTAATTTATTGTACCTACTGTTATGCAAGAGTATTTTTTTGTACTTTTATGTTTTGTACTGTTATGAGTGGGCCCCAAAGTTATACGTTGTGGGCCGCATGAGGCCCGCGGGCCGCAAGTTTGACATGCTTGTTGTAGATTATTGCTATTTCATTGTCAGCTGCAGATGCATAATGTTTTATCAATCCTCAAATATTAACTAATTTGATATGGAGTGAAACAACAAAGCATTTTGCATTATTGTTATTATTAATGTTGGAACTCAAAAAAATCGAAAAAATGCACAGCGTAGCAAGATATGTCCATGATGTTCCTACAAGAAGATGCGCGGTCGGGAGTACAATCATTGTTTTGCCTAATAATAATAATTATCTGAACAATAGCGCCGTTTTGTGGCATAAAATGGCGCAAGGGGGCATTTTCAATTTTTTTTATTTGTTTATTGTTATTATCAGATTTTAATATATTTTATAATTTTAATTCAACCATTAAAGCAAATGAATGCATTTGTACCTAATTGTCACAAATTTGTAATATGAAACAATATTTGTGAGTTCCAATATTGTAGGTTTTATTATAATTATTCTATTATTCGGCACATGATACCTATTGCATAATATTCTGTATTCGGTATTCGGCAAATGTACTATGCGCTAAGGGTCGTTCACATTTGTTCACTTTCAGTGATCACTCCGGATGATCCTCCAAGATGAAAAGGTGTGAACAGGCGTTTCATCAATAGTGATCACTAGTGATGACGGAGGAAAGAGATTACCACTCGTCATAACTTTGATGAAACGTCCTTTCACTGAAACGACCATTAACAAGTTTTATCTTATTATTTGTTTTATTCTCTGTGAATTTGTAGTGAATGTCAGAATCATGTACAAAATTATTATGCAGTCGAGAGTTATATTAATTTATTTTAAGTGTTATTTTTCATTTTTGAATTTGTTTAATTATTTTTATACGAAAATACGTCAAACTACATACAACATGAGTGAGAGTGTTGACATGGTAGTGAAAGCATAGGATGAACAAATGTGAACAGACGTGTTCACTTTCGATGAACATGTTTGACCCTGACACTCTCGATGATCATCCAAAGTGAAGCAATGTGAATACTACTTTACCTGTCTAGTTATAATACCCATAGATAAAATAATAGAAGTATGTCATTGCTTCCATATTTGTGACGTTAATATTATGCTTATGAGGTTAATGTTATAGCAAACATTAATTTACATGAGCAATGTACAAAGGATGACTAAACCGCAATGCAGTGATTATTATTATAAACCTTGAAAATATAGTAATGTGTAAAATCGTATTGTGTGTAAACACTCACTGCCCGGCTTCGCTTTAAGAATAGACAATTTTCCTAAAATATAACATTATTATTAAGGGGCCCCTTTAGCAAAAACGATAAAACATTCAATTTTCAACAAGTTTGGTACACAAACTTTCAAAACTTGTTGACCCTACGAACATTTTGATTTGATAAAATATGAAAACAAATATTAATTACCAATATCAAACTTTAACTTTAAAAAAAAAACTCGATTAAAGCTTCATAGTATTCGTTTATAAAAAAAAAGCATATTTCTAAAAATCGAATTCGGGGGTGTGTTTGGTACATAAATGCACGAGAATACTACAAATTTCCATATATTTATTTTAATATTGAGAATATTTAGATAGTTATTACAATATTTAGATAGTTATTACAGTTATTACAAAAATCATTTTTTTTTTGTTTTTTTCATGGATATTGACCGACTTAAAAAATATTTTTTGACAAAATTTCTCATATTTTGAAACCAAAAATCACCACATGAACTCAATTTTTTGTATACTAAAAAAAGTTAGCTAAAATCTATAGTATTTATATGCTTGATAGGATGAATAAAAAATATGTATATTTTACAAATAATTTGTATTTTGTTATAAAAAACAGTTCCTAAATAAATCTCGTCAGTCTGCGATTTAAAAGAAAACCACTACATCGCTCAAACGAGTGTTTTTCTTAAATTTGGCTTTGGTATTTTTATTTGACAGTTGTTAGGGTGATTACGTTAAAATTAAATTTAAATATTTTCTGTTTTCAAACATGTAAAACATCTGAAATAAGGCCTTTAAATGTTTTCTCTTTTTATATTATTTTTAAATGAGAATCTTAAAATTATTTAATTCATAATTTTTTAAAGTATGTTTTGTTTATATAATCATTTAATTTTACAGAAAAACATATTGTTTTTATTACATTATTTTAACCCAAGAGTTAAACACTTATATATAAATACTAGCTGACCCGGCAAACGTTGTTTTGTCATATACATTATTTCTAGATTACTAATATCGCTTATAAAAAATAGGGGTTAATGGTAGAAGAGTGAAAATTTACGGCTGTATGTAGGTATTTTTTAATGCATCACCATAAAAAAATGACCAAAAAAAACAATTGGGGTGGACCGCCCTTAACTTTTAGGGGTATGAAAAATAGATGTTTGCCGATTCTCAGACCTACCCGATAAGCTCACAAAATTTCATCAAAATCGGTCCAGCCGTTTCGGAGTAGTATGATAACAAGCACCGTGACACAAGAATTTAATATAATTGCTTGAGTATTCACCGATCCAGCAGGGCTACTCTTGACAAAACTAAACACGATCTTAATCTAGTCTTGATCTTGATCATACGATGCACGAAGTGACTATTGGCCAAAAATACACACAAACCGATCGCGCGTTAACGGTAGCGTGGTGTTTTTGACCATAGTCCCTTCATGCGTCGTATGATCAAGATCAAGACTAGAATAAGATCGTATTTACTTTTGTCAAGAGTAACCCTGCAGGATTCTGAAAATAGCTTAACTCTGCCATCAGTGACCCAAAGCTTTGGAGCCGAAAATGTTTTTGGACATCTTACCTCAGATTTTTGTATAAAATGTTATACCATCACGGCATATCCCACAAGTGGGGTAGCCAGCAGACCAGCTGCATATAAAACATGCAAGCTGTCTTCTCCGTGCCAACATAAAATCAAGACATTCAGGATGGGTGGCAAACCTCATCGCCGAATTTAAGATGTAAAATGTCTTATTTTTTCGAACACCTGCCTTTTACAGGACACTCGAAAACTTATGGAGAAGAGTGGGAGACCAATTCCTTACCGGGTGCTCCACGGGATACATGAAATGTTTTCTTTTATTCTTGTTATTTTATTTTTTCTTGTTATTTCAGATCCATTTATTATTTTAAGATTTTGTTAATTATTTTTTTATGGCCATCAATTATAAATTATTTTCTAATTTCGCTATGAAATTTTGCCACCTATACACCGACACAGGGAATAAACAGAAGGCTAGATAATCCCAGAAATGAGATAATTGAAACTAACCTAATTTAAGGTGAATTTCAATGTATGTAAAAGAGGAGAGGAAGTAATTGGAAGAATATCTAGGGAAAGCGACAAGAAAACAAACTTTTACTAAGGAAAAATATTGAGATATATTTCATACAAATAAATAAACATACACGCAAACTTAAATAATATGTAAGTAGGCATCATGTTAATTTAACATTGATTCATCTTATGTAAGTACGATCTTATAATTAAACTGAAATGAAATTAATAATACATGTGCCTTCTCTTAGCATATAATTATGTATAAAAAAGAAAAACATGTGTATAGACAACAGTGCTGTGTCTTCAATATAAGCAGAAAAGTTGGGTTTTATCTGAGGTTTCCAGGGGCCGTAGACAAACCGTACTTAGCGATCGACTACTGGCGAACTTTTCGACAATCTACCTACACGTACCGTGTAAATATGCGTTATCGTTGCGGTTATAGTCGAAAATTCGTTTGTAGTCGATCGCCAAATACATGTTGGTCTAGGGGGGCTGGTTTGAAAATAAAAAAAGATAAAATTTCTCACTGTCTTGCGGCATCATCCGGGCAAGAGTTACATAAAACTAAAGAGTAGAAGTAACTCTTGCCCTGAAGATGCCGCAAGGTGAAAGCGCTCAAAGAAATTAGTCGAAAGGCAAAACGCTCGAAAGGCAATTAGTATTAAGTCATTGTTAATTGACTAAATAAAACATGATAATATTTTTATTTATTTATGTATTCTTTACTGTACATAGATTACAAGCAAATTCTCACAAAAATACATTTAAAACAAATACAATCATACAATCAATATACAGAGGTCGAATTCATCATAGAGGCGTGATTTCTTCCAACTAACCCAATTTCATGTTACTTTTACAATACATAAAGAAAATCTTAAAGGAAGGAAAGAGGAGGTAAAAAAGGAGAAGAATAGGTAGGAAAAGGGACTAGGATACAGATGCCATATTTTGTGTGATAAAGTGATCCTTGACCGCCCGCTTGAAAGCGTGAAGAGTGGGGAGCAACCTTATCCTGGAAGGTAAACTATTCCAACAGCGAGCACCATGAACAGAAAAAGAGTTTGTAAAAAAGTTTGAGCTATGAGCTGGTATCACCAGAAGACGGTCGCTATTGGATTGTAAGGGTAAACCATGGCTCAAACATTTCCTTGAAATAGTGAAGACTTAGAGCATAAACAATTATAAACCAGTAATAAGACTTGGAGATCTCGTCTTTGGCGCACGGTAAGCCATTTTAATATCGTTGGTCTATCTTGTAAACCTCGTAAATTCCGATTTGTCCAAAAATGACTTTATGATACCAATCAAATGCACAGCTGATTCGCCACCACTGTGTGAAACTCGTATTATTAAATTATCGAAATTGTTTCAAAAAACGGTCGCCAAAAAAACACGCAAATCGAGACCCGAGAACAATATAATTTGCAAACCTTTCAAATCCCAATTTACGCACCTTTTCTTTGACAGATATTGGTTGAGAGTTGCTGTCTGATACACATAATTATGTGAAAATTAACCCATATTAAATGCATTGTGATGGATTTTTCCATCATACTAAATATTTTGGTATAATTCGAGTTCGTCGGTAGCCTGGAGGTAGAGTCTCGGCCTCTTGAACAAGGGGTCCGCGGTTCGATCCCAGGTGCCGGCAAAACTCCCCTTTCACGACACAAGCTTTTAGCTTACTGTGGAAGGTGTATAAAGTTGTATTTGGGTTTATAACAAAACCCAGATATATCTTTTAAAAAAAAAAAAAATATTTATTATTAATGGCAATGGTACTTTTTTTTAATCTGGTAATTATTTGAAGAGTTAATATTAATAATTATGGATTCAAGTGAAAATAAAAACTTTATCGACCTTTTTGTCTATGATTTGTGTCAGTAGAAATTGTCATAGCGCAGGTTTAACGTTCGATCACCCACTGTATCACAAACTTCAGCTCCTCTCATACTTGGTAACCCATTTACCGGTATGGAGAGGTAAAGATCCTCCGACTCTTGTTACTAGCTATAGAAAAACCGAAAGTTATTCTCAATCTGGATGTCAGTAACGGCACATTCGCACCTCGTATTTTCAAATCAATTATTGATTCTGATTGGCACGACTGGCTCCTTATCTGTACAGACGGCTCGAAAAGTGATAGAGGTCGTACAGGGGCTGCCTTCCTTTTCGAAGACAACACCAATAAAATGTTCAGGCTCAGAGACGAGTCGTTGGTTTTCACAGCGGAATGTCTTGCTATCAGAGAGGCTCTAAGGGATCTGATCATTCGCCAGCTCAACGTTAAAACTCTCATACTCAGTGATTCTCAAAGTGCTCTCCAGGCCCTTCTCTCTCCTGCATTATCCCGACCAGATGATCTCTTATCCTTAGAAATTAGAGATCTCCTACATAAATTTCAGATTTCAGGTGTAGACGTGGTACTGAACTGGATCCCAAGTCACTGGGGTATCCCGGGAAATGAGGTGGTCAATCTATTAGCCAAATTGGCTACGGACCTCCCCACTCTATCTGGAACTATTTCAACCTCTGATTACACTTTGTCATTTGACCGGAATCTCATCCAGTCCTGGCAGGCAGAATGGTCAGAGACCAGTCAACTCAAAGGAAGAAAGTATGCCTTAATCCAACCCGATTTGTCTATGAAAGCCTGGTTTTCAGAAATTTTAATGAGTGAGACTCATACCTCCACAATCTGAAGAATGAGATTAGCTCATTGCTACGTTATCGACTCTCCTCTGTGCGACTGCCAAGAGGAGGAGGATCTTGATCATATATCTTTCGAATGCCCGATCAACAACATCTACCCAACTTTGATTAATGACCTGGCACATTACAGGGTACCACTACCTACAAATATTTCCTTGCTATTGAGTTCTAGATACAAAAACATTTTCAAACTCCTTGTCCTATTCCTCAAGGCCCATTTGATAAAACTTTGAATGTTGTATTTTTTGTATTTTTTCCTGATCTAATAATTTTTATTTGCAGTTTCTGGCTAGGAACACCCTCAAGGGTGAAAGCCAACAAAAGGAAAAAGAGAGAGAAAGAGGTTTAACGTTTTTGGTATTTTGCTAAGTTTTACTGTTGAATTTCTCAGTCATCTCTCATCTTTTTAATCAATAATTTATAATAGTTTTTATAATTTCATACACGTACAATTCCATATTACTTCGTAATTTTTTCTTGCTGACAGACCATACATATGATGATGGAAATTTCCATCATACTAATTTTCCTTTAAAAAATACTTTTTGTGTCATTCATTTTTTTAAATTATTTTTACCTAAAACTTCATTTCAAATTTTATCACAAAAATATTTTTATTAAATTCAATACATAAAAAAATCATGCATTTAAGGGTTAAAGTGTTTTAACATTACAATTTATTACTTATATTAAAAAGAATTTTCTCAACGTTAACGCACCTAATTCAAATTTACTGAAACATTATATTATTTTGAATTCTATTCAATTCAATCAATCGCTCTTAGACGATACTCCTGGGAACACAGAGAAGAAATTAGCCTCGTAAATTCAGATCAATATTTTTCGACTGCCATTTTTTTCAATGTTTTTCAAGTTGTCACAATATTATTTCATAATTTAAATCAGGACAAAACACTTGTGAAATGAGTTTTGATCTAAACGATTATCCTTCATCCCAAACGTTCGTTCGTACTTTCACTATCGACTATTCATCCTGGATGATCACACAAAAATGATAAATGTGAATGCTCTTTTAGATTGATTGTCAATAGAGATGCAACAAATATTAGGCAACTATTCGGTATTCTGCCTATTCGGCAACATTTTACTACTCGACCGAATACCGAATATTTTGTCTATTATTCGGTATTCTGCCGAGTAGTGTAAATGTAAAACTGGAAGGAACAAATAGCTTATTGCTATTTCATTGTCAGCTGCAGATGCATGATTATTAATCCTCAAATATCTAATAAATTACTTTAATTTGATATGGAGTGAAACATTATAATATTATTATTATCATTATTAATTACTTTAATTTGATATGGAGTGAAACATTATAATATTATTATTGTTATTATTAATGTTGGAACACAAACAATTCTAAAAAAATGTACCGCGCTGCATGTCTAGTACATAATGTTTTGTCTATGATGTAACACGAAGATGCGAGGTGGGAGTACCGCACAATCTCAACATTGTTTTGCCGAATATTCGGTTATTCAGCATAATATGATCTTGCATAATATTCGATATTCGGTAAATTTAATATACTAGTCGTTGCATTTCTAATTGTCAATCTACTCGTCATCACAGAATGCTGTTTTTTTCATCTTAAAGGAGCGTTCACATTTGTTATCTTTCAGTGATCACTCTGGATGATCCTCCAAAATGATAAGATGTGAACAGGCGTTTCATCAATAGTGATCACTAGCGATGACGGAGAAAAGAGATTACCACCCGACATAATTTTGATGAAAGGTCCTTTCAGTGATACGACCATAAGGGTCAGGCCGTAAATTTTGCCACAAAGTGACATAAAGTGTTACATAGAATATATGTATGTAACGATAACATAAATGTTACACAAAAAAGTTACATAAAATTGTAAAGCTAAGTTCTCATAAGCTAAATTTACAGGGAGAAAAATAGAACAATGCTTGATTAAAACTGGTGATGTATGTTTGTATTTTTTATGTTATTATTGTAGTTACGGATACATAGTAAGCTACAGCTACTATGTAAATATTGTAATATTTAGTCTGATCACGGATAGAGAGATTATTAGGTTGTTAAATATTTTTTTTAATTTTATTCAATTTTGACATTTATTTTCGATATGTCGAACACCTTGATCCATCTTCTTTTAGATAATGGGCCTGGTAATTTTTTTTTCGAAATTGCGATCATATTATACCTACTATTGAAGAATCGTCAGTAGAAAATCTTCCTTTGCCTTTATTGCGTAAAAAATTACCTTGTAACTATTATTCTAATTGATTTCTGTAACCTGCCTTATATAGTGCATAGCTCTCTTTTCCGAATTAAATTTTACGACTACGTAGCTATTTTCTATAACTTCTTGTTGTCCCGTCATATCTGCATTCGCATAGCTATGTGTTAATGAAAGTGCTTGATGTAAACTGAACTTTACTGATGATTTTATGTAACGTTACATTAATTTTTGTGTAACGTGTTACATAAGCGTTACATAGCCGTTACATAAACTCACTATTTTGGTCTTTAATTAATGAAAACACATGTATTTCTAGCTAAAATCACCATCACATGATTACTTTAATCTTTAACTATAGTTTGCAATATAATTTTGATAAGAATGTGTCTTACTTACGATGATATCTTCATAAACAATCTCCGTAACGACGGGACGATGCCCGACCGCACCGACAAACAATTAGATTACTCTTACAAAATAGCAGCTGATGCATGGACCACTGCATGACAGTTTTCTTTGGTGCTATCACTAGATAAAAAATATTTTTCATTTTCACTCAAATTCCGTTACATAAAAAAAGTTACATAAAATCAAAAACCCGGAACATCAACAAAAAACTTTAATTATATAATGAATAAGCAATTATATACATATAATAATATATAAAAAATAAGCCAATTTAATGATGGTTTTGGAAAAGTTATTATTATAACTGTGGGCATTATTACAACTTCAAAACATTA
This sequence comes from Athripsodes cinereus, assembly GCA_947579605.1. NCBI lineage: Eukaryota > Metazoa > Arthropoda > Insecta > Trichoptera > Leptoceridae > Athripsodes > Athripsodes cinereus. The sequence goes on along the minus strand of OX388325.1, from coordinate 16,329,660 downwards.
AGTACCTAAATCTGTCTTACGTAGTAGAGGAGACACGCGATTTTTTGGGGAAAAATGTGTTTTTTTGGTACAAATCATTATTTTTCCACTTTAATATTAATAAAATCGATGCGAAATTATATTTTGTGGTTTGTTTATACAATATGTTGCAATATTCAATAATTAGAATATCTCTATATACCATAAGAAATAAAATATCTCAAGGAGACACGAGATATGAAAAAAAGTGGCAAAATCTACGGCCTGACCCATAAACAAGTTTTATCTTATTATTTGTTTAATTCTCTATGAACTTGTATCGAATGTTAGAATCATGTACAAAATTATTATGCAGTCGAGAGCTATATTAATTTATTTTAAGTATTATTTTTCATTTTTGAATTTGTTTAATTATTTTTTTACGAAAATATGTCAAACTACATACGACATCACAGTGAGTGTTGACATGGCAGTGATAGCATAGGATGGACAAGTGTAAAAAGACGTGTTCACTTTCGATGAACAGGTTTGACCCTGACACTATGGATGATCATCTAATTTAAAAAAAAGAAGATATATCTGGGTTTGTTTGTTATAAACCCAAATACAACCTTATACACCTTTCACAGTAAGCTACTAAAAGCTTGTGTCGTGAAAGGGGAGTTTGCCGGTACCTGGTATCGAACCACGGACCCCTTGTTCACGAGGCCAAGACTCTACCTCCAGGCTACCGACGAACTCTAATGTGAATTAATGTGAATACTACTTTATTTCAAATAATTATCGACTAAACAAAAATGATTAAAACTCGTACACACACTCGCCCATTTAACATTACTACGTCATATTTAATAGGTGAGTATTATACCGACATACGCAGTTGTTTACCAGAAATCGGAACAAACTTTTTTTATCGAACCTAAGACAGTTTACCACGAAATATATACATCTGGGGCCGTAGACAAACCGTACTTAGCGATCGACTACTGGCGAACTTTTCGACAATCTACCTACATGTACCGTATAATTTTTTTTTTTTTTGAAAAAGATATATCTGGGTTTTGTTATAAACCCAAATACAACCTTATACACCTTTCACAGTAAGCTAAAAGCTTGTGTCGTGAAAGGGGAATTTGCCGGCACCTGGGATCGAACCCCGGACCCCTTGTTCACAAGGCCGAGACTCTACCTCCAGGCTACCGACGACTCGTTTAAATGCGTTATTGTTGCAATTATTGACGAAAATTCGTTTGTAGTCGATCACCAAGTGCATGTTTGTCTAGGGGGTCAGGTATTTTATCAAATTGAATTATCGACAAATATCGGCTTCAGCAGCTGTTGTTGATAATAAAGGGCAAGATTGAAGGACGTCGTGGAGTGGGAAGGAGACAACTGATTTCGTGTCTGCGTAATATACCGTCGTTGCGTATTCAAAATTTAGTTATTACAATTAATTACAAGAGGTTGAACACTTTGGCGCCTCCGATGTGGACAAGATTTGTGTAGTGTAGAATTCGGATAAATGGAAGTCCCCAGACTTCTGCGCTATCGAAGTGATCGATGGATCTCAAAAAACTGTGCACGAAGGACGGTCTGCGACCTTTGTGCTATTCTTCGTTTTCTTCTCTCATTCAATATGTTTTAGGACCTCTAGAAGAGGTGCATCACTATCTTTCTCCTGGGTATTTCTTCGTTAGGTAAGTGTTTTGGTACGATAATATCAAGCAGGAAAAACGTTCGACTACCAATAAATAATTCATAAATATCAATTACCTGCAAGATTAAAGTTTACGTTCGTCGATAAAGATGAAAAAAAATCACAGTTAATTTATTCCATTTTCCTGTTTTATTTACCAATGATACATGTCTTCATAATACAGTAGAAGTCCATTAGTCCGGCATTCCACAGTCCGGAATGCCCGATAGTCCGGCATCGCTCCGGAAAATTGTAAAAATTTTGTTTTTTTCCAAAAGTGTGTCTTTAAAGCAAATAAAAACGCTCGAGAGCTATTCGGAAGTTTTCGGGATAGTTGGGGCTCATCCGGAAGCGTTCGGTATTGCTCGGTAAATAAGTTTATCTCTTTTGCTGAGGCTAGTACTATTGAAATTTAGGCTGTACTAGCTATATATATATATAATGAGTTACAATCCATTGGATTGGTCTGCAACGAGTTTGGACTTTCTTCTCCACACCTCCCTATTCTCAGCCAGTCTCTTCAACTCCATGAATGAGCCTCAGCTCATGTCCCTCTTCAGTTGGTCCATATAGGCGTCTCTCGGTCGGCCTCTGCCATTTGTGCCTTCGGTCCTGCCCTCTGCAATTGCGATGAGCAGTCCTGGATGCCTGATGTTGTGGCCAATCCAGTTAGCTCGTTGTTGGCAGATTCTTTTGAGGAGTTGCCTTTTTTCGCCAACCCTGGTTAACACTTCTTCGTTTTCGACGTGTTCCGACCAATTAATCTTCAGCATGCGTCTATAGCACTACATTTCAAATGCCGCTAACCGTCCGCTTTCACTCTTGCTGATGGTCCACGTCTCGCACCCATATAGCAAAATGCTCCAGACAAAGGCTTTAGTGAGATTCTTCCTCACGCTTAAATGAATATTAGGGGATTCTAATATTTTGGATTTTTTGTTAAAGGCAATTTGTGCCTGGTTTATTCTGCTCACAATTTCTGATATGGAGCGTCCGTTCTGATTTATTCTGCTGCCCAAGTACACGAATTCTCTTAATTGTTTGATGCTCACTCCATTTATGGCAATGTTCGCAGTCGCTTCTTCTCTTCCCACGACCATACATTTTGTTTTTTCTTTATTTATTTTCATGTACTTTGACAACAGTATACTTTCCATTTTTCCTAAGGCTTCGTTCAGCTCCATCTCGGAGTCTGCGAGCAGTGCTATGTCGTCAGCATATCTAATCATGTCGACCTTTTTCCCATTTATTTTTACTCCTGTCCAGTTCTTCAATTCTTCTCTGAGTTTATCCACTGAGTACTAGCTACAATGCTTCAGAAATTATTGATTTCCATATCATTAGAAATAATTTTTTTTACTAAACGCCAAAAGTCAAGAAAACAAAAAGCCATTCGTGACTTTTTTAAATCTAAGTGAAATATGTTTTACAGTACGTGTAAATACATTATATAAAATGTAAAATAAACTTTTTTGTATGTATTTGCACATTGTATTTGTAGTTTAATTATTAACGAGCGTCATTTGCATCACACTAGATTTAAATTTAATGAAGGATATGTAGTGCCAAAATTCAATAATAAGTACGGAAAAAGAACATTGGAGTATAACGTGCCAAAAATACTTAATATGATGCCGGCATCTATTAAGAAATGCAAGAGTAAAAACATTGCAAAAAAATTAGTCAAGGATTGGTTGATAAAGTGTGGATTTATTTATAACTACAGTGGGGCCAGTACATGAGTGCACCTGAACCCCCCGCTACGCTTTTACTCAACTTCCTTACGTCTCACCATCAACCAAACATTTATCAGAGGTTGTCAATCAGTTGATTTATTTGCATTTTGAAATATAAAATTTCTTTAACACATAAATGAAAAAAATATACATATTATATACGTATACACAGTACTATCCACTTTTAGTTCGTTTTTATTTTCATTATAAAATGTCACTACCTGCAGTTTTGTATTGAGATGTCCCTATTGTTTTTTTTAATCATCCGACGTTCTGCGTACAAACCAATTATGACTAATAGAGTGTTATAATGTAACTATTATAACTATTCTTTGTATGTAATTGCCTACTTCCAATTATTTGATATCCTGTTTAACTAACCTACTGTACTAATACGCATACTTGAAAACTTTTACATGTAATATTTTTTTGACACAAAATATCCAAACAGGAACTCTTATATTAATGTGACACAAAAAACAAGCGTGTGGGGTGTGTAGTCCTTGGTCTACACCATAAGGCGCGTAATGCGTATTTGGGTATACAGGTACAAGGATTAGATAACAATATAGAAAATAAAATATTCTATAACAATGTCTTTGGTTGCTGATACCTGCCTATGAAAGAAAGAGATCATCATACCTGAAGTGAATTGGTATACTGGCCCCACTGTAGTAATTAATTGTTTAATTGTAAGTTGTATAGATTGATATAATTTTATTTTTTTTCGTTATGTAGTTATATTTTGAACCTGTAAGAGAACACGCCGACAAATCATTTTTGATTTGGCGTGACTCGTAAATTGTATTTGTTTTCTTTTCTATTGTATATTATATTTGTTACCAATAAATAAAAAAAAAAAAAGAAAAACATAATCGTTCTTATAATTACTGCCCGATAGACCGGAATTTTCGATAATCCGGCACCGAGCCGGTCCCGAACGTGCCGGATTATCGGACTTCCACTGTATAAATATGTGAATATAAATGGTTCACAATAAGTCTTGGTTTTATTGTCAAATCATTGTGAAAGACATTTTGGCATCTAGAAGTGGGTTTTTTTTTAAATAATTTAAATAATTTCTCTAAAAATACTATATTAAATTATTTTCATTTTATTATCTTGCATAAAAGCTGCAATAAAATTAGAATAATAATAATCTACATACGAAATAATTTTTCAAATATTTCTGTGTAGTATTTCGTATTCAGTTGAACTTTTTAAAGTGGTAATATCGTGCTGCAAAGTTGTTTCGAGTTCTTGTTAGTTTGTTAGAAATAAATAAATGGGTATACCAAAACATTTGATACCAATAAATGAATTGTGTTTCGAAAAATTTAAGTGTCAGTTCAGTGTACCTTTGTATATATTAATATTTAAAAACCAATCAGATATCTCGATTTGAAAACTGTGCTTACACAATAGACCATTAAAGGTCACGTGGTCTTGTCTATGGATTTGCTTTTGCTTGTGGGGCAAACAGTCAGATTGCGCAAATCATCCTCGTAGGATGTTATGCCATAAAAGAAAAAAAAAGAAAGTCAGACGACAAAATAATAACAAAATCGATACTGACAGTTTTTTTTGATTATTAGGTATTCTTTAGGCGTTCCACCTAATATTACACGTTAATCGTCTGTTGTGTTGGGATGCCTGATGCCCCTCAATGATTTTTCTGTGACGTCATCCTTTAATGGTCTATGCATCTTATTTGATAAAATTGAAATGGGCCGAAAAAAACAATCTAACGGTGTTTAAATTTGATTTCAACTGTAATTTCAACATTATTTTTTTGGTGGGATCTTCTTTGTGGGCCGAGTTATCCCCCAGCTGACGTAGGAGAGTCTTAGAATTGAATTAGCGTGCTGAACTCTTATATTCGTCTTGTGCGTCCTGTCTCCTTTGGTAAACAGTAGCGTTGGATGGAATGTCCCCTACGAAAGCGAAGTAGATTTTCACACCAATCTTTAATTTGGTGACCCCTGGGCTCACTGTCTATACTATTGCGTTTGTAAGCATGTTTCTCTAACCGAGAAGTCTAATTGTTTTTTTCATCTCTAAACCTAATAATACCTACCAAAAAATTAATAGAAAATATTCATTCGTATTAAGAAGACATCATATGGTTTCAAATGATTTTATCCAATTTTGTTATTTTACCAATATGTGTTCTTATCTTCGGACATTTCGCAAGCGCTAGAGCAGCCAGTAATGAGACAAGACTTGATTCTTGGTCATTGATGTATGGAGTAGCTTCCAGAGTTCTCCGTCACCACAGTTATAATGAAGGTTCCAGAAAGGAACAGTTTGCTGAGAGTTCTTGTTACAAAGAGTTGAAAGATACTGCCTTAGCGCTGGAAAATGTCACCAGGTGGGCTGTCAAAAGTAAGAAATTTAAATATCTTCTCACATCAGTTTCCTTATTTATGTTCAGAGGTGAGAAACTATTCGTTAAAATAGTTGTAAGTTTTAGACAAATCTGAATGCTTTTGATTTCAATCTGGGGCTGGCTCAAGTGATCATTTTCATCCAAAGTTCTATTGGTGTCCATAAATATGAATCGATCATCTGGATCAATTTTTTATGAACGGCTGCATGTTTTTGGGGGTTTCGACCGGTCAGTCCTTCAGGCTGCCCATCATGGCACTTCCTGTGTGAACAAATTTGTTAGTGTAGAAATTTAATCGGATAAAAGTCCCCAGACATCTGAGCTATCCGGTTAGATAGTGGGTCTCCTTAAGTGTTGAGCAGTGTTATGTGTATCTTAAGAAATTCATAAATGTTATAGAGGAAGTCCCTTTCTTTCCTATATTTCTGACAGAAGCGTTAAGGGAAGGATGAAAATGTAACGTTATTTCTTTGTTTCCTTTCAGTGCATGATGCAAGCGGGATGCCAGATTCTGGACTCTACTGGGGCAACGTATATTGGCTAGGATCCAAGGAACAATGTTTAGTCTACCACTCAGAAATGAAATTATCCATAATGCCATCAATGAAACCAAAATATGAGAACTCGAAGCCTCCATTCTCCTTGGCTTATTTCATTTTAAACATTCGCTTCAACTCATCATTGCTGCTTAAACTTCAATGGGTTGAAGAGGTAGAAATCACAGCTATTCAACATTGTCCTTAGAAAATATTTTACATAATACTCGACAATTTCTTTAGAAAGTGTTGTTTTGTGGTAAAGCTCCACAAGAGTGCATTTCTTGAGTCATAACGTCTCTTGGAAAAAAAAGTTTTTGACCTGGACCATAAATATGACAGGGTCCACAGATTATGTGAAAAAAGGTTGCAAATATACAAACTAAAACGAAAATATGCTGAGTTTATTATTAAGCTATACGATAGAGTAGAGTTGGTAAGCAGCGGAACTCGAATCATGGAGTAATCTTAAAAACAGAGTCAATCTCTTTTGGGAAACGATTCTCTTCCCTGAGGGACACCTAAGTATTTAAATAAACTTTCGAAGGCAGAAAACATCAGTTTAGTCTTCCACCATTAATGAATTATGAACCAGCTAATAGCCTGGAAGGGATGCAATGTTTATTATTTTTTTTTCAGGATATAATGATAGTTGGTCTCTGTTTACCGAGGTCCTGCTCTCCAAATCAACTGTCCCCATTGATAACTGAATACCTGTCTACATCTCCCCTTGGCTTGCAAAGGATATATCAGATGAACTTCGAACTTGTGTCTGTAAAGAAGGCAGAACCAGATGATTCTTATAAACAGAATTCATTATACACAGTCTTTATGTAAGTCAAAGTGATCAAAATATTCTTCCCTTTTGAGTAGGCAGAAAGTGTGGGCGCTGTCTACTCCTGGGAGTTTGTCCTCCACGCATCTAGTAGATATTTAAGTAGCATTCAGATTATTTAACTTCATTTTACTCTAAAACCAGCTCAAAGGATGATACCTCGTATGAAGTATATTATTTTTACTTTATGTCTTATTTAATTACGGTGTCTTTTGAGGACATATATAAATGAACACACGTAAACTATTATTAGTTTTTTAAGCAATGTCGTATTTGTTTTTTTTTTCAGATACATAACTTATCTCATTCTATTACTTTCATTTTTGGGAACTATCTATGGCTCATACAACCGTTCATCGGAAAATGCCACGAAAACACAATCAAATGTAGACGAAACTCAAAAATTAACAGGAAACGGTATGTAATAATTCTATGAAGAAACAGAATATATGTTTTTACTTATATCAGTAAAAACAAAACGAAAAGAAAATCAGCAAAATCTTATTAGTTTTTGGGCTCTACTGACATTTTATTTATTCACAGCCAGTTACACACCTCAAACAAATAAAAACTAACAATATTATAATCATATCAAAACAAACCATGCGTTGCCCAATTTCAATGTGTTTACAAATTAAATTGATATATTTCATTAACCCATAGTGTTTTCATGTAATATAAAAAAAAGTAAGTTTTTAAACTACTACAGATGACTCGTACACATTGAATTAGCTCAGAAAATGGACATTAATATTTTTGCCTAGTCTGAGGATCGAACCCACGACCCCTCGCTTGCAAGGCGATTGTGTTAACCACTAGTCCAACCTAATGAATTAGGTACATACTAGTTAGGTATATATATATCGTGTGTACGTGGTAGATACATCAATGTGAACTTCCTTAAGGATAGCATGATACAGAGTCTCGATGCTTACGAATCGACACAAGGCTGGTTAAGAGTACTCTTTAAACCCGGGTAACGTTCCCAATCCTTCCATCGAGACTCTGTATCATGCTATCCTTAAGGAAGTTCACATTGATGTATCTACCACGTACACACGGTATATATATACCTAACTAGTATGTACCTAATTCATTAGGTTGGACTAGTGGTTAACACACTCGCCTTGCAAGCGAGGGGTCGTGGGTTCGATCCTCAGACTAGGCAAAAATATTAATGTCCATTTTCTGAGCTAATTCAATGTGTACGAGTCATCTATAGTAGTTTAAAAACTTAATTTGATTGACATCCACACTTCTGAGCAAGTGAAATCCAGTTTTCAACACAACAGACTGTGTTACATAAATAATCATAAAAAAAAGTATTGACTGTGAAATAAACAAACAATAATCATTATGAATCAATTTGTAACTGGAATAACCCATAAATCAACAAGAATCAATGAAAACAAATCAAATCAAATCAACACAATACAAATCAATTTAAAAATTGTGACAGTTATATTACAATCAATCGAGCATAGCGAGAGAGGGAATGGAAAAGGAGGAAACTCATTGAAATGCGAAAGGATAGTTGCATAAAACAATTTCATATAATTAATTCTGCACACCATGTCGCGATTTGCGCAGAATAATCTTGAAACCGTAAGAACTGAAAGTGAACATGTCAATATCACAAAAAATATTATTGTAGTTACTCATCATACGGTAGACAGAATTTCGCAAACCTGCGTTTTATTACCAATCGATGTTTAATATTAATGTATTTATCCTGTTTCGATACCAAACCGCAAATGAATAAAAAGAATAAGTTTATTCACTGTGTCGGTGTTTATGTAGTAGAATTCCATGGCGAAATAAATAAAACAGAATAAAACACTTGTTTTATTTATTTCGAAAACGAATAAATTATTAGCTTTTAGTTTACTGTGAAAGGTGTACAAAGTTGTATTTGGGTTTATAACAAAAACCCAGACACAAATTTATAACAAGTGTTTTTATGTTTTGTTAATTTCACATGAACTTCCACCAAGTACCGTCATTCTTAACTTCCGAAACAATAGATATACAAGCTTTCGATTTTAGGCTGTGAATAACCATTTGTGCTCCATAGAACGATTAATATATTTTTATTTATATACCTTTTTCTAAGTCCGATAAGGTTAATTACAACGATTGATTTTTTATAAAAATATTTTCTCTTCGTGTAATGTATCAATGTTTATTTTTGTATATCGCAGGTTTGCTGAGTATACAAAAGAAATCAGTTTCTGAAGAAAGAAGCAAATTACATGATGTACTAATGTGTTTTGATATTAACAAAAATTATCATAAAATATTTAATGTGACTAAAGATGAAGAAATGTTACTGAGTATCAACGGCTGGAGGTTTGTGATTTCTATTTTAACGATTTCGAAACAAGTCACTTGAGCAACGCAATTTAATGTAAATCCGCCTCAAAGGACCATTTAGTAATTAATGATAATGGTCTTAGGATGACACAATTTATTCAAACAACGCCAATTTGTTGAAAACAAATGGTGTTTTGGAAACAAACAATAGGACCTTTATTAAACTTTTACTTTAATACCTTCACACCTTTCAAGCCCTGCAAATTGTATGGATTTGTGTTTACTAAGAAAGTAACGATTCAGCGACGCATATAAACGGGTTTAGAACGGATGTCGCACTTTAACGGATGTGGATTCAGATATGTGTTTTGTCGTAAACCTTTTTTGAAGATGCGGATTCAAAATAAATGTAAATGCGGGTATATTCAATTTTAAAAATAAAATATTGAGGTATTCTTTAGACATAATAATATAACCAAAAAAAATTCACTTTTCTGTCGAAATGGTGTTTTGTCATTCATTCATATTATCAAGGGATTTTCCGGAAAGTCAGTCAATTCTGGTAGTCAAACTTTAAATGACTTTCTCTTATTTTACGACATGTTGAAAAAACTGAAATATTTATGTCTCAAGCAGGCGGATGAGAGTCTGTCTTCGATCTTAATCTTTTGGAAGATATATAAATATTTACCCTCTGTGTTGTGTATTAGATTGATGTAATTCATTTCAAACACATTAATTATTCAATTTCATATAAATGGCCTCAAAACACTAAATATTGGAATAATTCCATACGCAAATTTAAATTTATACATGTTTTTTTCAGGGTAACTAACATAGTCGCCGTTGTAATGAATCACACAGTTGTATACAATTTGAATAATACAAAGAACAAACATCTCATAAACTATTTGGATGGGTCCTATTTGAAGCAAATCATATTTAATACTGCATTTGGAATCGACTCTTTCTATGTTTTAAGGTAAGAGAAATTCACAGCTAACAAACATTTAATGTCGGACAAATTATTCGGTGCCGTTTAATGGAGCATCCATCTTAGGGCGCAGGAAACTATGTTGGAAGAGCGACGTCTTCAACTTGCTCCTGAACGTTGTTGGTTTTTACGAAGATCCTCGGGTAGTCAGTTTCAGATGACGGGTCCAGGTTCTGCGACGCCAAAAGTCCTGTCATAAAAGCAAGACTTCTTTGCTATATTGGTCTCGTCCAGCATATTGGTGGATGTCTTAGCTGAGCGTAAAAATCTACATAGTTTATTTATTTATTTATTTATTCTTTTTGCACATCATCATTACATTACAGTGTTAACAAAATAATACAATTTTTTAAAAACTAGGACGATGTACAGTGGCGAGATTATCACTATAAAGTAATTTCTTCCATCTAACCACGACACATTGACATAAACCTAGTAAAAACTAATTTACTTAAAAAAAAACATACAAGACATTAATACACAACAAAAGAAAAAAAAAGAAAATTTAAAATAACATTTGACACACACCCAACATAGTTGTATGTGTTTTGAGAACATAGAGCTCAAAAAGTGACTGAGGTGTCATATTATTTAGAACTTTGCAGACCATAAGACAAAATTAGGTAAAAAAACTTTTACCTATTGTTAACCAGTGCAACTTTTCCAGCAAAGGTGTGACAACTTTTATCCTTGTGGAAAATAAGGCTTGCATCGCTATCGAATGACATTTGTAGGCGGTTAAGTTGGATTCACTCCATAGAAGTATAATACCTTTTTGAATAAATTTTTTTTTAAAGCTTATTTATCGTTTTTTAGGATTGAGACGAAATTCAAAGCGATTCTTAAGATTCACGACAGTTTAAAAGACAATAGCAGCTGATGAACTGATGAGCTATTTGAACACTTACATAAATATGATTTGAAATTACTCCATAATATTTTTTTGTAACAATTTCTTTCAGTGGTTTTTTAGTTGGTAATAGCTTTTTCAAGAACAACGATATCAGAGATAAGACCAGAGAAAAAAACTGGAAAAAGAGCACCAAGGATTTCTTCAAGGGGGTCTTGAAAAGATATTTGAGGTAAAAACATTTGTATTATTATTTGTTAAAAATATGATAAGATTTTGGACATTTATTTACTTGGGTTGAGTGTTGGACTGTTTTCGTTTTAATTTTATTTTATTATTGTTTTATTTGTTTTTCTCCATAAAGGTGAGAAAAATGTTTATTGTAATTAATTTTTTCACTTATACTTTTCATGGATTGAATTGTAATGATGTGATCGTTGGATCTATCTGTGAGTGTTTGCGTAATGTCTGTACGAGATTGAATGCATGCACTTATAGGTGTCGTGTGTATGGTTTGGATGTTTGGTTATTTTTGTGAATTTTGTTAATTTCACTGATTATGTGTATCAAACATCTGTTGTGATTATTGTTTCTTGAACTGTTATTTGAATTATTTTTTTCACAGATTAACGCCTCAATATCTTTACACGATATTGTTTGGGAGTTTCGTTTATTCATACCTCAGACCTACGAGCAGTATTTTAGCAGGAGAGCGAGTCGATGAGACCTGTCCAAAGTTCTGGTGGACAAATATGTTGTATATCAACAATATCTATCCCAGTATCTTAGACAGCTGTTTGTCATGGTCTTACTACTTGTCAAATGAAATGCAATATTATATATTTGGAAGTTTTCTTCTCTATTTATCAATTTTGTAAGTATTAAATATGAATATTTCGTTGCAATGTCACTCAGACATCTCAATTTTGGCAAGAAAATGGCAACATTGCTGAACTTTTCAATTAATAAACTCGTTCATTGATGAATACTTTTTACGATAGAGTTCGACACGGTCGTTGTTTGGCAATATAATCACTTCCATTTGAGCAGGGGATGGAGAGGTGTACTTGAAGGCATGGCTCTCTCGATCATAGCATCCTTGGGACATTGGATATTGATTGAGTGTTTTACTGGGCTTTGTAATTCATACTGGATTGATGATGGTTTTGATTTTAATTTCTAGTAAATTAGGATTTATTTTTTAACTTTTACTTTAATTTTTTTTAAGCTTTTTCACTTTCAAATATAACTTTTGCATTTTTTCTTAAGACTAAAACATTTCTGGTAAGAGTGGAATCTTAACTGGTCCACATGTTGAGTGTAATAATTGTTAACATGTTATGTTATGACTGTTTGATTATCTAAGATTGTTAAAATAAATAAATCCATCACAATTACACTGTGAAAACAACATAAAAAAGCTTGTAATCCATTGGCTTAATGTTTAGCTTTCTAATTAGGAGTGTTTTTTAATTTTCCAAAAATATTCTTTTTGATTATAATATAGAATTTGACAAACCGAATATTTTGGAACCGATTAGATTGCAACGCACAGTGCTACATTGTGTAAATATGGTTCTACAATTGATATGTGTGATTGGTTATGATTTCTTTTGACATTTATGTACATCTTGTCATTTCTGCCATTACTGAAGTTTTTTTTATTACTTTCAGCTATACCAAGCTATCGATGGCTATTGGAGTGATCGTATCAATAATATCTGGGATTATTGTTGCATATATGGTCTACATACATAAATATTATCCATAGTAAGAACTTTTTATTATTTTTAAACAACTTTATAAAAATTCTATATTTTCAAGTGTAACTTTGTGGAAATGCATTTTAAAGGAAAATATTTAATTTAAATCAAAACACAGTTTTATTCCACTATGAGATTGTTTAATTATTATAGCGTTTTCAACTACAATGTAGCCATCATCAGTAATAAGTATTGTGTTATTACTGATGATGGCTACATTGTAGTTGAAAACGTTATAATAATTGAACAATTTCATAGTGGAATAAAACAGTGTTTTGATTAAAATTAAATATTTTCCTTTAACTTTATGAACCTTACTAGCTGACCCGGCAAACATTGTTTTGCCATTTACATTATTTCTAGATTACTAATATCGCTATTAAAAAATATGAGTTGATGTTAGAATGGTGAAAATTTAGGGCTGTATGTATTTTTTAATGTCTCATCATAAAAAAATAAAAAGAAAATATTTTGTCAAAAAAATAAATTAAAAAATTGGGGTGGACCACCCTTAACTTTTAGGGGTACGAAAACAGATGGTGCCGATTCTCAGATTTACCCGATAAGCACACAAAATTTCATCAAAATCGGTTCAGCTGTTTCAGAGGAGTATGATAACAAACACCGTGACACAAGAATTTTATATTCTTATTCGTAGATTTAGATCTCGCTTGAAAGCAATGACTAGAGTAAAAATTAAGTTATACCTGGTTAAACTAAAACCTTAATTACAAAGCAATTTGTTTAGCATATGTTGTACTTTTTTGAAAATAAATTTGGACCCAATAAACCCAATACCAAACTTTTTTCAATTTTTCCGGTTACTTCACTTACTGCCGGTTCTACAAAGTCCCTTTTAAATAAGAATCCAAGATATCTATCCAAGATATCTAGTATTTTTTGGGTTAGTTGGAAGAGATCGCGCCTTTGCGATAAACTCGCCCTCTGTATTTAATTTGAATGTATACCTTTTATGTAATTGTTTTTTATCAATGTACAGTAAAGAATGAATAAATAAATAAACAAATATCAAAAGCCTATTTGTTACTTTGAGATCATTTACATATATAAGCTATAAACTAGCTATAAAGCAAAATAATTGAAACACTAGTGGACGGGTATGTGGTCTGAATATAGTCGCACGTTGCGAATAGTAATTGGCCGTAGGCAAGCGTGATTTACTGAATATTCCATAGACATAATAGAAAATACATAGCATGCGAGAAAATGCTTAGAACAATCTGCTAACTTCACGTCGTTTGCTGTCTACTAAATGCTTCGCTAATATTTTTTTCACGCGTCAAACATAAACTTTGTTCTCACTTTCCTACATGCACATTTTAAATAAGCGCAGAAGACAGCAGGAATAGGATGTCTCAGATGTGAAAATTTTGTGAATAGATTAAAGTTATATTTGTCTATGGTTACTGGTAGAAGTTTTTTCTGCAAAAATTTAATGAAATTTTTCTTATTTATGAGACTGACCATTGGTATTACTTTGAGTTTCTAGTCTTTACTACAACCGATCTTTGCCGAATTACAGACATAATTATTATATCTGTTCCAGTTTACACATTATGCTGATTTCGACAGACTATTTCTACAGGCCGCCTATGCTAAGAGTCTTCACATATCTTCTAGGACTCCTTCTAGCTTATTTCTTTACATACCACAGAAATCTCTTCACAGGAAAGCCGGTAAGACACTTAACAATTCGAATAATCATATTAATTTCTATCAGTCTCTCTAATCTAAGTATTGCGACCATTATACCTCGTTCTATTGACTATCTCAACGTCCAGTTCCATAACTTAACAAATAGAAATGTGTTTGTCTTTAAAAAAAAAGAAGATATATCTGGATTTTGTAACTAACCCAAATACAACCTTATACAACTTTCACAGTAAGCTAAAAGCTGGCACGATACATCGTGAAAAGGGAGTTAACCGGCACCTGGGATCGAACTGCGTACCCCTTGTTCATGAGACCGAGACTCTACCTCCAGGCTACCTGAATATCTGCCCCAAATATGACATTTTCCTCATCTTTATACCAGACAACAACATCTCTCTTATACATAAGACATAATTTGTTTATTGTCTTATCCATACGAAAATACTACGTTTGTAGGAAACGTGCACCATGTTTGTACAAATTTTTGTATTAACATTGAAGGGAGACTCACCACACAACTGGATATCTCAGGAGTCGTTAACTACTACTTATGGGGTGTTCACATTTGGCGAATATCGCCAGGCGAATTTCAAAATATAACGCCAGGTGAAAAAACAAATTCGCCGTACGCCCATTGATCGTCACACCTGTTCACACAGTCCACCGATTTAGAAACGATCTCTCAGATGCGCTTTGATTTTGACACTGTTTTCAAAATGGCGTCGAGATGGAGATCGCGAAGTGTTTATTTTTAGTCGAAAATGTTATAGTAGATGTTATAAGGCGCCTTTTAATTAAGGAAACAAACGCCACAAACCAACAAAAAAGATAACAGCTGTCACGAAGCGGGAAACATTATAAAATTTATAGGTTATAAAGTTTTTACCATAGATACGAACGCCGCGCACATCTGCGCATGCGCGAATCGTTCAATAGGCCGAAAATGTTGGAAGGTGGTCAACTCGAGACGATATCGTTTCTACTGGTTTTTATCGTTTCAGACTAGCTGTCATTTTGTTCACACGGTTCAAATGGGAATGAAGGACCGACCGGCCAAAACCGCCATCGTGGGAATCTTTTAAACTATGGAATTTTTTGTGAACATCATCTAATATTAATTTAATAATTTATAAATAATCAAAAACACTGTTATATTTTCACTATATTTATTTAACTCTAACGTTTTCGCCCACTTCAATGGTCATTCTGCAGAATGCCCAGAACAGTGTTTTTGATTATTTATAAATTATTAAATATGAATTTTCACAGTGTGAACACGAACACCCTTCAACAATTAATAGAATTTATTTATTTATTTATTTATTTCAGTTACGTCAAGTGTTAGCATGGGCAGTCTGGTTTACTATGGGATCATACGCAGTCTTTGGAATAATGGACAGAGATGTTAGTTTGTGGTATAGCAGTGTCTATACAGCAACATCTAGACAGGCCTGGGCTATAGCAACATTCATCTTTTTCTATGCCTTACTTACTAATAATGTCTGTAAGTTATTCTGTCAACTTATTTTGGTAGTAAATGTGTTATGATGCTGATGAATCGGCTTAAGGGCCGCGATATCCAAAACGTTAACCAAGCAGTTAACTTGTTGTCAAGAGTAAACCATAAGTTAACTCAAGAAATGGTGATATCCAATGTTGGTTACGGAGATAACAAGTGGTTATTTATAACCACCCGATTTTCATGAGTTAACTATCGAATCCACGAGTTAACTTTGAGAATGAATATTTTTTTCGTCTGTAGATGGTGCTATATATGTCATCAATTTGACAGTTACATAGTTTGTCATTTTGGTTTGAGAATATTGTGTTATAATAATATAATATATTGATAAAAACTGGATAATTATCTTCATAATAATGTTGATACATCATCCGATGAACAATATTATTGATACTTTCAAAACACTCGTCAACATGAGCAACACGTTAAAATTCAAAATGGCGGCTCCAAACAACCAGTGAAGTGTCAAATAACTTTCCTAGTGTTGCCACTCGTACGACAAAAGTGCGTAAAAACTAAATTTCAACCGATTTGTACTAAGGTATTGCCATTGACATTACTGTTTGAGGACGAATTGATCGTAAAAAGATGGAAAGAATACCTAGAACAATTATACAAAGGAAAGAACATAGTCCAAGAAAGCAAAGCACTAGAAGCAGAATATGACGTAGAAAATAATGGAGATGACATCTTAAGAAGTGAATTTGATATTGCCTTAGCAAAGTTGAAAGACGGCAAAGCACCAGGTATTGACCTGATTCCATCAGAGCTGCTTAAATGCGCCGGAAAAGGCATGCTCGATACATTGTATAAGCTTGTCTGCAAAATATATGACACAGGAGAGATACCTGAGGACTTTGCCAAATGTCTGATACGAGCGCTTCCTAAGAAAGCAGGCACTACAAAGTGCGAACAACACAGAACCTTAAGCATGATATCACACGCTTCTAAGATACTCACCAACATTATAATGAAAAGGGCGGAAAACAAAATAAACGAAACACTTACAGAAGATCAATTTGGATTCCGCAAAGAGACAGGTACAAGAGATGCAATCCTGAGTCTCAGACTTACTCTAGAAAAGAGAATAGCAATTAATAAAAACACATACATAGCATTCATCGACCTTGAAAAAGCATTCGATAAAGTAGAATGGGAACAACTTTTTAACACCCTCAACCAGATAGGAATGAGTTATAAAGACAGAAGAGCAATCTGGAGCTTATACAAGAACGAAATGGCTGTGATTAAAAGCGGAGAGAGCTGTGCAGAAGCAAGGGTCGAACAAGGCGTAAGACAAGGATGCTCAATGTCGCCAGCTCTCTTTAACTGCTATATACAGCGAGCCATTGATGAACTGAGAGAAGAAATGAAGAACTGGACAGGAGTAAAAATAAATGGGAAAAAGGTCGACATGATAAGATATGCTGACGACATAGCACTGCTCGCAGACTCCGAGATGGAGCTGAACGAAGCCTTAGGAAAAATGGAAAGTATACTGTTGTCAAAGTACAACATGAAAATAAATAAAGAAAAAACAAAATGTATGGTCGTTGGAAGAGAGGAAGCGACTGCGAACATTGCCATAAATGGAGTGAGCATCAAACAAGTAAGTGAATTCGTGTACCTGGGCAATAGAATAAACCAGGATGGACGCTCCAAAGCAGAAATCGTAAGCAGAATAAACCAGGCAAGGATTGCCTTTAACAAAAAATCGAAGATATTGGAATCCCCAAATATTGACTTAAGCGTAAGGAAGAACCTTACTAAAGCCTTTGTATGGAGAATTCTGCTTTATGGTTGTGAGACATGGACCATCAGCAAGAGTGAAAGCGGACGGTTGGCGGCCTTTGAAATGTGGTGCTACAGACGCATGCTTAAGATCCATTGGTCGGAGCACGTCGAAAACGAAGAAGTATTAACCAGGGTAGGCGAAAAAAGGCAACTCCTTAAGAGAATCAGCCAACAACGAGCTAACTGGATTGGCCACAACATCAGGCACCCAGGACTACTCATAGCCATCGCGGAGGGTAAGACCGAGGGGACAAATGCCAGAGGCCGACCAAGAGACGCATATATGGACCAACTGAAGAGTGATATGAACTGTGGCTCATACGTAGAGCTGAAAAGACTGGCGGAGAATAGAGACGAATGGAGAAGAAAAACCAAACTCGTTGCAGACCAATCCAATGGATTGTAACTCATTATATATATTGCCATATGTGAATACTGTTTACATCACTACAGAAAGTTAACTTCTGGTTAAGTAACCATTGTAAATTATTTTTATGATATCACCAAACGCCGAACATGAACAAGTTAACTCATACCAGTTGATTACTTAACTACTGGTTAACTTCTATTTGGATATCGCGGCCCTAAGTTGATTAAAATCGTGTAGCGTTAATCCATTAGTGACGACATGCATGGTCGCGCGGGTACGGCGACGGCCTGATATTATGACATCCTACTTTTACGAAAACTTATTCATTGCTTGGTCCCTGTGACCATTATTGGGAGCCCACGATAAGGTGTGATAAAAGCCCATGATAATAAGATAAAGTGATAAGTCCATGACAATGTAGGATACATACTGTGATCCTTCTTATTGTCTAGTATTGAAACATTTACATACAAATTACAGCACAATGACTTTGTCTATCTTATTTCAGACAACAAACTGACGACTTTTTACTCATACGATATTTGGATTCCACTATCTAAGTTCTGCTATGGAGCCTACCTACTCAATCCTATAGTAATATTTATATCACTACTTACCACAGAGAAAGGAGTCTATCTGCAACCAGTACAAACTGTAAGTCACACTCAATTACCTTTAATAGAATTTAGACTGGAAATTCAAAGGGAAAATTGGCAATGCGACCAATTAAACTTTGTGACCAATATAATTTCATAATTTCAACTGGTCTTAAATAAGCTTTGGTTCAAAACGATATGTTCATATCTCCCTCGAGTCATTCGTTGTGGATGCATTTATAAAAATATGTTACTGTTGATTCGAAATATATTTATGATCCATATTTTGGAACTGGAAGATTAATTCAATATGTTTCTTTTTTTAGATTATTTCTGCGCTTGGAAACGTAGTCGCAACATTCTTCCTTTCATTCCTCATGAATCTCTTCATTGAGACACCAGTGAACAATCTCGTCAATGTTTTTTCATCGAACACAAAGCAAAGATCAAATGAGAATGATGACACAGTTGATAGAAACTTGAATGGACTGTCAACTGACAGACACGATAAGAAAAATTTATAAGCTTATTCAGCCCATGGTGAATCCACAGGGAATGGTGAGGGGAGAGGAAACAGGATCTCGAAACTTAGTAAATAAGCTATAATATTAGATAGAATGAAGACATTTTCATCATTTGTAAGCATTTTGACTCTTGATTCGACAATTCGTAATGTTGGAATGCTTTTGGAACTTCTTTCAATTGTATTTTTTAGAATATTGTTGCATTTTGTACCTATACCTGCAAGACTAGTCTTGACTAGTGATGTGAGATGAGAAAATTCTCCAAAGAAATTTCTCGAGAACGAGAAATTTCTACGAGAATTTCTCCTCTGATGGAAGAGAAATTTCTCTCCAAATTTTTCTTAGTGGTATTATGACCTTCCGTCCACACTTCGCAGCCAACCTGATTGATCCAAAAATTTGTGGGGCTGATTAAGACCCAAATCAGAGGTCAACACTTTTTCCATGTACGTACCTGCAAATTTTTTTTTATCTTAAATATGGGTATGTGGGGTGTCTAACATCAAGATTTTTCATCAGTTATTAGCACTTTTTTCTATGTAGGTACCTAACATTTTATTGTTTCCATAATTAATTGTAGCCATATTGGTGATAAATTGTCATAACATTTGTACATTGTAATTGATTGATTGAATAAAGTATTTATTATTATTATACTGTTAAATAAAAAATAAAGAAAATTCTCCGAAAATTCTCTACTTCGAAAAATTTTCTCTTGAGAATTCCACAACACTAGTCTTGTGTTGTCTAGTCTTGACACAACCTAAATAATGATCTAAATCTTGTCTTGATCTTATTAATCATACGACGCGCGAAGGGATTGTTGTCAAAAATATCGCGCAACCGCTACCGTTAGATTGATAAACACCTATTTTTGACCATAGTCAACTCGCGCATCATATGATTAAAGGCCCCGTTTAGCAAAAACGGTCAAATTTTCTATTTTCAACAAATTTGACAGAAAAACTGCCAAAACTTGTTGACCCTTGCGAACATATTGATTTGATAAAATAAAAAATCAAATATTTATTACCAATAGTAGTTTTTTAATAAAAAATAAATATTATTATAATTAGGTACTCTTTGTTACATCAAAATACAAATTATTTGTAAAATATATATTTTTTTATTCATTCTATCAAACTTATAAATACTATAGATTTTTAGCAAACTTTTTTTAGTATACAAAAAATTGAGTTCATGTGGTGATTTTTGGTTTCAAAATATGAGAAATTTTATCAAAAAAATTTTTTTTTAAGTCGGTCAATATCCATGAAAAAAACCAAAAAAAGTAGAATTTTTTTGTTCTATAATTGTAATAACTATCTAAATATTCTCAATATTAAAATAAATATTATGATTTTTTTTAGGATTCTCGTGCGTTTATGAACCAAATAAACCCCCGAATTCGATTTTTAGAAATATGCTTTTTTATAAACGAATAGGTACTATGAAGCTAAAATCGAGTTTTTTTTTAAAGTTAAAGTTTGATATTCGTAATTAATATTTGTTTTCATATTTTATCAAATCAAAATGTTCGTAGGGTCAACAAGTTTTGAGAGTTTGTGTACCAAACTTGTTGAAAATTGTATGTTTTATCGTTTTTGCTAAAGGGGCCCTTTAAGATCAGGACAAGATAAAGATCGTATTTAGATGTTTCAAGGGTAACCTCGCTGGCTTTCCAGTTGATATTGTCTGATAAATCAGGAATGATCCTCAAAGGAGTGATTCAGTCGGTTCAGAGAAGCCACTCTGAAAAAAAGAAGTTTCCAATCTGAAGTACCGACAACATGAACAAGCCAAAATGAAAGAAGAAATAAATAAAACACATCGTATGTATTTTTATATTTTTTATTAACACCGAAATGACCTAATAACAATAATCAGTTGCTTGGTTGTAATTAAAGAAATACATTTTTTTGTACTAAGTTTTCTTTTTTCTATAATTAATATGCCCTAAATGGCAAAAATTAAGCATAAAAAAAACACACAAATATTCACAAGAAGAAATTTTTAATTGGATACGCCACAAACTTTTGAGCCAAAACAGGAAAATGAAAAGTTTTTTCCAAATCACAATCCATTGGATTGATTCGCGACAAACCTAGTTTTTCTTTTTCTCACCTTCCGGTCAGGAAACCGGGAAGGCAGGAATCAGTCTTATCAATTCAACGTGTGTGCAACAGTGCATGGCCTCCACCACTTGATCTATGGAATGTTTCTCTGGTTAGCTTCTGTAATTTCTACCCCAAATAATTCAGCGACGGTTATAATGACCAGGCTTGGGTGCCCTTTAACCAATGCAGTTTGTGCAGTGTTGGCTAATATTTTAATGAATTGCTTTTTTTTGTAAACCTTACTCAATACTGCACCATTTACAACATTTTTTGATCAATGGATTCAATGGATAACTGATGAAAAGAATTACTAACCTAAAAATGATGTTTCAGCTTTGCTTAAATCCTTGATAAACGGAAGTTTACGAATCCTGTTTATTTACTAGTTTACCAATTTACTAATCCATTATTACCTATCATAGTTTGAGGTTTTTATAAATTTTATATCTATTATTATTTAGGCATTCCACCCAATAATGAGTGATTTTGCAGAAATTTTATATAAATTTATATGAATTTTATAGGAATTTCATATAAATTTTCACAACTGCGCTATGAATAGAGGTACCTACCTTAATTTATCCGATAAACCAAAACGTAACCTTAACCCTCTGCAGCTGACGTGAGGTCTGTCAGACACCGCGAAATTTTTTTTATGTAACAACGTTGCCATTTCGAGTCCTATCTTTCCGTTTCGCTCAGTAGCTTCCGAATTTCTGTTCCTTTAATCATTAGTACAGTAACGACGGCCGTCATAAGTACATGTGTGGATCTATAGCTGATGGGTGTCTGTCATACCTAACGTCAGTAATAAATGATGGGTCTATTAGACCTAACGTCAGTAATATATTAATATTTTCATAGTATCTCACATACATCAGCTCAGTAAATTCATAGAGTCTACCTAACATCACTTCAATAAAAAAAAATTCAATAAATGGAGAGCAGATTTCATTTAAGGCCTTGCTAGGGAACTTGTTCTTCCTATTATGACACAGCGGGTGTATAATGAAAAATTGCCAAGAGAATTGCGCAATCATGTCTTAGGACGAGATTTGTCAACTGTCCCTGAACAAAACGAACCTGGGACATCGTGTGAAAGAATATTGTGCAGAATTTTTACGAGTGAATTGAAAAGAAAGATTAAAGAGTGCGATTTAATTGAAAAGAAGACAAAATTTACTCGTTATGCATGCAAAAAACATGTCTGCCTACAGTGCTCGGCACAAATTTGCCAGGACTGAGAGGACGCACTTTGAAGCCGATTTTTAGAGAAACCGCTCTAACGATTTTTTTATTATTTTTTTGCATTTTAACAAAAGTTAACACAAAACAAATTTTTACTTATTTTTTTTTTATTTTACGTGTTTTTTTTCATTTTATTAATTTTTATAAATTGTTCTTAAAAAAATGGTGATTTTTTATGAGCATTAATAAATTTCTTGTAATTTCTAATATCTGTTTTTTTTTAAACCAATTTTTTTCAAATGGTGTCATCATATATGTCAAATACTAACAAAAAACTAAAAAAATAATCAAAACTTTTTAAATAATGGCAATAATGGAACTTAAAATGGGTGTCTGTCAGACCACTCCTCAGCAGAATAATAACTAAAAAGCCACCTCAGTTGCAGAGGGTTAAAGAAACGTGAAATTTCTGGTAAGATATATATATACTTGACTGTCACAGGAAAAAGGTCCTTTACAGAGGTGATTGCCAATTTTGGGGAACTTGCTTAGGCACGAAGAGAAGAAACATTATATACCTAACCAAAATTAGCAATTATGATATATATTCTTAGAAATACAAGTTACGGTGGGTTGAGCGTGTAAAAAGAATGAATAAGTACAGAGTATGATGAAATATAATATATTTGGCTGAGAGAAAGAGTACTCGGGAACGTAACCGGCGGAGGATCACATGGCTAGACAAAGTAGACCATATCTTTAAAGACGGTTACTTGTCGAGTGCAATAAACAGGAGAGCATGTACGAGGAATTGCATAGATGTGATGGAATTAAAAAGCGTGTGCAGGAACAGGAGAAAGTGGCGCTCTATTCTTTCTGCCTATCCAGCAAGGGAAGCGGCGTGATGGTTTGTAACTATGGTGTATTCATTGCAAGACAATTTGGTTGGGCTGATTTTGTTTCATTCATTCTTGATGCTCTTTGATGCTGAAAAAAGAAAATAATTATTGTTGCCATAATTTCATTTATAGTTCACATAAATATCATTTTTTATGACATTAACTTTTTTTTAGTAAAAAGCAGGTCTTTGAAAAAAGGCATTTTAAATTTCAAATTAAACGATAAGTTTTGCCACCCATCCTGATTGTCTTAATTTTTTTATAGCACGGGGAGGTCTGTTTGAATGTTCATCAAATGCAACTGGTCTGGTGGCTACGCCATTTGTGAGATATACCATGATGGTCCATGATATCAATGGCACACCCGTGAGGACAATAAATTTTGGTTTGGAAAGAAAAAAGAGACTACAGCTTCTGAGATATCCGGCGTGAGTAAACTTCAATGTGTCTCTTGTGGAATATCCTGTGCATGTATTGGTAAGGATATATTTAAATGTATTCTACAAAATAAAATTTATGACCAAAGACCGTTAAACTATGGTCAAGACAAAGACACTGAGGATAGAATGATGCCATAAATGCACCCTCCTACAGTAGAGTTATACCTGGGTTACCGGAACGGTATAGAGATAGATGAAATAATGAACGATTTTATATACCTGTATCGTTAGTCCCAGAAGTTCCATTTTCAAATTGTTTTGGCTTAACGGGAACTTTGTGTGTGTTTGTATTTGGTTCCGTTAGTGTAACGAGCAGTTTGTCAAAAGGTAATTCTACCAAGAGAACCAAAACGACACATGTTATGTATGTGATCAACAGTAAACCACCAGTAACCAATGTCTGGAAAAGAAAATGGGCATTTAGAATTATTCATTTCTATGGATGACATATCAGTCAATGTGGGTTGAGTTGGCAATGTGTCCAACCTGGAAAAAATGCTGATGTATAATACCATTTTGGTACCGAGAATCGGACATACCTAGTTGAAGTGTGTTGATTGTGGAATAAATGCCACGGAGATATGATCGCTGAGGAGAATGGTTGGTAAAATGTTGCGTGATAGAGTGAGGAATGAGGATGTTCAGTAAATGGGCGAATGCAAATGGTATGTGTGGAATGTGTGTGAATAAATTGTGATGGTTAGGACATGTGGAACGATTGGAAAGAGAATGGATGACAAAGAGGATATACTTGTCTGAAAGAAGGGATGAGAGGAAGCGTGGGCATCCGAGAACTACATGGCTTGATAACGGAGATCAAGTTCTAAAAGATGTCCGTGTGTTGATTATGGGAAATCAGCATGCGTGCATTAGAAGTTGCATAAATGTAGAGTAGGTGAAATAAGTTTGAAGTAACAGATCTATATGGCGTTCAGTTCTCTCTGCCTACCCCTTCTGGGATGCGGCGTGAGGGTTTAGATAGATAGATATTCTAACTTACAGTTGTTCCATGTTGAAAAGACCAAGAGCCATCACTTTCTATCAGAAGGTGCATCAAAATGATGTGATGAGTCATGTATGCAGTGTAGGACAGAGACGAAAAGGGCTGGAATCCTCTGAAACTCAAGAAACTTCTCAAGAATCCTAGAACAATAAAAACAAAATAAAATAAACATCAGATATATATAAAATTAAAACAAAAAAGTGTATGAAATATGAAATAAGAGGCAAGTATTCGTAAACCACGAAACAAATTGTGTCTGTCCGATAACGAAGCGAAGAGATTTGCTTCTTTCCAACACCTCTTCGAAATACAAGACCCTAATAGGATATTTAAGACTAGAAAGCCATTTATTTAGGAAAAGAGTACTCCCTATTCTATATTGACTCAAATTAAAATAAGAACGTTCCTAAATGTAATGATTTAGGTCACTTGAACTAAAATTCGTATATCATATGATATTTTAGAGCAGTGGTTCTTAACCTTGGTTCGATCGAACTCCAGGGGTTTGGTGAGTCAGTTTTGGGGGTTCGGTGAAAATCATTTTAAAGGCAAGATAGTTTTGCGAGTTGGAAAAAGAAAAAAATACTACGATAATTCCTTCAAATCGCCATCACGAATTTGAAAAACAATGTTGTCAGTTTAGTCTAACAATCCAAATATTGATTTGAAGTAAATATTAAGAGGGCTCTACACCCCTTCTTTGTGATTTCATGCAGACGAATTAGCAAAATTACAACCATTTTATTTTTTAAATATTTTAAATTCTGGATCACATGTATGTTATTTTTTATATTTATATAATATTTTGAACATTTATAAATGCGATTTTATCATTTTAGTTTTATTTTGCTGCGTGGAATATAGTGAAAATAATTTTTGAAGATTACCGTCGCAATGATGATACGTTGAGTGGTGTTATTTTTAATAAATTATCCTTAATAATACAAGAGTGTTAATAACATTTTAAAACCAAGATTAATCTTAAAATTTCATGAATTTTATTATACACCTTGAGTTATTTATTTACAACCCTTGGATTTTCTTAATTATTATGACAAACTGCATACACATCAAAAATAAATTTCATTATCAAAAAAATCATAGAAAATGTTTATAATTCAACCATTTGTTTTATTTATATAATAATATGGCATGTTGTTTACCATGCATACTACATATATAACGTTATTATGTGCAATAATCAAGAATATAGCGAGTTTCACAAATTTTAAGATTCAGAAGGCCCACGGCGTGCCTAGTAGCCGGATGTGAGACCGTACTCGCTCTGTTTTTTAATTAGGAAATAAATAAATTCAATTTATAGAATAAATACAACTTAAATTTTATTTATATGTGAAAACATACTATTTTTTTATACCCATGAATATTTTTGCATATAATATTTTGGCTTATATTTATTAATAAAGCTATTTCATTAATTATTTGAATAATTTTCTCTGCGCCTACTAAAAATTGTTGCCTGAAACCACTAGAGCAAAATCTAATTTGTACCTTAGGTAAGAACAGCTGTTAATTAATATGTTTCATGTTTTGTATAAACCATTAATATTTAATGTTTTGATCTTTGTTTTTTTAACTTTTTTTTCATTTTGTACATCTACAACTATTGTACAATACAAATATATACCATGTTTTGAATTTCTAAAAATCTAATTTTATTTTTCAAATTAGGAGGGGTTAATGGTGGGGTTCGGTACCCCCAAAAAGGTTAAGAACCACTGTTTTAGAGTTTATAGAATACCAATGTGCACTAACTAAAATTGTAACGTTCCTATTTTAGTTAGTGCACACTAAAAATGAAATAGAATAGGGGGTATTATGTGAGTCGCTGAGTTTCGAAATTCGAATATCAAATTTTTGTGATTCGGAGAAATTCGATAAAAACTATTAGGTATACAAGTATTCGTATTTTCCTGAAGTTAAAGAAGTTTGTTAATTATTAGATTGTTCAACAGTTTTGAATGTTTTTGGTATTCTATATATTCTATATCTATAATACTAAAAACATTTAAAATGTCACGAAACTGTTAAGACAGTTAATCCTTCTAACGGGCTGTTTCACCACCTCTGGATAAAGTGCCGGACAACCAATCCAACACAAATCTAACGGATAAAACGAAAAATGCGTTTCACGACTCCCTGACAGCGCTATCCTATAGATTAAGTTCTGGATAAGTTATCCGGGGGATAAGTCTTAGATAGTGTTAAACTGTCAAAATTTGTTTACATTTGCGTTGCCTAGATATATTCCTAGGCAAAGCACGATATATTCCTACCTACGTGCATACATTCATTCAACAAACGCATGAAATTACAACGTTGCCACTGCTATCTGGCGGATAACAATCCGTAAGAAATCTGTAGGTGGTGAAACGCTCGCTTCAGTTTATCTTGTAGATAAATTAATCCTAAGGATAGTTATCTAGAACTTTATCCAGAGGTGGTGAAACAGCCCGTTAAATAAATAATATTGTCGCAAAAGTCCAATTTTAAAATAAATTTTGATGTTGAACAAAAATAAACTGTTCATTTTGTATATCTACATACATAAAAATAACTTCTATTGGTCGGTTGAGTTATAGAGTATATTAAATGACACATAAAGGGATATAGCAGGATTCTCTTCCCATCATCATTTTATTTTTTTGAACAAATAGTAATTGTTATGAATGAAACAATTTTCTACGACATATATAACTCGATTTTCGTGAAAATGTGTTTTGGCGGATTTCGAAACTGGGCGACACATGTAAGAATTTTATGATTCAAATTCTAGAATTTTTGGTTTTATGTTATTACCTCCGTGTCCTGTTAAACAAGCGAGTATCACCCAAGAACCTGCTATACAATACACAGATCTGGCAAAAGCTGTATAGAATATAGCTACAGGAGTACTGAAGTCTTTGTCAGTGAAGCCAAATGTCAAAGACACGATTGCAGCTCCAGAGAGAATCCATAAAATGTACACGTAGGCCTGAAAAATTGCACAAAACAGCAAATTTTATTAGATACACACCATCTTGCTGCTTCTCATGTTGGTTCGGCTGAAATGATCGAGCGCCATCTATACATAAAGAATATAAGTAATTCTCATAATATAATGTTTAGATTAGACAAATTAATCATTTTCATCATTGCATATTTAAAATGCTAGAGTATTTTTATTTAGGCATGCTCTTAAAAAACTAGTTCATTAGGGCATTAAAAGACGGTCAGATTAGGGTGGTCAGACAGTCAATTTTAGAACATGACAACAAAATGCAAGATCAAAAGGTGGGCCAGCGAAGATCCTAAATTTACCTGAGAAGTCCTAAAAAATACTCATCAAAGTTAAATGAATCACTATCAAATAACAGTAAATTCAGTACCAAATAACTCACAAGGGTCATTCCGTGTCAATTCAACACAATTTTGGTAGATTTTCAGAATTGATGTCTCAGATTTTCATGATTTTTTTTATGCAGCAATATATCATAGACTTATGAAAAAATACCAAATTTCAGCTATGTGGCACAATTATTTTTGCATGCATTTCTGAAGCCAGCCCTGTATCTCCTGATCCCATTGAGACCCCATAATAGAATTTTGGCATATGTATCAATACATTACAAACTATTTTTGTCAATTTTTTGGAATTTTTAAAATTGTCACTTTTTGAAAAATTTAATTTTAAAATTTAATTTTTTTTTCAAACCGTGACCCCTATCCTGTGGCACATCAGATTAAAGCCCCATTCAACAGCTTTAAAACGAGACCTCTCCCAGGTTTATATCATCACTGGTTGCCAGTCTATAGGCATCCAAATGTGCCAAGACATGAGATTTTTTCATAAAAATTGAAAACTTTAAAAATTAATAACTTCTAAAATAATTGTGCTACATAGCTGAAATTTGGTATTTTTTCATAAGTCTATGATATATTGCTGCATAAAAAAAAATCATGAAAATCTGAGACATCAAGTCTGAATCAGTGTGATGATTTGACACGGAATAACCCACAATTCTTCTGCTAAAAGATCACTTAAAAGTAATAAATTATGTTTAAAATATATGAGAAACAAATAAAACAATGTGAATAGATTCAAATGAATGAATAGAAATATAAAAAAAAATGATAAAATAAAACATAATATTTAAATTAAATCAAACACTGTTTCATTCCTCTAAGAGATTTGATTTAATTTCAATATTATCTTTTATAATGCATTTTCACAAAGTTACACTTGAAAATATAGAATATTTGATAAAATAAGATTAACAATCAAATATTGTTTGATTCTTGATGTGTTGTTATTTTTACTTACGTATTTTATATATTTTTTACATATGAGATATTTGATACTAAAGATTTTTTTTGAAAATGGTTTTAATGTCAAAATAAGCAGTTTTATCAAGAAGTGTCAAAACATATTTTATTTATTCTCATGCGTCATTTTAAAGATGCAACTACGTTATTCTGTAGTTCTTCAGGGGAGACTTGAGTTTGCTTTTCAGCACCCCTTTCGAAATATTGTCCCATCCCATCAAAAAGAAAAAAAGTCCTCTCTGAGAAACCACCAAATTGGTGTCGCTTTTTTCCATAGATTTTTATATATAATACCTAGATGGAGTACTCGTATGTATTTTCATTGTAGGTAATAAAGTGAGGCACCATTTTTCGGCACTATTGACAGAACGGTTGGCGAAAAGAAATGTGGTAAATCGCTAAAAACGTCGACAAGAACTTCAAAAAATGTCCGATTACGTTTATATAAATGTAAAAATGATATATATTTTATAAAAATGCGAGAAACAGTTCATAAAATGTAGGAAACACCACGCGCTTTCGCCAACCGTTCTGTCAAAAATTCATAGATTATTTGCCTCACTTTTGTAAACGAGTCAGGGTTCTAGGTTTTGTATGGAATTCATAGATTATTTGCCTCACTTTAGTAAACGAGTCAGGGTTCTAGGTTTTGTATGGAATTCTGTGCTTTATTCTGTGTTTCATGTGTTGAATTCACACACCTATGTATGTAATCTCATACTATAAATAGTTTAATAACTTTTCTATTTTTGAAGAGGTAACACTATGAAAGCTCATTTTTAAAATTTAGGTAATAAAAATAAAAATATAACACTGTATAACTTTCACAAATTAATATTTTGTTTAAAAGCTTTTCTTTTTTAACGTTTTGTTCCTTTTTGTCTTTTTTCATTAGTTATAAGATATTTATTACTGAAGATGGACGTATGTCCGAAAAGCTTTTAAGCAAAATATTAATTTGTGAAAGTTATACAGTGTTATATTTTTATTTTTATTACCTAAATTTTATTAATAGTTTATAAAATACAAATTAAATCAAAGTTTTTATTTACACAAGCTTTCTATAATTCCTCATGCAATAATAATATGCTGAACACGTTTATCTTATACGATCAATGAATGTAAAATGATTTAATATTAATTCAAAGGATGCGAGATAAAGATAATCTAATATATAAAATTCTAGTGTCACTCTGTTTGTTATTATACTACTCCGAAACGGCTGGACCGATTTTGAAGAAATTTTGTCTGCCTATCGGGTAGGTCTGAGAATCGGTCAACATTTATTTTTCATATCCCATACCCCGAGTTCTTATTTTATTTGGACAATTTTTTTTTATTTTTTTATGGCGAGGCATTAAAATATACATACAGCCCTAAATTTTCAGTATTCTACCATCAACCCTTATTTTTTAATAGCGATATTAGTATATGGCAAATGTATATGACAAAACAACGTTTGCCGGGTCAGCTAGTATATATTATTCTATATTTATCGTATATGAAAATGGAACGGCTCACTAACGACACCATCTCTGCTGACAATTTATCGTTATTATCGTAAAAGTTATGGGAACATAATATAACTTATACTAATGCTTCAATTGCTTGATCTAGAGATTTGTAATCGCTCTTACCTTCCTCATTTCTAATTTCCCATCAAGTTTCCTATAAATACAGCCAAGAATAGCTCCGATAATATAAGTGTTGATCCTCATCCATGGTGCGTAGTAGAATTCTTTGACAGTTGTATAAAAGTCATCCGGACTAAATAAAACAAAAAATAGGATGAAAGTCAAAACTATTTCCATATTAATTAACATAACATAATATTTATATCATGATCAGTTCATGCAGAAGGAACAAGTACCAAAATATGTAAGTTACGAATCTTGTATCATAGATAGGTTTAATCGGGACGATTCACTCATTAAATGTACTAAATACAGTCGATTCCGCTTAATTCGGACACCGCTTAATCGGGACAGCCGCTTATTTGGGACAAATCTCAAAGAAAAGAAACCAAACCAAGAAACCAATAGTAAATTTATATGTTTAATTTAAGAGTTCGTCGGTAGCCTGGAGGTAGAGTCTCGGCCTTCAGAACATGGGGTCCGTGGTTCGATCCCAGGTGCCGGCAAACTCCCCTTTCACGGCACAAGCTTTTAGCTTAGTGTGAAAGGTGTATAAGGTTATATTTGGGTTTATAACAAACCCAGATATATCTTTTTTTTTAAAAAAAAAAAAAATTGGGACAACATTTCGCTTAATTGGGACACTAAATTTAAGATAACAGCACATATTATGTTACACATATTCTCAAGAAATAAAATATGTATGTGCAAAGCAATCTCATTTTTGCATTGAATTAAATTGCATGTACCTACCCATTTATTAATTTAATAAGGAATTTTTTTTTTTCTTAAAAGTTTATATTAGGTACATATTTGTAATTTATAAGATAATTTATATTACCTATAAGTATGGAATTTACAGTTTTCAAAAGTTATTAAAATAAAATAAGTGCGTATTACTGGTTAATTGCCTAAGTTGCCAAAACCAAATAAATTAATGAAAAAAATGTGAACTTCGCTTAATTGGGACAGCCGCTTAATTGGGACAAAATGTCCAAATCCCGATGTGTCCCAATTAAGTGGAATCGACTGTATATGCATTGTAATACACCCAGTAGGGCTTCACTTGACACAAGCTAAGTACGATCTTAAAACACTGTGAAAGGTGTATAAGGTTGTATTTGGGTTTATAACAAAACTCTGATTATTATTATCTGATATATCTTAAAAAAACACGTCCACACCAATTCTCGCGCTGGCGGTAGCTCGGTATTTTCTTCAACTATAGTCCTTTCACGCGCTGTATGATTGAAATCAAGACAAAATAGGATCTTAGACGACTATTGTGTCAAATGTAACCCTACTGATTTAGTAGACTTTGAAAAAGTTTTCACCCTCTCCTGACTGGAAATCGAACTCGAGTTCTCGTAACTCACGCAAAGAGCGTTATCTCCGCATCGTATCGGCTGTCTAAATTATAATATGATTTTTGTTATCTGTTTTTATAAAAAATGAGAGAAAAGAGATATTGCCCAGAAAGGTAACCGTCAGTGTCATGCACACTATACTCGTATCAATTTTTGCAAAAAAAAAACACTGCTATAATAAGCGTAACATCTATCACACAGTTTTGACATTTCGAATATTAAATTACATGAGTTTCATAAAAATATATCGGAAATAAATCTTAAAATAGAATGCAACTACTTACAATGGTCTGTATCCAGTGATATATGTTTTGACTCCAGCAATTGTGTAGCAGGTAAACATAATGCCTAGAGTTAGAGTAACACTCGTTTTATAATATCTGTAAATGAAATAATTTACATTTAAAGTCAATCTTTTATACTCTTATTTCTGTCGCCTTTCGACGACTATAATTGTCAAGACGCAGGGTGAAGTCAAACCTTCTCATTCATATTGATTATTCTTCAATTAAGTTTCAGTTGATTCATTGTCGCGACATTCATGCATTCATAGTGGCACTGGGGCCTTTTTCTCCAATCCCGATTGATAAATGTTGCATGTGAGATTTCAAACTCCCCTGTCACGACACAAGCTTTTAGCTTACTGTGAAAGGTATATAAGATTGTATTTGGGTTTATATACTACTATACTATACCATCACGGCATATCCCACAAGTGGGGTAGCCAGCAGATCAGCTGCATGTAAGAAACATGCAAACTGTCCTCATCGTGCCAATATAAAATCAAGACATTCAGGATGGGTGGCAAACCTCATCGCTGAATTTAAGATGTAAAATGTCTAATTTTTTTAGAACACCTGCCTTTTACAGGGCACTCGAAAACTTACGC
Source organism: Athripsodes cinereus (assembly GCA_947579605.1). Classification (NCBI taxonomy): domain Eukaryota; kingdom Metazoa; phylum Arthropoda; class Insecta; order Trichoptera; family Leptoceridae; genus Athripsodes; species Athripsodes cinereus. The sequence goes on along the minus strand of OX388325.1, from coordinate 16,296,226 downwards.
AGAAGAGTGGGAGACCAATTCTTTACCGGGTGCTCCACGGGATAAACAACAAAAACCCAGATATTTCATGACATGACGACCGGTGTGGCGTGGAGGCTAACGCACTTGCCTTTGTGTCACTATGTCCCGGGTTCGATTCCCGGCCAGGGTACAATGAAGAATGACCTTTTTCAGATTGTCCTGGGTCTGGGTGTTACATGTATATGTGTGTAGTGCATTGTATATATGTGTATCGTCGCGTTAATACCCATAATACAAGATTCACATCTTAGTTTGGGACTAGCTCGGTCTGTGTGAATTGTCTGTACATGTTATGTTATGTTATTTCTTAAAAAAAAAACAGTTTGTCAACCATTGTAGGATTGCATGAGAGTTTTATGTAACCATTTTTAAGATCAAATATTCAAATAAGTAATTGGAAAGCTTACTTTTTCGACAAAATGTAGAGGAAACTGACAATTATGAAGAATTGCATGTCACTGGCTAGGTACCATGTCCATGACATGCACATGTCGTGTGCCTTTGTGGGGTATATGTTATTGATGTAAAGTAAATTCGTCCACCACACTGTACCACATTGAGCATGCTTTGTTTCGCTACTCCAGTAGGCGCTATTGTTGTCACTTACTGCGAATGATGTGTATGCTACTAACATGACGAAGATGTATATTGGAGTCAATCTGAAAACGTAAAGAAACATTGATATTAAAATCGGTCAAATTAATTTTAATTCAATGCAATTCATGTAAAGGGTTGTTCAACAAGAACTTTGTTTTTTAATTGTGGCAACACCAGCAACATGATAGTTTTGACATTTAATTTTTTGACGTATTCGTAGTGGATGCATTGGCAATTGTTGCAATGAATTCAATTTCGCTTGAAAATCGCATTAAAATAATTAAAATCCATTATGAAAATGGTGGTTCTGCTAAAGTGACATTTCGTCAAATTCGTGATATTTTCGGACAACATAATCGTCCTTCTGAGACCGCTATTAAGAATTTGGTCGCTAAATTTGAGTCGACAGGCTCGATACAAAATGTGTTAACACCAACGCGTGTACGACCGGGTCGTTCAACTGAAAACATCGCAGCCGTGAGCCACAGTGTTGAAGCAGATCCAAATTTGTCAATTCTTCGACGTTCTCGACAATTGGGGTTATCCAAAACCACCACATGGCGAATTTTGCGTAAGGATTTGGCTTTGAAGCCTTACAAGGTTCAACTGGTGCAGGAATTGAAGCCGAACGACCATTCAAATCGCCGTAGATTCGCTCAATTCATTCAGGAACAACCCGCTGGTTTTTCTGAAAAAAATCATTTTTTCAGACGAAGCCCATTTTCACTTGTCAGGGTACGTCAACAAGCAAAATTGCCGCATTTGGGCTTCTGAAAATCCTAGAGCAATTATTGAGAAGCCGTTGCATGCTCAGCGTGTCACTGTATGGTGCGTTATGTGGTCTGGAGGCGTGATTGGGCCGTTTTTTTTCGAAGATGAGACTGGAAATGCGGTAACGGTCAATGGATCACGCTATCGCAAGATGTTGACAACTCAATTTTGGCCTATTATTGATGACGTGGATATCACTGACATGTGGTTTCAACAGGACGGTGCCACATGTCACACAGCCAATGAAACGATCAATTTATTGCAAACCAAATTTCCCGATCGCATGATTTCACGAAACTCAGCTGTTAAGTGGCCAGCCAGATCGTGTGATTTAACGCCACTGGATTATTTTTTGTGGGGCTATGTTAAGGACAGAGTCTATACGGAGCCAATCGAATCGATTGCAGCCTTAAAACTCAAAATCCGTGATGTGATTAGCGAAATAGTCCCGCCATTTTGCCAAAAAGTGATTAAAAACTTTGATGAAAGAATCGACATCTGTCAGCGTGCTCGTGGTGGACATTTGTCAGATATCATTTTTCATGCATAATTGCCAAACTTTTCTCTTTGTAATTCAATAAAAATTATAATCATCTTCATCAAATTTTTTTGTTTTATTTTGTTTTAAAAAACAAAGTCCTTGTTGAAAAACCCTTTATATTGAAGGGAAAGATAAAAGAAGGAAGGGATATTGGCAAAAGACAAACATCATGAATCAAACACATCCAAAACTGGACAGGTGTCCGAGAAGTGAAGGAGCTTTTCGGCGTCGTGGGAGACAGGAAGACATTCGCTCCAGTGGTCGCTGCCATCGGAATAGTCTCTCGTGGCAAAGGATAAAGAAGAATTTCTCTTGATAATAAACTATGATCCTTGACAACTTAACTGAGGGTGTTAAGAATTGCTATAGGAACTAGCCCTTTTTTAAAGATATTTGGTACTTTAGAGATAAGACAGCTTATTTTGAAAACTGTCAATTTGATACTGTTTCAATGCATTCAGCATACGTTGAAATTGATATTTGTTTGTATTAATTTATCTCAACTAGCTCAACTAGATAGCTATGTTTATTTAGCAAGTGAAAATTATGTAAATTTTCTATTTGATAATGATTTTATATTTAAGTGCCTACCTTCTATATCTTCTGAAGATGCCTATGGCCCACGCTTTAAACAAACTCCAATTTGAGGGCTCTTCTTCATCCGACATCTCTTTTGATTTTGAGATGGTATACACCATCAAGAATCCTCTGTAAATAACAAGCGTTAATGCTAAATCATCAAAACCACAATCTTCCATTGGATTAAAAAAAACAGTCAGAAATGTTAATCATTTGCAGCTTTTCCCTTGCCAGCTAGCCCCTTTTTGAAATTACAAGTCTTTGCGGACTACAAGTACGTATTAGAGTGGTGCATGAATATTTCAACCTAAGAGTGTATAACTTTTGAAATCATCTAATGTATGTACTAATACATACCCCAATGTAAAGAACATATCCACAAAGAACCATGTATTGGTAAGTAGGTTCCCTAATGAACTGTCTGTGTAGTACATGGTTTTTGGTCTATTGTTGAACATATCGTGTGGATAAAACACTGCATGACTCGCAATAATCAACCACGACATGATGAGTCTGAAAAAAATTAAAAACAATTAGTATATTAAATTAAAAGAAAGTTAAGTTAGTCACGTCTTCATTCTTCTATACTATACGCTCACGCTGTGTCCAAAGTGGGGTAGGCAGAGAGAACGGAACGCTAAATAGATCTATATTTACACACTCCATTCGCTTCCTTCACATTCATACAATTTCTCATGCACGCACGTCGGTTCCTTGAGAGTTTGATTGACGTGATCAAGCCACGTGGTTCTCGGATGCCCGCGCTTCCTCACACCCTTTCTTTCAGGCAAGTATATCCTCATTGTCATTCATTCGTTCAACATGTCCAAACCACTGTAGCTTATTCACGCACATTTTGTCCACAGCACTCTTCTTGCATCCACTCATTCATTCTCACGCAGCGTTTTACCGACCATTCTTCTCAACGATCGCATCTCCACTGCATTTATTCCATTTTCATCTTTCTTCAACTACGTCCATCTTTCGCTTGCATAAGTAAGCGATGGTACCAGAATGGAGCATTTCAGCCATGTTTGACACATTGCCATTGTTGACAACGGGTCGAAGTGCACCCTTCACTCTAGCACTGGCCACTTTCCTTCTTTCAATGTCCCTATCGCAACCTCCATCCCTCGCAAACACACTTCCCAAATATACCTAGGTATATACTTACTTGTTCACTTGCTTCAAAGATTCATAGCCAACTTTCTAATCGTGATAGACAAAATCGAAAAGACCTGACAGGGCACGCAGAGAGGAAAAAGATATAATAAATATTTTAAGTGTTAAATAGATTTCTTAATTTTTAGTATTGCGATAGTTTTTACTCATTTAATGTTTAATGTGTGACTGTTTGATGTGATCGATGCTTGTTTAGGGTCCAGTTTATACTGGCCTAACGGTAAATGTAGATTAGTTTTATTTTATTAATATTTTACTTCTCTTAATCTTTTGTGTAACTTAATGTGTGAATGCTGTAGACACACTTAAGTGGAGGGTTGTCCTGGCTAATTTCATCAACTTTTTGCTTGTATCTCTGATAAATAAAGAAATAAGTCAATACATACCTTAGACCAACAAGAGGGAGCATAGTGCCTGAGCCAGATCTAATGGTGATTAATTTTTGGAAATTTGAGTATGCGCTTACACCGACTAACAATTTCTTTAAAGATTCTGGAAGCATATCTTCATTTATTCCTTCTGGTGCCTTTAATACATTACCTAAAAGAAACAATATTGTTAATAAATTTACCTTTTTTAGTCCCAAACACATTGTAATATTTTTTATTGGTTTACCATTTTCATCCAACATAATTCGTTGAACTTTCGATTTTTTTGAGTCAGTCACAGCCACATTTGAAGTTGTTGTCTTCGATTTTTGTACCAATGATGGCTGATGGATAAATACATCATAAAAAGTTCCTGTTCCAACCAACATCACAGCCACTACGGACCAGATGCTAAAAAATCATGCAAAGTTAATTTACATATTAGATTACCAAGGAATATTTTTGATAACAATTTTTCGAAATGATATCATAAAAGTAGGATCAAGAAATAGACTTTTAAAAACATCAACCGAAATCTTGAGGAAGTAAATACTTAAATCGGCTGGAAAAATCTATGATCCAAAATCCAAAAGCTTTGATCCATTGTTTCGGAGGCTAAGGCCCTACAAGGGTTATTCGATCATCGAAAGTAAAATTCAAAAAATCGGTGGATGCCATTTGTAATACCTAGCTGCCTGAAGTTTTTGGTGTCTTCTTTTAAAAGCTAAACTATGGAGTTCAAACAAGTTTTAGTGGTTTAAACAATAAATCAAGTGTTGGTGTTAAATTATTTGAAAAGACGAAACGAAGGTAAAAAAAAATAAAAGCGAATAAGGAATAAAATTCTGCCATTAGCAATTACCTAGAACAGTGTTTCCCAACCGGTGGTTCGCGAACCCCTGGGGGTTCGCTATGTCTACAAAGGGGGTTCGCGAAAATAATAGCGTAATGGCAGGATTTTAAATGGCCCAAGAAAAATAAAAAGAAAAAAAAACAAAAACACAAAAAAAGCACACCAAATGCAATGCAGATTGCACGCTGTTGTTTCGAACGTATGCATACTGCCTATATCTTATGCAGCATATAAATAAAATTTTATTGTTTTTTTGCCTATCATTAACGACTACATAGGGGGTTCGCCATATTCTGTTGGATATTACTTTTGGTTCGCGACGAGAAGAAGGTTGGGAAACACTGACCTAGAATGATGAAATTATTGTATTTTAACGTTATTAAATTCAAAATTAATACATTTGCCGAGCTAAAATCCATAAAAAATAACTTACAGCAGTATTTTAATCATTGGATCATTTAAATCTGTTTTAACTCCAACTTTTTTGACTTTTGATAATGTGTAGGTTGAATTGTAAAGATTTTGTTGAACCAAACGTGCTGAATCGAAGTAAGTTTGGAGTAAAGAAGAGATTTCAGAAGGCGTGCAAGTATCAGGAAGACAGAGACCAAGAGTTATTTTGTTCTGAAAAAGAAAATACTTTTATTTAAACCTTTGTTCTGGTTGGACACCTAGATCTTACAAAATATCATATTTATTTGGAAAACAAGCAAGAGAGGAGAATTTGTTTTGCATCGTGCACTTCGTTTAATATCCTGATTTTTTGAAAACTGAGATATTAATAGAATAAAGATATAACCTCATTGTGGTATTAACTCCAATTGGTGACGACAGACCTTGTCGTTACCTAGAATCATTCATTCAAGACTACAGCCCTACCTGTCAGTGGGTATATTAGTATATTATACATATTATGTAAGTTTAAATAGTTCCATCTTTACCGTAAGAGGACTTGGGATTTATTTTCGGTTTGCAATTTCAAATATACCAAAATATTCTTTCACAAAACCGAGGAGATCGTCAAACATTTCAAATTCTTATACCTTTTCAATAATTTGGTCATCAGTCAAAGTACTAAATATAAAGGTTGAGAATTAACTGAGCCATTCGGGAAATCATAGTGCCATGGAGCTCCAGCATGTTTGTTCAAAAACGGCACTGTCTAATGTCAAAACACCATTTTTTATCTACTATCAAAATCAACAATATCATAAAATGAATCAGTCAGTATCTACAGAGTGCAATGCAGAGATAGGCATTGTAATGACTTAACATAGGTATCAAATTAGACATTTTTTTAAGTCGGTAAATGGTAAACATATAAATGCCATCGCATAATACAAGAACAAAGGTGGATGGACTGACACCATCGGTGACCTACAATAATAAAATTGGATGACAAGCGATCGATTCACAAGCAAAAAGAAAGGTCGCAGATTCCCAGAATTTGTTTATTTCGCTTACATTCATGTCTACGTCTAAGATTAGAAATATAACTCACCTCTTCCCTCCATTGTGTGGAAATCCGGAAACTTGAATTGGTGTAGAAGTACGCTGCAAAATATTCGACAGGAAATGGAGATAAATAGTCTGGAGTTTCGAACTTATTTATAGATCTTGGACCCAGTGGCCATTGTTTGTATTTGTGTGCTGATTGACATTGTAATTTAGAGCCCAGCCAGTAAATGTTGCCCCAATATGCACCTGTCTCGGGAGATCCAGAAGCATCTAGCACTAAAATGAAACAATAATTTGATCAAATGGCTGAGAGCAAAGGTATTTGGAGAAGTGGCTAGCCGTGGATTTAATGGCTTGACCATAATTATATACCAGACCCTTATGGATGGATACGTGCTGCTGAGTGCAGGGAACAGTAACACATGTGCGAGGAATTCAATGGATGTCCTTTCTGATTATCCCGCGAAGAAAGCGACATTATGATATGCATTTAAATACAGACATTCACCAATAGGCCCAACATGTAGGTACCTATATCTTTTAAAATAATATATACGAAAAAAGAAAAAAGAGCAAATTTGTGCCGCTTTAAAAAATATAAGCATAAAAATATATACGGCAAACGGTGCCGTCGCTGTATACAGATAAATTAACCTTTTTTCTTTGGCAATGTTCTGTTTCCAATTTAAAGGATTTCTCGTTCTTTTTCTTGCCGGTAGCAAGTAATAGGATGACATTTGATTTTTTTGGCAATCCACCCGTTATCTTCAAATTGTAAAGGCTAAGAAATACCCAAAAACTCCTCAGACTCCTTGCAAATTCTTATTTTTGAGAAGTTGAAGTGGTGAATCTAGGATTTTTTCTTGAGATTGAGCTAAGTAAAGGGGATCTTGATGTAAGTTTAAATTGAAGAGTATCATCGAATAAGGGAATGTCATACGAAAGCTCGTATTTTATTTTTATTATTTTACTGTTTTTCCATATTTCTGTACTATTTTTGAACTTCAAGAACTTTTTGAATGCGACAGGCGGCAGAAAAAAGAAAAAAATGCCAATATAGTCCCGCTAGATTGATCTATCGTGGAAAGATACATAATACAGTGGAACCTCTCATAACGAGTTTAATTCGTTAAATTTCAACCCCCCCCCCCCCGTCGCCGAATTTTCAAAATGGTATAGGAATTTAAAATATTTCAATAATATTTTCTTGCAGTACCTTTTACTACAATGTACCGGATAAGTATCCGGTACTTTTACCGAATTACCGATACTTTATTACCAAAATAATATTCGCAAAACATTCGCATATTTTTTTGCGAATACGAATGCGAATGCGAATACTTTCGAATATGCGAATATTCGCGAATGCAAATGCGAATACGAATATTCGTTACATCACTAGTCAGCAGTAACTATCTAGTTTTTATTATAAAACAGTTAAAATATTTTTTGTACACATAACTATTGAACATTGTACACCGAGATAATGTAGAAGGTTTATGGCTAATTCAATTACAACGTACATTTGTATTCAAAACAAAAACTAATGTTTTTGTAGGTGACAAAAAATGGAGACCAATATTCATTTAAATATGTATTAGGTACACAAATGTTGTCACATAATAACTATGTAGGTTAGTCGTAGGTATAGCTACAGAGCTAATTTTGTAACACTTTATTCTAAATTATTAAATAAAATGAAATATATTAATTAATATCGTTTTCAGTGTTATTGTAGAGTTTAACTAAAGGGGCGTTCACATTTGTTCACTTTCAGTGATCACTCTGGATGATCCTCCAAAATGAAAAGATTAGAACAGGCGTTAAGTTTCATCAATGGCGGCGTACAGACAGCTGGATGTGAACCTCAATCATCAATCGTCAAGCAAATAATTTAAATCTTTCGGCGACAATTCGGAGCATTCTCCGAAGAAATATTTGAATGAATGCCTTCGTTACCCGTCCATGAGACGTGACGAAGTTTGTAAGGTAACTATTCGAATATTTCTCGGAGAATGCTCCGAATTGTCGCCGAAAGATTTAATATTTTTGCTCGATGATTGATGTTCGCATCCAGCTATCTGTACGCCGCAATTATGGGGTGTTCACATTTGGCGAATATCGCCAGGCGAATTTCAAAATATAACGTCAGGCGAAAAAACAAAATTCGCCGTACGCCCATTGATCGTCACACCTGTTCACACAGTCTACCGATTTAGAAACGATCTGTCAGATGCGCTTTGATTTTGACACTGTTTTCAAAATGGCGGACGTCGAGATGGAGATCGCGAAGTGTTTATTTTTAGTCGAAAATGTTATAGTAGATGTTATAAGGCGCCTTTTAATTAAGGAAACAAATGCCACAAACCAAAAAAAAGATAACAGCTGTCACGAAGCGGGAAACATTATAAAATTTATAGGTTATAAAGCTTTTACCATAGATACGAACGCCGCGCATATCTGCGCATGCGCAAATCGTTCAATCGGCCGAGAAAGTTGGAAGGTGGTCAACTCGAGACGATATCGTTTCTACTGGTTTTTATCGTTTCAGACTAGCTGTGATTTTGTTCACATGGTTCAAATGGCTGGCGATATTTTTGGTGCCCTGGCGATATTCGACAAAGTGAGAACACCACATTAGTGATCACTAGCGATGACGGAAGAAAGCGATTACCATCTGACATAATTTTGATGAAAGGTCCTTTCACTGACACGACCATAAACAAGTTTTATCCTATTACTGTATTTGTCTTATTCTCTTCGAATTTTCATTGAAACTCAGAATCTTGTATAAAATTATCATGCTGTCAAGAATTATATTAATTTGTGTTTTTTTTTTTTTTTGCGAAAATATGTCAAACTACATACAACATGACCATGAGTGTGAAAGCATAGGATGAACAAGTGTGAACAGACGTGTTCACTTTCGATGAATAGGTTTGACCCTGACACTCTGGATGATCATCCAAAGTGAAGCAATGTGAATGCTACTTTATGCACGACCGGTTTCGGGGACTTCGTAGAGATCAGCACCTGATGGTGCGAACTAAGAGTCTGCGAAACCGACTATGCATTTGTTATAATCGATAGTAACACTAAAAACAACAATAATAAATATTCATCCTTTTTTTATAGAACGTCTCTCCCTTCCTATTGGTCTCCAAATTAACTTAACTTTGTTTATTTATATTTCCTTATGCTACACATTGTACTGAATTACAAATATTTACTATTTGTGTTAAGATTGACATAATATACAAGTAGGTACTGCCACAGATCAGACAAAAGTATAGTGAGGCAATATCGATCTCTCATGAGCCTCCTGACATTTCGTACCCTTGTGACTATTATTACAGTCGTATTTTCGGGCATGACCTAAGTATAGGGCAGAAACCAGCCTCCTCCATTCAGAGCGTCTCTGCGCCAATCGCGTCACCTCTTTCCACGACATTTCCTGTGCTCTGATGTCGTTGTCATGGGAACGGTGTATTGTTTTTTTACTAACATTTTTGTATTATATAACTTAAGTTGTAATTGGCTTTTATTTTGCACTATTATTGTTTTGTTTATTATGTTATATAAACTGTAACTTAAAGTTTGAAATAAATAAATAAAATAAAAAATTGTGAAAGAAGCACGCCCGGGCCGACGGAACCCTTGCGAATGGAAGAACAGTGCTCTTTTTGACCAACTATCATTGGGCATTCTCAGAACATATCCTAGCCAGGACCATCGTCTCTTCTGTATTATGGAGATTACAGATCTCTGCCAGGTGCGTCGGCGCACACAGCATTATTATTGTGACATGTTCATACCTATCTTTTGACATCCAAAATCCTTCTAAGACACTTGTTGTTGACAATTTTTGGATATAAATAACATTTACAAAAAATATAATATTAAAACTTAATAACTTACATTTGAGAGCCCAAATTTCTTCATTTCTTATCCCCTGTGCAATTCTGGATAACTTTTTGTAACAATCGCATTCCATATTGTTCTCTTTTGAAGCAGTGGAAGCTAATCCATAAAACACTGAGTAATTTTCTAGATTTTCAACTTTGTTTGCCAAGGTAACTCCAACATTTGATAGCGCCAACAGCCCAAAGACCACAATACCAAAATTTAACATAATGCTATTTAGAGTTTTTTTTTTTCACTTTATGCCTAGTTCGTTATTAAGAACTAGTAAACAGTTTTTCCACTTTGTCAAGCACTTGTAGAGTGCTTTTTTTACTTTATTGTAAAAATAAAATAAAAAAAACTACTAAATCATGAACAGAGAACGCAATGCTACAGAACAATCAATAAACGACGCTAAACCTGTGAATATATATACAAAGAATAATTATGAATATTTTATGAAATGGATCAAAAAATATTTTAACAATTACCTTAGTAGAGTGACCAAATTTCAATCGGAATGAAATTAATTAATTTGTTTATTCAATAAATGCGCAATCTCTTCACTCTGTGTGAGGAGTTCCGCTTGCATAAACATAAATAATACCCTCTTGGAAAGGCTTGTCCTCACAAAGGGAGTGAAGCAAGGTTGTGTCATATCTCCTTGGTTGTTCAACCTATTCTTTGACTACCTACTGTATGCGACCTGTGAAAGAGATGGATGTTGGTGTCGAATTCCGGTGAATGCATTGATGTACACAGATGACTTATTGATGTTAATGGCTGAGAGTGAAAGGGATTTACAAGAGATTGAGTGTAATAGATGCAGTTTGAGTGTTTTGAAAATGAACGTTACCAAGACGATAGTGTTAGTGTTCGAAAGAGTGAACAAAAGAATGTTTTGCAAAATAATAAGTTTGTAATGAATGCTTGGAGCAAGTAAGTGAGTATGAATGTTCGGGTAGTTCTTTGCGAGGAATGGAAGGTGCAACAGGGACATTACAACAGATGAAAAGTGGCCGATTCTAGAGAGAACGGTATAATTCGATCCATTGTCAGTACTGGCAATGTGTCGAACGTGTTAAAATGGTAAATTGTATGAACGTAGAAGCAGTAAAATATGTATGTAAGGACAGAACTATGGGGCTTTCCGTTTTCCGGATACGGCCTAAGGATATAGTATAGATGGATAATTTATTCATTTTCCATGGATGAGATACATAGAGAACTAACTGCACGCAATGAATATGCAAGTTGTTCAATGTGTTGTCAATAAATACCTATCAATACATTTTTCAGCCTTTTTCCCAAATTCCAAAATAATTTGTTTTCAGATTTTTGTGTTTTGTTGTCGGTGCTCCATAATATTGATAAGGTCTGAATAAAATAAAATATAGTCACCCTACATGGCTGACATTGATTTTGTACGTTGACATAGTTTTGTTTCGCTCTCACGTATAAAATCATATTAATATCTTATTTAATATGTTACTTCTAAAATAAAATGTCAAATCAACGTATTTCAGGCAGTTAATTCAAACTCTATGCATAAATGTAAAGGCCGAGACATATTGCGCGAATAAACGCCTAAAATTTGTTAATTCTGATTCTTCTTTTCTTTGTGTTTATTATTTATTCGATTCCTTTTTTTTGTATAGATATATGATTATTACTATGTTTGCTTCTCTCGTATAAAGGTACATCGAAGGAGTTTAGTCAAAAGATTTCACACGGAGGTTTTGGCGGTTTGGTAGTTTGGCCGGCCAGCCCTTCAGGCTGCCCACTATGGCGCCTCCGGTGTGGACAAGATTTGTTAAGTGTAGAATTACGGATAAATGGAAGTCCCCAGACTTCTGCGGTATCCGGGTGGACGGTGGGTCCTTCAAAGTATTTTCTTTGTGCTACGCTACCTATACCCTCACACCGTATCCCAAGTGGAGAAGACAGAGAAAACTTTGCTTTTATGTTTTTGGTTTGAGTTACTCATCGTTCTTATTTGTTTATCAACTCCAACTGTGTTTAATAGTGTACTAGGGTTTGAATAATATGCCACTTTTGTCACTTTTTGAGCTCTGTGTTCTCAAAACATCTGTAAATAGACCCTTACTCTCAGCAAAGACATCCACTAATATGCTGGACGAGATCAATAGAGCAAACAAGTCCTGCTTCTATGATAGTGCTTTTGGTGTCGCAGGACCCGTCATCTGGAACCGACACCATTCGTGAAAACCAAGCATTGAAGAGAGACCTACCTTACTACCGAAAATCTCATGAGACGTAAACTTAAATTGGGGAGGGCCTTAAGGGCCGGCCGACCAAAGCCACTGTTGTGGAAATCTTTTAAAATACTTCCCTTAATATCCCAACAACATCAATATATCTGATACATTCTTGAAGTAATATCACATAATACAACCAGAATATTGATTGAGTCGACGTTGATTTTGTAAAGCTCCATTATATCAACAACCAGAATACTCATGTAAATGTTGAAAACAACTATCCTCAGCTACTTCGGGATTGGCATGCATTTATTTTTGACTATAGTCACTTCGTGCGTCGTAGATAATTAGATGACGATGATTTTAGATGATTTTATTTTTGACGCCGTTTAATAGTCCCTGAACCGTCTCAAAAGGGCGCCGATGAAGAGTTCAGTTTTCAATTTGCTTCTGAAGCTGGTGACAGTCTGATTATCTCTCAATGGCAGCTAGCGGTAGGCGATTCCACGTAACCGGCCCAACAACATCAAAAACCCTCTCATAGAAGTTAGACTTACCGGCTCTATTGGGCTCAGTAAGTCTATTCACAGCCAGTTCCGAAGAGCGAAGAGGTCTTCTAGTGGTCGAGTCAAGATCGAGACAAAATTAAGATTGTATTTAGATCGTGTCACGAGTAACCCCTTAATTGAAAAAAAAGTACAACTCGCGATTAGGATAGGTTGCGGGCTCAAGTCCCGTCCAGAGAACTACCAAATAAGGTGACGATAATTTTACTAAACCTTATTATTTGGTAGTTTCACGTGGTAAATTAAATTTTCAATAATTTGCGAACATAATCGACTATCATGGTCCCTAGTCAAAAAACATTTAAGCGTTACGTTTTCGTTCAAACAAGACGAGGTTGCGAGAACGCATCAATTTTCGTAGCTAAAATACACAAGTAGCTACGAAAATTGACTCGTTCTCGCAACGTCGTCAACGTTTGAACGAAAACGAAACGAAAACGTAACGCTTAAATGTGTTATGACTAGACCTTCAGATGTGTTAAACCTACAAGCGATTTATTCGTTGAATATGGATATATATTTAGTGCAAATGTACTTGTCGTAAACAACGAACCTGGCTAGCACGTACTGCATTAATGAAATTAATATACAATATGAATTTAATTTAATTCACACGAAAATATTTAAGCCGGTTCGTATATTTGTTTGTATGTATGTTCTCATGAATGCCAGAAATATGTCGCAGAATACAAATGGCCAAGCAAGGCATGAACCGTTTGGACAGAGTTTGGCGTGATCGAGGTATATCGAAAACCACCAAGAAAAGATTGGTTGAAACTCTGGTCTACTCCATTTTCCTTTATGGAGCTGAAACATGGACGTTAAGAGTCAATGAAAGACACAAAATAGATGCTTTCGAGATTTGGTGTTGGAGAAAGTTGCTACGCATACCATGGACGGCCCACAGAACGAATGTTGACTGAGCTCCAGATAAAGACTCGACTGTCTGTAATATGTCAGAGACGTATATTAAGCTTTTTCGGACATATTATAAGACGTGAGCCAGACAATCTGGAAAAAAATATTTTGTCTGGTGGAGTCGAAGGAAGACGAAGCAGAGGCCGAATACCAACAAGATGGTCAGATCATGTGAGAGATGCTGCAGGGGGTACTATGCGTGTGAGGCGTTTAGGCAGGCGGAGGACAGGGCACGGTGGAGAAGCTTGTCGCTTGGTTGGGGTCATGGTGGTCACGATCCTCAGCATTGAGGGACCGACTTAGAAGAAGAAGAAAAGTATGTTCTCAATAGACTGTGTAATGGAGAAAAGCAAAGGTAAAATTATATTATTCTATTCAAGATCTCATCATCCACTGGGCAGCAGACTTTAGGCCAAAAACATTTGAAAATTATTCGTTTTAAGAAACAAAGGTAATTTTTAATAAATGTACATATGTACCTTGGAGCACCCAGTGAAGAGTAAGTCTCTCACTCGTACTTGATAGTTTTTAAGTGTCCTGTAAAGGGCAGGGGTTAGAAAAAGTTAAGAAAATTTACATCTCAAATCATCGATGAGTTTTGCCACCCAATGTCTTACTTTTTGTTGGCACTGAAGGTTCAGTATGTTTGTTTATTACAAGCCTGTTGGCTACTCCACTTTTGTGTTAAAAAGAAATCTAAATGAAAGAGGAATAAAAAATTGGTGTAATACTGTTAATATGTCTAAAAAATTTATAAAAATATCTATTGTAAAGAAAAAGCCTTTTTCATCCATAGTTTTGTGAATTCATTTTGTTGGATAGGTGCAAGTCACATTGGTATGGTTTTATATAGAAACTGGACAAACCCATTTGTTGTAATAATAGGTATGTCAATGGAGCCCAAACTTTTCCGTTAGTTTACTACATACATACATACCATCACGCCGCTTCCCTCGCGGGGTAGGCAAAAAGGATCGAGCGCCACTTCCTTCTATCCTTGCATACATCTTTCGCTTCCGTCACTGTCATACAATTCCTCATGCATGCTCTCCTGTTCAATGTGCTCAACACGTGACCGTCCTGTAGGATTGGATTTAAATGATCTTGCCATTTAATCCTCGGACGTCCACGTCTCCGAGCACCATTCCTCTCAGCCAAATATATCTTCTTAGTCATTGTGTCCTCATTCATTCTTTCCACGTGCCCAAACCATCTTAACTTATTTACATTCATCCTTGTTATTACACCAACTTTCATTACACATTCCTTTCGTATATCACTGTTACGCACACGATCTCTCAGACTTTTACCACACATCCTTCTCAACGATCTCATTTCCACTGCATTTATGCCACTTTCATCCTTCTTTAACCATGTCCACGTCTCACTTGCATACATAAGTGTTGTCACTAAGATAGCAGAGTGCACCAACCTTTTAGCTGTGGTAGATATGTTTCTATTTGCAATTATTGGTCGGATTGCACCATTTACCTTATTGCCAGCAACTTTTCTCCTTTTAATATCGCTTTCACACTTCCCATCTCTCGTGAACAAACTACCTAAGTACACATATTCGTCAACTTGCTCTAAAACTACGTTGTTAATCATAGTTTACTAACATTGTCAAAAACTTTTGGCTTAAGATGGGAGACTAATTATTAAGCCGGGAGTTCCACGAACAAATTTCATTCATCATCTTAACTTAACTTAACATCATCAACAATTAAAGAGGTTACGATTGCTCAACTAGGCAAGAATGTATAAAATATCACGTTTTTAATGTATGTTTGTATTGCAGGATCACCCAAGATTAGTGAATGCCATTGGAAAACTGTACATTATTTAAGCTAGCGGGGAAGACCATAGATTCCAACATAGAAGTTCTGGTCACATCCGGGGCTTACGAAGCTCTTTTCTCTTCTGTACTAAGTCTGTATCTTAAATTAACTAGATACTTCCCCCTATTCTATATTGACTCAAACTAAAATAAGAATGTCCTAAATTTAATAATTAAGATCACTTAAGGTCACTTGAACTAAATTTCGTATTTTACATGATATTTTAGAGTTTATAGAATACCAATGTGCACCAACTGAAATTGCAACGATCCTTTTTTGGATAGTGCACACTATGAAATGGTATAGAGGGTACTGACCTTATTCCCTCGATCCCGGGAAGAACATTGAAGGGTTATTAAATTAGCTATATTTTCCTCTTTCACACCACATTTTAAGTGTTTATCTTTATTTATTTATTCAAACATAGACGGCTAATGCCTTTTACATAAAATCATAGTACAAAATCCTATATACAATTCATACAATATACAAAGAAAAAAAAAAGCATTAATAATAATGACAATATTATATGTACTATTCTACTTATTCTACTTATACTATACTACTATTTACTTTATCCTCTTTTTTTTAAATATATTTCATGTGAAGAAACACAAATGGTTAAAGTTTTACGAGAGTGGGAGACCATTCTTTGCCGGGTGCATCACGGACAAAATACCTAACGAAACTACCGGGTAAAAAGCTAGTTTTTTTAAACTACAATATTTTTTTTTCAATTAAAGGTGATAGCTGAAAAAAATTAATGTTGAACGAAATGTAATTATTATAATGAAACTATTAATCTGAGGGGAAAAAATAATATATTATAAATTTAAATATCTGCACCTAGATAAAAAGATGATAACAATAATTAACTTTTAATGTTATTACTTTCGGGACAAAGTCTACCATAGCACAATTTCCATTTAGTAATATTTATTGATATCAATACACGTAGTGTTGTGGAATTCTCAAGAAATAATTTTTCGAGAAATTTACCGAGAAAAATCTCGGTAAATTTCTCGAAGTAGAGAATTCTCGAAGAATTTTTTTTATTTTTGATTTAACATAATAATAAACACTTTATTCAATCAATCAATAACAATGTACAAATATTGAGACAACTTATCACCAATATGGCTACAATTAATTATGGAAACAAAAAAAATGTTAGGTACCTAGGTACATATAAAAAAGTGCTAATAACTGATGAAAAATCTTGATGTTTGACACCCCACATGCCCTACCCACATTGCAGGTACGTACATGGAAAAAAGTGTTAATAATCTCTGATTTAGGTTTTAATCAGCCCCACAAATTTTTGGATCAATCAGGTTGGCTGCGAAGTGTACTGGGCGAAAGGTCATAATACTACTAAGAAAAATTATGGAGAAAAATTTCTCTTCCATCAGAGGAGAAATTCTCGGAGAAACTTCTCGTTCTCGGGAATTTCTTTGGAGAATTTTCTCTTCTCACATTATTGAACCTTTTACACATTATTGAAACAGTTTAATAGACAACAAAACATTAACAGACGCAATAATCACAAAATCACAAGTCAAGGTTACATTTTTGTAAAAATATTGAGAAATCAAACAATAAGAAACAGTTAATAAAATAATGTAAAATAGAAGAGACCTACCTCATACCTGGATATTTATACCCTCACCCCGTATCCAAAGTGGGGTATAGGCAGAGAGAACGGAAGGTGATATAGATCTGTCTTTAAATATTTCTTTCGCTTCTTCTACATCCTTACAATTGATTTCCACAAA
Source organism: Athripsodes cinereus (assembly GCA_947579605.1). Classification (NCBI taxonomy): domain Eukaryota; kingdom Metazoa; phylum Arthropoda; class Insecta; order Trichoptera; family Leptoceridae; genus Athripsodes; species Athripsodes cinereus. The sequence continues at coordinate 16,278,634 of OX388325.1, read as the reverse complement.
TACAGCCTATGAAACCTAAACCTGAAACCCATTACTCCTAACCCCCCCCCCCTCTTCCCCCTCTTCCATTCTGTGTATGCATAGGTATATGTTTGTATCTTCTTCTTTTTTCAGTGTCTTCCTTTTTTATATATATGTGTGTGTATGTTTGTATATATGTTTACTTTGTGAGTTTTTCTCTATTTTTTTTCCAACTTGCCTTAAATTTTTGCTTTTTTTCTCGTATGTTTTAATTTAAGTTAATACTTTTGGGTTAGTTGGAAGAGATCGCACCTTTGCGATAAACTCGCCCTCTGTATATTGATTGTATTTAATTTGAATGTATACCTTTTCTTGTAATTGTTTGTAATCAATGTACAGTAAAAAATGAATAAATAAATACAATTTATTGTAAAATAAATACGATTCTGTTACTCAACACAGGGCTGTATTTGTACTTGAGAATTTGATCCACGCGCTCAAGGCACGTGGTTCTTAGACGCCCGCACATTCTCACGTCCCCTCTTTCAGATAAGTAGGTATAATACTCTTTGTCACTCTTTCATCATGCATAATATGTATATCCAAACCATCGTTACTGTGAATCCACAAAGCAACCACCACTCCACACTCCGCATGCCCAAACTGTCCTAACTTGTAACCTACGTGAATTGTATCAGCAACACTCCTCTTAGATCCGCTCACTCTCCTAATATCCTCATCCAACGGTTTAGCAACCATTCTTCTCAGCAATCGCATCTTCACAACATAATATATGTATCATAAATTAATGAAAAGTTCATAGAAGCGACAGTACCAGAGTGGTATGGTATCTCATTTGTGTCAATCACTCAATGAAAAATGGTATAAATCTAAATAATAACAATAATCGTATACCTTGGACCGAAAAGGTCAGTAACATCGAAGTACTTAGGAGAGCCGAAGCCAAGAGAGAGCTGTTGTCGACTGTCAAAGTGAGGAAGGTCTCATATTTGGGTCACGTGCTGCGTGCAGAGAAGTACCGTCTCCTCCGCCTTATATTGGAGGGCATGATAGAAGGAAGAAAGGGAGTTGGCAGAAAGCAGATACATTTATTTTTCATTTAATTTATACCTACTTTTTTTAGAAAAATGTAGGTATGTAACATGTACATAAGTAATAGAGATTAAATGTTTATTTGTTGTTTGCTGTTGGGTTTGCTTCTGACATCTTGATAACGGCTTTTTCCTCTAATGAATTCGTCCAGCTTCGATACCAAAACCAAACAATTAATATATGAAGTCAGTTACTTGTAAAAATATGTGTAATTGACCATTTTTCTCACTAACTTATTTGCAAAAAAAATAATGGTGTTTCTCTTTATATCTTGACAGGCGAAGTTCTTGACTAGCAATCGTAATTCCTTGATGGCAAAAAATAATAAAACATTGATTAGTTGGCACACAAAACTTAATTAAATCTAATTCAGTAGAATCATTCATGATAATCATAAAGACAAGGAGATTAAAAGAAAACGTGATCCAGGGTCTCTACAATTAGTTCACAACCACAGTATTGGTGTTAATACCAAATCTGTGAAGGTGAGAAGTCACAATACAGTGACCTAGATATTGAACGACCTCTTAATATATGACTCATTTATTCTCAGAACTCTCAAATAATAGGTATACAAAACATATTTTTCTTCGTAAGATCGTACAAAATCGTGTTTGAATGATTTTAAAATGCACCTAATAAGTATTTATAAATTACTGGATGGAATCCAATAACTCAATTTTTGGGTAAATATCTTTAATAAACCAAAGAAAGTTCAACAGAGTCGATATTATGGGGATTGGTGGGTGAGAGTATATGATTGTGTAAATGATTAATTGAAATGTATCCAAGCAAACCGTGGACATTGTGGTTGAAGAGGGATGAAATTGGAATAAATGCTGTGGAGATGAGATCGCTGAGGAGGATGGTTGGTAAAACGTTGCGAGATAGAGTGAGGAATGAGGATATTAGAAGAATGAGTGGATGTAAGAAGAGTGTTGTGGATAGAATGCGTGTAAATCAATTGAGATGGTTTGATCATGAATGAACGAATGGAAGAGGAAAGAATGACAAAGAGGATATACGTGTCTGAAAGCAGACGTGTGAGGAAGCGCGGGCGCCCGAGAACTACATGGCTTGATCGTGTGGATCAAATTCTCAAGGACGGCCGTGTTTTGAGTAAGAGCAATCGACGTGCGTGCATGAGAAATTGTATGACTGTAGAAGAAGCGAAAGAAGTATGTAAGGATAGATCTAATTGGCGTTCCGTTCTCTCTGCCTACCCCACTTGGGATACGGCGTGAGGGAATAGATAGATAGGTTAATTGAAATAAAATATTCTCACAGATTACTGTGTATATATCCATATAAATCAGAAGGAATTCATAAAATAGGAAACTTTACTTAATTCAATATCAATAATATGCCAATTTAATCTCAATAATATGAATATGAATACGATGAATCGCTTGGAGGCATTTGAAATGTGGCTTCATAGAATAATGCTTCGTATTCATTGGACTGATAGGGTCACAAATGTAGAGGTGTTAAGAAGAGCTGGAATGGACAGAGACTATCCTGTTGGATGTCAAAGGGCGCAAGATCTCATATCTGGGTCATATAATGCGTGGAGAAAAGTACCACATTCTACGTTTGATTATGGCAGGCAAGATAGAGGGACGTCGAGGGGCTGGCAGAAGGCAGACATCGTGGCTGCGCAATATACGAGATTGGACTGGAATGAGAGGTGTGGAGGAGTTATTTCAGACAGCGCAGGACCGAGACACCTATGCTAAAGTGATCGCCAACGTCGAGGAGACCTGACAGGGCACCTACAGAAGAAGAAGAATATGCTACGAAAGGGTGTGATCAATTATAATGGAATGGAAGATGAATTTTTCTTACATGAAAACAGTTTACAATTTATTCACAAAAAAAGGTTACAATAATTTGAAGTTAGTAAGAGTATTTGTAAATATTAAAAACTAAGAGCAGTTCCAAAACTAGTATTCCAAAATAAGTACATTAATTTTCATCGCCACCAATCGAAATATTAAACAAAAAACGTTATAAATGTGGATACTTGATAAGTTATTTGTCAACTAGCAATTTCAATAAATCCTACATCCAATCATAGTTTTCAACTTTCCGGACAGATGGCTCTGCTACAATATTATCGACAGGCGGTATTTGATTTCTATTCTCGGGCATAGCAGTAGTAACAGAGAAGGTTTGCCCAGAGAAAAATACCCATTGAATTACATACATAGCTAAAATTTAGAACAAGCTGATAAAATAAAATTTGTCTTGGATCATTGTGTTGAGCACATTGAACAGGAGAGCATGCATGAGGAATTGTATGACAGTGACGGAAGCGAAAGATGTATGCAAGGATAGAAGGAAGTGGCGCTCGATCCTTTCTGCCTACCCCGCGAGGGAAGCGGCGTGATGGTAAATGTATGTATGCAAGTTCATCTTCATTATTTGTTAAAATTATTATTTGATTACTTTTGCTTTGCACTTCCATAAGTATGACATTTTAGTTGCATACGGCTTTCTTTTAGATTAGTTGATTGTCTTCTGATTAACTCATTAGGAAGATTTGCCATAATCTTACATGCGGAGACAATAATAATTCATTCATATTGAACTAGTCCCAAACTAAGAAAATTATGAATCTTGTATCGTTATGGGTAACTACTAGTGATGTAACGAATGTGTGATTTTGGATATTCGCGAATGCGAATATTTGTTGCCGACATTCGCGAATGCGAATAGCGAATATTGACTTACTTAGATTTCTACAAAATTGCTCAAACTTTAAAATTTCTACACCCCCGTCGCCGAATTTTCAAAATGGTATAGGAATTTAAAATATTTCAAAACTTCTCGGTTTTCTTGAAGAATATTTTCTTGTAGTACCTTTTTCTACAATGTAGCGGGTAAGTATCCGGTACTTTTACCGACTCTCCGATACTTTATTATCGAAATAATATTCGCAAAACACTCGCATATTTTTTTCGAAAACGAATGCGAATACTTTGAAATATGCGAATACGAATAATATTCGTAACATCACTATTAGGTACCTACTAACCCGAAGATACACATAGATACAATACACTAAACACATAAATATGTAACACCCAGAACGATTTAAAAAGGTCATCCTTCATTTTGTCCTGGCAAGGAATCGAGCCCGGGACCTCGTAACTCGTTACTTCCGCATCACACCTTCCGTAGATACACCGTGTTAGTTGTTAGTACATCTATCTAGATGTTTTTTTGGTATCAGTCTGTTTTAATACCAATTAATATTTTGAAATTGTGTTATGTGTTTGAATAAGTGGTATGAAATAAAATAAAAGAAAAAAAGATTGGTAGATTAAACTATATTTAAAAAATTAATAAAATATTACAAATTCATTTAAAAATTTAAGATTAGGTACCTATAAATAATTTAAATAATATTTTTCCCTTCCTGCTCATTTCAGGCATACAGGGTAGACTTATGATAAAGGAACTTTTTTGATGTATCTGACCACGTGGATCAAATTTTTTAATGAAATTAACTAAATGAATACGAATGAAGCAAAAGAAGCAACCTTTATACTTTTATGGTATGAAGTAAACACTTAACTTTTTTATAAATACACACTATATTTTATAAATGAGTAGACAATTGTTTCGTCTTTTACCAAGACATTATCAATACTAAATTTAGAAAGAATACAAATTGATTACGAAGGTACAATAAATAAATTATGCAGTTAACAATTTTAAGTGGGGGATGAAGAGGGCGGGGACTTAAGGTGGAGTGGGAATATTTTTAGAATGGGTGATGCGTTAGGTACCGTTATGTTATTAACTATATTATTACAACTATTAATGTTTTTATGTATTTCCAATGTCTCTCTCAAAATTAATCTTCTATAATTACTATTGCCGTTATGTAGAATCTTAAATGGTTTTCTATTGTTAATGTGATGATTGTTCTCTATGAGGTGGTTGGCGAATTCCGAGAATCCCGAGTTCCTTACACAATTAAGATGTTCGGTAATCCTTGTTTTTATTCTCCTCGTGGTCATACCAATGTATTTCTTATCACACTCTTCACAGTTTAGTTGGTAAACCCCACTTTTTTCCCCCTGTTCCGTCATTTGTCTGTTGTTAAGTAAGTACTTACCAACTTTATGGTCGTAACTTCGGTCGGTCGTAAACAACTTAAAATTGTTAACTGCATAATTTATTTATTGTACCTTCGTAATCAATTTGTATTCTTTCTAAATTTAGTATTGATAATGTCTTGGTAAAAGACGAAACAATTGTCTACTCATTTATAAAATATAGTGTGTATTTATAAAAAAGTTAAGTGTTTACTTCATACCATAATGGATAATACGCAAAAAGTTACGGATTATATTAAAAATAATATAAAAAAAAAAAAAACTTTATACTTTTCTCTAGAATGGTGGTTAACCTTTGGGGAATCCCCAACTGATGGGGAATGGTGAAGTTGCCAGGTGGGGAATTTTGTGCATTTATTTCCATCCACAAAAATCATAATATTTCAAAATTTTCTCGTACTGTCGGTAGTAAATCTAATATATTACGCAAACAAAAATTAAAGGCTGTAAAATGTCACAAAAAAGCAAAATGTATATATACGTACTAAATAATATTGAATTTCTCAAAGACCGATGCTGTGGTATGGAATGGAGTGTTGGTTCACTAAAAAGTGCTGAATTGGAGAAAAAAGGATAAGAACCACTGCTCTAAGACATGCTTCTCCACACCATTTAACCATTTATAGTCCTTTAGGAGGACTGGATATTTCAATGGACTGATGGAGAGGTGATGAATGGGCATCGAGTCACCGACACCTCTAAATTCTTTGCTATTCCTAGCAGAAAACAAAATGCCCCTCAAATAATGGTCTACAATAAACAGAATTTTTAAATCACTACTTAAAAAGCTAGGCAAAGAAAGAGTTATTTGTGTATTCAAAGATTTAGTGAGAGAGCTTAGTAGCAGAAGCAATGGATAGAGGTTTCTGTAGAAAGTAAATAGGCGTAATTGATTTAGGACACAATTAGTATTTATTTTATTTAGGTTACTAAGCTCTTGCGGACACTGGAATTAACTTGGGTCATTTAGGCCAAAAGGTCTGGTTTTATTAAAAAATAGACTACGAACAATAAAGTGAAGATGAATTAGTTCATGCATTTAGTTAAAGTTAGATGATAAATTCATATTGTTCATCACTCTGCCTTACAATGAGATTCTGATGCGTTGTTTGTCGTCTTTGAGAACTTTTCTTCTGTCACTGTTTGAAATTTGGCTGGTTTCACATCCATAATGATGTTAAGAAACTTGTCAGTAGGAATTTCTATCAGCAAGACCAGAACCAGTGAAAACGTGTAGGTAACAATTATCAAACCATAGCCCAATAGGACCTAGAAGAAAAAAATTGATGTAAAAAATCAAGTAAAATATTATAGTATTTTATATTTCCTCAATTACATATTTTTTTTATTTCCGCATTTACATTTAAAGAATTCACACTAGTATAAATCAAAAAAGACTCCTAAAGAAGTTTAAACTCCTAAATAAATAAAAAAAAATTAGGAGTTCCCCAAGGAACAGTAGTAGTACCCTTGTTGACAAAATATTGCTATCAAAACTTTTAGAACAATAAAAACCACTTCACCAAAGTATTACTATTTTTAAAACAAGAAGTTCGTCGGTAGCCTGGAGGTAGAGTCTCGGCCTCGTGAACAAGGGGTCCGTGGTTCGATACCAGGTGCCGGCAAACTCCCCTTTCACGACACAAGCTTTTAGTAGCTTACTGTGAAAGGTGTATGAGGTTGTATTTGGGTTTATAACAAAAACCCAGATATATCTTTTTTTTTTAAAAAAAAAAAAAAAAGAATATTTAATAAGATGGCAGTCAAATCCATCTCTATAACATAAAAAGTAACTTTAATTAATGAACAATGGAAGAAAAATTTCCCCAAATGGTTCGGATTCGCAAAAAGGATTCTGTAGAAGTAAATAGTTAGATAATATTTAAATTAAATCATACACTGTTTAATTCCACTATGAGATTAAGCAGTGTTTGATTTAATTTAAGTATTATTTTTTATAATGTATTTCCACAAAGTTACACTCGAAAATAAAGAATAAGTAGTTAGAATCATGTCAATATAATATGCCTTAAAAACACAATAGTATTATCCCGGCGTATAACAACTCAAGTGGTAGTTAAGCTGGTAGATGTTGTTTTGTTTCCGACGTATATGTGAGTAAGTGCTAAATTTCTAAAAATATTGCATTTGTCAAGAAATTAAATACGCAGTATTGTTACACACATTAATTGAAAAATAGCTGCCAATTTTCAAGTAAATATGTCGAATAGAAAAAAAGTTATGTCAAAAAAACTACATAGAAACTTTCAATCGCTCTGGTGTAAAATTTAGGTTTGTGCACGTACGCACATATATGTACGTAGGGAGCGTCGATTTCAACTGTAAAGGTTCCATAGCTCAACAAGTAAAAATGTCTTATATTCGAGATATCACCATTTGTGTAATTTTGCTATATTTATTTTTTATTTTTTATTTTTTATTTTATTTATTCAATAAGGATCAGACAGTTGAAACAATTAGTATAGACATTAAAAGACAACAATAGACAAACCAATTAAGATCCCCTTTTTACCAATGTAATAGACATAAATTTGAGACTTAAAATTATAAAAGACATATAAATGTAAAAAAATGTGTAAAATGTTAAAATGTAAAGGTGTAAAAAATGTAAATAAATGTAAAAAATTTAAAAAAAGTATAAAATATCTGTGGTGACAAGGCAAAGGGGCACAAGCCAGCCCCGCAGCGCCGAGCTACTCCCTCCACAGAAACGCAGGTACACGTCACACCCCACAAAGAAATGGCATCGAGGATAGCCTATGGTACTTGGCAACCCCCGATGCCACCATCCGCGAGGCATGACATACACCCACACCTCCGCGGAGGGAACAACTCAAAACCGCAAAACCGACTCACGCCCCTCCACCCCGCCACCACAGACATTAAGATGTTAAAATGCGAAAAATGTAAAAAGGTATAAAATGCAAAATGTATATAATGCGAAAAATGTAAAAAAACAAATAAATTCAAAAATATAAAAACATACATTTATATTATGATTTAAAAACATTATAGAAAGTGTAATATACTATAATAATAATCGCATTGTTATAAACATATGTACGTTGTCTTTGTTCCGTTAAGCAATTCCAAATAATTATTTGTGGAATTGAAAATAGGTAGATTAATTGTTTTTTTATAATTCAATACTTATTAGGTACTTATTTATTTATTTATTTTATATTCTTAAGGGATACAAACAGTTCAACCTAACAAATATTAACATTTATATTTCTCCATTAAACAAACCAATCAAGGTCCCGTAAATCACCGAAGCGTATGACGAACACGTTGCTTGTAAGTAATAATAATACGAGGCATGTTTTTTAAGTAAGTACCGTTTTGCGATTCCGCCGCCGCAGCGCTACGGTCGGCGTTCCGCGCATGCTCGCTGGTTACCTACATCTCTTGTCTACGCACTGACGCCATTACAGTCTGATTCTTTATTGTATACCATATTTTATATCATTGAGATTTGAATGTGTTTGTGTTGTGTTTTCAATTTTATTGTTGTGGAAATTGTTTATATGTATGTATTATGTAATAAGGGCTTTTTTTGCCGTAGAATGAATAAATAAATACGTTGTTTAATGAGTGTTTAAGATGCCTCCGACAATCGTGAGTCCCGCCGATTGTGAAGTACGGGCTGTTATACGATTTCTTAGTGCTAAAGGCGTAAAACCGATCGATATTCATCGTGAGATCTGTGAAGTTTACTGACAAAACATTATGAGTGATGGAATGGTAAGGAAATGGGTGAGAGCATTTAAAGATGGCCGCACAAATGTGCATGATGAAGAACGGAGTGGGCGCCCGTCCACATGTGGCTAATCGGACCAAAGATCTCATTAAAATCTTTTAAATTGGAAACTCTAGATCATCCTCCATACAGCCCTGATCTGGCGCCCAGCGACTACCATTTGTTCCTGCACTTGAAGAAACACCTGGGTGGTCAGCGTCTTCAAAGTTGTGATACAGTGGTTAACAAGTCAGGCGGCAGAATTTTATGAGGAGGGTATTCAAAAACTGGTTCCACGTTATGACAAGTGCCTCAATATTCACGGAAATTATGTAGAAAAGTAGATTAAGGTACAGGCTTTTATGTAAAAATAAAATTATTGCGATATCTTTGCACGTCTTTTTTTAATTCCAAAACGGTACTTACTTTAAAAACATGCCTCGTACATACTTTACCCTACTCAAATCAAAAGCAAAACACAAGACGAAAATCATGAAAATAAGTAGTTAAAAATTACAATATGATAGAACTCATAATAATTAAAAGTTTAAATTATTAAAACTATGTAAAGTAGTTTATATTAAGGATAGGGAACATTCACAAAAAAAAATTTTCAACCCAAAAAATAGTACAGAAAATAAGAAAAATTATGGTGCTTTTTATATTTTTAAATGTGCATTTTTAAGGTTTTTATCACCATTTAAAAAAGCAATTTTCGCACTTCGCCGCAAAAAGGTTCACTCGTGGCGGAGCAGTTTTTGACAATATCAGGCGCTACAAACAGTACTAAGAATGAAATTTGTGGCAATACAAAATAGCGACTAGCGACGTCACACCGAACTAATTCAATTACAGAAAATATGGATTTTTAAAATGAAAATAATGAATGAAAAGTTTTATTTTTTGGTTTCTTATTAGGATATTCGTGGTCAGCGTATATTTATTAATATGAATTGATAACATTTATTCATATTCCTCACACATGCATGTTCCCTATTGATTGAATCTCTGTTTCTCAAATTCAATTTGTATATGACATATAAAATACAAAACAAAAGCACTGAAAATAATGATTATAATAACAATGATAATGAAACAAATGTACATTAAAAAGAGTACCCAATATGCAAAATAAATAGAATTACATAATGGTATACCTACAGATTCTGCAAAAATATTTACTAGACTAGAAAAGACTGGAAAAAATTATATATATATATATAGGAGAACTGTGTATTTTATAGTGAAAAGGTTTTTGGTATACCTTTATTCTGCTACGAGAATATGGTAAATTTGTCAATGCAAATTCTAAAAAGGGAGTTAATTACTTGATTATCAGATTTCTCTCACCTGTGAATAGGTAGGCTTCAAATAAAAGATTTTCCATCCGTTTGATGTTTCACAATGAGTTTTTAATGTTTTAATTTAGGCTTTACAATGTTATAAGTATATTAAGTATGATTTATGTAAAACAAGGTGATAGAACGCGTGAGTACAAGAATACACCAAAAAACAGCTAACCACACCGAGTGAGCGACCAAGCAAGAATGGCTCACCACTTGACAAAACTTATCTTTTCTCAATCATTCTTCCCACATGTAACAATAATACGGAACGTTCTGTAAATTGCTACATGTAGGAGCCACAACATCTAATACGGAGGCATCACACCTCCACAATAGTTATTTGTTTGTAGAATTGATTGAGTGGCGTTTAGTATTAAAGCTATTTTATTGTTAGATAGACTCAGACATTTTCACCATTTGTAAGCATTTTGACTAGTGATTCGACAATTCGTAATGTTGGAATGCTTTTGGAACTTCTTCCAATTGCATTTTTTACAATATTGATGCATTTTGTACCTATACCTGCAAGGCTAGTCTTGACTAGTGATGTGAGATGAGAAAATTCTCCAAAGAAATTTCTCGAGAACGAGAAATTTCTCCGAGAATTTCTCCTCTGATGGAAGAGAAATGTCTCTCCATATTTTTTCTTAGTGGGATTATGACTTTTCGTCCAGTACACTTTGCAGCTACCTGATTGATCCAAAAATTTGTGGGGCTGATTAAGACCCAAATCAGAGGTTATTAACACTTTTTCCATGTACGTACCTTCAATTTATTTAACTTAAATATGGGCATCTGGGGTGTCTAACATCAAGATTTTTCATCAGTTATTAGCACTTTTTTCTATGTACCTAGGTACCTAACATTTTTTTGTTTCCATAATTGATTGTAGCCATATTGGTGATAAATTGTCTTAACATTTGTACATTGTAATTGATTGATTGAATAAAGTATTTATTATTATTATACTGTTAAATAAAGAATAAAAAAAATTTCCGAAAATTCTCTACGTCGAGAAATTTACCGCGAAATTTCTCGGTAAATTTCTCGAACAATTATTACTTGACAATTCCACAACAATAGTCTTGACACAACCTAAATATGATCTTAATCTTGTTTTGATCTTAATCATACGACGCGCGAAGGGACTGTTGTCGAAAATATCGCGCAAGTGCTACCGTGAGATTGATTTTGGGGCCGTTAGATACCTAATTTTGACCATAGTCAACTCGCGCATCATATGATTAAGATCAGGACAAGATCATACTTAGATGTTTCAAGGGTAATCTCGCTGGCTTTCCAGTTGATATTGTCTGAAAAGTCAGGAATGTTCTTCAAAGAAGAGAAACCACTCTGAAAAGAAGAAAAGTTTCCAATCTGAAGTACTGACAACATGAACAAGCCAAAGAAAGAAGAAATAAATAAAACCCATCGTATTTTAATATTTTTTATTAACACCGAAAATACCTAATAACAATAATCAGTTGCTTACTTGTAATTAAAGAAATACATTTTTTAATGTACTAAGTTTTCTTTTTCCTAAAATTAATACACCCAAAATCGCAAAAATTAAACATAAATAAAATCACACAAACATTCAGAAGAAGAAATGTTTTAATTGGATATGCAACAAACTCTTGAGCCACAAAATGAAAATAAAAAGTTTTTCCAAATCACAATCCATTTGATCGATTCGCGACAAACCTTGTTTTTCTTTTTCTCTCTTTCCGGACAGAAAACTGGGAAGGCAGGAATCAGTCTTATCAGTTCAATGTGTGTGCAACAGTGCATGGCCTCCACCACTTGATCTATGGAAGGTTTCTCTGGTTAGCTACTGCAATTTCTACCCCAAATAATTCAGCGACGTATTATGACCAAGCTTAGGTGCCTTTAACCAATGCAGTTTGCTCATTGTTGGCTAACATTTTAATGAATTGCTTTTCTTCGTAAACATTGCTCAATACTACACCTGTTTTAACATTTTTTGACCAATGGATAGCTGATGTAAATAATAACTAACCTAAAAATTATGTTTCAGCTTTGCTTAAATCCTTGATGAACTGAAGCTAACTAATCCTGTGCAAAACATTATTATCATGAATACTCGTATATCTTAATCTTTTCGATAAACCAAAACGTAACATTATAAAAAGGTAGAATTTATGGAAAGATATACTCGACTGTCTAAAAGCAAAGGTCCTTTGCAGAGGTGATTTCCAATTTGGGGAACTTGCTTAGGCACGAAGAAATGAAGCAGTATATTACCAAAATTAGTAATTTAATGATATATATATTCTTAGAAATACAAGTTACGGTGGTTTGAGCGTGTAAAAAGAATGAATGTGATGAAATATAATATATTTGGCTGATGTGACCGTCGAAGGATCACATGGTTTGATCATGTAGACCAGTGTTTCCCAACCTTTTTCTCCTCGCGAACCAAAAGTAAAATCCAACAGAATTCGGCGAACCCCCTATGTAGTCGTTAATGATAGGCAAAAAAACAATAAAATTTTGTAGAACATTTATTTCACATATTACACAAACATTAATAAAACTAAAATGATAAATATTAATAAGACTAAAATGATTAATATTAATAAGACTAAAATAAGCTATAAAAATTTAATAAAAAATAAATTTAGCAAACTGGTTCTTATTTCATCCCGCCATTAAGCTATTATTTTCGCGAACCCCCTTTGTACACATAGCGAACCCCCAGGGGTTCGTGAACCACCGGTTGGGAAACACTGATGTAGGCCATGATGTAGACCAGGAGAGCATGTACGAGGAATTGCATAGATGTGATGGACGTAAAAAGCGTGTGCAAGAACAGGAGAAAGTGGCGCTCTACTCTTTCTGCCTATCCAGCAAGGGAAGCGGCTTGATAGTTTGTAACTACGGTGTGTTCATTGCAAGACAATTTGGCTTGATTTATTTTGTTTCATTCATTTTTGATGGTCTTTGATGCTGAAAAATGAAAATATTATTGTTGACATAATTTCATTTAAAGTTTACGTAAATATTATTTTTTATGACATTAACTATTTTTTAGTAAAAAGCAGGTTTTTGAAAAAAAGGCATTTCAAATTTAACGATAAGGTTTACCACCCATCCTGAATGTCTTAATTTTTTTATAGCACGGGGGGGGGGTCTGCTTGATTTTTCAACAAATGCAACTGGTCTGGTGGCTACTCCATTTGTGAGATATACCATGATGGCACACCCGTGAGGACAATAAGTTTTGGTTTGGAAAGAAAAAGGAGACTACAGCTTCTGAGATATTCGGCGTGAGTTAACTTCTTGTGGAATATCCTGTGCATGTAGTGATAAGGAAATATTTAAATGTATTCTACAAACTAAAATTTATGATCAGACTAGTGATTTAACGAATATTCGTATTCGCATTCGCGAATATTCGCATATTTCAAAGTATTCGCATTCGCAAAAAAATATGCGAATGTTTTGCGAATATTCTTTTGGTAATAAAGTATCGGTAATTTGGTAAAAGTACCGGATACTAGCCCGGTACATTGTAGAAAAAGGTACTCCAAGAAAATATTCTTTGAAAGAACCGAGGAGTTTTGAAATATTTTAAATTTCTATACTATTTTGAAAATTCGGCGACGGGGGGGTAGAAATTTTATTTTATTGTTTGAGTAATATTGTAGAAATTTAATTAATAAGTCAATATTCGCTATTCGCATTCGCGAATGTCGTCAACAAATATTCGCATTCGCGAATATCCAAAATCAAACATTCGTTACATCACTAGTCAAGACAAAGGCACTGAGGATAGAATGAGGCCATAAATGCACCCTCCTACAGTAGAGTTATACCTGGGTTACCGGAACGGTATAGAGATAGATGGAATAATGAACGATTTTATATAGGTACCTGTATCGTTAGTCCCAGAAGTTCCATTTTCAAATTGTTTTGGCTTAACGGGAATCTTGTGTATGTTTGTACTTGGTTCCGTTAGCGTAACGAGCAGATTGTCAAAAGGTAATTCTACCAAGAGAACCAAAACGACACATGTTATGTATGTGATCAACAGTAAACCACCTGTAACCAATATCTGGAAAAGAAAATGGACATGATAGAATTCATTTCTATGGATGACATATCAGTCAATGTAAGTTGAGTTGGTAATGTGTCCAAAGGAAAAAATTCTGATGCACAATACCATTAATGGTACCGTTGATTGTGGAATAAATGCCATGGAGATATTATCGCTGAGGAGAATGGTTGGTAAAATGTTGCGTGATAGAGTGAGGAATGAGGATGTTCAGTAAATGGGCGAATGCAAATAGTCTGTGTGGAATGTGTGTGAATAAATTGCGATGGTTAGGACATGTGGAAAGATTGGAAAGAGAAAGGATGGCAAAGAGGATATATTTTTTTTCCTTCATTTATGGCATAGCATCCTACGAGGATGATTTGTGCCAAAAACAGTCTCAAAGAGGATATACTTGTCTGAAAAAAGGGATGGGAGAAAGCGTGGGCGTCCGATAACTACATGGCTTGATCACGGAGATCAGGTTATGGGAAATCGGCGTGCGAGCATGAGAGGTTGCATGAATGTAGAAGAGGTGAAATAAGTTTGTAGTAACAGATCTATATGGCGTTCTGTTCTCTCTGCCTACCCCTCCTGGGATGCGGCGTGAGGGTTTAGATAGATAGATATTCTAACTTACAGTTGTTCCATGTTGAAAAGACCAAGAACCATCACTTTCTATCAGAAGGTGCATCAAAATGATGCAATGAGTCATGTATGCAGTGTAAGACAGAGACGAAAAGAGCTGGAATCCTCTGAAACTCAAGAAACTTGTCAAGAATCCTATAACAATGAAAATAAAATTTAAGAACATAATGAAATACAAAACAGAAAGCAAAAAGTAATAATTAAAAAAAAGAAGATATATCTGGGCTTTGTTATAAACCCAAATACAACCCCATACACCTTTCACAGAAGCTACTAAAAGCTTTTGTCGTGAAAGGGGAGTTTGCCGGCATCTGGTATCAAACCACGGATCCCTTGTTCAAGAGGCCGAGACTTTACTTCCAGGCTACCGACGAACTCATAAACCAAGTAAATAAACGAAATAAAAGCCAAGTATTCGTAAGCCACAAAACAAAAAAAATGTACGTTCCTGGAGTCAAACAAATTTGTTTATTATAAGATTTTTGCAACAGTTCAACTTTAAAATAATTTTTGCTGTTTAACAAAAATAAACTGTTCATTTTCTGTACCTACATAAAAATAGCTTATGTTGGTCGGTTGAGTTATAGAGGATATTAAATGAGACATAAAGAGATAAAGCAGGATTATTTTCTTATATTTTTTTCTTTGTACGACGTATATAAGTCAATTTTCGTGAAATGTGTTATAGCGAATTTCGAAACTTGGCGACGCGTGTAAGAATATTGTAAGATTCAGATTCTAGAATTTTTGGTTATGTTGTTACCTCCGTGTCCTGTCAAACAAGCGAGTATCACCCAAGAAGCTGCTATACAACACACAGATCTGGCAAAAGCTGTATAGAATATAGCTACAGGAGTACTGAAGTTCTTGTCAGTGAAGCCAAATGTCAAAGACACGATTGCAGCTCCAGAGACAATCCATAAAATGTACACGTAGGCCTGAAAAATAGCAAAAAAACAGCAAATTTTATTAGATACACACCATCTTGCTGCTTCTCTTGTTGGTTCGGCTGAAATGATCGAGCGCCATCTATACATATAGACTATAAGTAATTCTCATTATAATATACATATAATGTTTAGATTAGACAAATTAATCATTTTCATTATTGCATATTTAAAATGCTAGAGTATTTTTATTTAGGCATGCTCTTAAAAAACTGTTCATTAGGACATTATAATTGATGTTTTATTTTATTTTCACAATGTACTCAAAGTCAGCCAGCCAATTTTAAAACATGACGACAAAATGCAAGATCAAAAGGTGGACCAGCGAGGATCCTACATTTACCTGAGAAGTCATAAAAAAATTAGCAAAGTTACATGAATCACTAGTGAATTCAGTACCGAATAACTCACAAATCTCTTATTCAATCAGCAAAAAGATCAATTAAAAGTAATAAATTTATAGGTTATAAAGTTTTTATCATAGATACGGACGCCACGCACATCTACGCATGCGCGAATCGTTCAACTAGAGTAATAAGTTGAAAGGTATTCACTGTGTCGGTGTTTAGGTAGTAGAATTCCATATCGAAAAAATAAACCAGGTGTTTTATTCTACTAATGATTTAATTTGTGAGAGAGACGTCTTTCGTCTTTCTCACAATCTTTCAATCGATTGACAATGTCCTCATAAGACGAAAGACGTCTCTCTCACAAATTAAATCATTAGTAGAATAAAACACCTGTTTTATTTTTTCGAAGTTGAAAGGTGGTAAATTTGAGGCGATAATTAATTATCGTTTTTACTAGTTTTTATCGTTTCAGACTACCTGTAATATGGTTCACATGGCTCAAATGGCTGACGATATTTTGGTGTCCTGGTGATATTCGCTAAATGTGAACACCACATAAGATAAAGATAATAATTATATTATATTTATTGTTTATGAAAATGGAACGGCTCACTAACGACACCATCTCTGCTAATAATTTAACGTAATTATCGTAAACTTTATGAGAACATAATATAACTTATACTAATGCTTCCAATGCTTGATCTAGAGATTTGAAATCGCTCTTACCTTCCTCATTTCTAATTTCCCATCAAGTTTCCTATACATACAGCCAAGAATAGCTCCAATAATATAAGTGTTGATCCTCATCCATGGTGCGTAGTAGAATTCTTTGATAGTTGTAATTAATTCATCCGGACTAAATTAAACGAAAACAGAATGAATATCAAAATCATTTCCATAGATAAATTAACATAACATAATAATACCATAAATAAGTTACGATGATTTGGACATGTTGGTTGAGCGAATGCAAGATGAAAGAATGACGAAGAGGGTGTATTTATCTGAAAGAGGAGGTGTGAGGAAGCGCGGACGGCCAAGAACTACGTGGTTTGAGCACGTGGATCAAATTCTAAAGGACAGCCGCGTGTTGAGTAAGAGAAATCGGCGAACATGTATGAGAAACTGGATGAATGTGGAGGAAGCGAAAAGAGTTTGTAAGGATAGATCTATATGGCGTTCCGTTCTCTCTGCCTACCCCTCCTGGGACACGGCGTGAGGGTATAGATAGATAGATAGATAATAATACCATGGTCAATTCATGCAGAATAAACTAATCCCAAAATAAGTTACGAATCTTGTATCATGGATAGGTTTTATCGGGACGATTCACTCATCAAATGTACTATATATTATTAGGTCGGGGAAAAAGTCTTTTCGCATTTACATAGTATGTATAAACTTGTATTAAAATATCTTTGGCTGTACTATTTGTATCTGGCTGATTTTCATGACATTAAAAAGGTGACATTTCAAAAAAAGAATCAAATTAGGTAAATTTTGATTCCCGCTATTTTTCATTTGTTTTTCGTTCTGTCAAAATAAGCGAATAGAATGAAGAAATTAGATACATTTGAAAATTTTATTACAAAAAAGGAAAAAATGCAACGCAAGCAGCGATTTTTTTTTTTGACGTTTATGGACCTAATGCAGTGACAGTAAAATGAGCACAAAGTTGGTGTAAGCGTTTTTAATTCCGGGAATTTTGATGACAAAGATGCACCTCGATCTGGTCGCCCTGTTTCGTCTAAAATGGACGCTATTTTTGAAAAAGTGAAGCAAGATTGGCATTTCAGCAGTAACGACATACCTAAAGAACTGGGAATAGACCACAAAACAGTTTTGACCCATTTGAAAAAAGTTGGGTACACAAAAAAGCTTGATATTTGGGTGCCACACGAGCTCACTGAAAGAAACCGAACGAACCGTGTACTCATTTGCGATTCTTTATTGAGACGTAATGAAACCGAACCGTTTTTGAAGAAATTGATAACTGGTGATGAAAAGTGGATCACTTATGACAAGATCGTGCGAAAAAGGTCATGGCCAAAGGTCGGTCAGGCTTCACAGACTGTGGCAAAACCTGGGTTAACTCGCAATAAGGTGATGCTGTGTCTATGTTGGGATTGGATGGGCATTGTTCATTATGTGCCTTTACCGCCGGGCAGAACCATCGACTCGGATCTCTACTGCCAACAACTGATGAGATTTAAGCAAGAAGTTGAGAGAAAGCGGCCGGAATTGACTAATAGAAAGGGTGTGGTCTTTCATCACGATAACGCTAGACCATATACATCTTTAGCCACTCAGCAAAAAATAAAAGAGTTTGGCTGGGAGGTGTTAATGCATCCGCCATATAGTCCTGACCTTGCGCCTTCAGATTTTCACCTGTTTCAGTCTCTTTGGGATTCTTTAGGCAGTGCCAGGTTAACATCAAGAGAGGATTTCCAAAACTACTAGTTGCGTTTTTTTGATAAGAAGTCCCAAAATTTCTACAGCAACGGGATCATGTGTCTACCCACAAGATGGCAGAAAATCTACGAACAAAATGGCATATATATTATGTAATTAAATGTAAATTAACTTTGAAAAAAAATGCCTTGAATTTTCATTTAAAATGCGAAGAAACTTTTTCCCCAACCTATTATATAAATTTTAATACATCCAGCAGGGTTACTATCCGTGTTGCCAGATGTTCGGTATTCTACCGAACTGTTCGGTATGACAAAAAAAACGAAGTATGGGCGGTTCGGTATTTTTTTCTGATTAATTTTTCTCCATAATAAACGACGTAAGCCCTAACTTAAAACAGATAATTAAAACAATAATGGCAGTACCTATGTATTAATGCTCATGTGTAAAGAGTATTTAGCCATATGAATTATTTGTGGACAAACAGCCGTACCTAATAAATTAAGTGTGGACATGGTGAAGGTTGAATTATGTATACGACGTAATTTCAGTCTGACATGTCGCGAAATACATGGGACAGTTAAAGCAAATAAGAAAATGCTGGAAGCGTACATTAGTGAGAAAAAATATAATATTTATAAGTTAGGGTAGCTAGTTGCTCTTGTGCAATGGCTTTTTACATTTTAAGGTCATAAATAAAGATCAACGATTAAAAAAATTTTTTTGCTCAATGTTCGGTATTTTTTTTGGAAAAGACCTGACAACCCTGGTTACTATTGACACAATCTAAGTACGATCTTGAAATACTGTGAAAGGTGTAAAGAATGTATCTTTGAAAAAAAATCGTCCACACCGATTCTCGGTAGCTCGGTATTTTCTTCAACTATAGTCCTTTCACGCGCTGTATGATTGAAATCAAGACACGACTAAGGTCCTATTTTGATTGTGTCAAATGTAACCCTACTGATTTAGTAGACTTTGAAAAAGTTTTCACCCTGTCCTGACTGGAAATCGAACTCGAGTTCTCGTAACTCACGCAAAGAGCGTGTAACAGAATTAATATCAAAATTAAATATAATAAAGAAAAAGAAGAAGAGCGTTTCTGAAAAATATTTAATATTTGTCTTTGGATGTGATTGCGGAAATAGCGCAGTATGTGTGACAAACTTCATTCGGGTCTAAAAACAACGTGGCGTGACGTTGTTCTCGTAATGAGAGAGATAGCGGATAATTAGCTATTTATTTGGGAGTAACCCAGGAAGAAGTCTCTATATACGTCTGACCGCGAAGATGTAATCATTGGTTTAGGTCATGGTACCTATGTGTTAAATTTTAATCTCCCATGTGGAGTGTTACATTTTAAAAATCGAATATTACCAAGTCGTGTCGCATAATTGCGAGCACTTTTAGAACGAATGTAAATTAATATGGTGAACAAAATTATTTGAGGCAAGCGAGGGTCTAAATATTATACCGCTAAACATGAAGGTATGTAACATTTGTTATTATTTAGTGGAATGCCGTTTAATGGATTATTATATTATTTTATATCAAAAATTGATTGTGTCTTCTGTGTTTAATACAGAAGCGGTAAATATCCAGGGGTTAGAGTTCAGGAGGCATTAATATTTATTGATATGAACGATACCACGTGCCCAAGCTAAAATAGAATGATATCACCATAAGCAGATGAATCTGGGAAGATTAATCTACAAGATTAATGGATGCTAACCACACAGGCGGGGACAGTGTGATGTCTAATTCGTAGACCGTCTATACAGCCAACCGAATTTCATATTTAATTAAAGTCATCTGGAAATCAACAGGTCACATTTTCATTTTACTATTAGTATGTAAGGTTCAGCATGTATATACATAGTTGTACATGAAGGTCAAGTCGAAGTGTAATTAGGTATAATTGTGATGAAGGATGTACCTAAAAGTTGATAATCATGTAGTAATTTAGTTAAGAATTTTGATAACAAAGTTGTGAAAACCAGCTGTCCACTATCAGTGTATAGTGGAAGTGGAATAAAGATTTTTATTTGAAACTTTCTTTGAATTAAATCAGTACTCCCATGATGAATGTGGAGTATTCAATGAGACCGCGTAACATTAATTAAACAATGAAAATATCATAAATAATTTCAGAATCATATTCAGTAATGGTAATTATCAAATTAGAGGTGGAAATAACCCACGCCTTTGAGATTAGTATGTAATGAATGGGGTCTCATTGGATTTCCAATTCAAGCTCTACCGACTGAGGAAAATATATAAAAAACTGCCACAAGCGTTATCTCCGCATCGTATCGACTGTCTAAATTATAATATCATACCATGCCTACTTTCACAGCATCATGTCATATGGGGTGCTGTTCTGGGGCGGGGTAGGTGAAGCAAGAAGAATATTTCTCTTACAAAAAAGGGCCATACGAGTATTAATGGGGCTGAAGCCGGGAGACAGTTGTCGAAACTCCTTTCGAGAGCTGGGTGTATTGACCTTGGCCGGTGCATATATCATAGAGTGCATGACTTTTGCCCGGAAAAACTTGCCAAACACTCCCCTAAATTCGGATCAGCACGCCTATGACACTAGACATAAAAATGATGTCCGTGCAATCGAGCATAGGTTGGCAAAGGTCAGCAAAAGCTTTGTGTGCCTCAGTGTGCGGTTGTTTAACAAGCTGCCTGAAGATGTGAGGGCCTTGGGCTTGGAGGCGTTTCGTGGGAGGGTGAAGGAGTATCTCGTTGAGCAATCCTTTTACACGATTGACGAAATGCTGAATCGAGCAAATGACTCTATTAGCATTTAAATATTTTGTAAATCTGTAATTCTTTGTTGTCTCTTGTTGTCTGCCTATGTCTGACGATTTGCAAATCGGAGCCATTTACACTCCGATTTGCAATGACCTATAAATTTACTGGATGTCTGTTTCTTTTTTATATTTTTTAATCAAAAATTGTAATGCTTTTGACGAATCCAAGTGCCCGGACTGGGCCTACGGCTGATGATATACAATATACAATATACAATATGATTTTTGTTATCGGTTTTTATGCAAATTCGATGCCTCTAACGAGGAATGTTCATGTGACTAATTGTTATTTTTTTTTGATGTTGCGCAATTGCTCTTTTAACCACTTGACCTAAACTTATGTATTTTAATTGATCTCTATTGTTTGTAATTTTTTATATCAATTTTTTATTTACTTATGAATTTTAACTAATTGACTTTTAACTATAATATTTGAAATTTTTATACCACTTGATATCTATTTGTAATATCTTGACTAATTTTTTTTTACAATTTCGTACCTTATTTTATAATTATAACAGGATTAATGTTATACTGTCTGTACTCTCGTTTTTTTAATCTAATTGTTTTGTGTCTTTTTTGTAACTGATCGTTCCTTTGTATACGTGTTTTGTGTGTATACAGAGGTTTAAAATGTAAAATGCTTTGGCCGTAAATATTTTGAAGAAGAACAGAAAAGAGGTATTGCCCAAGTTGTCCTCAATAGGAACCGTCAGTGTCATGCACACTATATCAATTTTTGCGAAAATAACACTGCTATAGTAAGCGTAACATCTATCACTCAGTTTTGACATTTCGAATATTAAATTCCACGGATTTCATAAAAGTAAATTTGTAGTAAATCTTTTCGGTATTAAATCTTGAAATAGAGTAATGTGAATGCAGCTACTTACAATGGTCTGTATCCAGTGATATATGTTTTGACTCCAGCAATTGTGTAGCAGGTAAACATAATGCCTAGAGTCAAAGTAACACTCGTTTTATAATATCTGTAAATGAAATAATTTACATTTAAAGTCAATCTTTTATACTCTTATTTCTGTCGCCTTTTGAAAAATATAATTGTCAAGAGAACAGATTGAAATCAAACTTTCTCCATTCCTATTGCTTCTTCCTCAATTAAGATTCAGTTTCGTGTGCTAAACGAAATTGATTCACTGTCGCAACATTCATGGTGACACTGGCTATTTACACATGCAACTGTAAATGTCATTAGTGCCATCAGTGTTATACCACTAATTGCGTGGTCTAAATGTCGCTTTCCTCACTTCCTTCCACGACATTCCGAACTTTCTAATTTCACATTTCAGATATTGGGAAAAGAATCATCGAGCCATCGAAACACTTGAGGACGAAAAACAGTTCACTTCGATAAGTCAAAATTAGGCCAATACCTACTCTCTCTGAATATTTTTAACAAATAAGTTCTAAGTTTATAACAAAACCCAGGTATTTCTTAAAAAAAACAGTTTGTCAACCATTCTAGGATTGCATGAGAGTTTTATGTAACCATTTTTAAGATCAAATATTAAAATAAGTAATTACTCGTAGTAAACTTACTTGTTCGACAAAATGTAGAGGAAACTGACAACTATGAAGAATTGCATGTCACTGGCTAGGTACCATGTCCATGATATGCACATGTCGTGTGCCTTTGCGGGGTATATGTTATTGATGTAAAGTAAATTCGTCCACCACACTGTACCACATTGAGCATGTTTTGTTTCGCTACTCCAGTAAGCGCTATTGTTGTTACTAATTGCGAATGATGTGTATGCTACTAACATGACGAAGATGTATATTGGAGTCAATCTGAAAGCGTAAAGAAACATTGATATTTAAATAGGTCAAAAAAAAAATTATTCAATGCAATTCATGTATATTGAAGGGAAAGATAACAGAAGGTAGGGATATTGACAAAAGACAAACATCATGAATCAAACACATCCAAAACTGGACAGGTGTCCGAGAAGTGAAGGAGCTTTTCGGCCTCATGGGAGACAGGAAGACATTCGCTCCAGTGGTCGCTGCCATCGGAAGAGTCTCTTGTGGCAAAGGATAAAGAAGAATTTCTCTTGATAATAAACTGTGAACCTTGACAACTTAACTGAGGGTGTTAAGAATTTCTATGGGTACTACCCCTTTTTTAAGATATTTGGCACCTTAGAGATAAGACAGCTTAATTTGAAAAATGACAATTTGTTACTGTTTCAATTTCTATAGCAAACGTTAAAATTGACTTATCAAATAAAATAAAATAAATATATATTAATATTTTGTTTTGTGCTACTGTTGAGTAAGACTAACGCACGACCGGTTTCGCGGACTCCGAGTTCGCATCATCAGGTGCTGATCTACACTCCCGCGTTGAGTAAGACTGTTGAGTAAGACTAACGCACGTCCGCGAAACCGGTCGTGCGTTAGTCTTTATCAACAGTAACACAAAACAAAAATATTAATAAATATTTATTTTATTTGATAATTTAAAATGAAGTGTTACAAAGTAAATGCAGATACAATTAATGAAATTGTTAAAATTGACATTTGTTCAGTTTTTCTCATCTATTGTATGTTTTTTAACAAGTAAAAATTATGTAAATTTTCTATTTGATAATGGTTTTATATTTATGTGCCTACCTTCTATATCTTCTGAAGATGCCTAATGCCCACGCTTTAAATAAACTCCAATTTGAGTGCTCTTCTTCATCCGACATCTCTTTTGATTTTGAGATGGTATACACCATCAAGAATCCTCTGTAAATAACAAGCGTTAATGCTAAATCATCAAAACCACAATCTTCCAATGGATTAAATAAAAACAGGAGGTACTCAGAAATGATAATCATTTGCAGCTTTTTCCTTGTCAGCTAGTCCCTCTTTGAAATTACAAGTCTTCGCGGACTACAAATACGTATTAGAGTGGTGCATGAATATTTCAACCTAACAGTGTAAAAGTTAGAAATCATCGAATGTGAGCACATACCCCAATGTAAAGAACACATCCACAAAGAACCATGTATTGGTAAGTAGGTTCCCCAACGAACTGTCTGTGTAGTACATGGCTTTTGGTCTATTGTTGAACAAATCGTATGGAAAAGACACTACGTGACTCGCAATAATCAACCATGACATGATGAGTCTGAAAAAAAACAATAAGTAAATTAAATTTAAAGAAAGTTAAGTTAGCCACGTCTTCATTCTTCTATACACTATACTATGCTCTCACGCCGTGTCCCAAGTGGGCTAGGCAGCGAGAACGGAACGCTAAATAGATCTATCTTTACACACTCCTTTCGCTTCCTTCATATTCATACAATTTTTCATCCACGCACTTCGATTCCTCTTACTCCATACGGCCGTCTTTGAGAGTTTTATCCACGTGATCAAGCCACGTGGTTCTCGAACCCCCGCGCTTCCTCACACCCTTTCTTTCAGACAAGGATATCTGTGTGTATGCTGTAGACACACTTAAGTGGAAGGTTGTCCTGGCCAATTTCAACAACTTTTTGCTTGTATCTCTGAAAAAATAAATAAATAAGTCGATACATACCTTAGACCAACAAGAGGGAGCATAGTGCCTGAGCCCGATTTAATGGTGATTAGTTTTTGGAAATTTGAATATGCACTTACACCGACTAACAATTTCTTTAAAGATTCTGGAAGCATATCTTCATTTATTCCTTCTGGTGCCTTTAATAC
The DNA here is from genome assembly GCA_947579605.1 of Athripsodes cinereus. Taxonomy (NCBI): domain Eukaryota; kingdom Metazoa; phylum Arthropoda; class Insecta; order Trichoptera; family Leptoceridae; genus Athripsodes; species Athripsodes cinereus. The sequence goes on along the minus strand of OX388325.1, from coordinate 16,253,392 downwards.
ATTACCTAAAAGAAACAATATTGTAAATAAATTTACCTTTCTTGGTCCCAAATATATTGTAATATTTTTTATTCGTTTACCATTTTCATTCAACATAATTCGTTGAACCTTCTCTTCCAATTTTTTTGAGTCAGTCAGAGCCACATTTGAAGTTGTTGTCTTCGATTTTTGTACCAATGATGGCTGATGGATAAATACATCATAAAAAGTTCCTGTTCCAACCAACACCACAGCCACTATGAACCAGATGCTGTGCAAAAATCATGCTAATATTAATTTACTTTTGAAAATGAATTATCAAGGAGTATTTTTGTTAACAATTTTAAGAAAGGATATCGAAAAAGCAGGATCAAGGAATAGACTTTTAAAATATCAACCGAAATTTAGAGGAAGTAAATACTTAAATCGGCTGTAAAATTTATGGTCCAAAATCCAAAAGCTTTGAAATCCGTTGTTTCGGTGGTTAAGGCCCTACAAGGGTTGTTTGATCATCGAAAATAAATATCAAACCAATCAGTGGATGGCATTTTTAATACCCAGCTGCCTGAAGCCTATGACGTCTCCTTTACAAAGCTACATTATGGGGTTCAAATAAGTTTTAGTGGTTTAAACAATAAATTAATTGTTTTGGTCTTAAATTATTTGTAAAAACAAAACAAAGATAAAAAATTATCTCGATCAGGGAATATATTAGGGCATTAGCATAATTAATTTATAATGATGAAATTACTGCATTTTTACTCAGCTTCATTCAAAATCAATATATTTGTTGATCTTTATAAAATCCATAAAAAAAACTTACATCAGTATTTTAATCATTGGATCATTGAAATCTGTTTTGACTCCAACTTTTTTGACTTTTGATAATGTGTAGGTTAAATTGTAAAGATTTTGTTGAACCAAACGTCCAGAATCGAAGTAAATTTGGAGTAAAGAAGATATTTCAGAAGGCGTGCAAGTATCAGGAAGACAGAGACCAAGAGTTATTTTGTTCTGAAAAAGTAAAATCACTTTTATATAATCCTGAGGAGATTGTCAAACATTTCAAATTCTTATACCTTCTCAATAATTTGGTCACAAGTCAAAGAAGGTACTAAATATTGAGGTTGAGAATTAACTGAACCATCCAGGAAATCATAATGTTATGGGGCCCCATCATGTTCATTCAAAAACGGCACTTACTATAGTCTAATGTCAAAACATCATTTTTTATCTACTATCAAAAACATCAGACATAATATGAACCAACCAGTATCTACAGAGTGCACTTCAGAGATAGATAGGTACAAGGTGTTGTAGACATTTAACAGATGTATCAAATTTGATATTTTTTAAGCCGGTAAATGGTAAACATATAAATGCCATCGCATCATACAAGAACAAAGGTGGATGGACTGACACCATCGGTGACCTACAATAATAAAATTGGATGACAAGCGATCGACTCACAAACAAAAAGAAAGGTCTCAGATTCCCAGAGTTTGTTGATTTCACTACACTCATGTCTACGTTTAAGATAATTATGTTAAAAATATAAAATAGTTTTAAAAAAATACTACTTTGTCCACAACTCACCTCTTCCCTCCATTGTGTGGAAATCCGGAAACTTGAATTGGTGTAGAAGTACGCTGCAAAATATTCGACAGGAAATGGAGATAAATAGTCTGGAGTCTCGAACTTATTTATAGATCTTGGACCCAACGGCCATTGTTTATATTTGTGTGCTGATTGACATTGTAATTTAGAGCCCAGCCAGTAAATGTTGCCCCAATATGCACCTGTCTCAGGAGATCCAGAAGCATCTAGCACTAAAATGAAACAATAATTTAATCAAATGGTTGAAAGGAAAGATATTTGGAGAATTCGCTTACTGTGGATTTAATGGTTAATCCATGTATAGACCTTAAAAGATGAAAACGTGCTAAGTGCAAGGAACAGGAATACATGTGTGAGGATTTGAATGGATGGCCTTTTTTATTATCCCGCGTAGAAAGCAGCTTATGATATGCATTTAAATACAGACATTCGCCAACAGGCCCTACTTGTAGGTACCTACATCTTTTAAAATAATATATTCGAAAACAGAAAAATTAGCAATTTTGTGCTTCTTAAAAAAAATACTAGCGTAAAAATAAGTAGGTACGGCAAACGTCCTGTATACAGTTTAAATTAACCCCTTTTCTTTGGCAATGTTTTTTTTCCAATTTTAAAGGATTTCTCGTTCGTTTTCTTGCAGTTCGCAAGTAATAGGATGACATTTGATCTTTTTGGCAATCCACTCGTTAACTTCAAACTGTTGAGGCTAAGAAACACCCGAAAACTTCTCAGAGTCCCAGAAAATTCTTATTTTAGACAAATTGAAGAGGAGGATCTATGTAGGATCTATCTTGAAGTTGAACTAAGTCGAGAAACCCCCTTACGATTATTTTCTTATGACTGTCTTCTTGTGTTTTTTTTTCGGGACATTTTTGCATGGATTTTAATACTTTGCACATAAAAAATACTATTAATATCAATACAAATTTTGGAAGAATGATCACAGCAAAACCAGACGTGTTCACTTTGGATGAACAAGTTTGACCCTGACACCCTGGATGATCATCCAAAGTGAAGCAATGTGAATGCTCCATTACACACGATCGGTTTTGCGGACTTCGTAGAGATTTATTTATTTATTCATTCTTTACTGTACATTGATTAAAAACAATAACATAAAAGGTATACATTCAAATTAAATACATTCAATATACAGAGGGCGAGTTTATCACAAATGCGCGATTTGTTCCAACTAACCCAAAAGTATTAACTTAAAAAAAACATATGAGAATAAAAAGCGAAAATCTAAGGCAATTTGAAAAAATAAGAGAAAAAAAATACTCACAAAGTAAACATATATACAAACATACATACATACCTACACACATATATACATAAAAAAGGGAGAGACTGAGAAAAAAAGATACAAACATATTTATTTATTTATTTTTTATTTCAATCAATATACGGCATTTGCCTTTTACAATACATATATAATAAACATAAAACATTTTGCAATCCTCAATACAAAATAAGAAATAATAATACAGTAAAATCTTAAATAATTAAAAACAATAGAAATATTATCAGCATAATATAACAATTTGAGGTTCAACACACTCAATAGAACATGGGCAGGTACATATACTCGTACAACCACGGCAACACTGGCAACACACCAGGTGCACACTATGATGATATAGCTACAGCTAATATTATATATTATTTTAGATTGCATACGTACCTACCCATTTATCAATATAAATATAATGCATTCCGCAACATATATGCATATTGTGATGAAATGAATATATACGAGACTGTAAATATTATTTTCATATACCTAGATCGAATATTTGTAATAGGTAATAAAGGGATGAAACTTAGTTTGATTTCAAGTGGATGACAAGCTATCTATGTAGGAGACAGAGACAGGTATATTTCGGTGTGTGTCAGGAAGAGATAGATGTAGTTTTTTTTTGCTGCATTGGGTCGACATTTTCAGGATCTGAAGATAGAGTAGATATTTCTCGTGGCAGTTTTAGTTTTGAGCTAGGAGAGGTGGGACTCAATCATATATTAATCTCTGTGTTTGAATTTGACATATTTTAATATTTTATTTACCCACCTTCGTAGTAGTTAGTACATTATATTTTAGTGATATTTCCACATTTGGGAATATATATAGATCATCCTAAATTACTTTTAATTAACATTTAAAATCAGTGATGCTGCTCGCTGTCCAAGATAAGATTTTTCAATATTATTAAAATTATTTATACCTAGGTGCTAGGATACTCTCAGGATGTCTGTTGTCTACAAGGCAATATTTGTACTCAAGGATTAATTATTTTACAGATTTTGAAAACAAAGGAATTATGTGTTATGTACGCCTATTTTCAGTATTATTGTATGTATGTATGTACCTGTGACTGATTTTATATAGCGCGGTCCGACACTCCTAGAACTAGACTGATAGCAGTGGCGCACCGATCTACCCAATATAATACTTTTGTTTAATTTATTTTACCATAACGAAAGATTATGCAGTTTGGAGAGAAGTTGTATGTTGAGCAGGATATTATTTGATTATTAATTTAATTACATATTTTATCATCGAATGTCATTTGTATTCTACGAACTTACTGGATTTTTCTACTTATTCAACATGCTGTAATTGCTGCGATATCATGGAAGGAACAAATTTGACATTTTGCATGACACTAATCATAAGTAATATTTATGTATTTATTGGTCTTAATATATTTTTATTTGACTTACATGATTCCTAAATTCACCTCACCATAAATATGTAGTCTTTTATAGCTAAATCTTGTCGAGATTACCTTATGGATATGGATCCCTTCTGCCTATCGACACTTGACTAGCTACCTTGTGTCTATAGTGTGGGTTTGATCTATTCGTAACCACATATTTATCATTATTATTATACAATTATGCACGAGACGTATTATGTACTTTGTAGAAACATATACTATATACTAACAATTTCAGTCCTAATCCTGCTTCGAAATGTAGGTGTACCGTTAGCAAGCCCTGCTCCCATCTCTTCGATTCAGCTTTTGAGACAAGGGTCAATACGGGTCTTGCCCCGTTTCCCGCCAGGGTCTTAGACAAAGCTTCTTAACATATATTTATAATTATTCTTATTATATATAGCTGCATGTTCTAATGATTATATATACTATATATTATTTTATATATTCGTGTGTAGTCTAGTGCACTCGGGCTCAAAATACGGCATGGGCAAGTTTGAGACGTGAGGGAGCGAAGGTGGCGCTCCTTTAGCATGGACACAGCATGCTTTCCATGCACTAACATGGTAGTTAGTCTCTGAAAATGATGTCATAGCAATCGTGTTGAAATTTAATTAATATTTAAAAGTAATAAAATAATATTCTTAGGTGCGCCACTGTCCTTTTCGACGCAACGAATTAGTAGGTATGTCGTAGAACATACATGCATTGGCTATAGGTACTATGAAATGGTTATCTTATGTAGGATCATGGATCGGCAACCAGTTACCATACTACATTCTCGTGATGATATTAAATAATTATCTGGATTTTATTTTATGATGATTTGTTATATTATATTTGTTATGTTTTATTGTGCACTATTTTTATTATGTTATTTTACAGTATCTCAAGGTAAGTGATCTGACGTCAAAGTTGATCTCAGAGTTAATATGTATTAAAATTCATGTTGAAATTGTTTTATTGATTTTGTGATTTTTGTTGTTCTTCGATTATTGAAATGTATATTTCAGGTGACTTATTTTGCGTTTTTAAAAATACACAACGTAGATAAAATTATCGTCAAAACACAACGTATTGGGTCCAAATCTACGAAAATAGTTAATAGATAAATCTAGACGATCACGAAAGGCCAAAATTCGTTAATTAATTCAATTAGGAAGACGACATTTCGTACGTATATTTGCAACAATGCGAAAATTCATACAATTCTAAGCTAGCTGAATAGGGTTGTCACTTCTAGTTTGGGAATCAATTATTACAGTAGGTATAGTTTAGAAGCTAGGGTGTTGCAAATTCGGAGCTTAGAATGGTTTAAAAAAGGTAGGGTCATCACAAATTGTTCTCTCCGACTCTACGTGTTTTTAATAAAATCCCGGATCACATTTCCCAGGATAGAAGCTGGCCTATTCATCAGCATACAAAGAAAAGAATAGGGGAAAAGGGGGGGGTTAGGAGTGATGGGTTTCAGGTTTCAGAGGCTGTGTTTGTGGAAATCATTTTCGTGAGATCAGCACCTGATGGTGCGAACTAAGAGTCTGCGAAACCGATTATGCGTTTGTTATAATCGATAGTATCACTAAAAACAACAATAATAAATATTCATCCTTTTTTTATAAAACGTCTCTCCATTTTTATTGGTCTCCAAATCAACTTTAATTTGTTTATTTATATTTTCTTATGCTACACATTGTACTGAATTACAAATATTTACTATTTGTGAATAATTAAGATTAACATAATATACAAGTAGGTACTGCCACAGATCAGACAAAAGTATAGTGAGGCAATACTGATCTTTTATGAGCCTCCTGACATTTCGTGCCCTTGTGACTATTTATTGTCGTATTTTCAGACATGCCCAAGAATTTCCCCAAACCACTACCTACCTATTTCACCACTTTTCACTATAATTGAAAAAAACACAATATGTAGTTAACTTCCAAATGACTTTATTAACTTCGCCTACTAGTATTCGGAGACTCTCGTCTCCATCATCAGGCGATTAGTAAAAAGTGAAATAAGATACAGAGACAAACAGTATTTATAGGATTTGAACAAAAGAAAGTTGGGAGAAGTCCGTGTTGATAAGAAAGTAATTATAATTCAGTGATAAAAAACTATTGGAAAGTGAACCGCTGTGGACGGATTCACGAGAGAATAATTTAAGAAAAATACTTATAAATATCTAACTTCTCCAGTATTTACCTTATTGCGAAATGGGGAAACCACAGAAAACCCAAATCAGAGAAGAGCAAAAATGCTAGATTATTAACTAAAATTTAAGTTTCTTAAGGTAGGTACATGTGAATCAATTATTAATAGAAAAAGGAAGTAGTACTTATAAAAATTAACAATATGATTTAGCTCAATATGAGTACAGTGACTTTAACATTGTAAAAATGATGTGAGATATTTGATTTATAAAAACAAAATGATTATTCTAATGATGTTTGAAGAAATGTAGTGTACAGGTAAGGTGCTGAGTTGAAGTAGGCAGATCGATGGTTGATAACCCCCAACAGCAAATTAACTGTAAACAAGGAAAACAAAGGCAGTAATATTCTTTTTATAATATTATATGTATTGTTATGTTTTTCAAAAGGCTTTGATTATTGTATCGGAATCAACGAGGATAAACATGTGTTACTAAGGGAATAAAGATGAATCATGTCGTTGTAAATATTTTTTTTATTAAAAATTATCAAAAAATTACAAGAACCAACAAGTACAATATTCTATATCGTTATGAGATTAGGGATAATTTATGACTTGAAATATAATTACAAAGGTTTAAGTAAAGGAGAGTATCCTTAGTCAATTTGTTCGTTTAAAATATTAATACTATTATCGTTTTTCAATCTATTGATTTCTAGAGCTTCGAGTTTATCTAATTTTTTACTTTTAATATCTTTATGCAGTAGTTTTATACCTGAGTTAATATCAAATGTATGATTACAACTATTTAGGTGTTCGGCAAAATTAGATTTGTTATTATTTAATCTAAAACTAGCCATATGTTCATTGATTCTAGTTTTTAAAGACCTACCTGTTTGACCTATGTAAGCACTTGGACAGTTATTACAATCTAACCGGTAAATTCCACTATTGTCTAAAAATTCAATTTTATCTTTATATTTAACAAGCATTGATTTAAGGGACTTTTTATTACAGTAAGCTACATTTTTCCTTTTATTTTTTTTGATTATTTTACCAATCTTCTGACTAAACCCCTGAACATAACTTAATTTTACCCATTTATTACTTTTATTTGCATTATCTATAGACAGACCAGGTGCAATTGATTTTATGAAAAGGTTACGTTGTTTTCTATATAGCAGTTTGTCAACAATTGTATCATCATAGCCGTTATTGATTGCCAAAAGCTTAATCAAATTCAATTCTTTGCTGAAATTAAGAGGAGAAAGTGGAACATTTAATAATCTATGCAACATCGAATGAAAAACAGATAATTTATGTGAAATATGATGTTGAGAAGAAGAGTGAATTATATTATCACTAAACGTATCTTTTCTATAAATATCGAATTCTAATTTGGAATTAACAATAGACATTTTAAATCTAAGAAACTAATTTCGTTTTTTCCCACTTCCATCGTGAATTTAATAGATTTATTAACTTTATTCAACTGTGTAAGGAACAAGTTTAACTGTCTTTCTGTTCCCGTCCAAATACCTAAAATATCATCAACGTAACGATAGTAAACTAATAAATGTTTAAAAAATGGAATCTGGGATATTTTTTCTTCCAAGTAAGACATGAAGAAATCGGCAAGGATTGGACTAGCTGGCCCCCCCATATTTAGTCCATCAATTTTTTGGTATATTTTATTATCGAATTTAAAATAGTTCTGATCAATCAATAAACAGAAAAATTCCAAAAGTTCACTTTTAAGAATTGGATTAATATTGCATTTATCTAAATGTTCCTCTAGCGCAACCTTTAATTCGATCACAGGTACGTTTGTAAACAGACTAACAACATCGAAGGAAACCAAAATTGAGTTATGAGGAACTATTGTGTTTTTAATTTTATCAATAAGTTCGAGTGAATTTTTTACAGTGAATCTAGGATTATAATTAAAGTGTTGATAAAATAATTGATTAGCTCGTTTAGCTAATTTGTAAGAAGGAGCTGTGTAAAATGAGACTACCGGTCTCATAGGCATATTATTTTTGTGAAACTTTGGTAAACCGTAGAGACGAGGGCGTTGAGGATTCATTTGTTTAAGTGTTAATAGGTCAAATTTATTAGAGAAAATACATTTACATGATTTTATTAAATTAACAATGTCATCATTATACGTGTTGGTTGGATCTTTGAGTAGTAATTTAAAATGACTATCTGAAAGTAATGTTTCTACTTTTAAATTATACTCATTCCTATCACTATCGAAAAGTCTGGAGACGGCAAGAAGATCATGAATGCTGTGGGAGTCTAAGAAGTTCTACAGGATCAGAGATAATGTGAGTGTTTATTTATATTATATTCATACAACATTAGCTTATCAACTTTTACCTTGGGAATTTGATATTTTAGATAGTAATATAAGAAATTCAATTAATTTAAAAATACATAAAAAATTTCTTAAACAAAATAAAAAATTAGATAATATATCCACTCCTATTTTTATTACTCGAAAAGTTCGTTCTAAGTGCATTAAACCTGCCAATGTAACATTTTTTGATAAATTAGTTAATAAAAGTGACGTAATTTTTGACAGAACTGAGACGTCTTTGTTAGAGAAGGGTCTTAAATATTGTCCTACTCTTCAAGTTAAACCTCAAGACTTAGAATATTTAGCTATAGATGCAGATTTAGCTCTTGAATCACGTATCAGTGACAAGTACTTAGTTTAAGATATTTTAACTAACCAAAATCAGAATAATTCTCTCCCAAGTGAACATTAAACAATACGCAGCATTCAGAAAAAAGTAAATGATAATAATTTGATAATTTCTAAAGCCGATAAAGGTAATTGTACTGTCATCCTTGATAGGAATGAGTATAATTTAAAAGTAGAAACATTACTTTCAGATAGTCATTTTAAATTACTACTCAAAGATCCAACCAACACGTATAATGATGACATTGTTAATTTAATAAAATCATGTAAATGTATTATCTCTAATAAATTTGACCTATTAACACTTAAACAAATGAACCCTCAATGCCCTCGTCTCTACGGTTTACCAAAGGTTCACAAAAATAATATGCCTATGAGACCGGTAGTCTCATTTTACACAGCTCCTTCTTACAAATTAGCTAAACGAGCTAATCAATTATTTTATCAACACGACATATCATACGACAATAATAACTTGAAGTTTACTGACCTATTTTGGATTTGCTCTGGTTTACATTTAAGTTTTGGGTGAATTTATGTATTGAAAAATCAAAGTAAATAAGTGAAAGTGTTAAATTTGAGTTGGTGCATCGGATTGTTGGATCAATTACATGTGTGTGGCCCTCACAAGGTGCATTTTATTACATATAAAACATCAATTGACATATGTGTGTATCGTCGCAATTCCTGTCAGCAGTGGGTAGATAAACAGCTGCTGTCTAAAAACTACATAGCTCAAATAATTGATGGGAAAATTGTTATTGTTATTTTTTATTTAAAGGAATAACATTTATGCTTGCATTATGAACAGAGATCTCAGAAGTAAGCCAAAATCATCCTCTCCCGCATTACCTCGAAATGAAATATCAGACAGGCAGGGTGGAGATGTCAACCTGGTACAATTGCTGAATGAATTCAAGACAAGTATTGTGAACAAAATTGCGGAGCAGGTTGAGGAGATTCGACAGGAGATGATTAAATCTAACAGTAATGTGATTGAATTGTTGGAATCTAAATTCATGGCTCTAAGTAACAAGGTCGAGTATCTAGAAACTGAGAATCTTGAGTTGAAGAAGCGAATTGCGACCTTGGAGACGGGTGATTCTAGTGGATTGATATATGAGATGGAGGATAGACTGAAACGAAGAAATAATATAATTGTGTGCAACCTTGAGGAAAATAAGAATAATGACAAGTATGAATCCATTTCTCGTGATAAAAAAATGCTTCAGGGTGTATTATGCAAGTTTGATGACACACTGAATGAAAGTAATATTAAATGTGTACGTTTGGGAAGGAAAGTGCAAGATAAACCGAGGCCTTTGAAAGTTTTTCTGAACAACCAACAACAAGCTTTAAATATACTTAAACGAAAAAAAGAACTGCATAGTATTAATAAGGAAATTAGAATTTATGATGACCTAACACCTTCACAAATGTCTGAACTTAAGAAACTAAAAATTGAGCTTAATGAGAGAAGGAAGAAAGGGGAATCAGATATATATATAAAGTACATACAGGGAAGGCCTATTATTGAGACCCACAAGACCTCAAAAAACTAATCACCTATTATCAAAATACGCGCGGAATCAAAACAAAGCTGGATTTATTAAATGTAAATGTGTGTGGTATTGATTGTGATGTTATAGCACTGACGGAAACATGGTTGGATGCTGGGGTCTCTGATGCCGAACTTGGTTTTAACAATTTTAATATTTTTAGAGTAGACAGAAACTCGAGCAATAGTGGTAAAAGAAGAGGTGGGGGAGTCCTATTAGCGGTCAACAAGAAGTATACATCACGTTTAATTAAAACAATATATGATGATGTTGAGCAGATGTTTGTTATTATAAAGATCAAGCATAAATCTAATATTATCATTGGTTGTACCTATATACCACCGTCATCATCACTAGATATTTACCAGCATCACTCTGAGGAGATTGAAAGGCTGACAACTGACTTCCCAAATGCTGGACTCTTAACCTTGGGAGATTACAATCTTCCGGAGATGTCTTGGTTGAGCGATGATCAAAATAATCCACAACCTAATCAATTATCACGAAGATCTAGTATTTTAATGGATATGTGCCATGTTGCCAACATGCGCCAAGTTAATACAATTACCAATATGAATAACACAATCTTAGATCTTGTATTGACACGAATGAATGGTGTATATGTCAGTGCATCTAGTGATGCTCTGCTTCCCGTGGACGGCCACCATCCACCTCTTGATATACGTGTACAATTAAACTATGAATCTGCTCGCAATACTGAACCCATGGTGTACAAAAATTTTAACAAGGGAAATTATAATGTAATAAATGATGCTCTTAACGGGATAGATTGGGGACAATTATTTAGTAATATGACAGATGTAAACACTATGACTGATGCTTTTTATGGTATACTTACTGATATAATAGAAACTTATATTCCTAATCAGAAAATATTCACATCGACATATCCTAGGTGGGTCACACGGGATTTAAGACTGTTGATAGAACGTAAAAAGATAGCTCATGCAATTTATAAATCCTCATTTGATTCTGATGACTATTTAGTTTTTAGTAATTTAAGGCGAGAATGTAAGAGACTTTCATCTCGATGTTATAATAACTACATTGATAATATTGAGGATTCATTGGGAAGTGGACGTAATCCAAAGGTATTTTGGAAGCATGTCTCATCGTTGAGTTCTGATACTGGGGATTCAATGGGGGTTAAACTGCCTGCGGAGATGACATATGGGAATAATTTTGCAAACAGTGACATAAATAAAGTAAATCTCTTGGCTAGTTTTTTTAAAACGGTTTATGCACAAGCAGTGGCACCGGCTAATCCTAGTAGAGCCATACAATCCTGTAAGCAGGGTGTCGACATGCCTAATATGTTGATTGACATTTCTGATGTTTCCCGAGTGTTGGTATCTCTTGATGTAAACAAGGGCCCTGGCCCGGATTCTGTACCTCCTGTTTTTTTGAAAAATTGCTACTCTGCATTGTCTGTCCCTTTGCAGATGATTTATAATAAGTCATTAACCACTGGAGTTTTCCCATCTTCCTGGAAACGAGGTTTTCTAACTCCCATATTTAAGTCAGGTGAGAAGGGTTCGGTGGAAAATTACAGACCAATATGCATCCAGTCTATAGTTGCCAAAGTTTTTGAAGTCCTTGTCCTGGAGACGGTCTCACCATGCATAAGCTCTTATATCACAGCCAAACAGCATGGGTTTGTCCAGGGAAGATCGACTCTAACAAATCTTCTTTTATACAACAATTACATATCATGCGCAATGGCGAAGGGAAGTCAGGTTGATTCCATTTACACGGATTTCTCCAAGGCTTTCGATACAGTTAATCATGCAGTTCTGATAGGTAAACTTGAATGTATGGGCTTTGGAGAGATATTTGTGAGATGGATAGAGAGTTACTTATCGGAAAGAAAACTTGCAGTTAAGGTTGGAGGAACAGTATCACAGGAGTTTTTGGCGACTAGTGGAGTCCCGCAGGGCTCCCATCTGGGACCGATCCTTTTTGTTCTTTTCGTGAATGACATAGTTGATAGGTTGCATGGAGTAGAGGCTTTACTGTATGCTGACGACCTTAAAATATTTAGAGTAGTTCATAATATAGAAGATTGTGCTATATTGCAACACAATATTGATGTTCTATCAGGCTGGTGTGATGAAAACGGCCTATTACTAAATGAAAAAAAATGTAATGTTATGCGCTTTACTAGATCAAGGGAGAGACTGGTTTTTGATTACAAACTTGGAACGGTTGTTCTAAATGCTCTCTCAGAAGTAAGGGACCTCGGTATCATTTTCGATGATAGGCTGAATTTCATAAAGCACATACAGAGCATAAGGGATAATGCAAATAGACTACTAGGTTTCATATTTAGAATGTCAAAAAATTTCAAAAGAATTGAAACATTAAAAATAGTATATTGTGCTTATGTTAGGAGCCAACTAGAGTATGCGACCACTGTCTGGTCCCCAAATTACGCTGTGCACATCAATACTATTGAAGCAATTCAACATAGATTCTTACGACACGTGAACTACCGCCTGGGTATTCCCATTGATGGGCTGAACTATGATTTTTTGTTGATGGAGATGAGGCTCGTTAGCCTACATGATCGCAGATTGTTGTTCGATCTCCTTACACTGAAGAGAGTAGTGACTGGCTCTCTGAATTGCCCAGAGTTGCTTAGCTTAGTAAACTTGCGTGTTCCGAGTCGTAATACCAGAAGTCAAGCATTGTTCTATGCTGCGGGATCATCATCCAATTATATCTATTACTCATCGATGAATCGACTCCATGTAATAGGGAATAATTACAGTGAGATCGATATTTTCAACGATTCGGAGTACACTGTGAGGAGATGTGCTGTGAGCAGGTTTATGCGAGGGTACATGCTTTCCGTTGAGAATCCCCTGTAGTTACTACTGTCATGTTTTTGTATTCATTGTCACTTATGTGTTAATTGTGTTTGTTTCAAGTTTGTTTTTGTAAGTTATTGTACTTTAAAGGCTATTTAGCCGTATATTATGTTAATAAATAATAAATAAATAAATAAATAAATAAACACTTTAATTATAATCCTAGATTCACTGTAAAAAATTCACTCGAACTTATTGATAAAATTAAAAACACAATAGTTCCTCATAACTCAATTTTGGTTTCCTTCGATGTTGTTAGTCTGTTTACAAACGTACCTGTGATCGAATTAAAGGTTGCGCTAGAGGAACATTTAGATAAATGCAATATTAATCCAATTCTTAAAAGTGAACTTTTGGAACTTTTCTGTTTATTGATTGATCAGAACTATTTTAAATTCGATAGTAAAATATACCAAAAAATTGATGGACTAAATATGGGGGGGCTAGCTAGTCCAATCCTTGCCGATTTCTTCATGTCTTACTTGGAAGAAAAAATATCCCAGATTCCATTTTTTAAACATTTATTAGTTTACTGTCGTTACGTTGATGATATTTTAGGTATTTGGACGGGAACAGAAAGACAGTTAAACTTGTTCCTTACACAGTTGAATAAAGTTAATAACTCTATTAAATTCACGATGGAAGTGGGAAAAAACGAAATTAGTTTCTTAGATTTAAAATGTCTATTGTTAATTCCAAATTAGAATTCGATATTTATAGAAATTCTTCTCAACATCATATTTCACATAAATTATCTGTTTTTCATTCGATGTTGCATAGATTATTAAATGTTCCACTTTCTCCTCTTAATTTCAGCAAAGAATTGAATTTGATTAAGCTTTTGGCAATCAATAACGTCTATGATGATACAATTGTTGACAAACTGCTATATAGAAAACAACGTAACCTTTTCTTAAAATCAATTGCATCTGGTCTGTCTATAGATAATGCAAATAAAAGTAATAAATGGGTAAAATTAAGTTATGTTCAGGGGTTTTGTCAGAAGATTGGTAAAATTATCAAAAAAGATAAAAAGAAAAATGTAGCTTACTGTAATAAAAAGTCCCTTAAATCAATGCTTGTTAAAAATAAAGATAAAATTGAATTTTTAGACAATAGTGGAATTTACCGGTTAGATTGTAATAACTGTCCAAGTGCTTACATAGGTCACACAGGTAGGTCTTTAAAAACTAGAGTCAATGAACATATGGCTAGTTTTAGATTAAATAATAACAAATCTAATTTTGCCGAACACCTAAATAGTTGTAATCATACATTTGATATTAACTCAGGTATAAAACTACTGCATAAAGATATAAAAAGTAAAAAATTAGATAAACTCGAAGCTCTAGAAATCAATAGATTGAAAAACGATAATAGTATTAATATTTTAAACGAACAAATTGACTAAGGATACTCTCCTTTACTTAAACCTTTGTAATTATATTTCAAGTCATAAATCATCCCTAATCTCATAACGATATAGAATATTGTACTTGTTGGTTCTTGTAATTTTTTGATAATTTTTAATAAAAATAATCATTACAACGACATGATTCATCTTTATTCCCTTAGTAACACATGTTTATACTCGTTGATTCCGATACAATAATCAAAGCCTTTTGAAAAACATAACAATACATATAATATTATAAAAAGAATATTACTGCCTTTGTTTTCCTTGTTTACAGTTAATTTGCTGTTGGGGGTTATCAACCATCGATCTGCCTACTTCAACTCAGCACCTTACCTGTACACTACATTTCTTCAAACATCATTAGAATAATCATTTTGTTTTTATAAATCAAATATCTCACATCATTTTTACAACTTACTAACTTGTTGTTGACAATTTTTGGACATAAAAAACATTTACAAAAAATTATATTAAACTTAATAACTTACATTTAAGAGCCCAAATTTCTTCATTTCTTACTCCGTGGGCAATTCTGGATAACTTTTTGTAACAATCGCACTCCATGCTGTTCTCTTTTGAAGCGGTGGAAGCTAATCCATAAAACACGGAGTAGTTTTCTAGATTTTCAACTTTGCTTGCCAAGGTAACTCCAACATTTGATAGCGCCAACAGCCCAAAGACCACAAAACCAAAATTTAACATAATGCTATTTAGAGTTTCTTTTTTCAATTTATACCTAGTTCGTTATTAAGAACTAGTAAAGAGTTTATCCACTTTGTCAAGCACTTGTAGAGAGCTTTTTCCCTTTATTGTAAAAATAAATAAAAAAACTACTAAATCATGCACAGAGAACGAAATGCTACAGAATAATCAATAAACGACGCTTAACCTGTGAATATATATATAGATTCAGATTGACATTTGGTCAGTCTACTAAGGTAATTAATAATATATTTTATGATCCATTTCACAAAACACTCATAATTATTCTTTATATATATGTTATATTATAATGGTTAAAAATATATGCTATTTTTAATATACATTCAGTTTTGGACAAAAAATTGATAAATACAACTTTTTTGTGGCTTGGTCCACTATTACATTGAAGTGATCTTATGTTTTGTCAAATTTAGTCCATTTTTTACTAGAATAGAAGGAAAATTAAATGAAAATCAAGGTGTATAGAAAACAAATTTATTGTAATTATTTATCCCCCTCAGAGTCATCGACAATTTCTGACACGTCAATTAAATCTGACTGAATATTATTGGTCCTCAAATTGTTATAAAAATTGTGAAAAATTGGTGGTACAAACTCCAGCAAGGAAGTTAAATCCTTCTTCTTCAGTACTGTGATTGTATTTCCTTGTGGATACAATGAATCGAGAGTGGTGATAACAACCGTCAATCTTTTTTTAAACATCCACTACGGAGAAAATCACTTCAGTGTTGTTTGAGTACTTAAAAAATATTTTGAATGGTTCGGTTTTTGTGTACCTCAACCACTGTATCTTCAACCACTCGACTTTGGATCCATCGGAAGAGACCTTTCTATTTACAATAATATTCTCCAATTTAACAGTTGAATAAAGATTATCCTTTTCCATCGAGATTATTTTAAATGGATTACTTTTCCTGGCTGATTGAATTACTTGAATCCAGTGTTCTGGGGTAAAAATATCTCGAAAATATCTTTTCTGTTTTTCAATTAAACCAAAATCCTGATCACACGGTAAATAGGAATGGCCACTCACTAAAAATTTGTGATCAATATCATTCACCACATAATCAGAATTTTACACAATATACATACTGGCATAATAAAGCAAGTTTAATGTTTCTATTCTGTCCACCACACTGATCAGAATACATAATTAACTTGTTAGTATTTACAAAGTTTTTAATATAGTACAGAAGACATGACCCTATTTCTTAAGGCCCGCGGGAAGCAATAGATTCATTCCATACAAACATTGTAACACCATCATTACCCAAATTGTGGATCCCAAAACAATACGTCCACAGTTGTCTTTTATAATAGCAAACACCTGTTGCCAGCACAGGTGTTGGCAATGTCTTCATAAGATCGAAAGCAATAGCGGTTACATTATCATCAGTTTTTGCAAGAAGCCCGTCTGCGTGCATACCAGATCTAGCAGATTCTGCCTTTCTTAAATGAATTTCATTTTGAATGAACGAATGAATGAATGAATGAATATTTATTTTCCAGGAAAAAATAGCAATAAAATAATGAAGTACATACGTTATAAAATAAAGTATAAGTAATCTGTATGGATATTATAAATCAATTAAATACACAATATACCTATAGGTATACATTAGAAGAATAAAAAATATATGAAAAGAGTGATGTGAAGAAAAAACTACATAAAATATTTAAACTGCAAAGGTAGATATAACAAATCAACAGAGCAGTTTACCTAAGAAAAATGCGATGATGTGCATTAGCAGGATTATCTCTACATAGAGATTATCATTATCGTGGCATTGTATCTGTGGTAGCGGGGTTAGGGGGCGTGGGTCGGTTTTGCGGTGTTGAGTTGTTCCCTCCGCGGAGGTGTGGGTGTGTGTCGTGCTTCGCAGGTGTTGGCATCCGGAGTTGCCTAGTACCATGGGCTACCCTTGATCCCATTACTTTGTGGGGTTTGATGTATTCCTGCATTTCTGTGGGGGGGGGGGTGGCTCGGTGCTGCGGGGCTGACTTGTGCCCCTTTGCCTTGTCGCCGCAGATATTGAGTTACGCTTTAATTTACTTTAATTTAATTGAATTCTCTGATTGTGCATGCTGTAGACGCTCTTAATTGGGGAACTGGCCAGATCTTATTGTATGTTTGTAATTTATGTATTGTATTTTTTTTTTATTTTTTATTTTATTTCATAGAGACACTCACAGAAAACTGACAACACAATACATAAATTACAAACATACAATAAGATCTGGCCAGTTCCCCAATTAAGAGCGTCTACAGCATGCACAATCAGAGAATTAAATTAAATTAAATTAAATTAAATTAAATTAAATTAAATTAAATTAAATTAAATTAAATTAAATTAAATTAAATTAAATTAAATTAAATTAAATTAAATTAAATTAAATTAAATTAAATTAAATTAAATTAAATTAAATTAAATTAAATTAAATTAAATTAAATTAAATTAAATTAAATTAAATTAAATTAAATTAAATTAAATTAAATTAAATTAAATTAAATTAAATTAAATTAAATTAAATTAAATTAAATTAAATTAAATTAAATTAAATTAAATTAAATTAAATTAAATTAAATTAAATTAAATTAAATTAAATTAAAGCGTCACTCAATATCTGCGGTGACAAGGCAAAGGGGCACAAGTCAGCCCCACAGCACCGAGCCCCCCCCCCACAGAAATGCAGGCATACATCACACCCCACAAAGTAATGGGATCAAGGGTAGCCCATGGTACTAGGTAACCCCGGATGCCAACACCTGCGAAGCACGACACACACCCACACCTCCGCGGAGGGAACAACTCAACACCGCAAAACCGTATTGTCAGCTTTCTGTGAGTGTCTCTATGAAATAAAATAAAAATAAATATTATATGAGTTATAAGTACTACAATAAAAAAAGAAACAGGCCCATCAGATGCCCACCTTCCCAGCGAAGACACGCGGTTCTCAGCCGGGCCACATGTGGCCCGACCGAGCCCCGCACGTCCCCGACCCTCGAGCGTGCATCCTCTGAGTCTGCCGTTCTGGAAAATTATACCACCTCACTAGACGTAGTCTGTTCTGAGGTGGTAGACACCAAGGCAGCTTATCATATTTGAAAAAAATTGAAATTTAAAAAATATTAATAAATAAAAAGGAAGATCCAATAACAACTAATAACAACAATGAAAGACCACGTGGTGATCATGACGAGGTGCTCCTTCAGTCTTTTAATATTGAACTACTGGAATTCAGTCATCTATCCATATTCAATAGCATGGAAGTGGATGTTATTCTTCCCGTCTTCTTCAACCATTCAACCATAAGTCTACTCAAGTTCTTTCCATTCCGTGAAATAGACTGCTGTATGCTTATCATGACTTTATTGTATAGTCTAGGCGCCAAGAAACAGTAATGCCTCTGGGCAAAGGTAGTCAGAAGATGCGGTGGTCTAAGCTGTTGTCGATTTCTTGTGCTGTGAACAAGTATGTAATCTGGTTGGAACGGTGAAGTGTTTCTGTGCAGGTACGTGATAATAATTTTCATGTAGAGCTGTCTGACATCCAACACTTCAGCCAAGTTATACAACTCTTCGGTTGAGTATCTGAACGGTTTTCGGTACATAACCTTTAAAATAGATCGTTGGACTCTCTCCAAAGGTGCCAAGAGCGTAGCAGCCATTCCACCCCAGCCAATAATTCCATATTCAAGGGTACTTTGTGTGAGAGCATAGTATACAGTTTTTAATATATCCACATCGAGAATGTCTCTCAAAGTTCTAAATATATGTATCAGTTTTCTACATTTTTTTGTAAGCTGTTCAATATGGTGCTGCCAACGCAGGTGCTGATCTATGTGAATTCCTAGATATTTGTAGGTTTTGACCTTTTCCAGAGTCCGGCATGAACAGGGTCCCGTCAAGGGATAGCACGTGTGGATAGTAATGCTATGAGTATTCTCCGGTGGTTGTTGTCTACTATCGATACTAAAGGTGATATATTTAGCCTTTGAGATGTTCAGCGTCAACAAATTCTCGTCCATCCAGGTCTTGATTTTAACCATTTCATTATTTGCGACCTCGTAGACCTCTTCCCATGAATTTGCGCTAAATAAAATAGCTGTATCATCAGCAAAAGCCGTGATTTTCGCCGGAGTAGTCATTTTGCATAACTCATTAATGTAAACAAGGAAGAGGGTAGGTCCTAGGACAGTACCCTGTGGCACGCCGAAGTCGACTTCTTTCGATGAACCTGTAGTCTCGCCAATTCTAACAATCTGTTTTCTGTTTTTTATATAGTCACTGAACCATTTTAGAGAAAGTCCAGTTATTCCTATGCCCTTTAGCTTTTGCAGTAGTATCGGGTGTGAGACTGTATCAAATGCCTTTTTAAGGTCTATCTATGTATACCGCGATACATTTCTTACCAACATCCATCTCTCTGACGAGATAGTCGGTCATGTCATTGATAGCATCTGTCGTACTTCTTCCTGGTCTAAAACCAAATTGTTGATTTGATAGAATGTTGTTTGTTTCCAAGTATGTTGTTAGTTGTCTATTTACGGCCTTTTCGTATATTTTTGAAATGACATTTAGCAGAGCTATGGGCCTATAGTTTCGTGTCTCTAGAGGGTCATCGCTCTTATATATGGGGACGACTATCGCTTCCTTAAGGTGATCTGGGAATTTGCCCTCTGCTATGCTTAGGTTTATGGCGTGTGTTAAGGCAGGACCAAGGTGTTCACTTGACAATTTCAAGATCTTTGTACTAATACCGTCAGGACCACGTGCACAGTCATCGCGAAGAAAGCTTATTATGGTTTTGGTTTCATCAGTTGAGATTGGGCGTAAATTAAAATTTCGCGGCCGTTCACTGTCTTCGAGATGGATGGGAATTTGTCGAGCAAGATCCTCCTCTGTTTTTCCAATTCTCTGTATTAGTTCCTTAGCCAAAACACTCCCAACGCTTGAGAAATAGTCGTTAAAAACATTGGCGATTTTTTCATTAGTGCACTCAATGGTGTCATTTTTCTTAATCTTCGTAATCTGCTTGCGAGTGTTGTTTGTTCCCATATTGTCTCTGACGATATTCCAGACAGTCTTTGCTTTATTTGGGCTTTCTTCAATTTTCTGTTTATAATAATTTTGTTTGGTACTTTTTATTATATTGTGGCATATGTTTCTATACCTCTTGTAATAAGCTTCGAGTTGTCTGTTACTTGGAAAACGTTTTGCCTGCCTGTGCAATTTATTTCGTCTATGAATAGCTCTCACTACACCCTCTGTGATCCATGGTTTAATTTTATGTGTCCTGTGATTTAACTTTTTAGTTGTTGTATGAGTATTCAGATGATCCTGTATTACTTCAACCAGGCCTCGCAATGCCATGTCTGCACTCTCAGCATCATATACTGACCTCCATGTCTCCTGTCTCATCGATTCCACACAGGCTCTATAATTTATACTGTTTTTTATCTGAGGAGTTTCTCTGAAGTTTGTTTTGTCCATGTAGACCTCCAAGGCAGTAGAGTAATGATCTGTAATACAAGTTTGTATTATCGTAGCATCAATTTTTAGTTTTGTATGGACAAAGATATGATCTATACATGTTGAGCTATTCGGAGTCTCTCTGGTTGTACCAGAGGTAGTGGAGATATAACCCATTACACACATTAAATTAAGGTAATAGTTTGACAGTTCCTGTGTCTGGTCCAAAATGTTTATGTTCATGTCCCCAGTTATAACCGAACAGGAGGGCGACTCCTTTGAGATTTCCTGCATGCACTGATAGATGGAGTCGAGAAAAGCCGCACCATTGGTATACTGTGGCGATCTGTAGATGTGGCCCCTAGAAGCAAAACCGCCACTATTCATATATTGTGGAAATTGAACTAATGATGGGCTTATTATTTCAATGACCACACATACCCATACTAATATTCAAACCAGTGCAAAAGCGCCTCTTTGTAGTATAAAAATAGGTTTAAAGTATCATCTTAGGTGCAAAACCTACACCGTATTCACTGCTACAATGCAAAACCGCCACTATATTCTTTTGACCAATCAGAGCACTCTAAATTTCTTAAAACGGTATGGCTACTTATAGTGATCTCGGTGCGTGTGCGTTAATTTTTGCTGTGTTTGTTTGAGTTTTTTTCAATATAAAGATAACAATTATGGAGGAAAATATTGTTCCTGCTTCTGTAAACAAGACTAGGCAGCGGATGCGAAATCCAAATTCGAGAAAACGTGCTGTGGAGCAGAGAAAAAGGTAAAAATTCAACACTCCTTTATAGTAGCATTTTGACACAAATCGACAACCATCTTAAATACACGTGTTAACCCTTTGCAGATTAGTTTTTTTTTATAAAACCTCCAGTTTATATTATTTTGAACTTACCGTAAAATTGGATTATTTTTTTACAAGTTTATTGTTCTCTTGAGTTTGCTGACTTAAAGCAATATTATAGATCAAAATATTTTTAATGCTACATATACCTACATACCTACCAATTTTTGAAATAATATTTTTTGCCATGCAGGTATTTACTAAATGTTTCGTTTTTAATTATAAAGTGTATGTATATTAAAGACATTTCAAAATTAAAATGCAGTAATTTCTGCTAGGTATATTAAAATTTTTGATGTGCAAGGCAAGATAATTGTTTATGTATATGTGTGTTGATTTCAGATATTCTTCCAAAAAACTACCAGATCTGCAATTATGTACACAATGCAAACACACAGATAAATCAATAAAGTGTAATGAATTGAAACCGCAAGATATTAGAAAATTTCATCAGGCGTTTTATGCCAAACCAAATAAATTGTATCAAGATGGGTTTATTCTTAAACATATTAAGGTTACGACACCTAAACGAAAGCCATCTAATAAAAAACGATCGGCATCAATAACCCACACCAAATTATACATACGAGTTGCAACACATCCATATAAGTCAATTCGAGTATGCCAAAAGATATTTTTGAGCACATTGGACGTTGGTGTTCATAGACTTCGTCACATAGCTAAAACATATTTAAAAGAAGGAACGTTATTACACGACAAACGAGGCGGAGACAGAGTCTCGGTAAAAAATTTACGCAAAAAAGAAAGTGTAATGAAATTTATCGAGTCCTTCAAATGCATTGAGTCACACTATTGTCGACGATCAAGCATGGAGAGGAAATATGTGGGGTCAGATCTAAGCATCGCAAAAATGTGGCGACTGTATAATGAGCAACAAGAAACTTCAATTAATAATGAACTTAAGGTAAAAGAATCCTACTTCAGAAATATTTTTAATACTAAATATAATATTGGGTTCAAAAAACCAAGTTTGGATGTTTGTTCCAAGTGCTTAGAGCTAAATGAAAGAATACGAAGAACAACTAATCAAGAGAAAAATAAGTATTTGGCCGAGAAGCGCTTACATAAATTAAAGGCTAAATGTTTTTTTCGTTACTTAAAAGAACGAAAACATGATTTGTTGACGCTTTCATTTGACTGCCAAAAAAATAATTTGTTGCCGAAAGTGCAAGATCAAGCAGCTTATTACAGTCGTCAACTTCATATTTATAATTTCACCGTAGTCCAAGCTACAGAAAATAATGATATGCCGTTATCAAATGTTTTTATTTATAGTTGGACTGAAAACCAACATCGAAAAGGAGCAAACGAAATCGCCTCAGCCTTATTTCATCGTTTAAATTTAATAAATTTTACAAACATACGCATTTTAAGGTTGATGGGAGATGGATGTGGCTCCCAAAATAAAAACTCAACCATGTTAGCAATGTGTGCTTATTGGTTTAAAAACTTTGCTCCCAGGACATTGAAATGCATTCAATTTATATTTCCAGTTCCTGGTCATTCTTTCATGCCGGCAGACAGAATTTTTGGCCACATTGAAAAAGAAATTAGGAACCGAGAAGAAATAATAGATCCTTCAGAATATTTGGAAATTTATCGACGATTCGGTAATGTAATTAGCTTGGGTGTTGATTGTCTTGTTCAAGATTGGAAAAAAGCAGGATCTGAAGTTTTTCGTCCTCCAGGTCAATACCACTTCCGTTTTGCTCCTTGCAAAAGATTTTTCTTAAAGAGAGCAAAAGCAGATATGAATAAAATTCTATTAAAGGGTGAAGTTAACTACACAGCAGAATTCGGAGTATTTAAATCATTCACAAAGAGAGGCCAATCAATATCTTCCATGAATCCAAAAACCATAAATATAGAGACGGTTAAATTGAATCCCCTGAAATTAACAGACGTTGGAAACTTGCTCGCAAAACATTTTGGAGATACATGGAAAACTGAAATGGGCGACAGATTAAGATTTTATAGTGAGATCATCAACAAAAACAATATTCTTGAAGATGAATCACATTCTGAAGAAAATGATTTGTGTGTTTACTGTCCCGAGGAGTCTGGCCAGTCAGTTTAATGATAATTTTAATTATTTTTAGATATTTTCTATTGCAGACATCTTATGTTACTTTATTACTATATTTTTGTTCATAGCTATACCTATGTATTTTGTGTCCATTTTCTTTCGATGTACGTATTTCGATAGCTATACCTATTTTGTGTCCATTTTCTTTCAGCAGTAATATTTTATACATTTTTTTTTAAAAATACCTTTTTATAATTGAATAAATATAATATTTTGTGTCCCATTTTCTTTCGATAAATAGTTTAAACAATATTTTATAAATTTTTTAAAAATATATTTTTTTAAATACCTTTTTATAATTGAATAAAATTGATATTTTATGTCCATTTTCTTTCGATAATTTTAATAAAATTTTATACACTTTTTTTAAAAAAAAATTTTCGATAGTTTTAATAATATTTTATACGCTTATTTAAAATATTTTTTAAAAAATACCGTTTTTTAATTGAATAAAATTAATATTTTATGTCCATTTTCTTTCGATAAATAATTTTAAAAATATTTTTTTTAAAAATACCTTTGTATAATTGAATAAAATTTATTTTTGCTAAAAAGTTTATATTATATAGGTTTTACTCATTGTTATTTTGTATCCATTTCTTTTTACTTTACTTTATTTCATTCAAACAAACAAAAAGTTAAAAAGTCAATTTTGTTCATTGTTATTCTATGTATCCATTGTGTTTGAATAAATTATTTTTATACTTCTTTAATTTTTTTTAGTTTCAATTGAAAATATACCTATGCAGTTAACGGGTTAAATGTATAACTCATAGTGTAGATGTTTATACTAGCGCCACTCTCAGCTAAGGTGCAAAACCGACATTGTCATCTTTTGTGAGATTCAAAACCGCCATTATTGAGACAGTTGAGTGCAAAACCGCCACTTCACATTTTTGTTACTGTTTTTTTAGAAGTTGGTGTATTAAATCACAAAAATGAATTCTGTAGAATCAAACTACATAATCAGAATAATCAGACATAGAACTTATTTCCAATATATTTACGGCACAACATATTTCAAACGTTTTTTTTGTTTTCCGTAAAAGTTGAAGAGACGTATAGTGGCGGTTTTGCATCTGGTGGCCACAGATAGCCAAGAGTTTAAAGTTGATTTTTTCACATGAAATTAGCACTCCACTAGCCTCCTGTAGGTGGGAGGGGGTGCTGGTGGCTTCCAACTTATCACTGGTGTATACAACTACCCCATCTGATTTGTTCATTGGGTTCTGAGAGACAAAGGACCCATAGTGTTTCATGTTTGGTACTCTAGAATCGTTATCTAGCCAGCATTCAGTGAGCACTATTATGTCGGGCTTCACGGCTAGATTTTGGATGAAAATTTGTAGCCCGTCGAAGTTTCTCCGTATGCTTCGAATGTTGGTACTAATTATCTTCAACGATTCTCCTGTGAAAAAGGTGTCTGTGAAACCATCGGGGTTCTCTATGACTCTTGTCTGTACAAATTCTAAGTTCTCTAGTTCGTGTTGTAAAGAAACCATGTCCATCTCAACAAAATTGTGGATAGTCGATCATTGCTCTTGCCCGTCTCTCCATTATAATTCTCGAAGAACAGGATCCGTCGACTGTAGAGTGGTCATGAGCCATGTCCCTTGAATGGCAGTTTATACATGTTGGTAGCTCATCCCTCCGAGAGCAGTCGGCGTAGCGATGCTCACCCGCGCAGTGCGAGCACGCGATCTTCCTCTTGCAATGTGTCTGAGTATGCCCGTACTGTTGACAATTGAGGCAACGTATTAGTGGGTTTTCATCTACAACCTCTAGTCTCTGGTAGCCAATGTTTATTTTACTTAGGCTTAGTAAGGTTCTGTACAGTAACGGTGGACATGAGCAAACAACACTGCATAGGAGGGAGTTTCTATGTTTCTTTCTGTATTTTATGGATAGTTTAAAGGCGGTATCCTTGAGTTCCTTGTTCTGCGCTTTCAAAGACTCGTTGATTTCCTCCTCTGTCACTCCACAGACAATTCCTTTGATAGCTATTAGGGGGTCCTTCTTCGTGGCTTGCGAAACCGTGACGTGGTCTCCCGCTGTAGACTTTATTCGATCGGCAAGAGCACCTCTATCACCGGAGCTAGGACAGCTTATTAATAACTTTGACTTGCCGGACACATGTCTCATTCCGGACACCCCAACACCCAGGGTTTTTAGATTTACATTTCTCTTGATTATTCCCTCCAATTCATTACTTTTCTTGGTGGGGTCCTTTGACGCAATTAACAACGAATGGGTAACTTCACGGTGTGATCTCTCGTGTTTTGTGCCTGCGGTTACCATGGCATAGGAAGCTCTGTCTGGTCCATCCTTTACAGTATCCGACATCCTATTACCAAGTAAGGAGTCAATCCTCGCTGCATCCGATGCTCTTTCATTTAGTAAGGTGTCAATCTTTGCAGAATCCAATGCCCTTTCAGTCAGCAAGGTATCAATCTTCTCACTCTGTTCCTTAAGTAGCAGTGCAATACCTGAAACAGTTCCACCGAGATCATTAGTATCAGACTGCTTCTCCATCGTTTGGGGATCCTCAAGTTTTGACTGTTTCTTCTTGTTAGTCTTTTCCCAATTTCGCTTATAATGAAGACACAGGGAAAGTAAGTTCTTTGCCTTTTCAATAATTTTCAAAATATTGTACTTCTGGTCTCTTTATTCAAGTTACCTGGGCTATTTACAAGCGACTCTATCTCACTCACAATACTCTCCGGCGATCCAAGATTAGAGACGTTGATAGGTCTAACTGCTGGTAAGCAGTCTCTGGAGGGTGGATTGGAACGTGTGCCACCTCTTATCACGAGCTGACTCTGTCCCGAACTCATAATTGTATGGAGAGACTTCAACGGGTGGTGAAAAAATGTATGTGAAACCCGAGTAACCGTAGGTAGTCCGCTGAAAAATTGGTATCAGAGCCCGTACCTACCTTGGGCGTCGAGATAGAGAGGTGCCACCGCGGACTTTTATATAGTAACTGAGGAGCTTTATTTGATGGATAAAGTGTTTACCTCCTTGGAGGGCACACACAAGTAGCGTATCACAACCAATATGAAAAACACCATAAAAATGTGTATGACACGGTATAACTCACTGTACAGGCAAGACACGCAAAAGTTAGTTACAGATTCAGAATCACCGTTAAAAACTGATATAGAGTTTAGTATCACATCACTTCTCCAGAATTTTCACAATTTTCACAAAATGAAAATTTCAATTTTCATGGGAAAAACTGTTCCTAGGTGAACACCTTCGCGAGGTTTCTTGTTAATTTCGATACGGGGAACACGATGGTACTCTTTATCTTTCACTAGTCTCTCACCCGAAGGCACCACAACACAAATGAGTCACAAAAGCTATTGTCAAAATGTTTTTCACAAAATTTTCAATTTCCCCCACAAATTAAAAAAAACCACAACAATCACCAGACGAGGCTTGAAAAACTGCACAAACTGACATTAAACACTTGGCAATTATATGCTTTTTTACCACTTTTTGAGTTAAATAAGTAGGAGCTGACAATCCGTGCGTATGTAAACAAAACAACGTTTTCTTGATATGTTTTCGGCACTAATATTTTGTTTTGCTCCCTCAGACTCAGCAGCGAGCATTTTTATCTTAAAGCTATCACATTTACGACATGTGTCAGATAATGGCGTATGAAATGTTAAATTGTAGTCTTCATTAAAAAAATTCCGAAAAATGTGGACACTTACTGGATTATTATCATCCATTACATACAAATCGTATAATTTTTTCATGTTTAAATCCGGGGCAAGATATTTTCTGTTGTGTGATTTATGCAAAGCATAGTGACTCTCATAAGCTGGAATTGTTTCTATAAACCTTTTGACAGCTTGATACTTTTCATTTGGAGTCTTATTTGCTAAAGGAGCGTGACCTCTTTTATCTAATGGTGGTACTGGTTCGTCTTCTTTTTTCTTGAGCACACGATCTATCCTTCCAGCAGATACTTGCAGAGTTCTTTGAAAAAATATTTTACACACTTTTGTTTCATTGCCATCCCTGCCAATCAATTTATAAACTCTTGTTTTGTCTCTTTTAAATACTTCTGTATTTGAATAAGTCCGTCGTTTATTTAATACATTGATCATCGAAAATAGAAATGCTGATTGCAAGTTATAGTTACTTAATCGATAAAATTCATCAAATATTTGCTGCTGTCGATCGCTGTCTATTTTTAAATTGCATTTATTTATGCAGCCACAAGGATTTGAATCCATATTTTTAGATGCTATGAGTTTTCCTTTTTTTGTGATATGCTTCGCCTTTAGCTCTTTTTATTTTAAATACATTTCTTTTCCATTTGTCTTCATTTCTCGTTCGCTTTTTGCTGATTTTTTGTATAGGTTGGCCCTGTTCATGTACAGTATAGCTGTTTTCAGGTACAGAATTTTGACCTTAAATAAATACAAGATATAGAATCAATAAATAGTTAATTAAATTAAAAACTAAGATTCGCCTGTTTAACTTTTTCGACACGCCAAAATAAGAACACTAGGAATTTAACTGTTGCGAGGGTTTTGAAGACTGTTCTCCAAATTCAAATTTCTCCATGAATACATGATGTCGTCAAATGAAATTTCGGAAATATATTTTTAAAATACTATAATTTTGATTAATTGAGAAAAATCATCAATATCATGTTCGCATTTAAAAAAATCAACGAATTAAAAAATCACGCTTTTCAACATATTCCAACCGCCATGATACACTAATACTACTAAACACAGAGAGAATACATACACTTACCCCGATGTTATGTCGCTAACGGAAAGTTGAATCCTTATCTGCACCAAATCCGAATGAGGTATATGGTAAAATTTTGCACAATTTTTAACACTAACTTATAAAATAGCTGCACAGTTTTAACACAAATATTTGGATGACGGATAGTTAGTAAGTTTCTTTTGAATGGTATATAGCAAAACAAGGATCTACACATAATGCTACTTTACAAAACGCACACATAAAACGTGTCATTTTTCTGCGTTTCTTTTCTAACACAGTATGTGCACATACGCGACATTCCCTGTATATTTTTTTCCTGTGCTTTGAATAGATTTAGGCATATGCATCACTTGATTAGAGCAACATAAACGTAACGGATTTTCTACGGATATTGTTTGGTGTGTAATCTGAGGCTTGTAATATTTTGCAAAAAGTTGTTTGAATAAATTCATTTGAAAATCAGCATGTGGTACGGATTTGTACGTGAGCACATAATAAAAACATGTCAATAATGTGAAAACCAACTTTTTTGTACCACTTGGCTGTTTTCCTTATACAACCTAAAGTACTGCACTGAAAAAACAAGTGGATTTTATAATCTCAATCCAAGCATTTGAACTGTCTCAAACAATTCAAGAGACTATTGTCTTGAGTTAAGAATATTTCCTTGAATTAAGTAAACCAGTTCTCTTCAATGTAAAAAATATTTTTCTCATTTTAATAAATATTGTTTCCTTGGTCCAAGAGATTTGTTATAGTACTGTGTAATACGAATATTTTGGATTGAGAAAACACACAAAACTTTGGTTGAAGAAATCGTAATATTGATTGAAGAAATTATATTCTCAAATGAAGTATTATCTGTAAATTGAATTAGTGCATTAATTCCTAAAAATTGGGATTTCCTTTTTGTGTTTTGCGAACTCTTACGGAAATTAACGATCCCTATCTGTTGAATGTTCGGCTTTTAAAGATACAATTCGGCATTCATCGTCACGTTAGTCGTCACTTTCGTAAGTTTGGCTATTGTTTTGTTATTATTTGTCAAGTGTTATAATATTTGAATTATTTTAAATATTATGCTCAGTAATTTGAGAACAAATAGGATTAAAAAACTATTAAGGAATTTCAGAAGCTCAGGTATGTGATGAAAATTTTTCAAAATACATAATAATGATGTGTCATTAAGGCTACGCTATAGCGCCAGAATATTTTGGTAATGGGCTGTACTACAGATTTCTCCCTCCGCGCGGTCTTCATCTTCCCTTTCCCCGCAGTTGTTTCCCCGCTAGGATGCAAAATCAAACAAACAGAAATCATGTTGGAATCCCGTAAGAATACGTCGTAGATTAGTTATTGCGAATAGGCTATACATCTTTCTCTCTTGCACCATGACACACTTCATGGTATCGCATTATTTTACAACTTAGTAATAACAATAGATATAGGTAAGTAGACTACTTATTGTGATGAAATGAATATATACAAGACGGTATATATTATTTTTATGTACCTAGATCGAATATTTGTAGTAGGTAATTAATTTGGGAATGAGGCAATCTCAAGTGGTTGTTGAACACAACTATCTATGTAGGGGACAGATACAGGTATATTTGGTGTGTGTGTCAGATAGAGATGGAAGTTGTTTTTTTTGTGTGTTGCTAGAGCATTTTTCAGGATCTGAAGGGAGATGAGAGATTACTCTTGGCAGTTTTAGTTTTGAGCCTAGGAGAGGTGGGACTCAAATTAATCTCTGTGTTTGAATTCGACATATTTTAATATTTTTATTTACCCACCTTCGTAGTAGTTAGTACATTATATTTTAGTGATATTTCCACATTTGGGAATATATGAAGATCATCATAAATTACTTTTAATAAACCTTAAGATCAGTGATGCTGCCCGCTGTCCAGATAAGATTTTTTTTATATTATTAATTTATTTATATCTAGGTGCTAGGATACTCTCAGGATGTCTGTTGTCTACAAGGCAATATTCGTACACAAGGATTTATTTAATTTTACAGATTTTGAAAACAAAGGAGTTGTGTGTTGTGTGTATTTATTTTCAGTATTATTATATGTATGTATGTACCTGTGACTGAAATAATATAGCGCGGTACGACACACCTAATACTAGACCAATGGCAGTGACGTACCGACCCACCTAATATTATACTTTTATTTAATTTATTTTACCATAACGAAAGATTATGCAGTTTGGAGAGAAGTTGTACGTTGATCAGGATATTATTTGATTATTAATTTAATTACATATTTTATCGTCGAATGTCATTTGTATTCTACGAACTTACTGGATTTTTCTACTTATTCAACATGCTGTAATTGCTGCGATATCATGGAAGGAACAAATTTGATATTTTGCATGACACTAATCATAAGTAATATTTATGTATTTATTGGTCTTAATATATTTTTATTTGACTTACATGATTCCTAAATTCACCTCACCATAAATATGTAGTCTTTTATAGCTAAATCTTGTCGAGATTACCTTATGGATATGGATCCCTTCTGCCTATCGACACTAGACTAGCTACCTAGTGTCTATAGTGTGGGTTTGATCTATTCGTAACCACATATTTATCATTATTATTATACAATTATGCACGAGACGTATTATGTACTTTGTAGAAACATATACTATATACTAACAATTTCAGTCCTAATCCTGCTTCGAAATGTAGGTGTACCGTTAGCAAGCCCTGCTCCTATCTCTTCGATTCAGCTTTTGAGACAAGGGTCAATATGGGTCTTGCCCCGTTTCCCGCCAGGGTCCTAGACAAAGCTTCTTAACATATATTTATAATTATTCTTATTATATATAGCTGCATGTTCAAATGAGTATACATATTATATATTATTTTATATATTCGGGGTGTAGATTAGTGCACTCGGGCTCAAAGTACGGCATGGCGAGTTTGAGACGTGAAGGGAGCGAAGGCGGCGCTCCTTTAGCATGGACACAGCATGCTTTCCATGCACTAACATGGTAGTTAGTCTCTGAAAATGATGTCATAGCAATCGTGTTGAAATTTAATTAATATTCAAAAGTAATAAAGTTATGTTTTTGGGTGCGCCACTGTCCTTTCGACGCAACGAATTAGTAGGTATGTTGTAGAACATACATACATTGGTTATAGGTACTATGAAATGGTTATCTTATGTAGGGTCATGGGTCGGCAACTAGTTACCATACAACATTCTCGAGATGATATTAAATAATTATTTGAATGTTATTTTATAATGATTTAAGTTATATTTTATGTTTTACTGTGCACTATTTTTATTATGTTATTTTACAGTATCTCAAGGTAAGTGATCTGACGTCAAAGTTGATCTCAGAGTTAATATGTATCAAAATTCATGTTTAAATTGTTTTATTGATTTTGTTGTTCTTTTTGATTATTGAAATGTATATTTCAGGTGACTTATTTTGCGTTTTTAAAAATACACAACGTAGGTAAAATTATCGTCAAAACACAACGTACTGGGTCCAAATCTTCTGAAATAGTTAATAGATAATCTAGACGATCACGAAAGGCAAAAATTCGTTAATTAATTCAATTAGGAAGACGACATTTCGTACGTATATTTGCAACAATGCGAAAATTCATACAATTCTTAGCTAGTCGGATAGGGATGTAAATTCTAGTTTGGGAATCATTTATTACAGTAGGTATAGTTTAAAAGCTAGGATGTTGCAAATTCGGAGCTTAGAATGGTTTAAAATAGGTAGGGTCATCACATTATGTACATAACAATAGGCTTTTATTGAATGATTCTATTCAAAATAATATAAGATAGGCATCAAAATTAATATAATCTTTACATTATCTACCTAATCAGGATAATATTGTTATTGAAAAACATTGCAGATTAACTTTCGCTGTCCTATGATGTACACTACGTTGACATTGCCCCTTATTGTGTGAATATCTTCGTTAATACGCTAATCCCATTTATGATTATTTCAGCTAATCCTCCGTCATATATTTGTTAATTGAATAAAAGAATCGCGAAATAAAAATATTTATTGGTTGCGACACAATAAAATATTTTGTAGTTGAATCCGGCGAAAATTTGTAGTATGCATATTTGTATTTATGGC
Source organism: Athripsodes cinereus (assembly GCA_947579605.1). Lineage (NCBI taxonomy): Eukaryota > Metazoa > Arthropoda > Insecta > Trichoptera > Leptoceridae > Athripsodes > Athripsodes cinereus. Next base: position 16,220,288 of record OX388325.1, on the reverse strand, counting down.
GCGAAAATGTGTATAACATACTTTATTGAACATGATGAATAATCCTGGCGCTATGATCGACTCAAACTGTATTTTAGGTATGTTATTTTTAGTTACAACATTTTGACACCGCGGCTCATCTTCGTTGTACTCCTGGCGACACATTAGCTGTGTGCGTGAGTCATTTCGTATCCTTGGTATGTTAGTGTTGTCTACAGAGTGATAATAAAGTATTTGTGATCCCTAATTCCGATAAATATTTATTTACTTTTAATGTTATTTCAATTTTATAACATGTAATCATAAATCAACATTTCACATATAAACACATTTTAGACAATATATTCCACTCCTTTTAAGCTTCCCAATGCTAGTATAAGGAATATTTTTTCATTCATTTATTTGTTATTTTATCAAAAATATTTCCATTTTTTTTTAAATAAAGAAGATATATCTGGGTTTTTTTATAAACCCAAATACAACCATATACACCTTTCACAGTAAGCTAAAAGCTTGTGTCGTGAACCCCGGACCCCTTGTTCACATTGTTGCTACATTGCGCTCATTGATCATATATTTTATGTAATTTTAAATTAAAATATTTTATTTCCATTTAGGTAGGCACTTACACAATAATTTTGATGTGCGAAACTTATGAATTATATAATATGTACTTGTTTATAATTTTTTTTTCTTACTTGTGTATGATAATGTTTAGTTAGGTACATCCATATTATTCTGTTGACTTTTAGAGATTGACATATTTATCATTTAGTGTATGTATAAGATCAATAATATTTTTTATTAGGTTTTATTTACCTCTTGAATAATAACTTCATATTGTTCGTTCAATTATATACCTAGCATTATGTATGATCAAAAATGTTCACGGTTATATCGTATTATGTTTATCTTTAATTATTTTATTTCAAAATTATAATTTTAAGTACATATACATTAAATACCGTATTTATTTCATATGATCAAATTTCTAACTGATTGTGTAATTTAATAATTAATATTAATTTCATGTATATAAAATACTAGCTGGCCCAGCGAACTTCGTACCGCCTAAGAATCAATGAATGATTACATACACACATCTTCTTCCCCTTGTCCTAGTTCGGTCGGGGGCCCATTGCCCCTAGGTATCTCCTCCAGAGATCCCTGTCCACCGCTGCTTCCAGGACCTCTGGCCACTCCAAACCAAGCCTTTCAACACACAGGTTCGACACCTGCCCTTGCCAGCTTCTTCTAGGGCGGCCCATCGATCTACTGCCCTCTCCTACAGACTTTATGAATGATTAATATTTTTAATCTCTTTACAAACTCCCGTAATTGTCCAAGTGTGTCATCGTAGGTATAGTGTAAAAAATAAAATTCATTTGGAACTTTCACAGTTAAGCGGCCCCACCCGTTGTCGAGTTCCTACTTTTTTCCATATAAAAAATAATATTTTCGAAACTTGAGGAAATTGTTGCCATATATGTTGCAACTATGAAACTTGAGCGGCCCCACCCGTTGTCGAGTAATATGTACGGAACTTTAGGAAATTAATATTCGACGTAGATTTTTTTTTGCCGGCATTTAAAATAATTCTACATATGACAACAATTTCATCCAGTTTCAAAAAAATACTTTTTCTATGGAAAAAAAGTACTCGACAACGGGTGGGGCCGCTTAACTGCGAAAATTCCATTCATTTTTTTACATAGACAATTCACACACATCGAGCTAGTCCCAACCTAAGATAAATCTTGTATTATGGATGTACTAACGCGACGATACACACGTATACAATGCACTAAACATACATAATATGTAACACCCAGACCCAGGACAATTTAAAAAAAGGTCATTCTTCACTTTGCACTGGCCGATAATCGAACCCGGGATCTCGTGACTCAAAGGCAAAAATGCTACCTCCGCGCCCCACCTGGCGACATGAACAATTTATATTGGATAATTAACTTAACTCAGATTTGTTTATAAATCATCTGCTGTACGTAATATAATTATGTAGGTTTAAACCTATTTATTTAAAACTAGCTGGCCCAGCGAACTTCGTACCGCCTAAGAATCAATGAATGATTACATACACACATCTTCTTCCCCTTGTCCTAGTTCGGTCGGGGGCCCATTGCCCCTAGGTATCTCCTCCAGAGATCCCTGTCCACCGCTGCTTCCAGGACCTCTGGCCACTCCAAACCAAGCCTTTCAACACACAGGTTCGACACCTGCCCTTGCCAGCTTCTTCTAGGGCGGCCCATCGATCTACTGCCCTCTCCTACAGACTTTATGAATGATTAATATTTTTAATCTCTTTACAAACTCCCGTAATTGTCCAAGTGTGTCATCGTAGGTATAGTGTAAAAAATAAAATTCATTTGGAACTTTCACAGTTAAGCGGCCCCACCCGTTGTCGAGTTCCTACTTTTTTCCATATAAAAAATAATATTTTCGAAACTTGAGGAAATTGTTGCCATATATGTTGCAACTATGAAACTTGAGCGGCCCCACCCGTTGTCGAGTAATATGTACGGAACTTTAGGAAATTAATATTCGACGTAGATTTTTTTTTGCCGGCATTTAAAATAATTCTACATATGACAACAATTTCATCCAGTTTCAAAAAAATACTTTTTCTATGGAAAAAAAGTACTCGACAACGGGTGGGGCCGCTTAACTGCGAAAATTCCATTCATTTTTTTACATAGACAATTCACACACATCGAGCTAGTCCCAACCTAAGATAAATCTTGTATTATGGATGTACTAACGCGACGATACACACGTATACAATGCACTAAACATACATAATATGTAACACCCAGACCCAGGACAATTTAAAAAAAGGTCATTCTTCACTTTGCACTGGCCGATAATCGAACCCGGGATCTCGTGACTCAAAGGCAAAAATGCTACCTCCGCGCCCCACCTGGCGACATGAACAATTTATATTGGATAATTAACTTAACTCAGATTTGTTTATAAATCATCTGCTGTACGTAATATAATTATGTAGGTTTAAACCTATTTATTTAAAATTTATAAAAATTCTTTCCATGATTTTTTCAAAATTGAAATATCAGAACCACAGTTGTTGAATTGTGTGGATAACGATTCTAATTTGAAAATATATACAAAAATTATTCTGTAAATAGGCCAATCTGTGAAAAAAACTTCATCGTTGATTTTGTATAATTCTCCATATTGCATTTTTATTGAAATCAAAAATGTATAGCGTAAATAATTTTCTTCGTAATTTTTCTTCTCTGCCTACAAATTTCACAACACAATCTTCAACAGAACTACATGAACACATTCTTATTTTCATCTTTAATAGCACAATTTATGGTTCAATAATAGTTTCCATCTGCAATAATAAAATACAATTTCAAATATAATCTGTTCACGTCCACATTTATGTGACAGATTAAGGTAAAAAAATATTAATTCATCAGTTTGACACACCATTTTCATATTGATTATAGTAATTTGATTCTTAATACAGCAGAACATAAGGATTATTTTTGCACAATGCAACAGGCGACGCGGGAGCGCTTAAAGCGCCATAACTCTCCATATTGTTTTTATTTTTGAAATTAAAAATGTATGGCGTAAATAATTTTCTTCGTATTTTTTCTTACTGTGAATTTGTAAGATGTTTTAACTTTTTCAGTGCGAGCCACATCTATGTTTGGGCGCTATTGTCCGTGCCACTGCTGCTATCCACAAACATAGATGTGTTAGCCTATTTTGTCGAATATCTTTTCATAAAGAGGCATTTTTTGACAACATTTGTTTGTAAAAAATATATTTACATATATCTGTTGATATCTTGTGGATATATAGACAATTTATTATTACAAAACTAAGAAATTTGATTTATTAATATAATGAAATATCTTGTACGTTTTCGACATTTAAAATACGCGCCATTATTTTGCGCAAGTGTATGTAAGTCTTGGAACCTTATCCAAAACATGAGGATTGTGGTTTTAGGTGCATAGTACTTAAAAAATAAAACATACAAAGTATTTCTTATTGATATAAGAAAATGTACATTATAAACCTACATCCGTAGTAGTTTTGCATTTTTTTATTACGTGATTTACATATCTTAGTTTTGAAATAAACATACCTACATATTTAACATAAGTGACGGTACCAGAAGGTACCGTCACTTACGTATGCAAGCGAGACATGGACGTGGTTGAAAAAGGACGAAAGTGGAATAAATGCAGTGAAGATGCAATCGTTGAGAAGAATAGTTGGTAAAACGCTGCGTGATAGAGTGAAGAATAATGATATTAGAAGAATGAGCGGATGCAAGAAGAGTGTTGTGGACAGAATGCGCGTGAGTAAACTACGGTGGTTTAGCCATGTTGAACGAATGAACGACGTAAGAATGACAAAGAGGATATACTTGTCTAAAAGAAAGGGTGTGAGAAAGCGCGGGCGTCCGAGAACCACGTGGCTTGATCAAGTGGATCAAATTCTCAAGAACGGCCGCGTGTTGAGTAAGAGGAACCGACGTACGTGTATGAGAAACTGTATGAATGTGGAGAAAACGAAGGAAGTGGGTAAAGATAGATCTGTTTGGCTTTCCGTTCTCTCTGCCTAGCCTACTTGGGACACGGCTTGAGGGTAAAGATAAATAGATAGATAGTTACCTACATATGCCTATGTTTACTAAATGAGCATAATATAATAATTTTCGCTACATCAGTTAGAAGACGACAGTAAAAATTAAGGAAATGACTACTACACCATCATGGTATATACCTACCTCAAATGGGAAAACCAGTAGACCGTTTTCGTTCAATAAACATACCAACTGTTCTCTCGGTGTCAACAAAAAAACATGACATTCAGGATAGGTAACGTACCCCACCGCTGAATTTAAGACGCATGTTTTTGAACATTGCCTTTTACAGGACACTCGAAATCTACGGATAGGAGTGAAAGACTTATTATTTGTCGAGTGCTCCACGGAATCAGAGGAATTCGCTTAATGTATTCAACATTTTAATTACGCCAACAATAAAATGATGAACTAATCTAGTGGTAAACATGCTGTATCCCAAGTGACGTAAACAGAGAGAACAAAATGGCATATAGATCTATTATTACATATTTCTTTCGCTCGTCTACATTCATACAATTTCTCATACACCCGTACTTTAGTACATATAAATCTATGATACACCCACGACAATTTCTCTTACTCAGCATACGGCTGATTATCTCTAACAAAATATCCAATATTGCATGTAGATTAATAAGTAAATAGTCTTATATGTAAGGTTTTACGAACACTTAAAGGCTAGCATAAAAAAGTGGGAGACCAATTATATTCTAGAGACTCCATGGAATAATTTTAACCTAATTAAAGTAAACGTTTGCTTAAGCTGTGAAGCACTCGGCAGATAATAGGTGTGAGTTTTTGAGTGTCTTGCAAAAAGCGGATATTCGAAAAAGAATACATTTCATGTCTTAAATTCAGCGTTGAAGTATACTACCCAATACTAAATGTTTATTTTTTTATTGCATACAATCGGTCCGTTGGCTTCACCATTTATGTGAAACGCCGTAAAGATATGAATGGATGAATTACTATATTGTGGACCCAAAACATACTATTATTGGGATAAACCTTACTTTAAAATTATTTTAAGTCATAAATTAAGACAATACACATTGTCTTCGTCGGCTTTCTAGGATAAATGCAATAATGATTGGAAACAACCATTGCAGGCCCTGTTTACAACGTTTACAACCGTAAGGTAATAAACCTTTTAGACGGGAATACCATATGGCTTCAAAATTTCTGGAATCAATATTTATCAATAATAAAATTTATTCCACGGGATCACACATATTTGTAAATAATATTATTATCTATTTAGTTGCATTTTAATATTCAAACGGGACGTTTCGTACTTTAATCTCGTAAAGAAATTTCGAATAGTGAATCTTTGTGAATTGTGTATAATAGATAAAATATTACTTTTGTTTTATTTTATGTACATCCGTAGTGTTATACTGTATTAGTTGTAAAATAATTAATTTTATAAATATTATTCTAACATTTCTCTTTATGCGCGCTATTGTGAGTGTGATTTTTTATGAAGTTTCAAATATCAGTTATCTATATAAAAGCATATTTCAGTTTAAGTAAAAATTGTGCAACTTATAAATAGAGTGAACGATTTGTGCAAGTATCTGTAGAAGAATCGATTCAAAGCCGTTGATGGCTTCATATCTCTGATAGCGACAAAATGATGGGGTGAGTGTACGTATTAACTAAAATTTGTAATAGTGTTAGTGCATCATGGCGTGTCAAATGCTCTAAAATATGTGATAATTTATTTATTGAATTGCTTCAAATAAGTACATTATTTTGTTAATTTTAGTATATAATATAAAATTTTGATCTTTTTGTAACATTATTCCGAGACTACGTGAGTGTGGGTTGTATATTTATAGAGAAGTATGAATTTCAAAAATAGGCTTCCAACCTATCGCAGTAGCTAAAAGATTTTTAAATTTATTTTGGCGCGTCCAAAGAGTTAATAGCCTATAGTTTATTCCGGGCGGAGAAGAATCCAACAAATCTGAGATCATTCAAATCGGTACAGCCATTCTTGAGTTATAAGTGTTGTAACACACACGAGTCCCTTTTATATATTAGATTTATAAAAATTCTTTCCATGATTTTTTCAAAATTGAAATATCAGAACCACAGTTGTTGAATTGTGTGGATAACGATTCTAATTTGAAAATATATACAAAAATTATTCTGTAAATAGGCCAATCTGTGAAAAAAACTTCATCGTTGATTTTGTATAATTCTCCATATTGCATTTTTATTGAAATCAAAAATGTATAGCGTAAATAATTTTCTTCGTAATTTTTCTTCTCTGCCTACAAATTTCACAACACAATCTTCAACAGAACTACATGAACACATTCTTATTTTCATCTTTAATAGCACAATTTATGGTTCAATAATAGTTTCCATCTGCAATAATAAAATACAATTTCAAATATAATCTGTTCACGTCCACATTTATGTGACAGATTAAGGTAAAAAAATATTAATTCATCAGTTTGACACACCATTTTCATATTGATTATAGTAATTTGATTCTTAATACAGCAGAACATAAGGATTATTTTTGCACAATGCAACAGGCGACGCGGGAGCGCTTAAAGCGCCATAACTCTCCATATTGTTTTTATTTTTGAAATTAAAAATGTATGGCGTAAATAATTTTCTTCGTATTTTTTCTTACTGTGAATTTGTAAGATGTTTTAATAGCCTATAGTTTATTCCGGGCGGAGAAGAATCCAACAAATCTGAGATCATTCAAATCGGTACAGCCATTCTTGAGTTATAAGTGTTGTAACACACACGAGTTCCTTTTATATATTAGATATAGGTAAGTAGGTATGTAACATGTACATAAGTAATAGAGATTAAATGTTTATTTGTTGTTTGCTGTTGTGTTTGCTCCTGACATCTTGATAACGGCTTTTTCCTCTAATGAATTCTTCCAGTTCCGATACCAAAACCAAACAATTAATCTATAAAGTCAGTAACTTGTTAAAATATGTGGAATTCACCATTTTCTCACTTATTTCCAAAAAAAAATTAATGGTGCTTCTCTTTATATCTTGACAGGCGAAGTTCTTGACTAGCAATCGTAATTCCTTGATGGTAAAAAAATAAAAAAAAAAAAAACCATTGATTAGTTGGCACAAAACTAAATTAAATTTAATTCAGTAGAATCATTCATGAAATCATAGAGACAATGCGCTTGCCCACTATTGTAGGGTTCTATGTTACATTTTTGAAAATTTTGAGTTATGAATGCTATAACATTCTATGTATTCAAAGGTATTTATTACAGGAACCTAATTGTAAATCGCAGCACTAGTCGTGAAATTAAAGACAATAAAACGTAGTTCTATGTTGTGTTTTTCTTCAAAACAGTGATACAAAGTTCTATGTGTATAACATAGAACCTTGTAGCATAAATTAATTAAAGTTTTAAAATTGCAAGGTTCTATGTTTAATTCATCGCACCTTGCAATCTCAAAAAATATATTGATTATATTTGTAATATTGAACTTATGCGTTTTAAAAGTAGCTGAACATTTTCTATGACTGCCATGGTCTTAATATGACAACACTGTATTGACTGCACATGTATGTACAACATGTATGTATGACTGCACACCTCTCTACGAACAAAAAGGTGTACTGTGCCATTTGGACTGAAAATGTAGCAGGCAGAGGAGGTAATGAAATTGCTAGCGCTGTTTTTAGGATCTTGAAACAAGTTCTTGAAGACAATCCGCAATTCACAAATCTTATATTGTGGAGTGATAGTTATGTTCCACAGAATCGTAATAGTATAATGAGCTACGCAATTAGATATTTTATGATTTGCTATAATGGTACAGTATTCAGGAGATTACGATGAAATTTTCAACACCAGGCCATTCATGTGTACAAGAAATTGACAACGTTTATAGTTGCATTGACAGAGTTCTTTCGAAAACTGAATATTACTCCCCAATCTCTCTGATGAACACTTGAAGTACACTTTGATTTTTTACTTAATACTAATATACTATCACGGCATATCCCACAAGTGGGGTAGCCAGCAGACCAGCTGCATCTACTAGCTTAATCTACCTGTTTAAAAGTTAAATCCCCAAGAAAGAGGCAATAGTTGAACTAATAATCATACAGATCACATAGTTCTATGTTACAGGTAAATTGAAAAATGTATCGTTTCAGAACAACAAAGTCCTATGTTAATTTTCAATCCTAATTTTTGAAAAAAACAAATAAAATAAAATAATTTAAAATCATAAATACAAGTAAGAATAATTTTTAGAAATTTTTAATGCTATTGGAAACGAACAGAGATATCCCATTTCGTAAATAATATATACCTAATTTTAAAACTTGAATATCTCAAAACTATGAACATGTAACATAGAACCCTATAATAGTGGGCAAGCGATATTGGTCCGAATGAATTGGACATTCAAAGAAAACGTGATCCAGGGTCTCTACAATTAGTTCACAACCACAGTATTTACTATTGGTGTAAATACCAAACTGTGAAGGTGAGAAGTCACAATGGAGTGACCTAGATATTGAACGACCTCTTAATATGAATCATGTATTGTTTATTCTCAGAACTCTCGCAAAACAGGTATGTATACAAAAAATATTTCCTTTGTAAATCGTATGATAATTGTTTTAAAATGTAATTAGTATTTATAAATTACTGGATGGGCTCCAATAACTCAGTTTTGGATAAATACCTTTAATAGACCAAAGGAAATTCAACAGAGTCGATATTATGGGGATTGGTGGGTGAGGGTATATGATTGTGTAAATGATTAATTGAAATGTATGCAAGCAAACCGTGGACATTGTGGTTGAAGAGGGATGAAATTGGAATAAATGCTGTGGAGATGAGATCGCTGAGGAGGATGGTTGGTAAAACGTTGCGAGATAGAGTGAGGAATGAGGATATTAGAAGAATGAGTGGATGTAAGAAGAGTGTTGTGGATAGAATGCGTGTAAATCAATTGAGATGGTTTGATCATGAATGAACGAATGGAAGAGGAAAGAATGACAAAGAGGATATACGTGTCTGAAAGCAGGCGTGTGAGGAAGCGCGGGCGTCCGAGAACTACATGGCTTGATCGTGTGGATCAAATTCTCAAAGACTGCCGTGTTTTGAGTAAGAGAAATCGACGTGCGTGCATGAGAAATTGTATGACTGTAGAAGAAGCGAAAGAAGTATGTAAGGATAGATCTATATGGCGTTCCGTTCTCTCTGCCTACCCCACTTGGGAAACGGCGTGAGGGAATAAATAGATAGGTTTATTGAAATAAAATATTCTCACAGATTACTGTGTATATATCCATATAAATCAGAAGGAATTCATAAAATAGGAAACTTTACTTAATTCAATCTCAATAATATGCTTTGATCAATTACTACGGAATAAAAGGTTATTTTTTTCTTAGATGAAAAAAAAATTGCAATTTATTCACAAAACAATATTTATGGTTACAATAATTAGAAGTTTGTAAGAGTATTAGTAATTATTAAAAACTAAAAGCAGTTACTTTGAGCAGTTCCAAAACTAGTATTCCAAAAAAAAGTACACTAATTTTCATCGCCACCAATTGAAATATTAGACATAAAACGTTATAAATGTGGATACTTGACAAGGTATTTGTCAACTAGCAATTTCAAGAAGTCCTACGTCCAATCATAGTTTTTAACATTCCGGACATATGGCTCTGCCACAATATTATCGACAGGCGGTATTAAATGCAAGTTCGTCTTGATTATTAATTGTTAAAATAGAATACTTTTGCTTAGCACTTCCATAAGTATGACATTTGAGTTGTCTTGTCTTTCTTTTAGATTAGTTGATTGTCTTCTGATTAACTCATAGACCATTAAAGGATGACGTCACAGAAAAATCCTTGAGGGGCATCAGGCATCCCAACACAACACATTCACAGTGTTTACGGTGTAATATTAGGTGGGACGCCTAAAGAATAGATACCTAATAATCAAAAAAAAACTGTCAGTGTCGATTTTGTTATAATTTTGTCGTCTGACTTTCTTTTTTTTATCTTATGGCATAACATCCTACAAGTATGATTTGCGCAATTTGATTGTTTGCCCCCCACGCAAAAGCAAATCCATAGACAAGACCACGTGACCTTTAATGGTCTATTGATAAGATTTGCCATAACCTTACATGCATAGATAAAAATAATTCATTCATATCGAACTTGTCCCAAATTAAGATAATAATGAATTTTGTATGTATGGATACTAACCCGAAGACACCCATACATACAATACACTAAACACATAAACATGTAGGTAACACCCAGAACGATTTGAAAAAGGTCATTCTTCATTGTGTCCTGCCAAGGAATCACAGCGTCTGTCGAAACACCGAAACGCCGAAACACCGAAACACTGATAGATTTTTTTTTTTGTATCAATCTGTTCCAATGCCAATATGTGTTTGAATAGGTTGAATTGTGTTATGTGATCAAATTGTGTTGTGTTTTAATGGGTGGTATGAAATAAAAGAAAAGAAAAGAAGATTCGTAAATTAAACTATATTTATAAAATTAATAAATTTTACAAAAACATTTAAAAATTTAAGTTTATAAATTAATTTAAACAATATTTTTCCCCTCCTGCTCTTTTCAGGCATACGGGGTAAACTAATGATAAAGGAACTTTATTTAATGTATCTGACCATGTGGATCAAATTTTCAAGGACGGCCTCGGGTAGAAATTAATTGCATGAATCGGAAGGAAGCCAAAGAAGCAACCTTTAAACATTTCTCTAGAATATGTTTCTCCACATCATCTTACTACTATAAAGGAGGACTGGATATCTTGATGGACTGAATGATGGTGATGAATGGGCATTGAGTCACCGATACCACTAAAAGAATAGCAGAAATCAAAATGTCCCTCAAATAATGATCTACACTAAACAGAAATTTGTAGGTTACATACATAAAAAGCCGGGCAAAGAAAGAGTAATTTGTGTATTCAAAGATTTAGTGAGAGATCTCAGAAGCAGAAGCAACGGATAGAGGTTTCTGTAGAAAACAAATAGGCGTGATGGATTTAGGACACAATTAGTACCTATTTATTTTATTTAGGTTACTAAGCTCTCGCTGACACATGAATTAACTTGGGTCATTAAGGCCAAAAGGTCATGTTTTAGTAAAAACAAACTGCGTACAATAAAGTTTACATGCATGTCGTAGATGCAGTTGAAGATAAAGTTAGTTCATGCATTTGGTTAAAGTTAGATGATAAATTCATATTGTTCATCACTCTGCCTTACAATGAGATTCTGATGCGTTGTTTGTCGTCTTTGAGAACTTTTCTTCTTTCACGGTTTGAAATTTGGCTGGTTTCACATCCATAATGATGTTAAGAAACTTGTCAGTAGGAATTTCTATCAGCAAGACCAGAACCAGTGAAAACATGTAGGTAACAATTATCAAACCACAGCCCAATAGGAGCTAGAAGAAAAAAATTAGATGTACAAAATCAAGTAAAATATTACTGTATTTTATATTTGGTCCACTGGGCCACTTGCAGTCGTGGGGATTTGAATAAAAATGATCGATTTACCTAAGTAAATTTGAGGTCGGAAAACACAAATATGTCAGTCAATTTTTTTTAAATATGGATTATGGAGATTTTTGATTAGATTATGGAGAGAGATCAAAAAATTATGGAGAATTTCCAAAAATAAAACCCATAATTTTTGACGTTTGGCAAAACACTCTAAATGGTTTTTGACAGCTGATGACGTCACGGAGTCCAGTGAATCATAGTAACTTTCACACCACAGATTATAATCTCATACACACACGGGACTTCGTGACGTCACAGTGCCGCCATATCGTTTTTGATCTCTCCGAGAAAATACAATTTTTAAAAGCTAATATCTAAGAAAATAGTGCAAGAAAAATTAAAATAAATGGTGGTTGTGTTTCTTTCATACTAATTTACAATTTTATGTAATAAAAAAAAATCAGCATGTAGCCTTTTCCGCATTGAAAGTATTCTCACTAGTTAAAATCAAAAAAGACCAAGTTTAAACAGCTAAATAAATAAAAAATAGGAGTTCCCCGAGGAACAGTAGTAGGACCCTTGTTGATAAAATATTGTTATCAAAACTTTTAGAATAAAAAAAACAACTTAACCAAAGTATCACTATTTATAAAACAGGAACGTATAACATGTAAGTTAAATCCATCTTTATAACATAAAAATAACTTAATTAATGAACGATGGATGAAAAATATCCCCAAAATGGTTCGGAATTGTATAAAGGGTTCCTATCTACATACTGTAGATTTTATACTTACAATAGTAGCATCCTCAAAGGGCAATGATGTTTCTGTATTATTTATTAAAGTAAATAGAATTAATGGATTAACTAAATAAGCAGTATAAGTCAGATGAGTAAATGGTCTCCATCCTTCAGCACACAAGATAGTGTTCAAAAATCCTGAAAATTGACAAATGTTTTGATTCTTGTCCAATTTATGGTCACTCTTATCCTTAACTACCAAGCCATCAGTGAGCTTGCACATACAAATGAAATATTTAGTAATAGAAAAAGCATCTAGTTTTTTTGCTTAAAATATGTGGTCAAATGTTGAAATAAGTATTTTTTATTCCAAGAGAACAAAAAACTAAATGGCCTCCGTCTTCAAGGCCGTTATTTAACGTATCCATGTTTTATATAATATATCTTTTTATTTATAATGTTTTCAAAAAACGGTTTTTACTTTTTAGATTTTTAATATTTTTTTATATACCACCATGTCCAACGAGGCAGGCAAATACGATCCAACCAAATGCAATTGTAAAAATAGTCCTAGATAATGCCGTATGCAGGACGGCTGTAAGGGTGCTGAAATTTATTTTGTCTGCAAACCCAAACTCAAGGTAACAAATTATTAGGAATGCAAGAAGGTTCAGTAGGTGGCCATAATACTGAAAAAAAATAAACAATATTAGATATATTGGTTTTTCATGGTTTATCATCACATCTTCTTGTTTGTTAGCGAGTCTACGTTATTCCATTTTTCTCTCCAAGCCCAGCAGCCCTAGTCAAAACACATTTTAGCGTCACTTGTCGTTCGACTACAAACGAAATTACGACTATAATTGCAACAATAACGCATAATTATATGGTACATGTAGGTAGATTGTCGTAATTTCGTTTGTAGTCGAACGACTTCATAACGCTAAAATGTGTTTTGACTAGGGGGCCTGGTCAAATTGAAATCCTCCGATTTTTCTGTCAAAATAGGTTTTCTGGACTTAAATCGCTGTTCTGGAGGTTGGAAGACGTCCCGAAAAGCAGGGATCATCGGAATCCTCTTGATCGTGTCTTTTTTTTTCTTGCAGTGGCCTCGCTTCTTCTCAGGTCAGGGAGACCAATGTTTGAGAGCATTTTTGTTTCGTGTTCTGTCAAGTTACGTAGAAAACTTGACGGGTTTTGACTTTTACAAGTTATTCTTTTTTTTCTCTGGCTCATTAAAGAATATGTAGAGAAAAAAGTATTCATGTGATTGTTATGAATACGAAGTTCTTTGAAATCTAATCATCGGATAACAAAAGGCACGTTGCAGAAGAGACTTGTTAGAAATTTCCATCATCCGTAACAAATCTTTGTGGCGACAGCTGATGAGTATTTAGGTAGGAAAGAAAATGAATGATTCAGATGATAAAAGTGTAAGAAATAGAAAGTGACAGGACATGGTAAGTTGAAATACAAGAAATGACAGCACGATGATGAGATGATGCGTGCATGGTAATCGCATGGCTAATAGAATATAATTAACATTCAATCTTGAATTAATGCGAGTCCATCGACCATGCGAGGTGTGTACGAGTATTTATTAATGTTTGATTTTGTAAGTCGATTCAAGAAATAATATTCAAATGACCACGTAGGATATTTACTGAGGTAAATTATAAATAAAAAAAAATACCTTTTTGATATTCAGTTTCCCGTTGATGGAAATGTAGAAGTATGCGTACATGGCTCCAATTATGTAAGGTCCAATTCTCATCCATGGAGGATAATAAAAAGTTGGGGCTTTTTGGAAAAAGTGGTCCATGCTGTAAACAAACATTTGAAATGTAATTTAGTATTGGTTTATTCTGTTATAATAAACACGAATACATTTCGTATACTTTCACAATACAAAATACTCATTGTTGTAGCTTACACCTTTTTTGTAGTCTTAGTTTTAAGGCTCAATAATTTGACAGACACGCAAAATCAAAATTTCAATTGACAATTTTTTACTTTCTGGATACGCTGATGCATCTCCGAATGCTGGGCAATTGGTCTATTACAGAAAACATGTATTTAAGTATTTTATTCGACACGAGTAAATAAATAAATATTGATCTACTTACAATGGTATATAATCCGTCATGTAAGCAACTGTGCCAAGTGTGATGAATGATCCAAATAAAAACATAAACGTCAGAGCCACTCCTGTTTTGATATATCTGAAAATGTAATCACAACTTTAATGAATTTACTTATTTCAATAATACAACATTTTTATCCTACTACCATTGTCTTTTTAATAATCCACTTAGGATCACAAAGCACAGATAAACCTCCTCCAAACAGAGTGACTCAGTGCCAACTGAGAAACTTATTCAAACATTTCTAAGGTACATTGACAATTGAAAGATGTTATTCTAGAATATTGAAAGCCTTGTGGTTTAAGCCAATCATCATAAACCTTCTTAAAGCATGACCCAGCCAGATGTATTGCTTCTCACTTATTTATTAAAAAGTTCAATCTGGATGTAAAATGTACCCAATACCCAGATACTCTCACATTATGCTTAGAATCTTCAGAGATGGGGTTTGGTTGAGAGTATAAATTGTAACTGTGGACAGAAACAAAACACCAGGCACATCCTGATATGTCCAATGGCTCTCAAACAGTGTCACTGGAAGAAATCCGCGGAACGAACTCATCTGGGGGGAGATGCAATAGAGATCGTGGTTTTCTGCAATGGAATGGTAATATAGATCTGATGTTTTAACGTTTTGTTTTTTTTTTGTTTTCGTGCTAACTGACAATGACCCAGAATAGAAATGATTGACAGTTTAGTTGTGACTCAGAATTGCTATTCAAAAATTAAAAAATTGACTTACTTTTTTGACAAGAAGTAAACAAAACTCATAATGATGAAGAACTGCATATCACATGCCAAATAGTAGCTCCAGGACAAACACATGCCATCCCAGGTTCCTGGATATATATTATTGATGTAGAGTATATTGGTCCACCAGAATTTGGGACATTGAAGATCATTCCTTTCATTCATCCAGAATGGAGAGATACTTTTCTTAAAAACTGAATCCGTATAAACCATTGCCAGAGTAAAAAGATATATTGGAGTAAGCCTAAAAGAAAATTTATAAACATCTCAAGATTACTTTTAGTCTATTTTATCAAATTATTAAAAAGAGTTTAGAATATTTTTATAGTTCAACTGGATTTGGGCGCAACGAGCAGATGAGATTGTGATCCATTCAAGGTCTGAATTATGAGGTCCCAGAAAATATTGTTTCTATGGTTTGCATTTAATGTTTCTCAATTGATGGACCTTATATCGTGACAGTGAGAATGGCAGAATTGGTAAACGTTGTCCATGAACATCGATATTGACCACTTGAATTAGCTTAGATTAAAAAAAAAGATATATCTGGGTTGTGTCATAAATCCAAATTCAACCTTAGACACCTTTCACAGTAAGCTACTAAAAGCATGTGTCGTGAATGGGGAGTTTGCCGGCACCGGCACAAAACATACAAATTTATAGAAAAATGCATTCAAATAAGATATCATCAATATATAGAGGGCGAGTTTATCGCAGAGGAGCGATCTATTCCAACTAACCCAAACGCGATGGGATAGCTTTCTCTTTTCTTTTGATTGGCTTAGAGATACCAATACTAGCTTAGTAGTACGGATGGACTGGAAAAAAATAAAAGAATAAAGAAATTGTCAATCAAACGGTTGAATAGGAGTCCTTGGTTATCTGAAATATCCGTGAAAAGAGGTTATTTCTATTATGTTTAATCCAATAAAATACTAACAAAATAATACACAGATGGTATACCTTCTAAATCTTCTGAAAACGCCACGTATAAATAATTTAAATAAACTCCAATTTGTGAGTTGTACTCCGGCAGCTAAATCTTTTGATCTCGATAAACTGTAGACCATTAAAAAACCCCTGGAATCATAAGAAATAAAAACTAAATATAAAATTTTGTCTGAATGACAGGACACAACAGACAACTCAGTCATATGTAAATCGCGGGAAAGGGCAGAAGACTGATGGTGAAAACTGGAATAAAAGCTAACAGTTGTTAGAAGTATCAAAAATGTGAAGTGACTTGGTTAAATGTGGTCAAAGATTTTGGAAACAGTAGCAACAGTTTTTGAAAAAAATACCTAGACGCGATGGTTCACCTAAACTAGAATAAGAGAATATGTATGTCGAATATGTTTTTTTTTACTTTAAGCCTTAAGAATTCCAAAAAGCGTTTTGCAAACTTGCAAAACAAAAAGTGCACTGTTTTCATTCTACAAGGTTTTCGATATCGTGGAAGATTTTTCATAAGACTCCATTCCTCTAAGGCAGATGGTACCATCGTACTTTATAGAGTTTTGCACCATCATACCTTACAGAATTTTGCACCATCGTACCTTACAGACTTTTTCACCATCATGCCTTGCAGAATTTCACTACATCATACATTACAAACTTTTTCACCATCATTTCTTACAGATATTTTTACCATTCTGCCGTAAAGAATTTTGCAACATCATGTCTTACAGAGTTTTGCGCCCCTTTATGTAGTAAATTCAGAAATTTCTAAATCATTGTTCTTGTCCATACCCCAGGAAAAAGAATGCGTCCACACCATATGATGAGTTCTGAAAAAATTGTCCCATGGCAGAATCTCCGTACATGAAGATATTAGCTCTATTGTCAAAGTAATCCATTATGAAGAGATAACTGTGAGAGAAGATGATGAAGTTTGTCAGACCAAACCTAAAACATAAATGTTGAACACATTATGAAAAATTCTGCAAATAATATACCTACAAGATTTTTATTATCCAGAAAATACAGCCTGACGGAAAAAAAGAACATCTCTCCCAAACATCCATCAAAAGAGACCGAATAACAGAACGAAAACAAATGCGCTTTACGCACTATCGCTGCAGCCGCAATCGATGAAATCTTTTAGCAGAGAAATAGGTAAAAATAACATTTAATTTAGTACTTATTTAAGTATTTAAAAAGCAAAAAAAAAAACACTTTTTGCTTACCTCAAGCCAACCAACGGGACCAGGGTTCCTTTGCTTACTTTAGTGGTAAAAATTGCGTTAAAATTAGTATACCAGCTGAAACCAATTAATATCTTTTGTGCTACATTTAAATCTTTTTCAATTTTATTTACATTATTTGCATTACTATTCATGTCTGTGGTCCCTGTAAGAATATAAATATGGATAAATATGGGTTTACTAAACTGTGTTTATTTGAGACAGTATCTATATATGAATTTGATATTTTAAAGAAAATAATTTTAATACAAGCTAACAACTGCGTCAGTAGCATAAGCCCTGGTTTAATGGACAAGTAACACAACATACAGAAATGGCTTACAGACTCAAAGACCAAATAGGTATCGGGCTAAAGTTTTAGACATCTAGCGGAAGATCTTTGGTTTAAATTACGCAGCCAATCTCTCCACTTTCACGATTCAAATGTTGGTATTCGGGATGTGCTTAGTTTAGTGCTTAGATTAATAATAAACCCAGATTCATCGTTCTGATTGACAGTAAAATGTTGTGTAGCAACAAGTCCACTCATTGGTGAAGCTCACTAAATTTGTTTATTTTATCTTATTAGTTTTTAACTTATCTTGTTTTCTCACCAATAAAGATTTATTTATTTAGTATCCATTTCAAATATAATGACAATACTTACCAACTTCTTGTGTCCTTCTGTTCTGATGGTCGTGTGCTGTTTGCATTTGAATTCCATTGGTCTCAACTTCTGAATTCTTTGGTATTAGAGACGGCTGATGAAAAACCACATCGTAAAATGTTCCACAGATACTCATCACTATTGCGATAGCCAACCAAATGCTGAAAAATTGGAAGCTATTAGTCCTGACAAATCGAATAATATGAACCCGTTCATCTTTTTATTTATTTATATAGACACCGCATTCATCTGTGGATAATTCTGTCATACTCTCGTCAGAAACAACGAGCAACTCTTATTAGAGCAATATCCTATTATTTGTATGAGATAACAGGGCAAGGAGGAGAGTATTTGATATCCCGACACTTACGAATCGGTTAAGGATGGCTTAAGCGCTATATATCATGCCAACGTCTTACTAATTCCACCTATAGGTGGAATTAGTAAGTCCACCTATCTCTGATGCTTCTCTCCTTTTTCAGAGCAGGTGACTGCACTAGTCACTGTATAGCGACTTCGTCCAGCCAACCACACCAACTATAAATATGAACAATTTGTAAAGAGCTGTTTACTCATTACATGACTTTAAAGGCACCATGTTGCGCGTCTATCGTCTGAAGCTCCCAGCATAAAGGTATGCTTTTAGCACCATTATTTCTTATAGGTGGTTACTATACTTACAAAAATAGAAAGGCTAAGAAATGATCCCATTTGAAATTTGGTTGAATCTTGATGACTTCATCTATTGTTAGATTGGTGCTGAACATTTGCTGATGTAATAGCTGACCAGTGTTGAAATATTCCTGCATCAGATCTGAGACCTCTTGAGTGGTACATGATGATGGAAGGCAGAGGCCGAGAGTTATCTTAGACTGGAAGACAAAAAAAAATATTTTAATTTTGTCATATACCATTGTTCTTTTTCACTATTCATACTTTTGTTTCTGATATTTTTTTAATAATGTATGACAAACTTATGGGCTAATAAAACATATCAATTGATTATTAGTTTGTATACAGTTTAAAAAACGTATATAAAAAAATATTAAGTTTTTCTGTAAGTAAAATACAAATATTGGTACTAAATATTTGTTTTTTATTTTATCAAATCAAAATGCTCGCAAGGGTCAAAAAGTTTTGAGAGTTCTTTTTTTAACCAAATTTGTTGAAAATTGAATATTTTACCGTTTTTGCTAGAGAGCGCACTTAAGATAGCCGTAAAACGCATCATTGCATGGTTTTTTTCTATTAAAATAATAATTTTCTACAGCAACATTTTTTTAGATCATACCTCATTTGGCCAATGCACAAACATCTGGAAAGATGAATTGTGATAGAAGTACGCGACATAATAGTCAACAGGAAATGGCACCAAAGTCTCATTACTCTCCTTGGTCAGTGGAAGTATTTTAGGATTAAGACTTGGTTCTTTTCCAGAATAGGCTGTGAGGCATTGCTTCTTGGAGCCCAGCCAGTACGTGTTGCCCCAGTAAATACCGGTTCTTGGAGCTCCTGACGCATCCAGTACTGAAATAAATTGAAATATACATACATAGGTTGATAACTATCAATATTTTTTATTGCGGTTTATCCGGGTTTGCGGTGAAAATAAGTTGCCATGGTTGGAACATGGGGGATAAATGAATGATACAGCAGACATTGGCAATAAAAATACTTCTATCGATCATAAAAAAACGTATTAATATGGCGTACTTATTGCCATGTGGCAATATTTTCCAGAGGTTAACCTAAAAACAGTGTAAAAATTAAAAAAAAAAAACAGTCTAAGCCGATTCGTAGTGATTGAGACACCTTCCTGTTAACTAGTAAAGGAAGTTTTCACAATCTTACATACATACATACAATCACGCCGCTTCCCTTGCGGCTTGCGGGGTAGGCAGAAAGGATCGAGCGCCACTCCCTTCTATCCTTGCATACATATTTCGCTTCCGTCACTGTCATACTACAATTCCTCATGCATGCTCTCTTGTTCAATGTGCACAACACGTGACCGTCCTCTAGGATTTGATTTAAATGATCTTGCCATATTTTAATTCTCGGACGTCCACGTCTCCGACCACCATTCCTCTCAGTTAAATATATCTTCTTAGTCGTTCTGCCCTCATTCATTCTTTCCAATTCAATCTTCTACTTGTGCAAATAAGGTTTCTATTGAGTTATAAACTTTAAGTATTTATTGGTCAACTATAGGAGTCGTAAATTCAATCCTAGATGTAGAAAAATCAACGTGCATGAATCATCTTGAGTGGTTTAAATTTATTAAAATGAAATTAAATTGGTCAAAGACTTACATTTTAGTCCCCAAACTTCTTTTTCTTTGATCCCCTGCGCTATCCTGGAGAGTTTCTGTATACAATCAGATCCTCCAGTCTTGTTCTTAGTGGCCGTTGAGAGTAGACCATAATAAGCCGAATTTGACTCCAAGTTTTCAAGTTCCCCAATTGTCGATTGTGCACAAAACAAAACTTGAAGTATCACAATTAATGTTTTAACTAAACTCCGATTCATAGTGTTCTTGTGTATTTCTTCTAAATTAACAAATAAATTAATTATTTAAAAAGTTTTAAATTTTGTTTATCGACGTTGGAAAATTGTTATATAGTTGGAGAATTCCAGAAATTTGTTCCCAATAAATATAGTACCTACTTAATAATTTATATGGAAGAAAACACAATTGGTTTTTAGTGTTTCTTAATATTTAATTGAATTGTGACCTAGTTTCGACTTGAAAAGTCATTGTCAAACTCGTTTGACTTTTGGATACTCCACTTGTGGGATATGCTGTGATAGAATAATAGTAGTAATAATAAAAAAAATCTCCTTCCTGTTCCAAAAACAGCTGTGGATTTTTTTTTGTTGGGATGGACTAAGTTTTGCACGTTGAGTGATCGGTGCTGACTATTCGGTTTAATATCTCACTGTATATATTTCATTCGGCATTCGGCAGTATGTTACATCCATTACATATTTAGCATAAAACTACGTAATTAATAAGGTAAAAACAATGTCATTATGATTTATTTTTTTTATTAATTAATTATATAACCCTTTTTCAACAATGTGATTGCTTAATCAGTCAATATTATACAGGTACAATTTACATAAATTAAACAAACGAGTTAAATTTTAGGTAGGCACGATGTTTCAATACTCACGGAATAGTTCAAGCACAACCTTAGTTAGCAAAGAGCGCCCTTGAGGTGGATTTTTTTCACAAAACGGCGCTTTACAAATCATCCAAATAATAATAATAATAAGACCAAAATCGGGAGTTTTTATGATACAAAATAGTTTTATTGACATACTAAAGACGCGACCTCCAAATGCATTGAAGGGTCCACCTATCGGTGCAGAAGTTTGGAATATCCATTTTTATGCGATTCTAATTTCTACTCCAATTTGTCCATAAGTATAGGAGAAGTCTGTAATGTCACTACACTGCTCACTAGCAGCCTGAATGGTTGACTGGCCAAAACCAACACGCGTGGAATATTGTGACTGAATCACTTCGATATCTCTTTAGCCAAGAGAAGCAAACATAAACGTATCTACAACATACAAATAAAAATAGTACCAATATTAGACCAAAATTGGGAGTTCCTCAAGGTTCATTTTCGAGACTATTTTTTACTACAAAATAACTATTCACTGTGTCAGTGTTTCTTACAGGATATCCTATCCAATCACCTAATAAAGCTCTACCTGAGAGATGAGGGCTAGGTATGAAGAAACATACATAATTATTATATTATAAAATAAAAATATCTGTAGGTATTCATCTACCGGTTAATGCGGATAGGCATTATAGCAACAAAATATTGAAACGATCTCCCTTAATACATTTTGAAGGACAATATTATGTTCCTCACTAGACATAAAATATGAACAAGGTTAATCCGTTAGAACAGTGATCTCAAATCTCTGATCTGCGGAAGAAACATGAAGGCCACTCCTGTGTGGTACTTTTCTCCACGAATTATATGACCCAGATATGAGATCTTACGCACTTTGACATCCAACAGAAGTTCACTGTCCTTTCCAGCTCTTCTGAACACATCTACATTTGTGACCCTATCAGGCCAATGAATACGAAGCATTCTTCATTGTATTCATTTTTAGGGTCCAGATTTCAGAACTGTACAGCAATACAGACCATACATAGGACTTTACGAGTCTCTGTCGAAGTTTCAGATTAAGATTGTCGTTGCAGAAGAGCACTTTCATTTTATTAAATGCAGCACGGGCTGCCTCAATTCTGCACTTCATTTCAGTATCCGGGTCAAGAGATTGCGTTATCATACTGCCAAGGTATTTGAATTTGTCCACCTTCTCAATATTTATGCCCTTTAACTGAAGGCATGATCTGGAGTAATCCAACCGTCCAAAGGCCATCCATTTAGTTGTGTATTACACAGAGTCAAATATTTATAACCACAAAAAACTTTAAACGCACTTTTAAATCTATTAAAACAAAGTCCAATATGAGTAATTTTATTATCTCAAACTGTTGTAAGAGTTTAAAACATTTTTGATGTAATTTATATTGACGAAATACGTTTTTTCCCGTTGGCATTGTTTAACATAATCGATTTTTTCAAGTCCACTAGTAAAAAAGGCTCTTTTCAGATTATTATCTACATAATAGGATAGTGTTTTGCAACAATCTATCAAGCCGCAGTAAAGGAAACAATAAAATAATGTATTACTGTAATTGTTTTTTTGTTAACTGTCCGAGGTTAGCGGGTCGTTATTTGATGCCTTCATCGTTAAATTGTTTATTAAATGAATAGGTAGAAATGCACATGGATATACAATGGTGGCCATAAGCATGGAAACGCTTAACAATAATTAAAATGATCAATAGCAGGTATTTTTTCTTTTTGTGAGAACAACGAAATATTAAAACTTCAACGTTTACATAACAAAACAAAAAAAAAACATTAATATTGGTGGTTGAAATAAAACTACCATTAAATGGTAAAAAATCGATGACAAATCCAAAAAATAATAGAATTTTAATAAGAATAATGCTAGTGACATATTTCAACTATAAAAAAAACTTTTTTAATGAATACGTGCATTAAAAACCTAACTTTTTTAGGAATTTAAACAAAATTCTAAGCGTTTCCATACTTATACTGTAATACGAGTATAATTAATTGCTTTGTAGAATTAAATGCTAATAGGGCCAATTCTGAATCTTAATGAACTAACTAACTAAAAAGTTGATTAATATTAGTAGTATTATGTAGTATTCAGCATTAGTTATGAACTATAAACAACTATAAACTCGAGAACCACCAAGTGCAAACGGTAAAATCTATGGGACATACTAATATTAGTCAGTGATGCCGCAATACAAAATGTTTTTCACGTTCCGATTTAACTTCTGGCAACAAGTTACTAGTTGTCGCGCGTGAAAATTGTGAAATGTCAGATTTGCCGATATAATTTGGCGTTCGTATTTGCGTCGGTGGTGGTGTAATTTTACAATTTATACATGCTAAGAGTTGCCCTAAAAATATAAATTTTTACTTTTAATTGAAAAAACAACTTAGCACTTCCAAAATATAGCAATATTCTGCGGTAAAATGACAGCAACTAATAATATTCGCACATTAAAAGTCGCGAATAAAATTCTGCCAAATCCAACTTATTTTAGTCGTCGCCTGTCAACTAAAATTTCATTCTGAATACGAAATCCATAGATTCTCGAAATTTATAGTTGTACTAAGGTGTCAAAATGAACTAATGAACTAAATTAGCACGGAAAACTGTGAATACGAATTAGAACTAATTATCATGACTCGACTATCTTCTCACACTTAGTTGACTTAGTTAGTGCAACTAAACTATTTTATGATTCAGAATTGGCCATAATGTTGTTTTCTGTGTATCGTATGAACTATACCTATAGAGAATATTGTAACTGATGTCGTACAAAAGGAATGGGATGAATAGGTTAATGAATTAATTAAGTAGTTAGTAAATTGAATGAGATTTTAAGTGTTTTTTTTTATTAGATACGTAATGTATGATTTTATGTAAAAGACATCAGCCGCTTACGTGATTAAATGTATAAATAAAAAATTAAAAATATGATCTAGAGTTTGTGTGTTTACATTGTGAAAAGACATTTTAAACATATTTGATATCAATAAAACACTGTTTACTCTTCACTATTGATTTATTAATACCTACTCAAGCGCTTTCGTCAAGTTAGCTTGACATTTTCAAGAGAACTGTTCAAGTTCTTTCGCTTGGCACTTAGCTTGACACTGTAGATAAGAAGAAGATGTTCTTCTTATTTAAATTTATTATATACAAAATACCTTTTATTATTTTTTGCTTCGTGTATGTGTGTGTGTGTGTGTGTGTGTAAATGTGTGTACTCTATTCTCTACAAATTGCCTGCAGGCAATAAACCCGCCATTTGTACCATGTGAAAATGTACCTACAATTTTTTTTTTTTTTACGCGGCGGCAGAATTGCCATCCACACTTCTCAGCATTATACAACCAGATAAGTCTCTATATGATCAGTCATGGTCACACAAAAACCTAACAGTCTAATGCCGGGAAAAAATCACCTATCCAGATATACAGGATATCAAAGGATTAGGCTCAGAACGCGGGTTCAAAATACCAGCATTGTGCCTGAAATATCTGTGTTCAAAAACTTTTTTACAATATTACAATTGTTTATTATAATAGATTTTTGAATTTTAATGTACAAATTAACCGGTAAATCTAATTTTTGTAAATTATTTATTAAAGATTTCGGAGTTACCCCTGTAGCTTACATGACTAAAGGTATTATATAAACGGACCTAGAATGCCAAATATTTTTTATTTCTCCTGCTAGTTCTGTATATTTACGTATTTTTTCTGCGACGGTAGTTTGTATATTATGTGTATTTGGGACAGCGATGTCTATTAGGTACGTTATTTTATTACGTTTATCATGTAATATCAAATCGGGTTTATTATGATGTATTTGTCTATCTGTTATTATTGTTTTATCATAATAGAACCTGTAAATTTGATTTTCTAAAACCGGTTCCGGGTTGTATTTATAATAAGGAATTATATTTTGTGAGTTTAATAGGTTATGTTTAATTGCTAAATTTTGATGTATTATTTTTACGACATGATTATGTCTATGATTAGTATATTCAGTTTGAGCGAGAGTAGAACAACCCGAAACTGTATTGTTTCCGGTTTAGCCAGACATTTCCTACACGAATCATCAATTATATTTTGATTTTTTATGATACATTTTTGATAATTTTTTGTATTTATTACCTGATCTTGAAT
This sequence comes from Athripsodes cinereus, assembly GCA_947579605.1. Taxonomy (NCBI): domain Eukaryota; kingdom Metazoa; phylum Arthropoda; class Insecta; order Trichoptera; family Leptoceridae; genus Athripsodes; species Athripsodes cinereus. The sequence goes on along the minus strand of OX388325.1, from coordinate 16,194,313 downwards.
TGCTAGCATAAAACCCTCGGTTTCCCCCATACAATTCCCCAATGGTCAACCACCTGTTTTACGCATATTTGTCAACATAAGATTGGTTGAGATCATTGAGGTATCTGGCATGAAGTTCCTTCCTACCCCAAGATTCTAACAAAATATTTAAATAGTTTAATCGCGGACCTACTGTTTCGTCATTTAAATTTAAAGGTGTATGATTTATATCGGCCTGTATTATGATTTTATGTAGTATGGAATTATTTTGTTTGTTCTTAAAAAATGTTTTAAGGGATTCTATTTGATTATTATGTAAAGAGGAAATATTAACAATTCCTCTTCCTCCTATACTCCTAGGCAGAACCAACCTTTCTTTCGCGGAATTTGGATGGTGATATCTATTTTTTGTTAATTGTGTTCTTATAAGTCTTTCTAATTTATCTAGATCTGTTTTAGACCATTTTATGATGCCAAATGAGTATGTTAATAATGGGATTGCCGATGTTTTTGGCCGATAGATCACATTTAAATATTTTATTAAGTCTATCTTTAAAATTATTTGTTAATTGAGTTTTGATTAAAGAGTGATTTAAATTATTTTATTTTATTTATTTTTTATTTTTATTTATCTATTATTTATTAGCCAAGGAAAACATACAGTCATTTGGTACATATTACAAATAATTAAATTACGTCAATATTTGACCAATGAAGTTTGCGGATATTACAAATAAATCGGTACGTTTACAAATCTACAAAAATATTTATTTATTATTCTAAGAGTTCGTCGGTAGCCTGGAGGTAGAGTCTCGGCCTTGTGAACAAGGGGTCCGTGGTTCGATACCAGGTGTCGGCAAACTCCCCTTTCAAGACACAAGCTTTTAGTAGCTTACTGTGAAAGGTGTATGAGGTTGTATTTGGGTTTATAACAAACAAAACCCAGGTATATCTTTTTTAAAAAAAAAAAAATCTTATATCTAAAAATACGCGAATGTTCGGCACATCGCTAATATTATGCACCTACATAAATATTGTTACTATTGTGTATGTATGTTAAATGTTTACACATGTCTCTTATAGTTAATTATCTTTTATATTAGCGTAAAAGTGTAAATTGCATAAGTAATATCTTCTAGTACTATTATATACAATCAGGAAGTGTATTGGGAAGTCATTGGCGTAACCAGAACGTCACCTTGGTGGGAGAAGCAGCTAAGTTTTTTTTATTATCTCAACTTGAATTTAATAATTTGATGGAGTTGTCAGGTCGACGTGAACTTATTGACGCATGCGTTTTACGGAGAGTATGTACTTCAGAGTTGAGTGTGTCTCAATTATTGGCCAAGATTGATTTTCGTGTCCCCTCGGAAAGGAGATCTTACCGGCCCCTTAGCTTAAGTAGAGCTAATACCAACGCCGGTTTGCGAAATCCTCTCTACCGTATGATGAGTAATTACAATAACAAATTCTGCGATAATGACATGTTCGCTCTCAGTCCCAATGGATTCAAGGTGTCTATTCTACGCAAATTGCGAGTTGACGTACATAATTAATGGTTGTCATAATTGCTTTATGCGACCTTCCCTTTGCATTTCGACGAGTTTCCTCCCTTTCCATTCCCTCCCTTGCTGTGCTTAGTTGATAGTGTAATTGTCATGATTTTTGTTTTCATTGATTTTATTGTGTTATAATGTAATGTTGATTCGTTTTGTTTTACTTTCAATGGTTTTGTATAACTCACTGACACTTGTGTGTTATTCCAATATTTAATAATTTCTTAATGACCATTGTTTTTATTTTCACAATTTATTTTTATCTCTTATAACCTATTTTTTTATTTTATATTGTATGACAACCTTATGGGCTATTGAATAATATCAATTAATAATTTTTTATACACTTTTAAATTGGGCAACGCATTGTTTTCTTGTAATATTGTTTATATTTTTTGTAATTATTTTTGTGTGTTGTCTGAAGTGTGTCTGAAGGGCTATAAATAAATAAATAAATAAAAAATAAACTTATTAGAATACCATATTCAAATAAGGCACTATGTGACACAAAATAAATAAAAAAAATGAGATAAGTATGAAGATCGGTTGTATGTACCTTTGCCAAAGATGATGATGAATTTGGATTACAAAAAAATAATTTTAATAAAACTTAAGTTTAATAAAAAAAATATGAATTTTATTTTAATTTAAAAATTTACGTTATTTTTCTTAAATTAAAATATTTTAACCCATAATCGCATTTTACTTTGTATTTTTTTTTTTATATTCTGGCACTTGTTTAAAAATGGTATTCATTTATTTTGTTCTTCAATGTACATTCCCTCTATCCTTGCATGCATCTTTCGCTTCCATCTGTGTCATACAATTCCTCATGCATGCTCTCCTGTTCAATGTGCTCAACACGTGACCGTCCTGTAGTATTATAGGAATATGACATTTTCACGATTCCCTGATTTTGTTCAACAATTTTAAGGCCTTGTTATATTAAGTCTGACTTCTAGTGAGAGAGGGCAGCTTCCAACTGAGTTGCCAATTTTTCATACTTGAAATTTTTTTTGTCTAATTTTCTTTTATATCAGAGATCTTAGAGCCCCCAGATAAAGACTCGACTGTCTGTAATATGTTAAAGAAGTAAATTAAGATTTTTCGGACATATTATAAGACGTGAGCCAGGCAATCTGGAAAAAAATATTACTGGTGGAGAGGTAAGGAAGAAGAAGCAGGGCCGAATACCAACAAGATGATCATATCATGTGAGAGATGCTGCAGGGGGTACAGTGTGTGAGGCGTTTAGGCAGGCGGAGGGCAGGGCACGGTGGAGGAGCTTGTCGGTTGGTTGGGGTCATGGTGGTCACGATCCTCAGCAGGACCGACTTGGAAGAAGAAGAAGAGCCCCCTCCATAGCCCCCACTGAGCACGACGTCCATGCGTTACGTATGTAGTCTTAGCAAAATATTACAGTCTGATCACGCGTAGATATATCCGAACACAGTAGCTTCGTTGAAACCATCACGTCATTTCTCACGTGCGGAATAACTTCTATTGGCACGGAGATGACAACTTGCGAGTTTATTACGTGTAGCTGGTTCGCTGGCTACCCCACTATTGAAGAGAGACCCACCTCACACCTGGATATACATATATCACACCGTGATCTCTTCAACTTGCTCCTGAACGGTCCTCGGGTGTACGGTTCGAGATGACGGGTCCTGTGACACCAAAACCACTGTCATAGAAACAGGACTTGTTTGCTCTATATTGGTGAATGTTTTGCTGAACGCAGGGGTCTACTTGCAGGTATTTCAAGAACACAGAGCTCAGAATGTGACTATTATTATTCAAAACCTTGTAGACCATAAAATACAGATTAGGTATATTGGATCCAGAATCCTATCACCTACTCTTAGTCAATGTAACTTTTCCAGCAAAAGTGTGATGCGATAACCCTTATCCTCGTGGAAAATAAGCCTTGCAGCGCTATTGAATGGCATTTGTAAGCGATTCAGTTGAATCTGCGGCAGTCCAACATATAGTATGTTACAGTAGTCTAGTCTAGATACTACAAAAGCAATAATTAATGTTTTCGTGCTATCAGGAGTGAGGTTTTTCGACACTGAGCGTATTTCGTGGATGAAGTAAAGTGCGGTGCTCACTGTCTTTGAGATTTAGGATACCATAAACACGGTACTGTCAATTTATGCTGTCCAAAACCTTCTCCTAGAAAATATCCTCGAGATGCCCTTGAGTGTGAGATAATAATATTATATTTTATATCGGAGACTCAACAGCAATATATGAGACTTTAAGCTAGTAACATAATACATAAAAGTAACAATGTTCACAGGTTCTGTTATTACTATTATGATGATAGTACTTAAATGATGACGTTATAGTGCCTGTCCAGTATGGAAAATATTGACATTGTAAGGTGCATTCAAAGATCAACACTGACAATACAATAACTAGATGTAATTATATGCAGTACACTACACGGTGTCTCTATACAATAGATGATTGATGCAATTACATATTATGAATATTATAACTATGTCAGTAGAATATTGTTCTGTTACCTATAGAATTTATGTAAGAAGGTCCTGTACCTGCTTGACACTTGTGTGAATTGGGTATTTGATGAAACTAATATTCGGCAACTATTAATTTGATAATACATAGATATTATTGGTTTTAATTTATCAAAAAAAGTCTAACTTAAAATTTATCCCGTGGAGCACCTGGTAAATAATTGGTCCCCCACTCTTTTGCATAAGTTTTTGAGTGTTCTGTAAAACGCAGGTGTGCGAAAAGATTAACACATTTTAAGTCTTAAATTCAGCGATGAGACCAGGTAACAGCCACCCGACCTGAATGTCTTGATTTTATAAAATGCACGGAGAGGATAGCTTGCATGTTTATTGGTTTGCTGGGTACCCCACTTGTGGGATATGCCGTGATGGTGTAGTAGTAGTTTAAATTTAAGTGACACTATGCTTTCGAAGCGGTTTAGGCTGGTTTAGTAACACCTGGCATTTGCTTAAAAAAGTGGTACCTAGGTATCATTAACCAGAAAACCCACGTTAATTTTTTAGTTGTTCTTTTATTCATTCATTCCATCACGACGTTTCCCCTTCAGTGGAGTAAATAGTGGGGCAACTACAAGTAACAAAAATGCATTCGTCTTTCCTCCCAATTAAATCCAAATAAAATCCCAATTAAAGTTAAGACATTTTTTTACACTCGATATCATTATAGTTCGCGGACTTATCAGTTACGTAATTTCTTCCAGACAACCAGTGCTGTCTAAATTTTGCTGAGACAGTTCTTTTCCAAACCCTGGTTGCGATAATTCCTTATGAAACTCGGCGACCCAGCTGGAATCGAACCCAAGACCTCGATGATGCAAGTCGACTGCGATAGCCGTTGCACCACGTGGCCGGTTAAAGATGTTAATAGTTTTATTAAACGTCAGGTTTTTTTTATTAGCATCTGCCTTTTACAAGGCACTCACAGATCATCCTTCTTTACATCTTCATTCACTATACATGCAGCTCGGTTATGGAATGATTTACCCTTATTGATCAGACTTGCTCCTACTATTTCTATATTCAAAAGCAGACTGAAACATCACTATCTCTCTCTCAATAACTCAACTTAACCATATCCCTTCCCCTCCCTCCCCTCACCCCTATATATGAATATATATATATATGTATGTATATGTATGTATATGTGTATATATATGTGTGTGTGTATGTATATGTGTATTTGTGTTTGATCTATTTATATCATTTTGTTATGCTTTTTTGTTTTTGGTGCTTATGCCTTCTTTGGTTGTATGTACCTATATATATTTTACTTGTTTTTTATTACGTCTTTTTTTTCTTTTGTGTACTTGGATGTGTACATCAATTTTAATTGTGTCTTGTATCTCTCTCACTTTTGGTTGGTTGGTAGAAATTGCCTAAAGGCAATAAACCCGCCATTTGTGTTATATTGTTTATTCCACAATAAAGATTATTTTATTTTATTTATTTATTTTTATTAAAAATATACTGAAAATATTGGGAGACCTATTCTTTACCGGAGTAACTAAAAGACAATAATAGATATCTATCAGAAGCTATCATCTGCAATTCAGTAAAAATAATGAGAACAAATTTATTGCAACCCATCCTGAGAGTCATATTTTTTAATTAGCAAGGAAAGGAGAATATTGACTATACTACGCTATATACTATACCCTCACGCCATGTCCCAGGAGGGGTAGGCAGAGAGAACGGAACGCCATATAGATCTATCCTTACATACCTACTTCTTTCGCTTCCTCTACATTCATCCAGTTTCTCATACATGCACGCCGATTTCTCTTACTCAGCACGCGTCCGTCCTTTACAATTTGGTCCACGTGATCAAGCCACGTGGTTCTTGGACGTCCGCGCTTCCTCTTCGTCATCCTTTCATCTTGCATTCGCTCAACATGTCCAAACCATCTCAACTTGTTTACACGCATTCTGTCCACAACACTCCTCTCACATCCGCTCATTCTCCTGATATACTCATTCTTCACTCTATCTCGCAACGTTTTACCAACCATTCTTCTCAGTGAACGCATCTCCACAGCATTTATTCCACTTTCATCATGTGGTTCCTTGAGAATATTTATATTATGTTTATTAAAAGCTTTTTATTTTTTTTTTAAATTTTTAATTAATTAAAATTAATTAAAAATTTTTTTTTATTTCTTTTTTTTTTTTTTTTTTTTTTTTTTTTTTAGCTTTTATATAATATATAATATAATAAAAAAAATAAAAAGCTTTTTAAAAAAAAAAGCTTTTTATTTTTTTTTTAAATTTTTAATTAATAAAAATTAATTAAAAAAAAAAAAATTAAAAAATTAAAAAGTTTATTAAAACCCGTAGTCAAAACACACTTTAGCGTTACGTTTTCGTTCCAATGTAGACGACGTTGCGAGAACGTTTCAATTTTCGTAGCTAAAATACACAAGTAGCTACGAAAATTGACACGTTCCCGCAACGTCATCTACATTCGAACGAGAACGAAACGAAAACGTAACGCTAAAATGTGGATGACTAGGCCTAAGTGTTTAGTTCAATGATTGAAAAATGTGGATATTAGAACTTAACATAGTAAAAACAGTGTTTATAGTGAAAAAGGGCTGTGCTGGCCGTCAGAGACTTTTTGAACGAATTCTGGCCAAGTTTAAAATTTGAACAAGTTTAAAAATTTACATTTTTATATTTTAATTAGCTTTTAACCCTCCGTCGCTCAGAGAAAAACCATTAAATTTATTAACGCACTTAAATATTTATTATTTTGACCTAAGACCACTGAGTTGTATACCTATATAATGAGTTACAATCCATTGGATTGGTTTGCAACGAGTTTGGATTTTCTTCTCAATTCCTCCCTATTTTCTGCTAGTCTCTTTAGTTCTAAGTAGGTATGTGCCACAGTTCATGTTCTTCTTTATTTGATCCATACAGGTGTCTCTTGGATGGCGTCTACCATTTCTGCCTTCGGTCTTGCCCTTCGCGTTAGTGATGAGCAGGCCTGAGTGCCTAATGTTGTGGTCAATCAAGTTAGCTCGTTGTTGGCTGAATTTTTGAAGAAGTTGTCTCTTTTTGTCTACCCTAATCAACATCTCTGAATTGTATGACCATATTTTTTACATGCAAAGCAACATTTTAAAAATATATCAATTCATACCGTCACAGAATTTCCCAGAAGCGGAGTAGCAAACAAACTCTAAGCGATAAGCATGCAAGCTGTCTTCGCCGAGTCAAAACAAATAATTCAATACATTCATGATGGGTGACATACCTGATTGCTGAATAATTAAATAAAATAAATATATGTTTGCGATTTTTTTTAAATGCCTACGTTTAACAGCAAGACGCAAAAATTGAAAGACCTTTTCTTGGCCTGGAATTTCACTTTTTTTCACATGTAAAGCAAATATTTGAATAATAATAAGTAGATATAAAAATTCAATATACAAAAATAAGCACAGAAAAAAGACACACAACTACGTAAAAAATAACGAACAAAAACACAGACACACGCGAAAAAAACAACAATGTTTGAATTCTTTGAATTCGTCCGAATATTTAAATTTGGAATATTCACATTTTACGTGACATAATGTAGACTGTGTTGCCAGTTTTAGACGACTGACAGTAATAATTTTATATTTATGATTATCTCAAATATGTAAATAACTAATATACTTTAATAAATGCGAGATACACTGTGTAATATTATTGTATTGATTTGCAATAGTGATGTTACTACAGTAGGTAGATAATGTATTTACATAGCGTCCGCATAAAATAATTATGATTTATTTGTTGAAGATTTGTGCATTTACATTGTGAAGTTTACCTATAGGTTACATTTTTTTATAATTTTTATTTATTAATTTGACAGTATTTAAAATACATAAAATGTAATAAAAATCCACCTAACTGGGCATGAGCCCGTACCAAGGCAGACTGAATCAGTTTTTAACTTTGTCTCAGCGCTTTAACATTCTTTACTTTATTTTGGCTATCACCCCCACTCCGTTCAACTTCAGAATCCTATGACATAACACTCACGCTCACGCACCCACACATATGTACATCCATACACACACTCACACACACACACATATGTACATCCATACACACACTCACACACACACACATATGTACATCCATACACATTAACCCAAATACACATCCACCCATACACACACAATATTAAGTTATCAAGGTAATCCGTGAGGTTCGCCACTCATCGCTGAATTTTTTTGGCATTATTATGCCGTGATGGTAGAGCCGTAGAAGCATCAAAAGTTTTATAGCTCAACATTTATTTTGTTTGAAATTTATGTGCACGTTTCTACAAGCTGTATTTTTGTCATCGTCTGTTAAATTGTTATTATTGTTTTTGTTTTTTTTTATTATTATTATTATTATTTAACATGTAAAAGGCTCTGCTGTGTAAAGATGCAAATAAATAAATAAATAAATCGGACTTTATTTAACTTTCATTCTTAAACACTTACCTGGGAACAAGAAACTGTAATGTAAGTTAATATAACCCCACTTTTTCCTGTAGGTTATCGAGTGCCCTATGTATAACCATCGATAGTCAATCCGAGATCCGGATCCGCATTCGCAAATATTTCAACACACATAAATAATAATATGTGATAGGTTGTCACATCACTAATTTGCGTTTTTATTGTACAGGTTTTTATTCTAATGCTTATTAGAAGGAAAATTATATTAATATTCTTGGATATGTAATGTAGGCACGAGCGAATCAATCTGGTAAGACAATTATTGAGTGTCAATTGAAGAAAATAGTAGAACGTGTGTAAGTAAATAATATGTTGCGATATGTGTAACAATAATAAACCATGGAAATCTGAAAATACGTGTTTTTTTGCTATGAATGTCGTAATATAAGGCTAAAACTTTGTAAAATATCCAAAAATTCGTCAAACATCTCATACAAAATTCATTAGGATTGCCATCCGTCCCAATATATTATTATTAGGTATTCTAAAAAACATCACCTTGCACTGAGACCATAACAGCTTTTGGCCAAGGCGTTCTCAGCAGGAAAAATGGAAAACCAAAAGAAAACAAATAAACAAAAAAAAAACAAAGAAATGCCAAGTCAAACAAAAAAACAAAAGATATCATCAAAAAGAGACACAATCAATGGAGAGTCTCTATCCTGGCGATAAAGTCATTGTATGTTATGTGGAAAATATCGGCATGAACATTCAAATCATTAAACAATTTTATAGCCTTTCCGACAGGTGAGTTTGGTATTATGTTTGTTCTGCTAGCAGGGGGACCGTTACCCTTATGGATCTATCCTGTCATCCCGAAAAGACCTAATTTTGCCCCAATTTAACAAAATACCGTTACCAGTAGAGTATTCTGTCTATTTGGCAATATTTTTACTATTCGGCCGAATACCGAATATTTAGTCTTTTATTCGCTATTTTGCTTAATAGTTTAAATGTAAAATTGTACGGAACTAAAAGCTTGTAGATTGTTATTATTTGATTGTCAGCCGCAGATGCATAATTTTAGTAATTCTCAAATATCTTATTAATTATTTTAATTTGATATGGAGTGAAACAACATAATATTGGGTTAGTTGGAGGAGATCGCGCCTTTGCGGTAAATTCGCCCTCTGTATATTGATTGTATCTAAATTGAATGTATACCTTTTATATAATTGTTTGTAATCAATGTACAGTATAGAATGAATAAATAAATATTAATATTGTTGGTATTAATGTTGGGACACAAAAAACTCGAAAAAATGTTCCGCGCTGAATGTCTAGTACATAATATTATAATATGTCTATGATGTACCTATACGAAGATTCGTGGTCGGAAGTAGATATCTACCCCACGTTCTCACCATTGTTTTGCCGAATATTCGGTTATTCGTTTCGTATAATATTCGGTATTCGGTCAAATATACGTTGCATCTCTAGTTATGCAGCCTTAAATACATTTATGTCTACAAGTTTCTATCGACACGGTCTCAATATATATTTCGAGGAAACAGAATTTCGTGTTAAAAATGTTAAAATTATGCAAGCATTTGTTTTCTTTCACCCAATACAACAAAGCGCAGGGAATTCGTGGCAAGAGGTGACGCAATTGGCGCGGAGACGCTCTGAATGGAGAAGGCTGGTTTCTGCCTTGTGCTCCCGAGAGAAGCGTTGAGGGCGATGAATGAATAAATGAAACACAACGGCACTGTGAAAGGAATAATAATTTTCTATGATGAAAGAAATTGACTGCTACCAGGGACTATGGAATCAATAAAAACGTTTAAGGAAATGAAGGTTTGCTGAAAAACATGATATCTTCCGAAAAACGTGATCTACTTCTGCCATAACTAGTTCATATTCCTAATTGTTTTCCAAATAAAAAGGAATAATTTCTAATATTTTGTTACTTCATTTCTACACTCCCATCTCAGAGTGTTTCGACAATGTTCTAGCTAGATATGACAACACTTACATAAGTATTCTCATTCATCTTGAATGTATTTCACTATGATTGCCACAAAGATAATGATTTGTACGTTTTTTAAATGCTGCAGTTCATCAAGGTTTACCGCAATAGGGATACATCTTACATAGAATATGAAACAGTTTTAATTCTGATGATCTGACTCTAAACAACCAGGCCCTGGGATATGAATGGGTAGACTGGGCATTTGCGCTAAATTTTAAGGGGCGCAGAATTTTAGAAAACCCATGTAAGATGACTTAACGTTCTCTGGTAAATTTGTAAAAGGTTCCATTACAAAAAAGGGGAGATTATGACTTTTTTTAACTTCCTATAGCAAATCGAAATTATTTAAAAGGTATTGTTTTTAGTTTTGATGTCAGATGACATATGGCCAAGTCTCTTACATCTTGGAAACCACGAGCAGCAACCAAGAGAATAGGAAGACCCCCAGTGAGGTGGAAGGATAATATCACTCGGCACGCTGGGTTCAACTGGATGCAGACGGCGCAGGATCGAATGGCGTGGATGGAAATGGAGGAGGCCTTCGTCCAGTAGTGAACGGGAGTGGGCTGAGAAGAAGGTGAAGGTTTTATTTACTGGTAACAGAGAATATAACTGATGATGTGTAAAAAGAACAAAATTAATTAATAAAAATATACATACATTTGCAGCGCGGAAAAACTATATACATACCTATGGTGCTTAAATTTATTTTACATAATATGTTTTGTGACAGTTTGAATTCATTGCCATTGATTTCAAATTGTTTTTTTTTTATCAGGAAACAGTTTTATTTTTTTAATATTTACGTACTCACACAAATTTTGTCATCAACTAATGGGGTTTGATTATGTATTGATTTTATAAATTTCCACTGTGTTAATGTTTTTATTAATTGGTTTTATACACATTCGTAATTATATACGTAAGTGATATTTGTACCTACATCTTAATATTGTCAATGCCCAGTGTGGCGTTAATGATGAATACATAAATATAATAATATTAGTGTGAAAACGGCCGCCAGTCCGGATAAATGGAAGTCTCCAGACTTCCGCGGTATCCGGGTGGACGGTGGGTCCTTCAATGTATATTCTTAATTAGACTTGATTTTTTTTAAAGTGCCCAAGCACCACTATACACACAGTCACAGGTAATGTGTATTACAGAACACGTGAATGTATTAGTAGTAGAGTAGTATCACTGTGATTGTGTGGTGTGTGTGTAGTATACTCATTACTGAAGGATGTGTTAGTAATCATTTACCTATGAGCGGAACACTCTTACATGAATACTACTTCTACAATCCATTGGATTGGTCTGCAACGAGTCCTAATTTTCTCTCCATTCCTTTACGACAAGGCGATGTTTGCCGTCACCATTGGACTGGAAATACTTAGAGCGGACACAAAAAAGAACGAACCTCACTTTTGGGAAATCTGGTGATGGTATGTATGAATGAATGTATTAAGAATTAGAATAATAATTTTTCTTATCTATTCATAAGTAATTCATTGATTGTTGAAGTCAAGCTGTGTATTTGACACACTTTTTTTGCTCTATCTATCGAAAGTTAATGACCAGATAAGTATGTATTTAAACTAATCAAATTAATCTTAATATGGCTGTATTAGAATAAATATTAAGTGAAGTAGTATCTAAAAAAAGTCATTAACAGTTAAGAGATTAACAAATTCCATAGACAGCCGTTGAGAATTGCGCTGATGAGGAAACGCTATTTCCTGTAAATCACGAGATCCTGGATTCGATTCCTTGCTACGGTAAAATGAACGATCTTTACCTAATTTTTCCATCAGTTAGAGGGATATCATTTTGAGGTTTTTGTGGTTTAGTAATTTTGGCGGGGACAAATTACATAATGGCTAGTTTTGAAATTGGAATCTGATTTATGGAAGTTCCTAGACTTCTGTAATATCCGAGTGGTCTGTGGGTCCTTCGATGTATTTATTCTGGATTTAGGTATAACAAGTGTGTATTATAAGTGATAAAAAAGTACTTTTTTTTACTGCGTTTGCGAAACATTTATGATTTTTTATCAATTTACAATAATTCAAATATGTTTGTTTGGATTCCTTCTCATCAAAGCATAGCATTATTAAGGCAACGAGCAAACAGGTGAATTGGCTAAGTTTGCCTATTCTCATAGTAATTTATTATGGTCTCATGTACCCCTATTCAATGACATTTTTGTTGATAAAATTAAAAGCCAAAGTGTTTTCTACAATACTGTTTTTAATTAAAAAAGGTCTGCCCATTGCCCGCTCGTGAGGACAATTATGGCTTAAATATGCGGATAAATAAGAATCTACAACTCCTGAGATATTGTTTTAATTTAGGGAGACGTCTTTCGTCTTACAAGGTGGGCATCGTCAACCTTCGATTGATATTGAGATTGACAATGTTCTAGTACCTACGATTGGCGAAAGACGTCTCTGGGGCCCGAAGTCAAAACATATTTTAGCGTTACGTTTCCGTTCGAATACGAGAGACGACGTTGCGCCAAAGCGTCAACGTCGTCAATTATTCGAACGATAGCGACACGGAAACGTAACACTAAAATGTGTTTTGACTTCGGACCCTGAGGAGCCTATGTAGGTAAGTCGGATTGCCCGTACTGTCAGTAACGATACATTATCTCCATGGTAACAACGGAAATTGCTAATGTTGCACCGTTGTTACTATGAGGATAATGTTGTTACCATAGAAATAATGTTGTTACCATAGAAATAATGTTGTTACCATGTAGATAATGTAGTGTTTCAAACGGAACAAGCAATTGAACTAAGGCTCCTGGGCCCCTAGTCAAAACACATTTAAGCGTTACGTTTTCGTTCAAACAAGGCGAGGTTGCGAGAACGCATCAATTTTCGTAGCTAAAATACACAAGTATTTTACGTTCTCACGTTTACACGTTCTCGCAACGTCGTCAACGTTTGAACGAAAACGAAACGAAAACGTAACGCTTAAATGTGTTTTGACTAGGCCTACTGCTGATATAAAAAAATCACAAATGAAATGAATTAACAGCTGGTGTACAACTCCTTTATTTATGAAATCAATTACATTTTAATCATAAGATACAATACAACACAATTAACCTAGTTGATTACATCGATCTTTAGTATGTGGCGTTACATGCATAACAATACCTATTGAATAACATGATAAAATTATCCACTATTTAATTAATCTTCAGTTATTCGCGAACAGTTCAACAAGTGGTAAGGAGTTCAAAAAAGTGATTTAATTAACTAAGTATTTATAAAATTAATAATTTAAATATAAACAGATCTATCATTCTAATTTATGTTTAAAATATCGTGACAGTGAGAATGGCAAAGTTAGTGAACGTTGTCCATGGACACCGAAGGTGAACACATAAGCCAGCCTAGAGCCAATTCGTAGGCATTGGGACGCCTTTCTCGCTTCTTCCGATTAGATTTTGTAAACATGGTTCTAAAATCAAGATGTCTGATTGATTTTGAGAGCTATCACTCTTTTCTGTAGGGTTTCAAGATCCCTGTAAAAGACAGACTACTATACCATTACGGCATATCTCACAAGTGGGGTAGTCAGCATACCAGCTGCATGTAATAAATATGCGAGCTGTCTTCTCTGTTCCAACAAATATTTAGACAGTCAGAATGGGAAATAAACCTCTTCACTGCTGAATTTAAGAAATAAAATATCTTCATATCTTCTAACTCTAACACCTACCTATTACAAAACACTCGAAGGCTCACGGAAAAGTGTGGGAGATATTATACTGGTTACCCCACTAGTGAGATTTGTAAAGATGTTGTAATATGGATACGGAAACTATTTGTAAAAGACGTTTAAAATGATATATTAAAATATTAAGCTCGATATTTCAATACACCCTTAAAGTGACTCTTATTCTAAGTGTTACCCTAACTGAATTAAGTCTTTCATATCCAGTAAGGCTTGCACCTCCATCATCCACGACTGTTACAGGAATGTCAGTTCATTTATCATACATAAACTTCATACAAACTCTTTATAAGGAAGGGCTCCCCTCAAAGTTCGCTTGTAAAGCTCCCTTCAAGGTTCGCCTTTAAGACTCCCCTTGACAAAATCCTTCCTGAAATTAAATAAAACCGTTACAAATATGGTGACTTTGTCTTTTCTGAGTCTTATATGGTAGCTTCATATGTTAAATTTACATATGTCACCTCATACAAGGTTAATTGTAAAAATAACACCAATATACAACCATACTTTTCTACTTTTACTTTAACAATATGACTCAAAATAAGCTAACAGTTACGTATTTTCTACATACTAGTTGTTTGCTTAGACTAAAATAAAATGACTTATTTACTGCAATAAATTTTAGTCTGAAACAGAAGTTTTATATAACAATTTATCAAAACATTAATAATTGGTATTACATGTTAGATCTCATGTAAGTGTCACCTTAAGGGCAAATTAAATAATCAGACTTAAGCGACCGCAAGTTGAGCATTAATATATCGATGGTTTAAAGCACAAAAGACACATGTCCACTATTTAGATAAAATGAGTTCATTAATGTACAAGATCGGCAGCAACATCTTCTATGTCCTAAGAATATTATTACCAATAATTCTTATTTCATTATCGAAATATTTAATAAAAACCAAATGTCACACGTTCTTTAATACTTTTTTTTTGTACACAGATGTAACATGTCACTAAAGGTATTTGAGAACGCATTTATATTGACTTTCTTAAATCTTAAAAAGCACATGTTCATTAAGGACATCTTCTGAATTAATTTAAAATTAGTTAATTAATTGAGAATCTCAAACTTTTTTATTTTATTTATTTATTTATTGTACAATAAACCTCAAAACAGCAATCTGGATTGCTGGCATCAGAGGTAAAAACCATTTACAGACATCAAGCAAACAAAACAAAATATAAACATAAGTAATACATTTGACATTTAAAAATAAATAATATATACACATATATATGAATATAAGCATGCGCATGACACAACACTACACCACTTCAAACTTTCTGGACATTAACACCGTTTTCTGAAAACCTGTTTTCTCTTAACTGTCAAATGTGGACATGTGTCTTCTGCGCTTTAAACCATCTCGATATTCTCTTGTTTTCCATTTAAAGTCCTAACTCATTAAGGATTACTATAGCCATGAAATTAGTTTTACTGCTTTTGGTAATCTCTATTGTAAGAGGACGTGTCATCGATCGAAGGTTAAAAGATGCTAATGATTATGAAGAGTTTTTGTTCTCAACGATAGACGGCGAGTACCAAGGTGAATAATTCTTCATTTTTACTGTTATCGCTTTCAATATAATATTTGCTTTAAATACATACAGTGTTCAATCTGACACTCAAACAATATTCCACACTAAATGTGCGACCACGAACAGTGCATGGCAGATGTGCAGATCATAATGATGGGTTAAAACAGGGATCTTCAAACTAAGGTCCGGCCCGTAACAGCTTAAGACTAGTGGCATCAATCCTTACTATTGTTCTTACTATTGTTGTGATAAGTTGAAGAAGAAAACACAGAATGACAATAATTACGATACAGGCAACTGGCTGAAAAATTTACCGTTGACTAAACTAAGACAAATATTCCAAGTATATTTTTAAAACACAGTTTTTCTTAAAAGCTATTACATAACATAAATAAATAACATAATAACATGTATAGACAATTCACACAGACCGAGCTAGTCCCAAACTAAGATGTGAATCTTGTGTTGCACTTGTTATTTAGTATGCTACAAGTATGAAAAAGGTCATTCTTCATTTTGTCCTGGCCGGGAATCGAACCCGGGACCTAGAGACTCAAAGGCAAGTGCGTTAGCCTCCACGCCACACCGGTCGTCACACGTTGATTTCTCATAGATCGAGCTACCTAGTATCAATCCATACAATCAAATACGGTCGTGGTGACTAAATTCAAGTCGCAAAATAATCTGTACACAGATTCTAGTCGCAGTATCATATCTCTTACAATAGTTTGTGTCTGTGTGAGGCTTAGGACACAAACAGTGCACAAAGTGTCGTTACGCTGTGTCCAGATTGTATCTTAGTGAGCAAATCCAGTCTCCGACATCTAATTTCGTCAAAAATTAAAAAAATAATAGTTTAAATCGGCTTAACTATTGGATGTTCTTTCACATTTATATCTAATCAAGGTTCTCGCGGGTTTTACAGTTGATTTTGTCATTTGCATGTTGTGCCATTGAAACAAAAAAAAAATGTAAATAAATAACTGTTCGATATAAATAAATAATTTACAGATCCAATCACACCAGAATTGGAAGATTTGCAGAATTATTGGGAAAGAAGTGGGAAGTTTGAAGGTGATATTGTCCTCACAGAAGAACAGATTGATTCTCTATTAGGTAACATCCCTGAAGGAAGGAATGCTGTTATAAACACAACACTGCATTGGCCAAATGGAATTGTTTATTATAAAATAGATGAAAATATTTTTGGTAAGTAAAAAAATATTCTTTTTATTGCTTTGCCCATTTAACAATCCTCTCAACAGCACAGTGAAGCTTTTAAATATATTTAGGAATAACTTAAATGTTCAGGATATTTACTTTTTTTCTGTAATATGGAATCCAAAAAAATTGCAGTTCTCTCGCCTTGCTGACTGCTTGCTTCCACCCCTGTTGAGCCAGTGGCACACCTAATCTCACCCGATAAGTTAATAAATAATAATTACTGAAAAGAAAAACGAAAGTGGAATAAATGCTGTGGAGATGCGTGTACTGAGAAGAATGATTGGTAAAACGTTTTTTGATAGAATGAAAAATGAGGATATTAGAAGAATGAACGGATGCGAGAGGAGTTTTGTGAAATGAATGCGTGTAAATAAGTTACGATGGTTAGGACACGTGAAGCGAATGCTCGATGAAATTACGACGAAGAGGATGTATAATATTTATCTGAAAGAGAGTGTGCGAGAAAACGCAGAAATCCAAGAACTACATGTTTTGATCAGTAGATCAAATTATCAAGGAGGGCCGTGTGTCAAATGAATGAAATCGGCGTGCGTGTATCAGAAACTGGATAAATGTAGAGGAAGCGAAAGAAGTATGTAAGGATGGATCTATATGGTCTTTCGTTTTCTCTGTCTACCCACCCAGTATAGATAGGTAGATAGATAGAAATGTATTATTTTAAGTTTACTTTTATTTCAGATGAAAGTCAAACAGATGCCATTTTAGATGGAATGGCCGAAATTGAAAGCTTTTCTTGTTTAGAATTTAGAGAAAGAACATCCGAGGATAATTTCATTAACGTTTCTGTAAGTTCAACCATAATTACACATAATTATGATAATAGTCCAATCTATTAACTAACTTTTATTTGACACGGTCTATAGAATCATATAAACAGATACACACATCGACTGTCCAGTTACAAAACTCGACCAGTTTTGTAGAAATATTTTGAATTCGAGAAATAGTCGTTTTTGTATTAGGGAGTATTTTTTATATGTTTCACTGTTTAAGACATATTATGTTGTTTATGTTCCATTTAATAATTATTTTCATTTTTGTTTTTTTTTCATACCCTGAATTTTCATTTTCGAAAAATATGAGAGATGGCGGAAAAATTTGAAAGTTAAACTTTGCAAAATACCAAATACGTCACGTGACACTAAATGTGTCAAAATCTTTGATTTGAACCCATAGATAAAGATAAATTTTTATCTTATCATCACTATTTTTATCTTATTATCACTATTTTTATCTTATCATCACTATTTTTATCTTATCATCACATTTTTTATCTTATTACCAAACTATTAAGTATTTAAGTAGGTATACTAATTTAATAAATCAAAAATAAGAAGTATGTACTAGTCCAAAAGAATTTAAGGGTTCTGCCCTAAATGTTTATTTTCGTTTATTAGTGGCATAAGTCAGGTTGCTTCTCAAGCGTGGGGATGGTCGGATCTTCACAAATAATAAATTTGACACCAAATGTACCTGGATCCGGCTGCTTTCGTCCAGGAACTGTTGTGCATGAATTTCTCCACGCTATCGGCTTCTATCATGAACAAAGTACATTTAACAGAGATGACTGGGTGAAGATTGTATGGGACAATATTCAAGCAGGTATGTTTGTACTTATTAGGTTTAATTTACTTATTGATTATTTTTTTTTTGGTTAAATAAAGGTCAAGGGACCTTACATCCCTTGTATCACCACAACTATAGTAGATCTATTGTGACATCCTTCTGTGTCATATCTTACTCTCAAGACCTACGTTTGTTATTCACCAATGCTTTCATTTGTTTGATCGCTCCATCTTGTTGGCGCTCTACCTTTTCATGGTCTCCTTTCCACTGTCTTAGTAATGAGCACTTTCTTCAGGTTACCTACTGGCTCTCCCTAAATAAGCATCCGGTGGAGTTTTGCCGATTTTTAAGCACAAGCTGAACCATTTGCTTTTTCGTATGCGCTCGGCATATCTATTTTTTTTTTCATTTGACTAATTGTAAGTTAGGTCTGGTGTTATTTTATGCTACGACACATTTATTGACAATTATTTTTACGTTTGACTGTTTTGTAGGTTTGATTAGATCTGGTGTTATTTTATGCTACAGCGCATTTTTGTATCAGCAACAATTTTTACGTTTGACTGATTGTTGATTAGATGTGTTCAAAGATATATTTTTCTATGTTTAGGTATGGCGCACAATTTTAAAAAATATTCGTCCAAAGTTGTGACCAATTTTGATGTGGAATATGATTATGGCAGTGTTATGCACTATTCTGAATATGGATTCAGTAAGGATGGAAATAAGACAATTATACCAATCAAGGTAAATAATACACATATATAATTCTGTTCAAAAAGTATCGCGAATTTCGAACATCCGTGGGCTACGTTTATTGGTAGCATAAAATGTTCTCAGAGGGCCGAGAAGATGTGAACGACGAAGAGCGTGCCGGACGCCCGAGCACGTCAACAACAGACGAAAACATTGATAAAGCAAATAGTAGGTATAAGCAAATCGTCGAATCACCATTAAAGAAGTTGCTGAGGACCTAAACATATCGATTGGCTCGGGCTATTCGATTTTAATCAATGATTTGGTTATGAGTTGGGTCGTCGCAAAATTCGTGCCAAAATTGCTCAATTTCGACCAAAAACAGTATCGCGTTAACATTGCTCAGAAGATGTTGGACTCGGTCCGTGACGACCCAAATGTGCTCCAGAGGGTCATAACTGGTGACGAATTATGGTTTTATGGTTATGACGTGGAAACCATAGCTCCATTCATTGGAATAGATCCATTTTTTGGAATAGGCAAAAATCAAAGACGAGCCAAAACACATCCAATCAAAACAGCTGTCAAAAATTAACTAAAGGTTCAAAATGGCTGACCTTGTCAGCATAAATAAGGGACATGAGTGCAGTGTTGGGCAAAAATCAATTGTAGAAACAATTGACAACTAACAATTAAATTGCCAGTTTTTAATTGCAATTAACAATTGAAATTTCAATTGTTAATTGCGAGTAGCCGCAATTTACAATTGATTAGTTGTAATTGTAGAACTTTGCAATTACAATTGATTAATTGTTAATTGTAAAATGCATAAAAAAAATAAACAATTAACAATTAAAAAAATTTGAAGTAATTTGTATGTTTGAAACTAACCGGTATCCGGCCTTCCACATCTATGTATCTATACCATCATGACATTTCCCACATATGGGGTAGACACTTAGTCAGTAGACTAATTATATGCAATAAACATGTAAGTCGTCCTCTCCGTGCTAATATCCACAAGTTTATCACATTCCGTTAATCTACTGATTACTCCACTATCTATCCCATCACGGCATTCCCCACAAGTTTATTACATACAGTTTGTCTGCTGATTATCCCACTCTATCTATCTATACCATCGCGACATCTCCCACAAGTTTATTAAATACAGTTGGTCTTCTGACTATCCCACTCTATCTATCTATACCATCACGGCATCTCCCACAAGATTATTACATACAGTTGGTCTACTGACTATCCCACTTTATCTATCTATACCATCACGACATCTCCCACAAGATTATTGCATACAGTTGGTCTACTGACTATCCCACTTTATCTATCTATACCATCACGACATCTCCCACAAGATTATTACATACAGTGTTGGTCTACTGACTATCCCACTCTATCTATCTATACCATCACGACATCTCCCACAAGATTATTACATACAGTGTTGGTCTACTGACTACCCCACTCTATCTATCTATACCATCACGACATCTCCCACAAGATTATTACATACAGTTGGTCTACTGACTATCCCACTTTATCTATCTATACCATCACGACATCTCCCACAAGATTATTACAAACAGTGTTGGTCTACTGACTATCCCACTCTATCTATCTATACCATCTTTATTTCATATTTTAAAATAGGTGCCATTGAGATGGTCTAGAGTCTAGGCTATAGAATAATATGGAATAAATAATAATATTCATCCCTTTTAGTTGCATTACAGATTGCAATGGTCATCTCATTCTACTAATAAGGGTTATTGTCTTTTGTGTTTCCCTGTCCTGTGGTCTTTGTCTTATTGTCCAGAGTCCATCTATTGTTTGTCGCTCTCTTACAAAGTGAATAGTTGTTGTAAAATATGTAGACCAAACAAGAATTAGGGTTGTCAGTTGACATGAAAGTTATATAAAACAGTTTAATTTTAAAATGAATTTATTTTTACATATATGTATGTTTATTACAAATAATAACAGTAAGTTCTGTTAAATAATTGACTAAGTGATGAAATTTCTGATATCCTGTTATTTTGACTTCTGTTTAAGTGTTGATTTTGAATAAAAATACGCATTCACGAATACCACAATATGAAATTCGCATTCGCGAATGTTAAAATTAGATATTCGAAACATTTATTACGAAAAATTAATTGACGTTCGGTTTTTTTTTTGCAGAAATGGATGAAACATTAACGTGCAAGATACATACGTGACTCCATAATTATCAAATAATTGCAAATACTCTTTTGGATGAGTATTATACATTTTTTCTTTTAGGGCACCCACACATTTAAAATGCACCACTATACATAAAAATACTATAACCGATGAGAAAAATTCCAAGAGCATGTACTAAACACAATGCAATACACAAAAATTATGCATTTAATACAAATAATTAAGTGTATAACGAAATGCACAGCCCTGAAAAATGCGAATTTATGATAATGTTCTATGAGTTGTTTATGCTTTAGTCACCTTGGACCATTTCAAATAATACAAAAAATGTGAAAGTTACCCTTCTTACCTGTAAAATACTTTTATAATGCAGGAGTTGATTTTTTAAGCCGTGATGGTATAGATAGATAGAGTGGGATAATCAGTAGACCAACTGTATTTAATAAACTTGTGAGAGATGCCGTGATGGTATAGATAGATAGAGTGAGATAGTCAGTAGACCAACTGTATTTAATAAACTTGTGAGAGATGCCGTGATGGTATAGATAGATAGAGTGGGATAGTCAGTAAACCAACTGTATTTAATAAACTTGTGGGAGATGCCGTGATGGTATAGATAGATAGAGTGGGATAATCAGTAGACCAACTGTATTTAATAAACTTGTGAGAGATGCCGTGATGGTATAGATAGATAGAGTGGGATAGTCAGTAAACCAACTGTATGTAATAACCTTGTGAGAGATGCCGTGATGGTATAGATAGATAGAGTGGGATAATCAGTAGAC
Source organism: Athripsodes cinereus (assembly GCA_947579605.1). Taxonomy (NCBI): domain Eukaryota; kingdom Metazoa; phylum Arthropoda; class Insecta; order Trichoptera; family Leptoceridae; genus Athripsodes; species Athripsodes cinereus. The sequence goes on along the minus strand of OX388325.1, from coordinate 16,171,966 downwards.
CAACTGTATTTAATAAACTTGTGAGAGATGCCGTGATGGTATAGATAGATAGAGTGGGATAGTCAGTAAACCAACTGTATTTAATAAACTTGTGGGAGATGCCGTGATGGTATAGATAGATAGAGTGGGATAATCAGTAGACCAACTGTATTTAATAAACTTGTGAGAGATGCCGTGATGGTATAGATAGATAGAGTGGGATAGTCAGTAAACCAACTGTATGTAATAACCTTGTGAGAGATGCCGTGATGGTATAGATAGATAGAGTGGGATAGTCAGTAAACCAACTGTATTTAATAAACTTGTGGGAGATGCCGTGATGGTATAGATAGATAGAGTGGGATAATCAGTAGACCAACTGTATTTAATAAACTTGTGAGAGATGTCGTGATGGTATAGATAGATAGAGTGGGATAGTCAGTAAACCAACTGTATGTAATAACCTTGTGAGAGATGCCGTGATGGTATAGATAGATAGAGTGGGATAGTCAGTAAACCAACTGTATTTAATAAACTTGTGGGAGATGCCGTGATGGTATAGATAGATAGAGTGGGATAATCAGTAGACCAACTGTATTTAATAAACTTGTGAGAGATGCCGTGATGGTATAGATAGATAGAGTGGGATAGTCAGTAAACCAACTGTATGTAATAACCTTGTGAGAGATGCCGTGATGGTATAGATAGATAGAGTGGGATAGTCAGTAAACCAACTGTATTTAATAAACTTGTGGGAGATGCCGTGATGGTATAGATAGATAGAGTGGGATAATCAGTAGACCAACTGTATTTAATAAACTTGTGAGAGATGCCGTGATGGTATAGATAGATAGAATGGGATATTCAGTAGACCAACTGTATGTAACAATCTTGAAACTTGTGGGAGATGTCGTGATGGTATAGATAGATTTTAGTTCAATATTTACTATTCGGCCAATACCGGATAGTTACTATGGAATATGCATACCGATCTTTGGTATTAATTGTGTTATTTACAATTGACAATTAAGTTAATTGTAAATAACACAATTCATTTTTCAATTGCAATTAAATCAATTGTAAAACCACAATTAATGGATTTAATTGCAATTAACTTTAACTGCAGCTCGCTACAATTAAATCAATTGCAATTGATTTAATTGCAATTGATTTAACTGCAATTGAAAATTTAATTGTTTGGGCCTACAATTGAAAAATCAATTGAATAACGCCCAACATTGCATGAGTGCCTACGGGAATTCAAAATTCGCAATACCTTTTGAACAGACCTCGTATAAGATATTTTTGTATTCGTTTTACTTGCTCTTCTTTTCAGTCTATTCTCGTCTTCTTTAGGACAGAAACTTCCTCTTTTTCTTTCCATGTTCTTTAAAGCCGTCCTCATCCAGTTATTTTATTTATTTATTCATTCTTTATACTGTACATTGATCACAATACATTATTTCTTTTTAATTTTTTTTTTATTTCAGGCAACAAATGAAACAATTGGACAAAGAGTTGGCATGAGTCCAGGAGACATTAAAAAATTGAATCTCTTATACAATTGTAACACAGATTCAGACCAGAAGAAAGAAAATTAAATATTCTTTATAGGTAGAATACCTATATCATTATCTTAGATTTTTTTTGTATGCACAGTTTTTGTTATTCATGAAGTCAATAGTCGAGAAAAATATATTTGACCGAAATAATGGAACGTCAGAAAGCATGGATGTCAGAAAATCAAATGGTTAGATCATTTGGATCGGATTCTAAAGAAGGGCCGCTTGGTGTATAAGATTTTTTTTGATATGTTATTTTTTGTTACAGCACATTTATGGGAGAAGAGAAAGAAATGTACAAGGACAGATGAAATAGGCGTTCCAGCCCTTCTGCCAACCTCACAATATGTGCAATGTGTGGGGATAGATAACTATAGCATAAAATATCTTTAATGTGGGTTAATTCAATAAAAAAAAAAAACTAAAAATAGATAATATAAAAAACAGTACTTTTATTACAGCATAATTATAGACATAGTCTTTCTTTAAACCAAATGATATCTATGACAATAATTACACACGCGAACTGAATAGTTGTACTTCGTTAAATAATTGAATTCATTACAACAAAATGTTAGAATATTGCAATTTTCTGATTAATATAAGTTTAAATGTATTATTTGTTTTATCGTTGGTGGGTATAGTATCTCATTTTGTCTGTGTATCATGTCTATTTTATCTGTAATTTTTGAACTAATCTTTATTGCTAAAGGCTTTGCCGTTTATGCCTACTTACTAACTTCCGATGGCCAAACAGCCCTTGAAGAACCTTTGCCTCCGAAACAATAGATATCCAAGACATTCTATCTTGAGCAATGGACTGCCAGTCGTCTTTAGCATTGAGCTCCTCTAGATCTCGGTTGATGTTATTCAACAATCTTTGTCTTGGTCTGCTTAACGATCTTCTGCCCTCGGGTTAGGTATATCCTACAGAATACCCTTAGTCGCCCTTTCTTCTCCGGATCTAACGTTGTTTGCCGTTTATGAAGTGGAATAATTAAATTAATAAGTATGCAATATTTGATGGGTGCAATTAAGGTACTAGTAAGGTACCTACGAGGGCGGTCCGATAAGTACTTAGCCTCTCCGCCCGGTGGCATCTCTATCACAAGAAAAATATACCATTATGTAGTGCATTCTTGTAGACAGCTAATATCAAAATTTCAGCCAAATTGGACTTATGGTTTTGTTTTGACCGCGTGTGGAAGCGGGCGGGTCCACGGATTTTCGAAAAATGGAAAAAGAGCAATTTCGGTTGGTGATTTGATTCTTGTTTTTGGAAGGGAAATCGCGCAGCGAAATCAAAGTCCGCTTGGATGCTGTGTACAGTGACTCTTGTTCTTTGATAACGATCGTCAAAAATTGGTTTAAGAGTTTCGACATGGTCGTACGTCGGTTTTTGACGAATCACGCCCAGGTGCCCCGAAAACGGTTACCTCGGAGGATAACGTGTCAAAAATCCACGATATCGTAATGGCAGACCGCCGATTTAAGGTGCGTAAGATAGCTAAGATAAAAGGCATCCCAAAAGACTAAATGGATTATACCATTCATGAAATTTTGAACATGAGAAAGCTGTTGGCACAATGGGTGCCGCGTTTTGTCACTCCGGACAAAAAGCGCAACCGTGAGACTATTTCAGAGCAGTTTTTAACGCTATTTAAGAGCAATCCGAAGGAGTTTCTGCATCGTTTTGAAGCCATTGACAAAACATAGATCCACTGGTACACGCCAAAGACCAAGGAACAGTCGAAACAGTGGATTTTACCCGGCGAACGTGCTCCAAAGAAGTCGAAGACTGTTCTATCGACCGAAAAGGTGATAGTCACCGTTTTCTAGGATTTGCAAGGTGTGATCTACATCGACTGCCCGGAGAAAGGTAAAACGATCAAAAGGCTCTACTATTCCAAATTATTGGGTCGATTCGATACCGAATTGTAGAAAAAACGGCCCCATTTGACGAAGAAAAAGTGATTTTCCACCGTGACAATGCACCGGCTCACACCTCCGTTGTCGCCACGGCCAAATTGGTCGAATAGGGCTACGGACTGCTACTCTATCCACCGTATTTTCTAGATTTGGCTCCGTGCGACTTCTTTTTGTTTCCAAACTTGAAAAAGTCACTAGCTGGGTGGAAATTTGAGTCGAATGAGGAGGTCATTGCCGCCACGGAAGCCTACTTCGTAGACCTCGAGAATACGTATTTTTTAGACGGGTTAAAGAAGTTGGAGAATCGCTGGTTCAGTGTATCGAGTTAAAAGAAGACTATGTTGAAAAATAAATCACCACTTTTCCAAAATTTTCATTTTTTCTTATGTAGGCTAAGTACTTATCGGACCGCCCTCGTACATTGAGTTTTGTACGGCATTTAATTGTTACCTACAAGTATCCGTATGACTGGCCAGAAGTGTACAGTTTTGTTCGTAGCGTTACTTATGCTTATTGTAATCTTTGTATAGTAATATGATAGTATTTGTGTTGTATAAATATATTAATGTTATTACTGTTAAAGTTCAACTGTGTAAGGTCATACAGTTATTAAATAAAGAATAACAAAGGGTTGATTAAGATTTTATTTTGATAGAACATTACACACATTTAACTACATCAATAGCAAAAAGGAAGTGACCAAGGATAATAGATACATCATAAACAACTGTCAACTTAATAATTTAACCATGTACATTTGATTATTATTGTAAAAGGCTTAGGCCGTTTATTGATTTAATAAATAAATAAATGTAATGATTTTGAAAAATAAAATAAGAACCTAATGTTGATATGTTAATTTAATTATTAGCATTTGTACATCAAGTTTAGTTTCCTTATATCTCCCTTGCTCATGCGGACATCTTGGCCTATTGTCTCGTCAGTTTGCTGAAAAAAAAATCAAAACATAATATTATTGTATGACGTGTTTTTTGTGGGTTTTTTTTATATATAAATACGATTCTCCTCCACGGCCAACACTATGTATTTATTTTGGAACGCTGTCAAATGAAGCGACAGACAACAATTAGACATTAATGATTTTGAGCGAATTTTGTGTCTACTTCCCAGTATCGTACCTACAATCGTTCTCGACAGCATTTACTTTTTTACCCCTAGACAAACAAAAAAAGCCCGAAGCAGCTCAGAGCAGAACAAACATAGTACCAAACTCTCCTGTCGGAAAGGCTATAGAATTGTTTAATGATTTGAATGCTCATGTCGATATTTTCAGCAAAATATACAAATAACAAAGATTTTATCGCCAGGATAGAGATTTTCCTTTGATTCTGTTTCGTTTTAATGATATCTTTTGTTTTTTTTTACTTGGCATTTCTTTGTTTTTTGTTTGTTTTTTTTTTCTTACAATTATCATATTGGAAGTGGTATTTTTTATTCAAATAAAATTAAAAAAAAATCCTGCTGAGATCGCTTTGGCCAAAAGCGCTGTTATGGTCTCAAAGCAGGGTGATATTTTTGGATTAATTATAATAATCTTCCTTTAATTCACATTCTATTTGCTCAATTATTTTACCGTGCGAGTACATGGTGAGCGGAGTATTGTCGTCAGCCGTCGATTTCTCAAAATTATTGTATGTGGTAAGGCATCGGTATAATGGCGAGATTTGAGCAGCGTTAGTATTTTTTAACTTAAAAGAAAGTCGAGATCTTAAATCTACTTGCAATTGTTCCTCTAGATCTCTGCTGCCCTAGACAAACCACATTTGGCGATTGACTACTGACGAACTTTACGACAATCTACCTACTATTTACCGTGTGTGCGTTATTGTTGCGGTTATTGTCGAAAAGTTCGTTTGTAGTCAATCAACAAGTGCGATTTGTGTAGTGGGTCTGGTCTGACAAATACAAACAGCCATAAAATAAAGATATAAGTACCTTGAGTGCCACAATGGTTTTGCTGCCATCGACACTGAATGCCCATTCGTGGTAGTGCATTATGCTTCCATAATCATACTCAACGTCGAAATTGGTGACCACGTTTGAAGCATATTTCGCAAAGTTATGTTCTGTACCTGGAATGTTGAAGAACCATTTGACTATTATTGTTAAAAATTATCAAGAAGCAGTAAAAGTTAACAACGTTTACAGGTTTGAAGCAATTCTGTTGATTCGTCCTAGCTGCTACATTGATTAAATAAAAAAAAAATTGCTATTAAAATCTTATCACATAACTCCTCTTCTGAGAGATATCCTCATTCACGAACTATATGAAGTCACAGAAAGTGTTGAGTACGAAACGATATTAACTGTGTTAATATGGTTTCGTACTCTTCGTGTCTTGACATCTGACAGTGTACACCTTCGAGCTCTCCATTTCTGCGAGATTTCATAACACAAAATGTTGTAAACGATTATTCTCAGCTACTGCGGGATTGAAATGCATATATTTTTGACTATGGTCACTTCGGGCATCGTAGACTTTAAAATCAAGACAAAATTAAGATTGTATCATGAAGAACCCTGCCAATGTAACAACAGAAAGGTAAAGATCACCGACTATGTATCACCTAATTATTGTCGTTCACCTATCCTTGTAACGTGATCCGCTCAAATCAATGTTTCCATTTTTATATTTGTACCTATTTATGTTGTATTTTTTAATCGTCACACGAACAATTATGTAAGTTACATCTTTCTATAACATTCCTAGCGTTCTGATGTCGTTGTCATAGGAAAATGTATTGTGAAGGAAGAACGTAAGGGCCATCAAAACCCTTGTGGACAAAAGACTGGCTCCTTTAGACAAACTACTATTAGGAATTCTGACTCAGCCATGACCCTCGTCTATCCTGTTGTATTTTAGAGGTTACAGATAAGTTTTGAGTACATTCGAGTATTGTATTTTTACCTGGTATAATTTTATCCCAAACAATTCTGACCCAAGCATCTCTATTGTGTGTGCTCTGTTGATGATATACGCCAACTGCGTGGAGAAATTCATGGATGATGACTCCTTGACGGAAGCAGCCTACCCCAGGGGTGTTCAGAGCAAGGTTCAATTGTTGCGCTCCTCCTATATAGCCCACGTATGAGAAACATCCTCCGCTTGTGCCCTAGAATGTAAATCATTGAAATCAAGAAGTTCTCAAATATTTCTTCACGATTTCACGCTCCTAGTAATGTCGACTGGCTATCGGAATTTCTACGTTGTTACTAATTTAGCTCAAACTTTCGACCAACGAACAGTTGCTATCTTCAAGAGACTTCAAACTCGACGTGGTTACGCAAGCATAGTGATAATACACTTGCCGAAAACTCGATACCAAAAAAAGCTGCAAAACGTAGATTCCAACTGCCAGAAAACCTAACTGTGACATTATTGCTATGCACAAAAACTTTATACTCCTTACAGTATATAATTTTATAACCATTAATTATTTAGAATATTTACTATTTCTTTATAGTTTTACCGGATTACGATCTCATTTCTTCTGCATTTATGCCACTTTCATCTTTCTTTAGCCATGTCCACGTCTCACTTGCAAGACATGGTTTATAATAAAAAAAAAAACTTAAATAAATATAAAATCGAAAGGACTTACAGTGACTCGTACGTAGTTGTTTTCATTTTGCCTTCTCCTGAATCTTAAGCAAGACTGAGATTCCATCACTCGGAGAGCATTCTCTATGGCTTGGATCTGAGCTGCAGCTGTGGTAAATAAAAGACAGTTAAAAATAGTGATAAATCTTATTTTCGAAGCTAAAGTAGCATTCACATTGTTTTACTTTGGATGATCATCCAGAGTGTCAGGGTCAAACCTGTTCATCGAAAGTGAACACTTCTATTCACACTCGATCATCCTATGCTTTCACTGCCATGTCAACACTCACGGCCATGTTTTATGTAGTTTGACGTAGGTATTTTCGTAAAAAAAAATTTAATAAATAAAAAATGAAAAATAATACTTATTAAATTAAAACAAATTATGAAAACTCTCGACAGCAAGACAATTTTGTATATGATTCTAAATTTCAATACAAATTCCTAGAAAATAAGACAATAAGAGGATTAAATTTGTTTATGGTCGTTTTAGGGAAAGGACCTTTCATCAAAATTATGACAAACGGTAATCTCTTTTCTCCGTCATCGCTAGTGATCACTATTGATGAAACGCCTTTTCACACCTTTTCATTTTGAAGGATTATCCAGAGTGATCACTGATCAGTGAACAAATGTGAAGGCCCCTTAAGTACTCTTCAAGCTTTCGATTTCATTGACCAAAGGTACGTATTGGAAGTCCATTTTAAGATAGATTGAAAAAAACACAGCATTAAGTTATCTTCCAAGCGACATTTCGCATAATGAGTTACAGAGAAAGGGTTGGTTAGTCCCTTTTTCACGACATTTACTTGTGACCATGTGAGCCGGGACTTCTATGTTTAGCACTTGCTCCGTTAGCGCCTTGGTTTCGCATGTGATCACCCATTCTTCCAAAATTTGTATTGATATTATTAGTTTTTTTTTTATGTGCAAAGCATCTATTCAAAAATGTCCCCGAAGAAAAAAACACAAGAAGACAGCCAGAAGAGAATAAAAATAACTGTTGAAATGAAACATGAAATCATTGAAAAGCAAGAACAAGTTGTGAGCGTGGCATATCTAGCGCGCACATACTATCGGTCAACATCAACGATCTTCACTATTCTCAAGAACAAAGATAAAATTAAGAAGATGGATGCTTCAAAGGGAGTGTCAAGAATGTCTACGAAACGGTTAGTTTTCTAGGTAAAAATGGTTAATTATTTGTTATAAATTCATTTTTTTTTAGAAGGTAGGTATGTCATAAAAATAATATGAATGAAGATTGTACTTACTGAAGTGTCCTGCGGCATAATCGTATATGACAATCCTATTTGGCCAGTGATATCTTGTGTCAATCAGACTGTTTCTTTTACCAGAGTACTCCTCCACCATAGACTTGATCTGTTCTTCTGTAAGGATAATATCTCCTTCGAACTTACCACTATTTTCCCACTCATCCTGATCAAACTGCGCCGATTTTAAAGGTTCTGAAAGGAAAAAAATATATTAGTGCACAATATCATCCTGGTACCGACACTCATGTATGCAAGAGAAATGTGGGCATGGTTGAAGAGAGACGGAAGTGGAATAAATGCTGTAGATATAAGATCGTTGAGGAGAATGGTTGGTAAAACGTTACGTGATAGAGCGAGGAATGAGGATATTAGAAGAATGAGTGGATGCAAGAGGAGTGTTGTGGATAGAATGCGTGTAAATAAATTGAAATGGTTTGGTCATGTGGAACGAATGGAAGAGGAAATAATGACAAAGAGGATATACTTACCTGAAAGGAAGGGTGTGAGAAAGCGCGGACGTCCAAGAACTACATGGCTTGATCATGTAGATCAAATTCTCAAAGACGGGCGTGTTTTGAGTAAGAGAAATCGACGTGCGTGAATTAGAAATTGTATGAATGTAGAAGAAGCGAAAGAAGTATGAAAGGACAGATCTATATAGTGTTCCGTTCTCTCTGCTTACCCCACTTGGGATGCGACTTGAGGGAATAGATAGAATAGATAGATAGAAAAAATATATTACTGATCTATGCTCCGTAAGTGGAGCAGCCATCAGTTAGGTAACCGCGTGTAGGTAATAAATAATATGCAATGGGAGACCTAACCCCCTAGACAAACACGCACTTGGCGATCGACTACAAACGAATTTTCGTCTTGAATTGCAACAATAACGCATAATTATACGGTACATGTAGGTAGATTGTCGAAAAGTTCGCCAGTAGTCGATCGCTAAGTACCTACGGTTTGTCTACGGCAGCTTCTCTTTGCATATTGATTAATTTATTAAATTTAGGAGTTTAATACTGATTTTTTTGTTAGATAATTGTTTGTTTGTATGAGTGTGTATTATTGTGAAACTGTTTTGTGTGTTGAGAACTTTGAGTGACGCACAGGTAACAAATATCGTGTCACTCCTTGTTGTTTATTTATAAAAAGATAATAAATAAAAATACATATTATGTGTTGAATTTTGGACACTAATTATTTAAATATTTATGCATGCAAAACTGAGTGATTTGAGCCAGTTCATTACTCGATAAATCATGTATAGGAACAAGAAAAAATAACAGACACTTATCGCCAAACATAAAAACACAACTGAGTAGGTACTACGAGATTTACTATGGGAAAAAATACTGTATAATATATTTTTACCTCCTGTGACTGATTTTCTCAAAAATTCTTCATAATTCTTGACTCTATCGTCGTTTATGACTCCTCCGCTGGCCAATACCACAATTCCCAATATCAAAAATGTCAACTTGAGCAACATTTTATTCTTGTCTTGACCTTCTGAAGCCCAATAACTGACTGTTGTAAATAGTTTAATAAAAATATAGATCACAAAATTGTGCGCATTAGTGATTACATAAGATCAGAGGCGTTCTCAGGATCTTCTCTATAGGAGGGGGGAGCAGCAACTCAGATTCTATTCCTTGTAAAAAATATCTAGGGTTTGTGTGTTCATATTGTGAAAAGACATTTTTAACTTAACATAGTGAATTTTTTGTCTCAGTTTGCATGCATTGGCAGGTATAGGTATACCTAAAGAGTAAAGTACATAAATACAAGTTATCAAAATTTCGTCACCAAATTTTCATTTTGATGGAGCGCAATTTGAAATGTTCACAATTTCCTCGTATTTGTACAATTTTAGAATCATCTTGTGTTTCATCTGAATTCTAAGAAATGGAAGAAGCCTTTCCCTTCGATACTGATTTTACACAATTAATTAATAATTTTGTTTACAAGTGAATGTAGTATGACTGTAGGGTTGCTACCCGTACTTTATAATAAAGTATTGTACGTTATTTCAGGTAATTGTACTTTATACTTTATGAGAAAAATAAAGTATACAGAAGTACTTTATTTTGCAAAATTTGATTCCGTTTGGATTTATAAAAAGTTTTGTCGTAAGTATTTTTTCATTAAACGAAATTTATCGATTGGCGCCAAATCGATGTCGCCACTCGCCAGCGCCACATCACTTTAACACAATAATGACATGTTTTTTAACAATTTCTGAACGCAGCCTAACCTCAAATCGTCAAATGCCAACAATGTCAGTCTCAGTGTCATTGTTACAATTTCTTGTTTGTTTTGTGCAAAGCTGCTTGAATGCATTGAGAATATGATTTAAAGTTTTATAGATTTATGCTTTAGTAAATCGTCGACAGGAATACTCCACATACACCTACAAAACGTAATTTCGATAGTGAAACAAATCAAATAGATAATGTGTACGTATGTGTTACATCGAAAAAATGATTAAAAAATTAATTATCTTTTTACTTTATTTAAATATAGACTGCAAACATGCCGAGCAATTGTTTAATAGAGGTACTTATTTGATACAAACTGCAAAAAGTAATAAAAAATAATTTTAAATTATTTTAGTTAGAGTTTTAATAAATATACTTAGTGAAAATATAAGTGTTTTTAATTATTTATAAATTATTTGATATAAATTTTCACAGTGTAAACACAAGCACCCTTCAACAATTAATAAAAAACTTAAAAACTAAAACAATTAATGACCACCTTCAATTTTTGTAGGGGACATTTTACTGTTTCAGTACTCTTGAGAATGCCCATTGAAGTGGGCGAAAACGTTAGAGTTTGAATAAATATGGTGAAAATATAAGTGTTTTGATTGTTTATAAATTATTAATTAATGAAAAATTAATGAAAAAAGAAGAGTTCGTCGGTAGCCTGGAGGTAGAGTCTCGGCCTTGTGAACAAGGGGTCCGGGGTTCAATCCCAGGTGCCGGCAAATTCCCCTTTCACGACACAAGCTTTTAGCTTACTGTGAAAGGTGTATAAGGTTGTATTTGGGTTTATAACAAAACCCAGATATATCTTTTTTAAAAAAAAAAATATGTTTTTAAACATAATAATAAAGAAAAGTAAATTACAGTTTATTTTGATACTATGTACTTTTTTTCTTAGCTTAAAATGACCAATGTATCTACTTTAACCCCAAATAAAAAAGGTGGCAACACTAGTAGTATGAGAGCAACTGCCCTGGTTTGCCCCTCCCTGCTTCCCCCTAGATTCGCCCCTGCAAAAAATACTAATCTCTGATACAATTGTTTTATTTTTATTTTTAGTTTAATGTTATGATACTTATATAATATTAATTACAACTGTTATCAAATCCGGGTAACGGATTTCGTTTGAAGATATAAGAAGATTAAGATATTTTATCACAGTAATTAATTAACTACTACTACTTCTATACCATCACGGCATATTTCACAATTGGGGTAGCCAGCAGACAAGTCGCATGTAATGAACATTCAAGCCGTCCTTTCTGTTTTAAGAAATAGTTAAGGCATTCAGGATGGGTGATATAACTCGTTGCTGAATTTAATATATTAAATGTTCTTGTTTGGGTGCGTTCAGATAGTAGGATGTGAACGTCAATCAATCATCAATCGTTCGGTGACGATTCGGAGCATTCTCCGAAGAAATATTCGGATGAATACTTTCGTTTCCCGTCCTTATACGGGCTACAAAGGCTACTTCTGGGGGGTACAGGTGTGGTATAAGAAAGCAATCACATCCACCAATAGCATAGAGTTGCTACTCTCAGAAATATCATCCAATGATCAACTGTGAATCTTTTTACGAGCTACAGTGTATCACTCCAAACAAATATTGTCCTGTACTTTTTAATGTACTTTTTTTTATTGTAGAACGGTCAGTCGGTATTCAAATTTTTGCATTGCTCTTGCCAATGCACCGTGCTAACATTCGCTCTGTTCTCTATCCATTGCACCGTGATCATATTTTCTAGTTGACTTAAGGGGCGTTCACATTTGTTCACTGTTCTACTACTTCGTCTCTTTTGAAGTTGCCCGCCTCCTAATAATACATGGAAAAGTATAGCAGGAGTTTCCGTTCATAAAGTTTCTGTGGCTGTGGCTCATACATAAAGCTGAAGAGACTGGCTGAGAATAGGTAGGAATGGAGAAGAAAGTCCAAACTCGTTGCAGATCAATCCAATAGATTGTAACTCATTATATCCTTGTATATCCTCCGCACAACCATTTACTTGCTTATGGAGGAAGCATTTTACTATGTAGGTATGAATAATACTGCTTTATTGTTTTTTGTTGTAATATCAATGTAAACTGTGTATTTAAAATAAAATAAAAAAATACATGTCCAAAACACTCAAAAGATAAGTGAAATAAAGCAAATTACTTTTACAGAGCAAAATTCGTTCTTACTAGCTGAGTATTCACACAATACCTAAATGTGGAGTACATAAACAAATTACTTATATCTAGGTATTTAATTGCACCTATAACTGGGGCGCTGTTTAGAATATCACGTTTGATACCGTAAAATATAAAAAAACAAATGTATTTTAGCTTTGTTCATTCGCATCTGTCATACTTGAATAGCGTTTGGGGTAATGCAAACAAAACGATCATTGATGAGCTACAGATTGCACAGAATAAAGCAATAAAAGCATTGTATAGCCTTTATAGACTGACATCGACATTTGATCTTTACTGTGGAACAAATATTGCAAAGTACGAATCAACCCTATTGATATTTAAAGTGTTAAATGGACTTGTGAAGATAAAAATGAATTTCACTACGTGTGACACAACACATTCTTACAATACTAGGTGTTGTTCCAATTTTGTCATAAACAACGTGAGGACAAACTATGGAAAAAGGAATTTGGATTTCCAAGGAATGCAACTGTACAACGCATTACCTGAAGAAATAAGATCCATAAAGAGTTAAAAAAAGTTCAAAAGATCACTGAAACTCTTTTACTGCACACAATCTTCAGGATCGACAGCTCATGGATGATGATGTTGTTTCCAACGTAATTAAAATAGATGTGTTTTGCACTGCAATGTTATATTCTTGATATACACCTAAATTTTTATTTGTTTAATTATATTCTTATGTCTTATCTTGTACTTTGTAGTCTCTAAGCGAATTTATAATTCTTTGAAACAAATAAAGAAATTTATAAAAAAAAAATTAATCTAAAGTGATCAACATAATTTAATAAATGGCTTCTGCAGCTGTTGATAATATAGGGCAAGATTGAGGGACATCGTGGAGTGGAAGGAGGCAGATATCGTGGCTGGGTAATGGCTGGCAATGGACCGGAATAGCACAGATTGGAGAGCTGGTCTGAACAGCGCAGGACAGAGAAGCATGATTATTCTTCAGAGTGATCGCCAACGTCAGGGGTACAGACGTAGCACAGATCAGCGGCATGTAATAAACATGCAAACTGCCCTCTCGGTGCCAACAGAAAAAAATATTAAAACATTCAGGATTAGTGGATGAGAGGCAAACCTCATCGCTGGATTAAAATTATAAAATGTATTTATTCTTTAGAACACCTGCCTATTTTAGGACACTCGAAAACTAACGGTAAAGAGTGGGAGACCAATTTCTAACAGGTGCTCCACGGATTATGTTACAAAATAAAACAACATAATATTACTTACAATTATTAGTTTTGGAACGTATTTACTGAGAAAATTAGCATTGCGTTTTCAGTCGATACCGTATAGGTCAGGGATGGCGATCCAATAATAATAAAAATAATAAAACAGTCATAAAGGACAGTTTACATGTCACTGATGGTCACTCTCTATGTTTTTTACATTTTGCTGTGAAATATTAAATAAGTTTTTTCGATGTTAAAACAAATTTAACCAAATTAATGGCTTGCTCAGAATAAGACAAAGGCAGATGATAGAGAATTGGATCAATGGAACATAAAAAAGGTAAATTGTATATGTCATACAATGATTATATCCCACAGGGTCTCCGGTAAATAAGTTTCTCTCATTGAGGATGTGGATTTCTCTCTCCAGATTGTGCTACTGTGCCTACCTCATCAATGCCACGATTATTTACCGAGGAATTCTCAAAGCAGAGAAACACATGTTCTTTGAAGAAGATGGAATGGTGAGTTTCTAATCATGTTTATTATTAAATGATATCAATCTATTTAGATATGGTCAGCAATGCAGGAGTCTTCGGAGGAACCAGAGCGATAAAGAAACTAAAATCAAATATCAATATCTGGAAAGAGTCATATTTAGGTCATTTGCTCAGAAGAGAAATGTACCAGTTTCCGGAACTGTTGCCGTAGACAAACCTTACTTTGCGATCGACTACAACTGGCGAACTTTTCGACAATCTACCTACATGTACCGTATAATTATGCGTTATTGTTGCAATTATTGGCGAAAATTCGTTTGTAGTCGATCGCCAAGTGCATGTTTGTCTAGGGGGCTTGATCATTATGGGCAATCGAAGTGGTGTTGAAAGAAGGCAGATCACCTGGCTCCATAATACAATATACAAGTTTAGGTACCGAAATACAGAGTATTGAAGACTTGTTTCGGTCTTTCTAAGATAGGGGCATATTCTCACAAATGATTGTTAACATCTGGGGCATTATTTTTTTTCGGCACATGATTTTTTTTTAACTTTATTTAATATGTACAATTTTTTGCGATTCTCATCTTCTTCATGTGTCGTTCAGATTCTCTCGAGGTTGACTATAACTTGCAAAAATGTGTTCCTATTTCGGGCGATCCGAAACAACTTCTTGACACTCCGGATTCCTGTCTGATTCTAATCTAACCTGGTTGATAAACTTTATTTTTACATTATGACAAATTTAGAAGTGTCTTTGAGTACACTTTGACACACAAATGACACATAATTAATAATTCCAGTGAAATAAATTATTCAGTTAATCTTTTTAGGGTCTTTCTATGCGTCCCTTGTCCTTCCACGGTATCCAATACGGATTCTAGATCTCCATCTACCATTTTATTTTCAGATACTATTTATTAGGTATTTTAGAGCATCATCACTTGTTCATAATGAGTTTAATTATTGTTTCAGCTTATGACTGGCGGGGGGATTATTTTGATAACATTCTTCATTGCCTTCTTTGTTGTACTCTTCATTGAGACTCCAACCAACAATTTGGTGACAGTATTATCCAAGAAGAGGAATCATAAAGCGAAAAAACCACCACACAATATTTAAATGAAAAGTAATGCATGTTTATCTAGCCGTAGTATTATAGACAATAACTCTACTCAGAAGAAAGTGAATTAAATTATTCTAATTGTGAATTTAATTATATCATCTATTTTTTAAGGATTCTATGTAACAATTTCGAGACATTTTATGGTTAATTTAAGGTAGTTGAATTCCAAAACAAAATAAATAAAACGAAAGTTTCATTTTACTATTTATTCTCATTTTTAACAAAGTTCAGTTTTTGTAAATATGTATCTTGTAATATGTAACCAGTGAAGTAATTACATGTATCTATAAAAGAAAATGTAAGTCAGGTCGTTCCTGGTGATCCAGAACGTGTGTGAGAGGGATAGGCACATAAATAAAGTTGGGACCGAATGTTAAATCGAGCGCAAAAGTTGGGCAACTTTGAAATCTAGATGGTGGAGCTATTTAAGGTGTGTATGTTTAAATTATGCATTTCTAAGAAGGATGCATGCAGGGGCAGGTTCGTATCTAGAAGAGAAATCTAGATAGGTCCAAAGAAAAAAAATAAGTAAAGGGAAAGTTTATTGTTTAGTTAGGAAAAGAAAAAATAAAATTACATTATCCCTTTATCGTTTTTCCTTTACAACAAACATACCTCTCTTATGTTGGGGATAATCGAAAAGTAGAATTAGACAAGAAGATTGAGTAAAGAAGAGAGAATTAGGTGTTCCGACGCATACAAATCGGCTTTGTCTGGCTTAAGCGCTTTATATCATGGTAACGTTCACCAATTCTACCTATATTTCTTATGGTTCTCTTATATCAATCTTTTCAGAGTGGGGTGATTGCACTCCTCTGACTTCGTTCAGCCAACCGCACCTACTGGGATTCGAACCCACCACCTTTGTGTTACGAGTCAAGTACTCTTACCACTAGGCCACTCGCCTTTCAGGGGGAAAGCAATCACCTTTTCACTTTCTCACATACGTCAAGGAGAAAACTGTAGAATAATCTAGCAAATCTCCTCCGATCCCATCTATCTTGCCGGACCTCAAAAGTCCTCTTCTGGACCATGCTGATTGCCCTTCGGAGCCTCTAGTCCCAGGCTCCGCATGAACGGAGATTCCGAGATATTCAATATTGCCGTCTGTCTTGAGCTTACGCGTGGCTACACAAGGAAGGCAGCAGGGTAATCGGTATATTAGTCTTGAAGACCGACAGCGGCCTGTAATTACCTCTGGGTATCACCCTGAGCAACCCTTTCATCCAAATGTTTAGAAAAACACCCTGTTTCATACAACGCTTGAAGAGTTTCAACATCTTAGCCGAGCAATATGTACAATCAAATTACTAGACTGAGCGAAAGTTTTCTTGCAAATATGACACTCAAAAGGTTTTTTACCGGTATGAGTAATTTTATGACGAAGCAATGTACTAGAGGCAGAAAACACTTTATTACAAATATTACACTGAAAAGGTTTTTCGCCACTGTGAATCCTTTTATGATTAATTAAACTAGTAATACGAGTAAATCTTTTTCTACAAATAGGACATTCAAAAGGTTTTTCACCACTGTGTATTCTTTTATGAGTATTCAAAGTTGTGATTCGAGTGAAAGCTTTCTTGCAAATATTACACTCAAATGGTTTTTCACATGTGTGAGTTCTTTTATGAACATTCAAACTACAGCGAGCAGTATATGTTTTCGAACAAATGTTACATTTGAAAGGTGTACTATCATTGTTTTTCTGTTCATGTATAGTCAAAGTATCAGGACGAGGAGAATCAACATCAGCGTGAATCATTTTATGTGTAGTCAGAAAATCTGAATTAATAAATTTTTTCGTGCAAACATTACACTCATATAGTTTTCCTTTGTACAGAATTCCTTTGAAAGTCTCTCGTTGCACAAGTAGTTCTCTCACGTCTTCTATACACTGGTAAGATGTACTGGCCATTGTCTCACTGCGGATTCTCTCACATTCTATTTTAATGTCCGGTTCATATAATTATATCTATATCATCATACGGAACTGAAGGTACAGCATCCTCACTAATTCCCTCCAAGGGTTCATTTTTAATTTCAACATTCATTAAAAATTCGTCGATATCATCTTCCTTCTTCACTTTAACTTGGTTGTCACACGTCATGACACCTTCATCCTGTTCTTCCTTTACAGTATTGTGAACACCAGCACTAGCTCCATCCATTATGTTATGTATTTACGTACACGACTTATAGATACACAGTATGATATTCTCCTACACAATAATAATTAATGTTAAATATTAGTTTATTTACTGTACAACTTCGACAGCAAATGTCAAACTAAAATGACAGCTCTCTAGTCATAGCTGATATTATATAAAGTGGAAGACATCGACACCTTAGGTAGCGTTCATACAGTCGTCGAGTGATTACTCGACGACGCTTCAGCCGTTCACGAAGCCGGAGCGAGTCACCCGACGACTCGCACTGTTGCGTTCAAGGATGTCGTCAGGTGACAACCGAACAACCGAAATCATTGCAAGGTGATAATCGCTCTGACAGTTAGTTTGACGTTTGAGTGATGGTGGTTTGCCAAAACAATTGCGAAGTTAATCGTAATTATGGTGTATTCTTGTCGTAAGTATACAATTTTTCAAAAAAGAAAATTATATTTTTTTAGTTTGAGAATAGATATGGAAGAGAAATTAAAATATTTAGTGTAAATTTTAGCGGGTAATTTATTTTTTACTTCATGCGGTAAACACACACTAATATCTTAGTATGTCCTAAAATACAGATACGTTGTGGCATGCTATTGAATCATTATTGAATACGAGTATATACTATACTATACTATACTATACCCTCACGCCGTGTCCCAAGTGGGGTAGGCAGAGAGAACGGAAAGCCAAACAGACCTATCTTTACACACTTCTTTCGCTTCCTCCACATTCATACAGTTCCTCATACACGCACGTCGGTTCCTCTTACTCAACACGCGGCCGTCTTTGAGAATTTGATCCACGTGATCAAGCCACGTGGTTCTCGGACGGTCCCGCGTTTCCTCACACCCTTTCTTTCAGATAAGTATATCCTCTTTGTCATTCTTTCCTCTTTCATTCGTTCCAAATGACCAAACCATCTCAATTTATTTACACGCATTCTGTCCACAACAGTCTTCTTGCATCCGCTCATTCTTCTAATATCCTCATTCTTCACTCTATCACGCAGCGTTTTACCAACCATTCTTCTCAACGATCGCATCTCTACTGCATTTATTCCACTTTCGTCCTTCTTCAACCACGTCCATGTCTCGCTTGCATACGTAAGTGACGGTACCAGAATTGTGCACCAGCATTTTAGCCATGTTCGACACATTGTCATTGCTGACAATGGGTCGAAGTGCACCGTTTACTCTAGCACCGGCCACTTTCCTTCTTTCAATGTCCCTATCGCATCTTCCATCCCTCGTAAACATACTTCCCAAATATACATACCTACTCACTTACTTGCTCCAAACATTCGTCACCAACTTTAATCTCGCAAATCGTTTTTTCATTCTCTCTTTCAAAAACAAGAACTTTCGTCTTCATAACGTTCATTTTCAAACCATTCAAATTGCAACTATCATACACACACGTAACAATCTCTTGTAAGTTCACTTTCACTCTCAGCCATTAACACCAAATCATCTGCGTACATCAATGCATTCACCCGAAACCCATTCAGCTCGACACCAACATCCATCTCTTTCACAGGTCGCATACAGTAGTCGAAGAATAGGTTGAACAGCCACGAAGACATGACACAACCTTGCTTCACTCCTTTGGTGAGGACAAACCACTCCGAGAGAGTGTTATTTACCCCCACGCAAGCGGAGCTTCCCACGTAAAGTGAAGATATTGCGCGGATCAACCGGCTGCTCACCCCATACTCCGACAACACGCGCCACAACCTTTCCCGGTCCACTCGATCATATGCTTTCTCCAGATCCACGAACGCACAAAAAAGCCTCTGGTGTTTACCCAGAGTATATATACGGATATAAAACATTTTTGTATATCTATACTAATATTATTAAGAAGAAAGATATGATTATTTGTATCGAATAGGCTCCAAAACTACTGAACCGATTTGAAAAATTCTTTCACTTTTGGGAAGCTCACTATTCCCGGGTGACATAGGTATTATAATATTTTCAAAAAAAAAATAGGGATCTTTACTAAAACTCCAACAATGTGCCTAAAATATTCATGACATCGCGTGCGCTGCGAAAACTGTGGATGATGGAATAATTTTTTTTTTTTTTTCTGTATTACCAAAAATGTCGCGACAGCATGTCTTAACTATTACGGTTATGCCATAATAAGTGTTCTATTCTTTTAAAATTTTCATTGATTTCCGCCGCTAGAAAAGGCTCTCTATTTGTATATTGGTATCAATTTTTATAAAAATAAATTACTTCATATCCAAGACTGCTTTCTTTATATAAATTTTTGAATTATTCAATTCTGACATTCCATTCGAAAGATATCATGAGTTTAAAAATGTAAATATGTATTAGAAAAAATTGCGTTGTCACCACTCACCCCTCTCGGCTACCTATGCAGCACCTTATGCGATGTAGGCGTCACTGGGGTACGGACCGTACGGGAGGGGAGTCAATGTCAAGAAATGAAGTGCTGGCTCCCTACTCAACGGTCGTGTGCGGAATCGAATAATTTTAGCTTGAAAATATTTTGAATTCGCTTTAGTAAGTAACCAAACTCAACAAAAAAGCTATTTTTAGAACAAACAAACGTTCTTTTCAGAACTTAACCAATATTTTTCAGTAAGTAGGTACTAATAATAAATATATATTGTAATTTAACTATCCAAACAGCTTAGTGACTTATAGTTTGTTTAATTTAAGTGAGTTTGCTGTTTTATCATTTACAAATGCCCAAAAGATCAAGATCTCAACTTTCTAGAAATAGTTCCCAGGTGAGGGCATCAAAAATACGTCATAATGAGAAATCTTCATCGGAATCTGAAAATCGTCTTGCAAGTCGGACAGATACGCGTCGCAATATCATGCCAGAGAGTAGAGTATTGAACGTTAACATCGACTTGCGAACAAAATTTAAAAACTGCTCAATTCCGCACCTGAAAGTCGAGTACAGGGCGTTTGCAGTGGATTGAAGAACAAAATATTAGAAACATCTCCCAAGGCCAAAACTTCGAATTAGAAGGGATCGACCTACGACTAGATTGTTTTACCCATGGCCAACTGTATGTTGGCCTATCGCGGGTCGGAGCTCCTGAAAATCAATTTATTTTGCTGCCACAATAATAAAACGATGACAAATATCGTTAACAAGGAAGCTCTGACTCAATAAATTGAATGCCTTTTGTTTTGTTTATATGATCTTCTCACAAAATTTAGTAATACAAAAAAATAAAAGATTTTGTAAGATCTGTATGCAAACTGTAATTTTTAATAACTTTCTACCCGTGCGAAGCTGGGGCGGACCGCTAGTTTGTTACGAATATGTCAACAACTTCGATACATTTCTTAAGCACTTCCATGTATCAACACAGTAATAATATTTTTCAAAAAAGATTATAAATAGCTATTACTTGATTGATATGAACAAGATAAACACCCCATATTTCTTTACATATTATTTAAATTCTGTCAAACAAAAAAATACTGTCACTCAATTATCACTGCATTAATTTTAAACAAAAATAAACCTAATACTGATATGAGTTTATTCATTGGTCATAATTCAAAACTGTATGACAAAGCTTGGCCTAAATCCATTCTTAAAACTTGGCCAATTTAACTATTCAAATAAAAAACCGTAATCAAATAATGCACGACGCACTACCGCGAATGAATCTTACGAAAATGGCACCATTACGATGAAATTTGGGTCATAAAAACGCTCAAAGTTGTTCACGATCATCCGGTGTAACATTCACTGTAATTTCATGCTCGCTCCAGAGGCCTGAGGCAATTACACACTTTCGTGTCACGTTCCCGCTCCGTTAGCGTTCGGGTGCAGACGATGTTGCGCCAAATTGTTAATTTTCGTAACTATTGTGTTCCGCTTCCGCTGATGCTTTTTAGTCCGTTTTTCCAGTATGATTACAGAGACTTTTTGACCTTACCGAACTCACTTTGTTTGTGACGTCCTTTCCTACAATAAAGGGAGGTATTCCTTTTTTCAGGATCAATCGCATAATGCAACCGGCTTCCAAACACAGAAAGAGAGAATGACTGGATCCTAACTTGTGATTTTCCTACCACTTTCATTTGTTGTGTGTGTTGTACATGTAATGATCAATTTTTTTTATGATTACAGAGATACTAAACATATTATACCTACACTACGCTTAGAAGAAACTGCTTGTGTAATTGATTGTGGCTATGAAACGCAACTAGTTTTAAGAACTTCAATCTAGTCTTAAGATATTTTGTATTAATTTAGGCTAACAACTAGTACGTAGCAAATACGTAACTGTAAGTTAATTTTAAGTTCTTTTGTAAAAATGAAGTCGGTGAACATTAACGGTTGTATTTAATTTTGGGGAGGATTTTGTCGAGGATAGCCCTTCAGGCGAACCTTGAGCCCTTCCTTGAGATGAATTTGCATAAAGAGTATGGATGACATGGGAATTGACATTCCTGCAACATCCATGGGTGAAGGAGGGTGCAACCCTTAATGTGTATCTTAAGTAGCATTCACATTGCTTCACTTTGGATGATCATCTTGAGTGTCAGGGTCAAACCTTGTGCGGGACGGAGTCCGACTCAGACTGCCCAGGCCACAAGTAAACTGTATCTCCGGTTGGTGTGGAGTCGGGGGTGAGTGAGGGGGCCGCGGGTACCCACACACAGGCCTCGATGTCTCTCTGCCTATCCTATATCCGGTGCGTCGTTGTTGAGGTGACTTAGCTGCCGTTACCCTCGGCGCACGTCGGAGACTCTCTTCGTTCGTCGACCTGGGGATGTTTACTTCCACCGGGCACGACTCCGCCGTAACACCTAGGTGCAGCTAACCTGTGTACTCGCAAGCACTCGCTACCGGGCAATGATCCCGATAGCACTGACTGTTTAGAGGACACAAGAAGCTACACGGCGGCGTATTGACGAAGAAGTACACGGCTCACGGTAACCACCTCAGTACCAAGTCACTCGGAGGCGTACCAGGTTCGGTACAAACCTGTTCATCGAAAGTGAACACGTCTGTTCACATTTGTTCATCCTATGCTTTCACTGGCATGTTTACTCTCTCACTCATGTTGTATGTATGTATTTTCGTATAAAAATAATTAAACAAATTCAAAAATGAAAAATAACACTTAAAATAAATTAATATAGCTCTCGACTGCATAATAATTTTGTACATGATTCTGACATTCAATACAAATTCATAGAGAATAAAACAAATAATAAGATGAAACTTGTTTATGGTCGTTTCAGTGAAAGGTCCTTTCATCGAAATTATGACGAGGAGTAATCCCTTTCCTCCGTCATCGCTAGTGATCACTATTGATGAAACGCCCGTTCACACCTGTTCATCTTGAAGGATCATCCGGAGTGATCACTGAAAGTGAACTATGTGAACGACCCCTTAGCAACGAAATTGACACAAGTAGCATTCACATTGCTTCACTTTGGATGATCATCCAGAGTGTCAGGGTCAAACCTGTTCATCGAAAGTGAACACGTCTGTTCACATTGGTTCATCCTATGCTTTCACTGCCATGTCAACACTCTCAGTCATATCGTATGTAGTTTGACGTATTTTGGTACAAAAATAATTAAACAAATTCAAACATGGAAAATAACACTTAAAATAAATAAATATAGCTCTCGACTGCATAATAATTTTGTACATGATTCTGACATTCAATACAAATTCATAGAGAATTAAACAAATAATAAGATAAAACTTGTTTATGGTCGTTTCAGTGAAAGGACCTTTCATCAAAATTATGACCAGTAGTAATCTCTTTCCTCCGTCATCGCTAGTGATCACTAGCGATGAAACGCCCGTTCACACTTGTTCATCTTGGAGGATCATCCGGAGTGATCACTGAAAGTGAACGTATGTGAACGACCCTACATGCTTGCAACTTCGTCTATACTCGAACGTTAACGGAGCGGGAACGTGACGTGAAAGTGTGTTATTGACTCAGAGGCCTCTGAGTCCTGAGTCAATAACACATTTTCACGTTACGTTTTCGTTCCGTTAGCGTTCAAATGCAGACGATGTTGCGCCAAAGTGGATATTTTCGTAACTATTGTGTATCTTAAGAAGCATTCACATTGCTTCACTTTGGATGATCATCCAGAGTGTCAGGGTCAAACCTGTTCATCGAAAGTGAACACGTCTGTTCACATTTGTCCAACCTATGCTTTCACTGCCATGTCTACTTTCTCACTCATGTTGTATGTAGTTTGACGTATTTTCGAATAAAAATAAAGACTACTACTACTACTATACCATCACGGCATATCCCACAAGTGGGGTAGCCAGCAGATCAGCTGCATGTAAGAAACATGCAAACTGTCCTCTTCGTGCCAATATAAAATCAAGACATTCAGGATGGGTGGCAAGCCTCATCGCTGAATTTAAGATGTAAAATGTCTTTTTTTTTTCGAACACCTGCCTTTTACAGGACACTCGAAAACTTATGCAGAAGAGTGGGAGACCAATTCTTTACCGGGTGCTCCACGGGACGGGAAAAATAAAGAATTATATTAAAAAAAAAAAAAAGTTAATAATTAAACAAATTCGAAAATGAAAAATAGCACTAAAAATAAATTAATATAGCTCTTGACTGCATAATAATTTCGTACATTGCAGTGTAATATTTGTATGAAAAAGTTTACTACTTCACTAAGGTTGACTGCTCATAAAAGGGTGCACAGAGGTGAAAAACCTTTTGAATGTCATATTTGCAAGAAAACTTTCATTCAATTTAGTCAATTGACTAATCATAAAAGAATTCACAGCAGTGAAAAACCTTTTGAGTGTAATATTTGTAACAGGCAATTCTCTGATTCCAGTAATTTGATTAGGCATAAAAGAATTCACAGTGGTGAAAAACCTTATGAGTGTAATATTTGCAAGAAAACTTTCACTCAATTTGGTCAATTGACTAATCATAAAAGAATTCACAGCGGTGAAAAACCTTTTGAATGCAATGTTTGTAAGAGGAGATTTTCTGATTACAGTAATTTGTCTAAGCATAAAAGAATACACAGTTGTGAAAAACCTTTTGAATGTAACATTTGCAAGAAAACTTTCTCTCAATCTAGTAGTTTGACTAAACACAAAAGAATTCACAGTGGCGAAAAACCTTTTGAAAGTAATATTTGCAAGAAAACTTTCTGTCAATCTAGTCAATTGACTAAACATAAAAGAATTCACAGTGGTAGACACTTGTGATGTAACAAATCTTCGCATTCGAATATTTCAAAGTATTCGCATTCGTTTTCGCAAAAAAATATGCGAATGTTTTGCGAATATTATTTTGGTAATAAAATATCGGTAATTCAGTAAAATTACCGGATACTAACCCGGTACATTGTAGAAAAAGGTACTGCGAGAAAATATTCTTTGAGAAAACCGAGGAGTTATGAAATATTTTATATTCATATATCATTATGAGAATTCGGTGACGGGGGGGTAGAAATTTTAATAATTATAGAAATTTAAGCACGTCAATATAAGCTTTTCGCATTCGCAATCGCGAATATCCAAAATCACACATTCGTTAGGTACATCACTAGTAGACACACAAACCTTTTGAGTGCAAAATTTGCAAGAAAGCTTTCACTGAATTTGGCAATTTGACTATGCAAATGCATAAGAGGTTTCACTTTGGTTAGAAATCTTTTTAATATATATTTGCAAGAAAACTAGTAGTTTGACTGTATATAAAAGGATTCAAAGTGATGAAAAACCTTTAGAAAAGAATAAGTTTACTCAGTTGAATCATTTATATTTCTGTACCTTAAAGGATAAACTACGGTAGTCACATTACAATAAATGTGGAGGAGAGGCAATTATATGAATTTTCAAGTTTCAAAACATCATAACTGTCATAATATTTGGAATAATTTCAGTCTGTAAAAAAATATCTTTATTTGATAGGCTATATTTTAATATTTAATAATAAAAATAATTATTTTATTGATAAAGGTTCGTTCACATACGTTCACTTTCAGTGATCACTCCGGATGATCCTCCAAGATGAACAAGTGTGAACAGGCGGTGATCACTAGCGATGACGGAGGAAAGGGATAACCACTCGTCATAATTTCGATGAAAGGACCTTTTACTGAAACGACCATAAACAAGTTTCATCTTATTATTTGTTTAATTCTCTATGAATTTGTATTGAATGTCAGAATCATGTACAAAATTATTATGCAGTCGAGGGCTATATTTATTTATTTTAAGTGTTATTTTCCATGTTTGAATTTGTTTAATTATTTTTGTACGAAAATACGTCAAACTACATACGACATGACTGAGAGTGTTGATATGGCAGTGAAAGCATAGGATGAACCAATGTGAACAGACGTGTTCACTTTCGATGAACAGGTTTGACCCTGACACTCTGGATGATCATCCAAAGTGAAGCAATGTGAATGCTACTTAACTATAGATAAAATGGACTACCGTGTTTTATCCTCTAACGATATCTGCACATACATTTGTGGCACCGACTTGAAGTAATTGATATAAATAGTAAGTATAAACAACGCATGTTGGACTCCTATGATTTTGGCACTTACAAAATTTTCTATAATTTTTCTCCCTAATAACGTATGTGGGACTTCCGTTGATTTTCCGTTAACATTTTATGGACTTCGTATATTTATTACAAATGAAAAATCATATATTATAATCCAACAACTTTGGACTAAGTTAAATGGTGCAATCCGACCAATAATTGCAAATAGAAACATATCTACCACAGCTAAAAGGTTGGTGCACTCTGCTATCTTAGTGCCAACACTTATGTATGCAAGTGAGACGTGGACATGGTTAAAGAAGGATGAAAGTGGCATTAATGCAGTAGAAATGAGATCGTTGAGAAGGATGTGTGGTAAAAGTCTGAGAGATCGTGTGCGAAACAGTGATATACGAAAGGAATGTGGAATGAAAGTGGGTGTAATAACAAGGATGAATGTAAATAAGTTAAGATGGTTTGGGTACGTGGAAAGAATGAATGAGGACAGAATGACTAAGAAGATATATTTGGCTGAGAGGAATGGTGCTCGGAGACGTGGACGTCCTAGGATTAAATGGCAAGATCATTTAAATCAAATCCTACAGGACGGTCACGTGTTGAGCACATTGAACAGGAGAGCATGCATGAGGAATTGTATGACAGTGACGGAAGCGAAAGATGTATGCAAGGATAGAAGGAAGTGGCGCTCGATCCTTTCTGCCTACCCCGCAAGGGAAGCGGCGTGATGGTATGTATGTATGTATGTATAACTTTGGACTATAGTATTTTACCCAATAACATAACGTTTTGTCACCAATATATTTGCATTTTTAACTCAAAAGTGGACTCCCGTGGTTTATCCTCTAAGGTACAGATTTTCAACTGAGTAAACTTATTCTTTTTCAAACAACCGGCCTTCGAGCAGTCGAGAGCTTACCACCAAAGTAACCGCAAAGTCAATCGATTTTGATATTCATTCAATACACATCCCTTTGCGAGTTGAGAAAGAGTATGGGTGTTTTCCAAACTTTGCAACGAAAATTATTTTAAATTTGAAACGAATATTTAAAGCGCCGTTTTATCATAACATGACCTCAAGGGTGTCATGTTGTGTGTCCATCATCGATAATAATTATTGATGGATCACAAAATATTAACAGTGGTGAAAATCTTTTAGAGTGCAATATTTGGAAGAAAACTTTCACTCAATCTAGGGTCCAGGGATGCACAGACTTATAGGGAACAGGGGCCACTCGAGAAGTTTATGAACCAAGGACGGGCCGCTGTAAGAAAATTAAGAAATAATATTTGGAGTTTTTACCGCGGGTGGTTTTTGTTAAAATATATCAATACAAAAACCGTGGTTTATTCTTTATTATGCATATATTATTACGTTCGAAAAAGGAACTACTTTTGTTTTGTATAAAATAATGGTGTCAATAAAGTGTTGTTGCACTGCAAGTGTGTCTTTCATTTAAAATATTTAAGAGAATTCACAGTAGTGAAAAACCTTTTGAATCCAATATTTTTGTAATCACATTTGTTCACTTACAGTGATCATGCGGATGATCCTCCAAGATGAATAGGTGTGAACGGGCGTTTCATCAATAGTGATCACTAGCGATGACGGAGGAAAGAGATAACCACTCGTCATAATTTGGATGAAAGGTCCTTTCACTGAAACGACCATAAACAAGTTTTATCTTATTATTTGTTTTATTCTCTATGAATTTGTATAGAATGTCAGAATTATGTACAAAATTATTATACAGTCGAGAGCTATATTAATTTATTTTATGTGTTTTTTTCATTTTCGAATTTGTTTAATTATTTTTGTACGAAAATATGTTAAACTACATACAACATGACTGAGAGTGTTGACATGGCAGTGAAAGCATAGGATGAAAAAGTGTGAACAGACATGTTCACTTTCGATGAACAGGTTTGACCCTAACACTCTGGATGATCATCCAAAGTGAAGCAATGTGAATGCTACTTAAGGGGAGATCTACTCAGTCTGGTAGTTTGACTAAATTCATAAAAAGATTCACAGTGGTGAAAAATCTTTTGAGTGTTATATTTGCAAGAAAACTTTCTTTCCATCCGGCCATTTGACTAAACATATAAATAAGAATTATTTATAATGGTGAAAAATCTTTTGGTGTTAATTTGATAGACCACAACAAGATTCACAGTGGCGGAAATCCTTTCTCATAAGAATAAGTTTACTCAGTGCAGTTATTATATACATAATTATATGTAACAGTACATATTATTATGTAGGTATATAATGATAATCAATATAATGCATATTATATACATGTATGGTTCTGATTAGACACGTGTACCAATATCAAAATACGACACCTTTGCTACATATAACACTACCTGGAAGAGGTCTTTGCGCCCGTGCGTAATAACTGCAAAAATATTTGTACTGCATATATTACGTTTAGGGGATTCAATCCCGGTCGTATTTTAATCTCGAAATTTTCGGGATTAATATAAGAAATCCCGGGATTTCCGGGATTAATACAATAAGTCTAGAATTTGGGATTCATTCGCATCAATGAATCACTGACAGTCGAAGCTTGTGTTAGTATCTTAAATGAGCGCCATTCTAAGTTCGATATCTCACTAGATACGATATTGTGGCAATAGTTACTGATGGTCAATGCTATGCTGAAGGTTGGAAAACTTGTTAATGCAAAGCACCTATGTAGTTTGTTTTGCACACGGTATTCACTTTGCCGTCAGTGATTGATTGTCTAGAAAAATGTCTGCAAATGAACCCGTCAGTGATGATATTTTATTTGTTTAATACATAAACGCGGCTATCACCTTTTACTGATGATTTGGAAGAACTGGATTCAGGATTAGTCATAAAAACCGGTTATGGTGAGTTT
Organism: Athripsodes cinereus; assembly: GCA_947579605.1. NCBI lineage: Eukaryota > Metazoa > Arthropoda > Insecta > Trichoptera > Leptoceridae > Athripsodes > Athripsodes cinereus. The sequence goes on along the minus strand of OX388325.1, from coordinate 16,142,726 downwards.
GACCAATGACCGGAATATTAATGAAGTCGTAAAGAAAGTTTGCAGTGGTTCTTATTTTCAAAAGAGCATCTTTGAAGAAAGATACTATGCTTCAAAACTATATTGAAAAGGAACATGGAAGAGAGCTTAATTTATTGTTTAACTGCAAATCGCGTTGGAATAGTCTCTTAACAATGCTTGAGCGGTTTGATATTTTAAAAAATAGCATCAAAAATCACTCATCGACCTAAATCAAATAAATATTTCATAAAGTCTCTGATCATTTTAATTTAAAAATACGAGTTTTAACATTGATCATTGTAGTATATAGTTTTTGTTATGGGTTAAGCTAAATAAGTCTAAGTTGATTTTATAAAAAAAAAACAAAATAGTACATATACAAACAAACATAAATAACAACATTATAGAATATATTGCTCCACTAAACTAAAACTGTTCTGGGTTAAAACTATGAAATAAATACAAATACAAGAATACAATTTAAAATTACATATTATGTGCTGTTGTGTTAATAAAGAAAAAAAAAATATAAAAAAGTTTAATTGTTAGTTTTATAAATCATAAACAGTAGTGTCTTGTTTTTTTATTTTAGAAAAAGTTTGAAGTATAATTTTGTTTAACCGACTTTTTGCAGATTCAAAACTTAAATTCATTGCCAGATAAATAAAATAAACTGATTTTGACATGGTTTACTGACTTTTGTTACCACTTAACATTACCAATACAATCCCGGAACTAGCCCCGGGATCCTGAGATTATCTGTAGATAAACCCGAAATCCCGGGATTAAAAAAAAGGGCCGGAATCGAATCCCCTAGTTGTACCTTTCTATAACATCTATTTTTTAATGTATTTAACTAGATTGGTTAATTAAATACTTTGATATGGGGGGGGGGTGAGATGGTGAAAGAATGGTTTTGGTTGAGGATACAATAAAATCTTATAACCAATAATGCCACAGGCTGAGACTCAAACTGGGGCTACTTACAGCACTCCAGGAGTTAAAGCAATAAAAAAAATGGTCTCAATTAAATATATAGTGAGGCTATATAAATAAGAGACGACAAGTTATGTGCAAATGGACGAAAGTGTAAAAGACAAATATGAATTTTAAACAAACATTTAATTAAAGATAAAAAAATCTTACCCCTATTACAAACACACGTTTAAACAGCAACACAATACTACGACTTACTCACTACCCCGTATTGTCCGTGCACACGTAATTATCCCAATATAAAAAAAACACACTTGATTATTATTTCAATAAAAACGAAAACGTAGCACTTTTAAAATAATTAAATTTCACTTTTCGATGATTGTAATGGATCCCACGATGAGGGCGCCTCTGGCATGAAAATGCCTAGAGGCAAACAAGTTGAAGAAGGCGCCCCTTGGCGCAGTGCTGGGAGGGCGAAGTCCCACGTCCGAGGCTCCTGGAGGCAATTACCAGCCTACACAGGTGCAGAGTTGGCTCGTCATGACTTCAGGAGGAGAATATCTCGACTCAACTGAAGTCCAGTGACCAGAGACCGACTTGTCTCTCTAAAGGTCAGATGATGAGTCATTGAGTGATGGCAAGAGCAATGCTTCTATCAAGGACAACTGACTACTCACTACGACTCGCTGATGATAACTGTTCACCACTGATGGCTGATGGAGACTCACTGATCTTTCAAGGACATTTCTCCGCTGTTCCTTGAGTGGTGTAGAGAGGGGTTGGTCATATACCCCTCCTACGCTGTGATGCATCTCTGTGCAGCGCCGCGATTGGCTAATTGAATACCAATACACGCTCACCGCAAGTTCCATTGTATTGCGAGTACACCTGCACCCTTGTCTGCATTCCAGGAATTATGTACATGATGAAATAAATATTTACAAATAAGTTTGATATTGTTAAGCGTCCAATGCACTGATTTATAATTATTCACATATGTATAGCGTCTCTTTCACTGATATTATATTTAAAACAATATTTCTTGTGTCCTTTATCACTGTTCTTTATCAAAGCGTCTTTTCGCACAACACAAAATAACACAATCCTTATTCTATTACATAGCAACACAAACCAACCCTTTAGGTAGATAATGAAATATTCAAACTACGTTATGTTACAATAAAATTAAAATTCATACCTAAAGAGTCGTTTACATAAATTAAAACATATCGTCGGTATCGACATTCAATATCTCGAAGCGTAGGTATAAAAATCCAACCAAGCCGACACTATGAAATAATAACAATACAAACGCATTCTAGAATATTCATTAAATAATTTGATACATAATGAATGCGCCTTAAGTTGATACATAATGAATGCGCCTTAATCTTTTGTTGAGTGATTCTTTTTATTGCCCCTGTTGCTACGTAGGTACAATAATTTAAATAAACAATAATTTTTGTTTTTGTATGCAGGTACAAAGATTAGTAAACAATAATACAATGTTAATGCGGGTACCTTTTAAGTGCAAGGGATATTTTTAATGTCGGGATTTTCAGAGTTCTCATGAACTGCATTGTTTATTTCGGTATTTCAGTACCACTTACAAAAATTATAAATAACAATTATAATTTTTGATGATAACTTTTCGACACAATACCTACTATACCGGGCATATCAACTTGAATTATGTTTATACAAAAATGTAACATTTATCCCGTGGAGTCTTCGGTCAAATGTACTACTACTACTATACTATACTATACCCTCACACCGTTCACTCTCGCACCAGCCACTTTTTTCCATGTCCCTTTCGTACCTACCATCCCTCACAAACATACTTCCTAAATCGGTCAAATGTAGGTCTCTTTTTTGTTAATTATCAAGTGTCCTGTAAATGGCGGATATTCGTAAAATGTGCACAATTTTAAAATTGCCATCTTAATTTCAGCGATGAGGTTTAGCACGCATTCTGAATGTCTTACCTTTCAATGCCACCAAGAGGACAATTTGAGTGTTTATTACGTCTAGTTATTCCACCGGCTAGCCTCCGTTGTATTCAGCATGAGATGCTCATACTTGGATATGCTAGAACGATACCAACTCACAAAAACATCATTGTAATTTATAAGAGAATTTTAAAGCATTCAGCATAGAGTAAGTAATAATAAAGAGATGACATGAGCCCAAAATCCCATTCCATTCTAATTGAGAATTTCTAAGAATTGAAGTTAGCTACAGGACGATTCATAGTGATGTCAATTACAATTTACAATCATCGATGTTTTTAACATAATCGACGCCACTATCCTACTTGCAATGTTTTCATATAATAATGTTTCGTTCCATTTTTCCTTACCTTCTTTATTTTTAATACTTGCATTGTATACCTGGCGAGGTAGGCATAGAGGATGAAAATACTTACTTATCAGACCATTACATACACAAAATAATGCTAATAAATTAGAGTAGGGATATATTGTATAGGAATCCAGTCCTCTATAGTTAAGTTGTTAATAGATTTGATCTAAATAGCATTTTTTGGTTAACTCTTCACAGGTACGTTCACAAAATAGGCATTAGAATGGGTTTCAATTTTATAATACTTACATATTTTTAGTCTTTTACTCTATGGTGTTGGACATAAGCTTCTTTAAAATTTTTCCAATATACTGTAGTAAGGAAAAATCTAATACTTCATGCAAAAGTAATGTTAATTTATTTAAATCATTTGGAAAGTTTTAAATTAAATGTTAACAAGTTTCAAGTGGAAGCCTTTTTGTTATGCCTCCTCCATTCAGAGCGTCTCTGTGCCAATCGCGTCACCTCTTACCACGATATAGTGTTCAGAAATAGTCCACTTTTAGAGAGAATAAATTTATTAATATATTTTGTGATTTTACGGCAACGGAGACTATTGCATAACAAAGTTGACAGAAATATTGCAAAATTACACAAAGAATATTCCATACACTACATAAAAACAACCTTGTAAATACAAACAAAAATTAGATACTAGAGAATACAAAATCACATTTAATTCCTAACAATAAATATTCCGACAAAACTGACCAAGTTTATATCCATCTGAACATCTATCCTATTCCCTCCCGCCGTATCCCAAGTGGGGTAGCAGAGAGAACGGAACGCCATATAGATCTGACCTTACATACTTCGTTCGCTTCTACTACAGTCATACAATTTCTCATGCACGTATGTCGGTTTCTTTAACTAAAAACACGACCGTCCTTGAGAATTTGATCTACATGATCAAGTCATATAGTTCTCGGATACCCGCGCTTCCTTTTATCCACAACACTCCTCTTGCATCCACTCATTTTCTAATATCCTCATTCCTCACTCTATCACGCAAGGTTTACCAAACATCCTCCTCAGCGATCTCATCTCCATAGCATTTATTCCACTTTCGTCCCTCTTCAACCATGTCTACGTTTCGCTTGCATACATGCATCCATCCATCTAAACATTTGGGTATTAATTTATAGGTAAATCAATAGAAAATCAAAACTAATTTGCAATAATAAAAATTGTAATATTCCACTTAAAATTATAAAAATTAACAATGGTCCGTAAAATAAATAATATAAAATAAATGGAGAAAAATACGCTATCCATAAACTCGTCATAGAAGGAAAGATTGAGGGCCGTAGAGGGGTTGGATGAAGGCGGCTTTCCTGGCTCCAGAACATTCAAGAGTGGACCGGGATGAGAGGTGTGGAGGAGCTGTTTCGTGCTGTCCAGAACAGGAAGGATTTCTCCCAGGTGGTCGTCAACGTCGTGGGAATCCGACAAGACACGTAGAGAAGAAGAAGAATATGAAATCAAATAAATACATATAATACACATTTACAATAATAAATAGGAAATAGTTGAGATGTTATGTAATCACTTAAATACATTTCTTGGAGTAAAAATTATCAGTCGATGTTAATCATCGACGCTCAATTTCCATACCTATGACATTATGCCAAAAATTAGAAACGTCAAAACACATTTTAAAAGTGAGTTTTTAATCCTAAAATCGAGTGACATTCTTATAAAATATAAAAAAACGTTAGAGCTATAGTATATTTATTGTTTGTGATTGATTATATTACGAAAATATAATAAATAAGGAGTAAAAAATACAAAAATGTTTCATACTTACAAGTGGAAGGACACATCCGATTTATTATTCAAATTATTCCTTTTACAGGACGGAAATGAACAGATTTTCATTTTTGAACTCATGTAGACACAACAAAATAACAATATTTAACAAAAATAACAATTTCACTCGAAAAATAAATAAGAAAACACGTCGACATAAACGAAACACAACACGCCGTGCCTACTCGTCAGACAATATTATTAGCAAATGACGTACTGTAGCTAACTTCTCCTTGATGTGTTAAGGGGATAAGGGGACAAAAATTTGCCTCACTAGAGAACAAAAGAATCCAATAGCCGTAGCGTATCTACCTACTTACTTGATCTTTGGCATTCAGTATGTCTCCTGATAGCTTAATTGGACAAAGCACAACTCGTGAAAAGGATGGGTGGCGAATTCAAGGTCCGCCTAGGGCACTACCAAATAAGGTACCTAACATTGTTTTTTTCTTTTTATTCGTTTTAAGCAAGTTTCGTGTTTTATGTATTTTGAAATAAAACTGAAGAATTTATGATATAATTATACAGGTATCAATATTGAAGTATGTAATTTTATCAATTTTCCTTTGATTTTCCCGTGACCTTTGCGTAAGATTGTTACCTAAGAGCTTAGTAATACAAAAAAACAAAAGATTTTGGAAGATCTGTATGCAAACTAATTTTTTTAATAACTTTCTACCCGTGCGAAGCTGGGGCGGACCGCTTCTTTTTTATAAATATGTCAACAACTTCGATACATTTCTTAAGCATTTCCATGTATCAACACAGTAATAATATTTTTCAAAAAAGATTATTAATAGCTATAACTTGATTGATATGAACAAGATAAACTTAACACCCCATATTTCTTTACATATTATTTAAATACTGTCAAACAAAAAATTTACTGCCACTCAATTATCACTGCGTTAATTTTAAACAAAAATAAACCTAATACAGATATGAGTTTATTCATTGGTCATACTTCAAAACTGTAAGACAAAGCTATGCTTGGTCTAAAACCATTCTTAAAACAAAGACAACTCAACTATTCAAATAAAAAAACGTAATCAAATAAAGCACGACGCACTACCGCGAATGAATCTTACGAAAATGGCGCCATTACGATGACATTTGGGTCATAAAAACGCTCAAAGTTGTTCACAATTATCCGGTGTGACATTCAACATTCACTGCAACTTCATGGTAGCTCCAGATCACTCGACGTCGAGCGATATTTAGGCTGCGTGAACGTTGCCCAGTGGTTATAAATAAAAAATCTACGGTATAATTAAACAACCGTCAAATCCAAATTGTCATTCACATTTCGTTGTCGAAGTTACATAGGAATTAACTGTTATTCAAAATCAATCAATTACATAACATTATTGTAGAGCGTGAGATCACAGTGTGTATCCATAAATTGTGTATGTAAGTACGTGACATGATGGATGGAACCAGTGCTGATGTAAACAATACTGTAGACGGACAACAGGATGACTGCGTCTTGTGTGATATTCAAATTTGTGTGACAGACGAAGATGATATCGAAGCATTTCTAATGAACGCTAAAGTGAAACGTGAACTTGCGGAGGAAGTATGTGTTGTGCCTTCAGTTCCGTATGATGATATAGATATATATGAACCGGACATAAAATTAGAATGTGAGAAAGCAAGCAGCGGGACAGTTGCCGGTACATCCAACCAGTGTAGAGAAGATGCGGTGCGCCAAGAAGATGGCAGAAAGAAATACAAAGAAAATAAAAATAAAGGAAAACTATTTCAGTGTAATATTTGTATGAAGAAGTTTACTACTTCACTAAGGTTGACTGTTCATAAAAGGGTTCACAGTGGTGAAAAACTTTTTAAGTGTAATATTTGCAGTAAAACTTTCTCTAAATCCAGTGATTTGACCACACATCAAAGGATTCACAGTGGTGAAAAACCTTTCGAGTGTAATATTTGCAAGAAAACTTTCTCTCAATCTAGTAAATTGACTACTCATAAAAGGATTCACAGTGGTGAAAAACCTTTTGAATGCAATATTTGTAACAGGAGATTTTCTGAGTCCGGTAGTTTGACTGCTCATAAAAGAATTCACAGTGGTGAAAAACCTTTTGAGTGTAATATTTGCAAGAAAACTTTCTCTCAATCTAGTTCTTTGATTATGCATAAGAGAATTCACAGTGGTGAAAAACCTTTTGAGTGTAATATTTGCAAGAAAACTTTCTCTCAATCTAGTAATTTGATTAAGCATAAGAGAATTCACAGTGGTGAAAAACCTTTTGAATGTTTTATTTGTAAGAAAACTTTTTCTTTATCTAGTAATTTGACAAATCACAAGAGAATTCACAGTGGTGAAAAACCTTTTGAGTGTAATATTTGCAAGAAAACTTTCTCTCAATCCGGTACTTTGACAAATCATAAGAGAATTCACAGTGGTGAAAAACCTTTTGAGTGTAATATTTGCAAGAAAACTTTCTCTGAATCTAGTTGTTTGATTAAGCATAAGAGACGTCACAGTGGTGAAAAACCTTTTGAGTGTAATATTTGCAAGAAAACTTTCTCTCAATCTAGAAATTTGACTGATTATAAAAGAATTCACAGTGGTGAAAAACCTTTTGAGTGTAATATTTGCAAGAAAACTTTCTCTCAATCTAGTAATTTGACTGTTCATAAAAGAATTCACAGTGGCAGAAAACCCTTTTGAGTGTAACATTTGCGAGAAAGCTTTCACTGAATTTGGCAATTTGACTATGCAGAAGAGGTTTCACTTTGGTTAAAAATCTTTTATAATATAATATTTGCGTGATAACTAGTAGTTTGACTGTATATAAAAGGGTTCAAAGTGATGAAAAATCTTTAGAAAAAGAATAATTTTGCTCAGTTGAATCATATACAGTATTTTCAACTGAGTAAACTTTTTCTTTTTCAAGCAGCCGGCCTTCGAGCAGTCGAGAGCTTACCACCAAAATTTAATTCGTTCGTTACCGCAAATTCTATCGATTCTGATTCTGAGAAAGCGCCTTTTACTCATAACTGTTGATAGGTTTAACATACTTGGAACACTGGATGTGAGTATTGTGATCTGTGCCTATGGAATATTCATAAAGACACTTGCTTGCAATATGTCACATAGGTAGTAAGGTGTATAAAAGTAATCTTAATAATAAAAGTGAATCATAATTAAAATCTTTTATTTAAACAAACTGACCCAAATAACATGGTGTCAGAAGTGGGATACAACAAATATTTAAATAATTCAAAGTGTTTTAACATAGATAATTGAAAATTAAGTTTAGTGTGATTAATGCATTTTTTTTGCAACTACCTACATACAGAACCAGATGAAGATTTTTATATGTATTGAATTTGGATTTGTTTTTTGAAGGTGATTATGTAATGAAAGATAAAATAATCAAATATTTTAATCAGACTTATTTTGAAATTGTAAATAGTCAATAAATGTATATTGTCCTGATCATTCTATGCTTCGTTTGTTTATTTAGTGTCGGTTTTATTTTTGCGTAAATTTTATTACATATGCACTGTTTGATTTGTTTTACAAGTGTTGTTTTTGATTCATAAACTTTTTGGATAAAACTAAATGAAATAAATTAGATGTGATTAATTAATTTGAATAAGTAATATTTGAACATGTGTCAGGAATCATTTTATTGTGTTGGATATAAACTTTTGGTTTTTATTGTATACTTTGTCAGTATAACAATATAAGGTTCTTTTTTAAATAAGACACGGACTTTATATATTTACACAATATATTCAATAATATATTTCCTAATATAATTTGTCGAACACTTATTTGTCAAACACGTCTTGCCAGCGCAAGTGAAGGTCGATCTAATGATAATTGATGTTCCCTGTAGTGAGCTAACCTATATAGACTACTTAGTATTGCTACTCACTCATCATAACTACTGTATTTTGAAAACAAGGTTCAAGGTTCACTTAACCTGTACTGTGTATCAAAGTCCAAACACTACACTCTCCCCTCACAACCTTGAAAATCTTTCTATACTACATATTTAAATATTTATACAATTCTATGTGATTGACAGTGTTCTCTACTTATTCCAATGATTCTATATAAGACAAACAAAACATTACAAATACATTACGAGCATAGCAGACAAGAGTTTCCTTCCGTCCGGGGCAACTAGATGAATCTCTCACCATCCTAAGTCCTGGGTCTCAGTCGTCCTCGCCATGGCTTCCAATCTGACCTGAAAAATTTCGAACCGGTGAGAGCCTTGCCTTCAAACATTTGGAGGGGACCTAAACGCTTGCCATTATCAGAAGGACCATCATCCCAATGTACAGATCTCACAACTATCTGATCCATATGTCTTTTCCAGAGTTGATCAGTATCTCTAGTTCTAATAAGGAATGTTCTATTACCCAATATCTTTTCAATTTTACCTAAAACCCATTTGTTTGATTTGTTCTGAGATCTAAAATCTTTTACAAGTATAGTGGTACCTAACTTATATTTTCCTTTCCTCCCCTGAGATAACTTTGTACCCCCATAATGACGTTTCTGATTTCCTTGAGAATCACACATTTTATTAAACATGTCTGGTTGTATACTCTTATAACTTATGTCACTCATGGATTCTGGAAAAAGTGTATCAAACTTTGATCTTATTCGTTTTCCCAATAATGCAACACTTGGTTCCACACCTGTAGATAAGTTTGGCGTATTTCTATAATCTACAAGGAACTTTAACAACTTATCAGAGTAATCAACTGGTAATCTATCATTTTGCAACAACTTTTTCAAATATCTTTTACATGTCTGTACACCCTTTTCTGCTAACCCATTTGACTGAGGGTGATTAACTCCTGATGTTATATGTCTTATAGAATACTCAATACAAAAATTTCTAAATTCATCAGATCTAAAAGCTGGGCCATTATCACTTACTAACAAACTCGGTAAGCCAAACCTTGAAAATAACATTTTTAATTCTTTTATTGTGTGCTTTGAATCTAAACTATTCACCAAAATACACTCTAACCATTTTGATGTGCTATCTATAACAATGAGGAAATATTTTCCATCAACTGGACCAAAGAAATCCAGATGTACTCTTTTCCAAATCTCTTTATCTATAGGCCATGACTGTAACTCTACTTTTTTTGGTGAAATTGAATTTTCTGCACAAACTTTACATTCTCTTACAACTTTTTCTATGTCGCTGTTTAAACCTAACCAATAAAAATAATTCTTGCTTAAAGACTTTAGTTTAACCATACCTAAGTGAGTTTCATGTAAGAATTTCAGCACTATACCTTTTAATGATTCTGGAATCACTATTCTGTTTTGATAAAATAGGCACTCCTCAAATACTGAGAGATTGTCTTTCAGATAAAACCACTTTAAATTTTCCTTGTCTAAGTTTTTCTTACACGGCCATGCCATTTTAGAAACATATTCTACTATGTCTTTCAAGACAGAGTCTTTCTTTGTTTGTTCTGCTATTTCTTTTGAGTTAAGATTACTTTGTTCTATCACATAATTTAAATTTTCTAGTTCTATGTTACACACATAATCACTATCGTCACTTTCTTCGGAGTTTGACACTAACCTTGACAAAAAATCTGCTTTATTCTTTTCTGATTGTACATATTCTATTTTGTAGTCAAATCCTGATAATATTAAAGCAAATCTCTGTAATCTACTTCTCGCTATTGTAGGTATATCACTATTTTCACCAAAAATATGTACTAACGCTTTATTATCACACTGCAAAACAAAACTTCTACCATATAAATATTGAAAAAACTTTTTCACTCCGAATATTATCGCTAGCGATTCCTTATCTAAAGTCGAATAATTCTTTTCACTTTTTGTAAACGTTCGACTAGCATATGCTATTGGTTTATCTACTTTTCCGAACGAATGCATTAATATCGCTGATATACCGGCTTCAGATGCGTCAGTAACTAATTTTAAAGGACGACACGTATCATAATGCACAACAATAACATTAGACGACAATATTTCTTTTATTTGTTTGTATGCTAGATCGCATTTTTCTGTCCACACAAATTTAACATCTTTTTTTAGCAATTCATACAAAGGTGACAATATTTTCGAAAGATCTCTAACAAAAATTCTATAATAGTTAACTGCGCCTATAAATGAACGTAACGTTTTTACATCTGTCGGTGTTTTCATAGTGCTAATGGCTAATACTTTCTCTTTCACCGGCGATATTCCGTACTGATTAATAACATAACCGAGATATTCTATCTCTTTCTGCAAAAACACACACTTGTTTTTGTTAAGTTTTATTCCGTTAGAGTTTAACCTTTTCAACACCATATGCAAATTTTTGTCATGTTCCTCCTCTGTTTTACCAAATATTAATATATCATCAAAATATGCTATAACTCCTTTTAACCCCATAACAATAGAATTTACTATATTTGCGAAGATACATGGACTTGTCTTCAGACCATAAGGCAACACCTTATAACGAAACAGACCAATATGAGAAGAAATCACACATAAATCTTTTGATTTTTCGTCTAATCTCACCTGACCGAAAGCGTTTTTCATGTCCAACTTGGAGAAAAATTTTCCACCACTCAGTGTTGACAATAAATCCTCGATTTTCGGGATTGGATATGCTACATCTTCTAAAATCGGATTCAGTGTGTTCTTAAAATCTGCACAAATTCTTATGTCACCGTTTTCTTTCTTCACTACAACTATAGGGCTTGCGGACCTGCTGACATTTATTCTTTCTATCATTCCCAACTGAACCATGTTTCCCAATTCTTGTTCTACCTTTTCCCGAATCGCGTACGGGACTGGCCTAGCATTGACATATTTCGGGTAACAATTTCTTTTTACTGCGATACTAGCTTCATACCCCTTAAATGTACCTATTCCGTTTTCAAAAATTTCAGGAAATTTATTTTCGTACTGCTTTACATATTCGGTCGCTAACAGGTTAACCTCACTGGGTATATCCAACCTTATACCGAATTGTTTCATAAAATCTCTACCTAACAGAATATTCGTACCGCACTCAGTAATAGCAAATGTTATATTTTTGTCCAACTGATTAAAACTTACAATAAAATTCTTTATACCTAATACTTTCAGACTTTCTCCGCCATACGTAAACAAACTTAGCTCCCCATTTTCTATATTATTTTCACTGAAATATTGGTTCCATTTTGTAATTGGGATAACGCTAACTGCTGCTCCCGTGTCAAATAAACATTTTACCAATTTATTATTTATTTTTACATCTATCATTATAAATCCGGAACTCTTATCCCCGTTCAAACTATATATACTTTGAACTCTATAGCAATGTTTAGTCCAATGACTTTTCGATTTACATTTCGTGCAAAATTTTTCTTTATTGAATTTACATTCCGATTTATAATGACTACCCTTGCAAATAAAACATGAAACATTTTTACGTGAATTATCTTTTTTAAAACTACTTGAGTTCGACCTTGAAAATGAAGGTTGTACATTTTTACCTAATTTTGAATTATTATTAGATCTATTTGACGAGCTACTCGCATCCGATCTATTTGATATACTATTTCGTCGAGAAACTAAACCAATTTCCTCTTGTTTACTCTTTAAGATATGCTCTACACTGGAAGCAATTGCGACTGTTTCACTCATAGAAATTTTATCTTTTGCACATTTTAAAAATAGTTGTTGTTTAATATCTTTATCTTTAACACCGATTATAAACAAATCTTTTATATTACTTTCTAATCTAGTACCAAACTCACAATCTATGCTTAGTTCTCGCAATCTTAAGGCAAAATCTTTAACATTTTCGGAATGACCTTGAGTAGCCTTGAAAAAATTTTCCCGGGCTTCAAAAACACTTTTCTCTTCTTTAAAATAACCGTCAAATAACTTAGTCAACTCTTTGTATGACTGTTTTTCCACAGAAGCTGGAAAACACAGATCAGATAGCAGTTTGAAACTGCCTTGAGACAGCGATGTGATAAGAAACGCACGTTTCTTATCATCAGTCCAGTTTTCATCATTTAACAGCAAGGCATTCTCCCACCTTGTTCTGTAGGAAGGCCAGCTCATTGTCTTATGACAATACGGCTCCAAACTTCTCAAAGTCATTTCGAAAGAACAGGCAACACAACCAAGACTAAAAAAATTTACTTATCTTATAATGAGAGACTCCTCCAATCGCCCGGTCTTCTGGATTTCCTTGCCACTGCAATGGACTCCACCTAGCTGACTTGAAGGACCTCTCCTCTCTCCTGGCTTCCTGGATCCACCAACTGGCTCCGCCTGGATGCTTGGTGACTCCTGTCTTCCACTGCCGCCTGCACCTTGCCTCAAACTGGCTCTTGAGACTTCCTGCCTCCCTGCTGCTACCTGCAACTGCTGGCTTTGGAGACTCCTGCCTCCTTACTCGTGTAAACTACCTTTTTTTTTCCGCGTACCGCCGACAATAATTATTTTCGGCGCGGAAAAAAAACTATTGTTGCGTGTCGACATTAAATTTTTTGTTAAACTACCGAAACTGCGCCACGTATTGTATACTTTGTCAGTATAACAATATAAGGTTCTTTTTTAAATAAGACACGGACTTTATATATTTACACAATATATTCAATAATATATTTCCTAATATAATTTGTCGAACACTTATTTGTCAAACACGTCTTGCCAGCGCAAGTGAAGGTCGATCTAATGATAATTGATGTTCCCTGTAGTGAGCTAACCTATATAGACTACTTAGTATTGCTACTCACTCATCATTACTACTGTATTTTGAAAACAAGGTTCAAGGTTCACTTAACCTGTACTGTGTATCAAAGTCCAAACACTACAGTTTTCTATTGTTGTGTATACTTGTATGGATTTGGAAAACTATATTTTTGATCGAGTATGTATTGTAATTGTGGTCATTTTATTGTTTTTATATTTGTGTATGTATTTTTGTTTTGGTTTTTAATTCATTGATATTGTCAACTATAATGATTATGTAATAAAAGGCATATTGCCGTATATTCATGAATAAATTAATAAATAAATATATTCAAAAGTAAATCAAGGAAATTTAGTATTAAAATGGGAACTACAGTTAAAGAAATGGAAGACGACAAGTGGTCAGAATTTTTACAAAGGTTTGAGTTAATGCTGATAGCCACAAAGGCTGACGAAGAAGATTCATTTAGAAAAAATGCAAAATTGTTACACTACATCGGAGCAAAAGGTTTACAGGTATTTAATTCTTTTAACATTGATATTAAGAAAACAGAATACACAGAAATTGTGCAGAAATTTAATAATCATTATTTACCGAAAAAAAATATAACTATAGACAGACATAATTTTTTCGCAAGAAAACAAAGGCCAGGAGAGAGTATAGAAACATTCATATCAGATTTAAATAATCTAGCATCAATGTGTGAGTTTGGAAATATAAAGGAGTCTATAGTGAGGGATATTTTCATCGCAAATATGAACATACCTAATGTAAGAGAAAGGCTTTTGCAAGAAAGTACATTGACACTAGACACAGCTATAAATATAACAAAAACAATAATGATGTCTCAAAAAGAAGCAAACGTTATGAATGAGAATAGCATACAGCATATAAGAAGAAATCAAGATGTAAGAATGAAAGTCACCAGCAACAAAGAGGGTCTAGGAAGTCCAGATGGGAGGTCACATAGACCACCACAATCGCCAACACGCAGAACATATTCACCGTCACCATCTAGATACACCAACCAATATTGTGGAAGATGTGGTCTACAGCATAGAGGAAGGTCATGCAGAGCACTTTATGAGACATGCAGGAGGTGTCTCAAGAAAGGGCACTTCGCAAAAGTGTGTAAAACAAGGCAAATAAATAATATAGAAGGTAATGGCGAAATGAAAGGTCAGTTAGTACATTATGATAATATGATTTCGGCAATATATGTAAATAATATTAATAGTGGTGAATTTTGGACGTTAAGTTTATGTGTTAATAATACTATTGTAAATTGTGTACTAGATACTGGTGCAATGTGTAATGCTATGAGTTATGATACTTTTAAAAGATTACACAGGAAAGATGAATTTATTGATGTGAAGAACGTACCAAATTTGACCACATTTGATGGTAGCAAAATACCTATTAAAGGCACTTGTACACTAAAGTGTAAATATAATGATAACTTATTTGCAAATATATTTTTCATAATTGTAGACTTTCAGTGTCAATCAATTTTAGGTTTAAGTACTTGTAAACAACTAGATCTAGTACAAAGAATCGATAATACTATAAATTGTATACCACGTAATGAAAACACATGTAATGTAATGAATTTAGTTAATAAGTACAATGATTTATTTCAGGAATTGGGTTGTCTGCCTGATACTTGTAAAATAGTAATACAAGATAATGTTGAGCCAGTTATTGAAACCAGTAGGAGAATACCATTTAAATTACATGACAGACTTAAAGAGGAGCTGGACAGGATGGAAAAGCTTCAGGTAATTGTGAAAGTTACAAAGCCTACAGAGTGGGTCAGTTCGATGGTTGTTGTAGAAAAGCCTAATAAAACCTTGAGAATTTGTTTAGATCCCAGAAATTTGAATAGGGCAGTTTTACGATCTCATTACCAATTTCCTACAATAGAAGAATTAAGATATAAATTAAGGGGTGCAAAATTTTTTTCTAATCTGGATGCATACTCAGGATTTTGGATGCTGAAACTAGACAGTAAAAGTTCAGATCTTTGCACATTTCAAACGCCTTTTGGTAGGTATCAATTTTTAAGACTCCCATATGGAATAAACTGTGCTCCAGAAATATTTTTTAGAATAATGAATGATCATTTTTCGGATTTAGAAGGGGTGATAATTTTTGTGGATGATATATTGGTATTTGGGGAGACAGAAAAGATTCATAATGAAAGACTAGACAAGTTGTTACAGAGGGCGAGAAAAATAAATTTACGTTTTAATAGGAAAAAATGTAATTTTGGTTTACAAGAGATAAAATTTTTGGGACATATATTTAATGCTGAAGGGGTCAAGCCAGATAACGAAAAAATTAAAGCAATCAAAGAAATGCCAGTACCAAAAAACCAGAAAGATTTACAGAGATTTTTGGGGATGGTAAATTATCTGGGATCTTTTATACAGGGATTAGAAGAAAAAACACAAATATTGAGAGACCTATTAAAGAAAAATGTAGAATGGATATGGGATGAGAATCATGATAAATCTTTTAATGACCTAAAAAATACTGTTAGTTCATCGCCAATCTTAGTAAATTTTGATGTAAATAAACCAATTGTTTTATCAGCAGATAGCTCAAAAAGTGCTGTAGGGGGTGTAATACTTCAGGATGGGAAACCTGTAGCGTATGGATCAAAATCATTAACAAAATGCCAACAAAATTATGCTCAAATTGAAAAAGAGTTGTATGCGATATTATTTGGGTGTGAAAAATTCCACCAGTATTTATATGGTAAAACTATAGATGTAGAAACAGACCACAAACCATTGATATATTTATTCAAAAAGCCACTCGCAGAAGTTCCAGCTAGGTTACAAAGGATGATGATTGCCTTACAGAAATATGATTTAAGAGTAAAATATGTACCAGGGAAACAAATGATAATATCAGATACGCTATCGAGGGCTGCGCTACCAGACACAGAAATCACGGATATAGAAAAGGAAATACAGGTACATGTCAACTTATTAGTTTCAAATTTAGCTGTTACTGATCATAAATTAAAAGAAATTAAAGATGCAACATTGAAAGACTTAACATTACAGACGTTAACGCAATATTATACAGAAGGATGGCCAAAACATAAGAAATGTGTGGCATCAAACTGCAAACCATTCTGGAATTATCAGAGTGAAATTCACATTGTAAATGATTTAGTATTTAAGGGCTCGAGTTTGATCATTCCTGAAGTATTGCGACCAGATATTCTTAAGAAAATTCATGAGGGTCATCTAGGGATAACTAAATGCAAAAGCATGGCGCGTGATATTGTATTTTGGCCTACACTGAATATAGATATTCAAAATTTAATAGAACAATGTAATATTTGTTTGAAATTCCAAACCAACCAAAGAAAGGAACCACTACTCCCATATCAGGTACCTTCATATCCATGGGAAAGAGTAGGTATAGATATACTTTATTTTAATAGATTAACGTACATGGTTGTAATGGATTATTATTCTAAGTACATTGAATTAGTTACTCTGCCAAATGGCTACTCCGCTAATACAGTAATTTCACATTTAAAATCAATTTTTTCCCGACATGGCTTGCCATTACAAATAGTATGCGATAATGGACCTCCTTATAGCTCGGCAGCATTTAGGGATTTCACATACAAATGGGATATAGAATTGCTTACATCAAGTCCTCATTACCCAAAAAGTAATGGGCAGGCAGAAAGTGGAGTAAAGATCATAAAAAACATATTAAAACGATGTCAGGAATCAAGCACCGATGTATTTTTGGCTTTATTACAATATAGAAATACACCGAAAGGTAACTTACCCTCACCAGCACAATTACTTTTTTCGAGACAGTTGCGTTCAAATATACCAGTAATTACAGACAAATTAAGACCATGTGTGGTTCGTTTTAAAGAGTATAATGCAGAAATTAAAAGAAAACAACAGAGAATGAAAGAATATTATGATAGAGGTAGTAAGGAATTAAATCCATTAAAAGAAGGGGATTCTGTATTATATAAAAAAAATCCAAATAGCGACTGGCTACCAGCGATAGTAAAAAGTAAATGTGATAGGTAATGGAGTACAGGAGGAATAGAGTCCATCTCAGATTCGACAAATCTAGAACCTTACAAAATAATTATAAAAGTGTGATTTCAAATTATAATGAATCTACACCATCCCGAAGTACACATGTTAGATTTGATCAATCAGGTAAAATGCACTATAGTAATAATTATGAGAGTATAATTTCAAATGATAGTAAATTCCCAACATTAACACAACCATCGACCGCCCAGCCTGTTGAAGTAGGAGCTGAAGCTGCACCCTCCTGTTCAGTTTCTGTCGATCATAAGGATCAGGCAGATATATCTAATAGTAAACAGTTTAATGTAGATAATAGATCAAGATCAGGACGACCTATCAAAGTACCAAAAAGGTTCACATTTTCTGAATTTGATTGAATGGTTTATGATATTAGGTCCTTACATATGAAATTGGCGTTTCATATGGCAGAAATGAAAACGATTTTTTTTTATGAAACTATTTTTTTATTTAGTCAAAGTATGTACCATGGCTATCTATGCACTTTTGCCATCTCGAAGGTAGTTCATTGATTCCTTTACTAAAAAAAGTGTGTGAGCGAGAATCAATAAAATCTTTGAAGGCCGTTTGGACAGCCTCGTGAGAATTGAATTTTTTTCCTTGCATGAAGTTGTCCAAATTCCGAAAAAAATGGTAATCAGTTGGAGCAAGGTCCGGGGAGTATGGTGGGTGTCGAAGACATTCCAGTCGCAGCTCCCGTAGTTTTGCGGTCGTCAAACGTGCCGTATGTGGTCGAGCGTTGTCCTGAAGCAGCAGTACCAATTCATGCGGTACCCATTTTTCAAGTTTTTTCACTTTTCCAATTTGTTTCAAGTGAATCAAAATGGTTTTACCACTCACACCGAAGCCTGCCGCTAACTCTGACGTGGTTTGCGATGGATCTGCTTCCACAATTGCTTTTAATTCTTCGTTATCAACTTGTGTCTCCGGCCGTCCACGAGGCTTGTTCTGTAGGTCAAAATTTCCAGAAGGGAAACGTTGGAACCAATAACGTACCGTATTTTCTTTTGCAGTAGCTTCCCCATACGCATTGTTAATCCTACGAGCCGTTTCTGCAGCACTAGTGCCGAGGTGAAACTCATATTCGTAAATATAGCGATATTTTAAGTTCTCCATATTGTGAACAGAACGATGTGAAAGAAAAACAAATGACGCGATAACAAATAAATTTCGTAATTCGAACACAGAAATACATGGTCTTAAATTTGAAATAAATTTGAATTTGGAATTCCTAGCCGAACGCCACATATTTTGAATCAAAGTTGCCAGTTCGCCAAACGCCAATTTCATATGTAAGGACCTAATATTATGTTTAGTTATGTATATTAAAAATTACAAGAAATATTGATAGGAGTGATGGTAAATACCTTAGATTGTCTGGGATTGTGGTGAACCCAGATAATCTGATGATAGTATATGTATCTTGTATTATATATAAGCTACCTACTTTATAAAAAATAATGTAGTTTATATGTATGTTGTCTCATTGGTGTTGCATTGCGTTTGACTTTCAAAATCATTCCTATTTTGTTACATCATACACAGCATAGTATTATTTTTAATTTTTAAAGGGGGAGATGTTGATAGGTTTAACATACTTGCAACACTGGATGAGTATTGTGATCTGTGCCTATGGAAGTTTTGAAAAAGACTTGCTTGCAATATGTCACATAGGTAGTAAGGTGTACAAAAGTAATCTTCATAATAAAAGTGAATCAATATAAAAATCTTTTATTTAAACAAACTGACCCAAACAACAGTCATCAAACAGTTAACGGAACTCAGCATTATACTTCCATCTCCGGACATCATTTTCTGATGTGATTGATATATACGTCATAAGATACGTCTCTCAAATACACCAATGCCCTTTTCATCATGTTTTTAGAAAGTCCAAGTCCCCTACGCATATAGGAGCAAAGGTCATATAAAAATAGGGTAGTTTTTGTTCCTCTGGAAAGATGGTGGGCAATAAAAAGGTGTTATCTGTCTAGGTGTTATGTTTTTGCAGGATCTGACGCAGCATAATTATCTGCCGGGTAGGAGACAGATGTCCTGGCTGCGAAACATAAGGGAGTGGACCGGCATCCGGAGTGTGGAGGAGCTGTTCCGAGCAGCGCAGGACAGGGACAAGTTTTCCCTTTCTTATGGAGAGGGCATATATTTCCTTTATTCCACTCTGTGGGCATTGTCTGTATTCTCCATATCTCCTCTAACATAATGAAACTATAACTCTGTATACATGGATGAAATATATCCTGAAGAAATGATCTGCACATCACATCACCTTACATTTGTTAAGAGCTACAGTACAAACACTTATATGGAACAATGTTTATCAATTTTTTGGCACGGAGAGGGCAGCTTGCATGTTTATTGCGTTCAGTTGAACTGCTGGCTACCCCACTTGTGGAATGAGCCATGATGAAATAATAGTATCGTTTTATTCTACGATCTACGATCTACTCCATCGATTTTCATACAAATTTGAGGAGGGGGGTGCTAAAAAAAATTGGACCATTAAATGATCCGGCAAGATCCATTTTATTATTCTCTGAGCTATTCTCCATCAAACTGCATTCATGGAACTCGGTCCTCATATTTTGCAACTACCTCCAGCGCCTACACTATAAAACCATTCTTAAAACAAAGCCAATTTAACTATTCAAATTAAAAAACGTAATCAAGTAAATCACGATGCACTACCACGAATGAATCTTACGAAAATGGCGCCATTACAATGACATTTGGGTCATAAAAACGCTCAAAGCTGTTCACGATTATCCGGTTTGACATTCACCATTCACTGCAACTTCATGGTCGCTCCAGGTCACCCGACGTCGAGCGATATTTAGGCTGCGTGAACGTTGCCCAGTAAAAAATCTATGGTATAATTAAACAACTGTCAAATCCAAATTGTCATTCAACATTTCGTTGTCGAAGTTACATAGGAATTAACTGTTATTCAAAATCAATCAATTACATAACATTATTGTAGAGCGTGAGATCACAGTGTTTATCCATAAATTGTGTATGTAAATACGTGACATGATGGATGGAACCAGTGCTGATGTAAACAATACTGTAGACGGACAACAGGATGACTGCGTCTTGTGTGATATTCAAATTTGTGTGACAGACGAAGATGATATCGAAGCATTTCTAATGAACGCTAAAGTGAAACGTGAACTTGAGGAGGAAGTATGTGTTGTGCCTTCAGTTCCGTATGATGATATAGATATATATGAACCGGACATAAAAGCAGAATGTGAGAGAGCAAGCAGTGGGACAGTGGCCAGTACATCTTACCAGTGTAGAGAAGATACGAATAAACAAGTGGTGCGCCAAGAAGATGGCAGAAAGAAATACAAAGAAAATAAAAATAAAGGAAAACTATTTCAGTGTAATATTTGTATGAAGAAGTTTACTACTTCACTAAGGTTGACTGTTCATAAAAGGGTTCACAGTGGTGAAAAACCTTTTGAGTGTAATATTTGCAGTAAAACATTCTCTAAATCCGGTGATTTGACCAAACATCAAAGGATTCACAGTGGTGAAAAACCTTTTGAATGCAATATTTGTAACAGGAGATTTTCTGAGTCCGGTAGTTTGACTGCTCATAAAAGAATTCACAGTGGTGAAAAACCTTTTGAGTGTAATATTTGCAAGAAAACTTTCTCTCAATCTAGTCAATTGACTAGTCATAAAAGGATTCACAGTGGTGAAAAACCTTTTGAATGCAATATTTGTAACAGGAGATTTTCTGAGTCCGGTAGTTTGACTAAACATAAAAGAATTCACAGTGATGAAAAACCTTTTGAGTGTAATATTTGCAAGAAAGCTTTTTCTTTATCTAGTAATTTGACAAATCATAAGAGAATTCACAGTGGTGAAAAACCTTTTGAGTGCAATATTTGCAAGAAAACTTTCTCT
The DNA here is from genome assembly GCA_947579605.1 of Athripsodes cinereus. Taxonomy (NCBI): domain Eukaryota; kingdom Metazoa; phylum Arthropoda; class Insecta; order Trichoptera; family Leptoceridae; genus Athripsodes; species Athripsodes cinereus. Next base: position 16,120,858 of record OX388325.1, on the reverse strand, counting down.
CAATCTAGTCAATTGACTACTCATAAAAGAATTCACAGTGGTGAAAAACCTTTTGAATGTTTCATTTGTAAGAAAACTTTTTCTTCAACTGGTAATTTGACAACTCATAAAAGAATTCACAGTGGTGAAAAACCTTTTGAATGCCATATTTGTAAGAGGAGATTTTCTGAGTTCGGTAGTTTGACTAAACATAAAAGAATTCACAGTGATGAAAAACCTTTTGAGTGTAATATCTGCAAGAAAACTTTCACTCAATCTAGTAATTTGACTGTTCATAAAAGAATTCACAGTGGCAGAAAACCCTTTTGAGTGTAACATTTGCGAGAAAGCTTTCACTGAATTTGGCAATTTGACTATGCAGAAGAAGTTTCACTTTGGTTAAAAATCTTTTATAATATAATATTTGCGTGAAAACTAGTAGTTTGACTGTATATATAAAAGGGTTCAAAGTGATGAAAAACCTTTAGAAAAAGAATAAGTTTTGCTCAGTTGAATCATATATTTTAAACTGAGTAAACTTATTATTTTTCAAGCAGCCGGCCTTCGAGCAGTCGAGAGCTTACCACCAAAATTTAATGCGTGCGTTACCGCAAATTCTATCGATTCTGATTCTGAGAAAGCGCCGTTTTCTCATAACATGACCTCAAGGGTGTCATGTTGTGTGTCCATCGTCGATAATAATTATTGATGGATCACAAAATATTTACAGTGGTGAAAATCTTTTAGAGTGCAATATTTGGAAGAAAACTTTCACTCAATCTAGTGTCCAGGGATGCACAGACTTATAGGGAACAGGGGCCACACTCAAACGCGGGCCGCTATAATAAAATTAACAAATAAAATTTGGAGTTTTACGGCGGGTGGTTTTTGTAAAAAGATATCAATACAAAAACCGTGGTTTATTATTTATTACGTATATATTATTACGTTCGAAAAAGGAACTACTTTTGTTTTGTATATGTTTGTATAAAATAATGGTGTCAATAAAGTGTTGTTGCACTGCAAGTGTGTTTTTCATTTAAAAATTTTTAAGAGATCACAGTAGTGAAAAACCTTTTGAATCCAATATTTTTGTAAGAGGAGGTCTACTCAGTCTGGTAGTTTGACTAAATTCATAAAATGATTCACAGTGGTGAAAATTCTTTGGAGTGTTATATTTGCAAGAAGACTTTCTCTCAATCCGGCCATTTGACTAAACATATAAGTAAGAATTATTTATAATGGTGAAAAATCTTTCGGTGTTTATTTGATAGACCACAACAAAATTCACAGTGGCGGAAATCCTTTCGCATAAGAATAAGTTTACTCAGTGCAGTCATTATATACATAATAATATGTAAAAGTACTGTCATGTACTATTACGTACATGTACGTGTCTACCAATGTCGAAACTCGACACCTTTGCGACAACACTACCTGGAAGATCTACAGTCTTGCGCCCGTGCGTACCTAATAACCGTGCAAAAAATATTTGTATTGCATGTATTACGTTATGTAATTTTATGATTGTAAAAGGCCAAAAAGCAGTTTTCTGTACATTGATCACAATATATATAATTTTTAAATTAAGAGAAAGGAATTCAAGTTGAAAACAATCAATAAACAATGGAAATGGTGAAGTCAAATTTAAAGCAAACTTACCCAAGTTCAATGAAATTATATTATGATTAGAATATTCTATCATTATTTATTTTATAAAACTCCACATCTATTAATAACAAATATATACACGAGAGTCACACAATTATTTTGTAATAGGTTTAGTTTGAAAACGACATCGCGTGTTGAAAACTATGTCTCTTTATTCTTTCGTATTATCCGTAGGCCATTGCTTTGACACTTGGAATTATAAATAACAATCGCCAATCACCACGTAAAGAAATAAAAAAAACATTTAATCGAAGTATCTTCGAGTGTAAAAGTCCCAAAATAATTTCTCGTCAGTGTATGTAAGAAATAGATTAATAACTTAGAATTAGTATCAATAATCTTGAGGTGTTTAAAATAGACTGCGTTTATTAATAAAAAAGAAATTAATTTATGCTGTAAAAATGTAGTTAGTAAAAAGAACTTATTATTGTTAATGTGTAAAATTAGGAATATTTGTAATGGGCCATTTGCAGATTTTTTTTTATTACATAAAATTGTAAATTAATATGAAAGAAGCACAACCACAATTTATTTAAATTTTTCTTGCACTATTTTATTCCATTAGCTTCTAAAAATTGGATTTTCTCGAAATGATCATTAACAATATGGCGGCGCTGTGACGTCACGGAGTCCTGTGAATCATAATGACTTTCGCACCACAGATTAAAATCTCATACACACATGGGACTCCGTGACGTCATCAGCTGTCAAAAGCCATTATTTGTAAATTCTACATAATTTAGATATATCAAAAAATTTAACTGACATATTTGTGTTTTCCGACCTCAAATTTACTTAATTCGATCATTTTTATTATTAAAATCCCCCACGAATGCAAGTGGGCCATTCTATCTCATACACTAGTTTAATTATTTCAATGAGATAATAAATAGTAGAATTTTAAGTGTATTTTTAAGAAAATGTGTAATATGTATGTATGTTTTGAAATAAAAATAAAATAATTGGTCAATGCCAAAATAGGGTGAACAGTCTCATTAAGCATTTCATCGCTAGTGATATAATATTATAATAAAAAAATGTTACGAGTAAAACCCTAAATCATTTTTTTATTCGTTATTAATTATATTATGATCTAACGAAAAATTCGAGTATCTGGCGAGTCATGGTTTACCTTTGCAATCCAACAGAGAGCGTCTTCTAGCGGTACCAGCTCACAGTACGAACTTTTTGTCCAACTCCTTTCTTGTTCATGGTGCTCGCTGTTGGAACAATCTTCCTTCGAAAAAATTAAGATAATAACAACTTTTCCTTCTTTCAGACAAGCTGTCAAAAATAACATCCTTTCATTGAATTTAGCATCTGACTCCTAAAACCCTTTCCCCTATGCATGTGCACGCTGCAATATAATATGTTCTACTTTTTTATTATTATGTACCTACGTCCATAAATGCATTGTTGCCTGCATGTGTCTTTTTCATTTGTTTGCTTTATATTGTATTTTTGTTTTTTATTTATATTATTAGGTACTGTAGATATGTATGTGGATGTATGTATATATATGTCTGTTTTTTGTTTATTTATTTTAATTTTAATAACCGGGTTAGTTGGAAGACATCATTTTAACGATAAGCTCGCCTTTTGTACATTGAATTGTATAAATAATATTTTCTATGATAAATGTTTTAATTTGTATTATTCGAAACAATATACAGTGAAGAATTAAATAAATAAATAAATCAAAAGTTTATATCTATTCTTTATATAGAAAAATACAAACAAGATACATATTTGTAGGTACAGAATAAAACATTTACAACTGAAGGGGTGGTATTTAAGTAGGTATGTTCATTTTAATTTCGATCACTAGTTTTTAACCAAAGACGTTGAGAAATGATACAGTGGTGGATCTACATAATTATATAAAGAGTGGATTGTTTATTAACGATTATATGGTAGAGAATATAAAATAAAACAAATAATATGACACTGAAATATTAAATCAAATTAGTTAGTTATCATAAATATCAAATATAGATAGATACCTACTCATTTACTGAGTTTTCTACTCTCTTTTCGCAAACCGTATTCTTTTCAAATCCTGTACTCTAACACTGTTATTTAGAATCGTGGCATAAAGTTATACCATGGTTTATACCACGGAATAGTGTAAATCTTATTTAGAAACGTGGTATAACCGTTATCTGTGGTATAAACCATGGAATAACGTTATACCACACTCGGGGGTAGTTTAACTATGGCGCAATTTGACATTTGTAATTTTTGCATTGTGAGTGTGGAGCTGAACGTTGTTATATGTGTAGAGATGGAGATTTTGATTAAATATTTATGTATATACATTGATAATTATGCTTGCTTGTTATTTTTTTGGGTCTTTGTTAGTTCATTGTTGTTAAGTTTTGTTTATTTATTGTGTTTGATTCGTTTATGATTGCATTTTATCCTCCTTAGAGGGGCACTGAAGACGTAAATGTAGCATGAAAGATTCCCACGAGGCGGTATTGGCCGGCTAGCCCTTCAGGCTGCCCAATAGGGCCCGCCTATGAGGACAAAAGTTTTGCTTAGAAGAGCGGATAAATAGAAGTCCCCCGACTTCTGAGATATCTGGGTATGGTAGGGAGTCTTCAATATGTATATATACATTTTATCACCGATCTTATCAATACAAACAAATCCAACTACAAAACTAACGCGCCAAAACGTCATCTAAACGTCACATGTCTATAGAAAACACGGCGTTTTACCAACATAGCGCCGCTAAAAATAGTGTTACCATATGAAAACCGTGGTACAACCATGGTATAATAAAACTGCTGTTTATTTTTTTTTCTAAATAACAATAAGTTATACCAGGCATAACAAATTATACCTGGCATAACTATACCATAGTTTATACCCAGAATAGCGTGTTTTTCTAAATAACAGTGTAAAAGTAGGTACTCATTTGTATAATTTTATGAAGAAATGGACCGATGATTCCCTAGTGAAAATACCCTTTCAACAGCAGCATTAGTGCCTGGACAACATAAGGAAATTTCTATTAAATCTTTTAAATTTTCATGTAGGATATGTTCTACTCTAAAATGCCGAGAGATTTCTACCCATCTTTTGCCAAGTTCTATTTTCTCATCGGTCCAGTTCTTCAAAAAATTATACAAATGAGTACTTTCAGAGTACAGAATTTGAAAAGAATGCGGTTTGCGAAAAGAGAGTAGAAAACTCAGTAAATGAGTAGGTATCTATAGTTGGTCACCTTAAATTTTATGATACTTTGTTTTGATGAGAAGGACAAATACCTAAAAATTGTAAAAACATACCTACATAGTTCGTAAGAATATTGGCTCTTGGAATTAACTGGAGTACCTATTCAACATGATCCTATGGCTGGAAAGTTTGAAGCCCCTTGGCCTCAAAGTAAATAATAATATAGTCTTCTAATATGTAGGGGAAAGTATGGTAATTTGGACCGTTCGTTAAATTGGACCACTTGCATAAAATTGTGTTGGAATGTTTTATTATTATACTTGCAACACTATTATAAAAATGTGAATAACTTCACTCCAAGAGCATTATTTTGTTTGACAGTATATATATATATTAGCTATATTTGTAGTTTTTTTTTTTACCTACGTCAATAATGATAAAGCAAATATAAATTTCTCGCATTTAATTCAATCAATCTTAAGGGCCCCGTTTAGCAAAAACGGTAAAATTTTCTATTTTCAACAAATTCGATAGAAAAACTGCCAAAACTTGTTGACCCTTGCAAACATATTGATTTGATGAAATAAAAAATCAAATTTTGTCACCAATATTAGTATTTAACTTAAAAATAAATAAATCGTAGACTGATGAGATTTATTAAGGTAGGTACTATTTGTTATATCAAAATACAAATTATCTGTAAAATATATATATTTTTTATTAATTTTATCAAGCAAATAAATACTATAGATTTTAGCAAACTTTTTTTAGTATACAAAAAATTGAGTTCATGTGGTGATTTTTGGTTTCAAAATATGAGAAACTTTATCAAAACAACCATTTTTTAAATCGGTCAATATCCATGAAAAAAACAAAAAAAATGTGTTTTTTTTGTTCTTTAATTGTAATAACGATCTAAATATTCTCAATATTAAAATAAGTGCATGGAAATTTGTAGGATTCTCGTGCATTTATGTACCAAACACACCCCCGAATTCGAATTTTAGAAATATGCTTTTTTATAAACGAATACTATGCAGCTAATATCGAGTTTTTTTTTTAAGTTAAAGTTTGATATTGGTAATTAATATTTATTTTCATATTTTATCAAATCAAAATGTTCGTAGGGTCAACAAGTTTTGAGAGTTTGTGTACCAAACTTGTTGAAAATTGAATGTTTTATCGTTTTTGCTAAAGGGGCCCATTAAATCAATTAAATCAATTATTCTTGATATAATCGAACGATTATACTTACTGCTAAAATATATTATTTTATTATCTATGAGCAGTTATATAAGCATAAACAATCGAGCAATTACCTAAAGCAGTGATTATCCATCAAAATGGAAAATACAAGTAATACCTACATTATTTATTTATTCTTGTGTAATATATTATTCGACAATGATCAGGAAATTAATAACGAAACAACAAATAAATTTAATTGTTTGGGCGATAGTAGATATGACATGAATTTTGAAATTTATGCATCAAGCAGGGGCATTTTTCACACTTCCAGATAATTAACACTATTTGATATCATCAAGAAAACTGAGTAAAAATAATTGAAGTCTTACTTAATACAAAAGGTGATACGTAGAAAAAAATAAAGAAAGGAAATAAATTACTAAATGATTACGTTTTTAACTTATTAGGGCTGAATGGTTTGCCAGGATTCTAAAAAATGACAAAATCAGGCTAATTTTTCGACGACGATCTTGCCTTTTATTGTTAGTCTGTGTTATGTGGTGTAACGAATATTCGCCAATGCGAATATTCGCATATTTCAAAGTATTCTCATTCGCAAATATTATTTTGGTAATAAAGTGTCAGTAATTCTGTAAAAATACCGGATACTTACTCGGTACATTATGGAAACAGGTACTGCAAGAAAATATTCTTTAAGAAAACAGAGGAGTTTTGAAATATTTCAAATTCCTATACCATTTTGAAATTTCGGCGACGGGAGGTAGAAATCTTTGGAAGTTGTGGGAGATGGCAGAAGACCGATGGGCCGACCTAAAAGAAGCTGGCAAGGGCAGGTGTCAAAATTGTGTGTTGAAAGGCTTGGTTTGAAGTGGCCAGAGGTCCTGGAAGCAGCGGTGGACAGGGATCTCTGGAGGAGGTACCTAGACACAACGGGCCCCAAACTCAACTAGGACAAGGGGAAGAAGATGTATGTATGTAAATGCAGCTCTTGCTGCCTTAATTCTGCATTTTATCTCAACACCTGAGTCAAGAGATTGCGTTAATATGCTGCCGAGGTATATACATTTCTCCACCCTTTCAAGATGACGGCCGTTCAAATGCAATATTGACCCACTGTCATCTTTACTCTCTAATGAGTCAGAATATGTTTTTGCTCTAATGCTCTTAAATATGCTCTTATAAAATATGGCTGTGAGATGTACGTTTGTGGTGGATTCGATGATCTAACAAAATTTTACAAGGCACAATGGTCTTTACTTTATGAGTGATTTGAATAACAATCAAACCACGAAGCTGATTCGAGGATGTTTTTCACATATTTCATGGTGTAAAAATTCAATCGTTTCATGTCATTATTCTCGGCCTTGATACGTATGTATTCGGCTTGGAAATTTATTAATAGAAAGAACTACAAGTATAAATATTGTCTTGGGTCTATGGTTCGACGGTTTTTTAACGAATAAATATCTTTTAGGATGCCATTTAGCTGCTGAGCATCTGGGTAAACAGCAAATAACAATTGCATATCTATAACTCTTGGGTAGTGTTGGCTTCCTACAGAAATTGTCTCTATTCTCCCCAATCAAGGTAGACATTCTCCAGTTCACACCCAGCATGACACAGCCCGCTGCAACCCCGTTCATCCACCAAAGCTTTGATCTTCACACTCGCCTTCGTCCGTCAAGGCTTACATTCATTACCCTTTTCGCTGGATCTCTATCTATCCGTTGTAGGTGACCTAGTCACCGTAATAGGTCAATCTTAAGTTATTGTTCTGCGGTAATGTCATCAAACAGTTAACGGAACTCAGCATTATACTTCCATCTCCGGACATCATTTTCTGATGTGATTGATATATACGTCATAAGATACGTCTCTCAAATACACCAATGCCCTTTTCATCATGTTTTTAGAAAGTCCAAGTCCCCTACGCATATAGGAGCAAAGGTCATATAAAAATAGGGTAGTTTTTGTTCCTCTGGAAAGATGGTGGGCAATAAAAAGGTGTTATCTGTCTAGGTGTTATGTTTTTGCAGGATCTGACGCAGCATAATTATCTGCCGGGTAGGAGACAGATGTCCTGGCTGCGAAACATAAGGGAGTGGACCGGCATCCGGAGTGTGGAGGAGCTGTTCCGAGCAGCGCAGGACAGGGACAAGTTTGCCCTTTCTTATGGAGAGGGCATATATTTCCTTTATTCCACTCTGTGGGCATTGTCTGTATTCTCCATAAATCTCCTCTAACATAATGAAACTATAACTCTGTATACATGGATGAAATATATCCTGAAGAAATGATCTGCACATCACATCACCTTACATTTGTTAAGAGCTACAGTACAAACACTTATATGGAACAATGTTTATCAATTTTTTGGCACGGAGAGGGCAGCTTGCATATTTATTGCGTTCAGTTGAACTGCTGGCTACCCCACTTGTGGAATGAGCCATGATGAAATAATAGTATCGTCAATAAAATTACTTTATACTAAGTATAAAGTAATTTTATTGTCGATCTACTCCATCGATTTTCATACAAATTTGAGGAGGGGGGGCTAAAAAAAATTGGACCATTGAATGATCCGGCAAGATCCATATTATTATTCTCTGAGCTATTCTCCATCAAACTGCATTCATGGAACTCGGTCCTCATATTTTGCATACTCAACTACCTCCAGCGCCTATACTATAAAACCATTCTTAAAACAAAGCCAATTTAACTATTCAAATTAAAAAAACGTAATCAAGTAAATCACTATGCACTACCACGAATGAATCTTACGAAAATGGCGCCATTACAATGACATTTGGGTCATAAAAACACGAGAAGTTAGATCACCGAAATGCATTACTAATACTACTAAAGATAATGACAAGTAGAAGCAATGACTAGCGCCATATCCGCCGCGTGGCGCGCCTGTGCAACAAACTTCATTCTCGCTAAGTTTGGATTTTTGGAACTTTGGCGCCGCTTGGGGCAAAGACCGTTGTTAATTTATTTGTTGTATTTCTTCAACATGAGTGCTACATCATTGATAAGACTGAAGACGTAAGTTCTGACTTGTCTATGGTGTTGAATGGTATAACTCTACAGAATCACTTATCTTCTTATTATCTTATTATTATATTTCTTTGTTTTTGTTGTTAGTTTTGTCTTAGTTGCTTTGAATTTTTTAAACTGTGGTAATATAGGGGGACTCTTGTGGTCTATATTTCATTTAATTTTAATTGTTGTAATACTTGTTGTGATGACTGTTTGTTCCCTTCGAGAAAATAAATAAATAAAAATAAAATAAAATCTCCTCTAGAAGGACATTAATTTGAACCGGAATTTATGGATCATGTATATGCTGCATCTATCATCTAAAACAAGCTTCCACTTGTTATCAGGGCAGTATAGACTTTGGCCTTTTTCAAGAGCCATCTGAAAACTCAAATTGTTTATTTAAGGAGAGGTTGAAAGGAAAGATTAGTTGGAGTTGGTAGATAAACGGAGTGCTCAAGGTCATCGTTGCTAGTAAGAATAGCTCGTCTCAACAGCAGCAAAGGGAATGGCAGCGAGACATGGGCGTGGAAGTAATGCTGTTGAAGTTCCTTCTCTGAGAGACAGAGTGAGGAATGAAAAGATGATAAAATAATATAAATTGAAAGTGGGTTTGTGACAAGAATGAAAGTGAATAAGTTGAGATGGTTCAGGCATATTGAAAAAAAAAACAAGGAACGAATCATGAAAAAAATTTACATGGCTAAAAGCAAGGGTGTTGAAGGTAGGCAGATTCGAGCAACATGGCTAGATCATACTGGTCGGATCTCGAAGGATGATGACGTTGAAAGCAGGAGTTAAAGAAGGAGATGTATGTACGTATGAGAAATTGTATGAATTTATTTATGTAACATAACAGCTGAAACCCTTTATGTGATTGCAGCGAGAGAATTGTCCAAACTAGCTTGTTTGGCAGTCTATCCACTCTGCCTACCCCTCAGGGGACACAGCGTGATGGCATAGATAGATAACATCTGAACTCCCTAAAAGTTGAGACTTGAAAGAGGTGCAATATACATAATTTAAAGAATATATTATTATAACTCTACACAAGTAGGTGGAAAATAATGATCATTTCTTTCCTAAGCAGAAAATAAATATCAAATACCCCTTTTCTATTTTATATTCTGAATAAACAGATCGAAAGGAGATAAAAATAAGGTTAGGTTTGGTAAATAAATAAACTGCTATTAATTTTCAGATTAGGTTAGATTCAGTTTGTACAATTTATAATACTATATTATGCTGTATATATGTTGAAAAAAATACCTATCACCTTATATTTGAAATTTGACAAGTGGTGTCAAATTTCTTTAGTAGTATTAGTGAGCATATATATAGAATGCATTTCGGTGATCTAACTTCTCGTCATAAAAACGCTCAAAGCTGTTCACGATTATCCGGTTTGACATTCACCATTCACTGCAACTTCATGGTCGCTCCAGGTCACTCGACGTCGAGCGATATTTAGGCTGCGTGAACGTTACCCAGTAAAAAATCTATGGTATAATTAAACAACTGTCAAATCCAAATTGTCATTCAACATTTCGTTGTCGAAGTTACATAGGAATTAACTGTTATTCAACATCAATCAATTACATAACATTATTGTAGAGCGTGAGATCACAGTGTTTATCCATAAATTGTGTATGTAAATACGTGACATGATGGATGGAACCAGTGCTGATGTAAACAATACTGTAGACGGACAAGAGGATGACTGCGTCTTGTGTGATATTCAAATTTGTGTGACAGACGAAGATGATATCGAAGCATTTCTAATGAACGCTAAAGTGAAACGTGAACTTGAGGAGGAAGTATGTGTTGTGCCTTCAGTTCCGTATGATGATATAGATATATATGAACCGGACATAAAAGCAGAATGTGAGAGAGCAAGCAGTGGGACAGTGGCCAGTACATCTTACCAGTGTAGAGAAGATACGAATAAACAAGTCGTGCGCCAAGAAGATGGCAGAAAGAAATACAAAGAAAATAAAAATAAAGGAAAACTATTTCAGTGTAATATTTGTATGAAGAAGTTTACTACTTCACTAAGGTTGACTGTTCATAAAAGGGTTCACAGTGGTGAAAAACCTTTTGAGTGTAATATTTGCAGTAAAACTTTCTCTAAATCCGGTGATTTGACCAAACATCAAAGGATTCACAGTGGTGAAAAACCTTTTGAATGCAATATTTGTAACAGGAGATTTTCTGAGTCCGGTAGTTTGACTGCTCATAAAAGAATTCACAGTGGTGAAAAACCTTTTGAGTGTAATATTTGCAAGAAAACTTTCTCTCAATCTAGTCAATTGACTAGTCATAAAAGGATTCACAGTGGTGAAAAACCTTTTGAGTGTAATATTTGCAAGAAAACTTTCTCTCAATCTAGTAATTTGACAGATCATAAAAGAATTCACAGTGGTGAAAAACCTTTTGAGTGTAATATTTGCAAGAAAACTTTCTCTCAGTCTAGTAATTTGACTGTTCATAAAAGAATTCACAGTGGCAGAAAACCTTTTTGAGTGTAACATTTGCGAGAAAGCTTTCACTGAATTTGGCAATTTGACTATGCATAAGAGGTTTCACTTTGGTTAAAAATCTTTTATAATATAATATTTGCGTGAAAACTAGTAGTTTGACTGTATATAAAAGGGTTCAAAGTGATGAAAAACCTTTAGAAAAAGAATAAGTTTTGCTCAGTTGAATCATATATTTTCAACTGAGTAAACTTATTCTTTTTCAAGCAGCCGGCCTTCGAGCAGTCGAGAGCTTACCACCAAAATTTAATGCGTGCGTTACCGCAAATTCTATCGATTCTGATTCTGAGAAAGCGCCGTTTACTCATAACATGACCTCAAGGGTGTCATGTTGTGTGTCCATCGTCGATAATCATTATTGATGGATCACAAAATATTTACAGTGGTGAAAATCTTTTAGAGTGCAATATTTGGAAGAAAACTTTCACTCAATCTAGTGTCCAGGGATGCACAGACTTATAGGGAACAGGGGCCACACTCAAACACGGGCCGCTATAAGAAAATTAACAAATAAAATTTGGAGTTGTACGGCGGGTGGTTTTTGTAAAAAGATATCAATACAAAAACCGTGGTTTATTATTTATTACGTATATATTATTACGTTCGAAAAAGGAACTACTTTTGTTTTGTATATGTTTGTATAAAATAATGGTGTCAATAAAGTGTTGTTGCACTGCAAGTGTGTTTTTGATTTAAAATATTTAAGAGAATTCACAGTAGTGAAAAACCTTTTGAATCCAATATTTTTGTAAGAGGAGGTCTACTCAGTCTGGTAGTTTGACTAAATTCATAAAAAGATTCACAGTGGTGAAAAATCTTTGGAGTGTTATATTTGCAAGAAGACTTTCTCTCAATCCGGCCATTTGACTAAACATATAAGTAAGAATTATTTATAATGGTGAAAAATCTTTCGGTGTTTATTTGATAGACCACAACAAAATTCACAGTGGCGGAAATCCTTTCGCATAAGAATAAGTTTACTCAGTGCAGTCATTATATACATAATAATATGTAAAAGTACTGTCATGTACTATTACGTACATGTACGTGTCTAATCAGAACCATACAAAATATGTATGGTTCTGATTAGACACGTGTACCAATGTCGAAACTCGACACCTTTGCGACAACACTACCTGGAAGATCTACAGTCTTGCGCCCGTGCGTACCTAATAACCGTGCAAAAAATATTTGTATTGCATGTATTACGTTATGTAATTTTATGATTGTAAAAGGCCAAAAAGCAGTTTTCTGTACATTGATCACAATATAATATAATTTTTAAATTAAGAGAAAGGAATTCAAGTTGAAAACAATCAATAAACAATGGAAATGGTGAAGTCAAATTTAAAGCAAACTTACCCAAGTTCAATGAAATTATATTATGATTAGAATATTCTATCATTATTTATTTTATAAAACTCCACATCTATTAATAACAAATATATACACGAGAGTCACACAATTATTTTGTAATAGGTTTAGTTTGAAAACGACATCGCGTGTTGAAAACTATGTCTCTTTATTCTTTCGTATTATCCGTAGGCCATTGCTTTGACACTTGGAATCGTCAGGCAATTATAAATAATAATCGCCAATCACCACGTAAACAAATAAAAAAAAACATTTAATCGAAGTATCTTCGAGTGTAAAAGTCCCAAAATAATTTCTCGTCAGTGTATGTAAGAAATAGATTAATAACTTAGAATTAGTATCAATAATCTTGAGGTGTTTAAAATAGACTGCGTTTATTAATAAAAAAGAAATTAATTTATGCTGTAAAAATGTAGTTAGTAAAAAGAACTTATTATTGTTAATGTGTAAAATTAGGAATATTTGTAATGGGCCATTTGCAGATTTTTTTTTATTACATAAAATTGTAAATTAATATGAAAGAAGCACAACCACAATTTATTTAAATTTTTCTTGCACTATTTTATTCCATTAGCTTCTAAAAATTGGATTTTCTCGAAATGATCATTAACAATATGGCGGCGCTGTGACGTCACGGAGTCCTGTGAATCATAATGACTTTCGCACCACAGATTAAAATCTCATACACACATGGGACTCCGTGACGTCATCAGCTGTCAAAAGCCATTTGTAAATTCTACATAATTTAGATATATCAAAAAATTTAACTGACATATTTGTGTTTTCCGACCTCAAATTTACTTAATTCGATCATTTTTATTATTAAAATCCCCCACGAATGCAAGTGGCCCATTCTATCTCATACACTAGCTTAATTATTTCAATGAGATAATAAATAGTAGAATTTAAAGTGTATTTTTAAGTAAATGTGTAATATGTAGGTATGTATGCTTTGTTGATATTATGTTTTGAAATAAAAATAAAATAATTGATCAATGCCAAATATTGTGAACAGTCTCATTAAGCATTTCATCGCTAGTGATATAATATTATAATAAAAAAATGTTACGAGTAAAACCCTAAATCATTTTTTTATTCGTTATTAATTATATTATGATCTAACGAAAAATTCGAGTATCTGGCGAGTCATGGTTTACCTTTGCAATCCAACAGAGAGCGTCTTCTAGCGGTACCAGCTCACAGTACGAACTTTTTGTCCAACCCCTTTCTTGTTCATGGTGCTCGCTGTTGGAACAATCTTCCTTCGAAAAAATTAGGATGATAACAACTTTTCCTTCTTTCAGAAAAGCTGTCAAAAATCACTTCCTTTCATTGAATTTAGCATCTGACTCCTAAAACCCTTTCCCCTATGCATGTACACGCTGCAATATAATATGTTCTACTTTTTTATTATTATGTACGTTCATAAATGCATTGTTGCCTGCATGTGTCTTTTTCATTAGTTTGCTTTATATTGTATTTTTGTTTTTTATTTATATTATTAGGTACTGTAGATATGTATGTGGATGTATGTATATATATGTCTGTTTTTTGTTAATTTATTTTAATTTTAATAACCGGGTTAGTTGGAAGACATCGCATTTTAGCGATAAACTCGCCTTTTGTAAATGTTTTAATTTGTATTATTCTAAACAATGTACAGTGAAGAATTAAATAAATAAATAAATCGAAAGTTTATATTCTTTATTGAGAAAAATACAAAAAAGATACATATTTGTAGGTACAGAATAAAACATTTACAACTGAAGGGGTGGTATTTAAGTAGGTGTGTTCATTTTAATTTCGATCACTAGTTTTTAACCAAAGACTGCGAATGGCAAAGACGTTGAGAAATGATACAGTGGTGGATCTACATAATTATATAAAGAGTGGATTGTTTATTAACGATTATATGGTAGAGAATATAAAATAAAACAAATTTGACACTGAAATATTAAATCAAATTAGTTAGTTATCATAAATTTCAAATATGTTGATACACACAAAAAAGAATGACAATATTATGAATATCGTAAATACTCCGCACAAAGTCGAGTCGAAAAATGAAATTAGGAGTGACGGTGCGCAGTCGTAGTGGAACGAAGTGTCCTGTGGATGCATGTGGTAGGTACGCCCTGGAAAGTTTACAATAATTTTAAACATAAATTAAGACATAGCATTTTAGCGATAAACTCGCCCTCTGTGCATTAAATTTTATGAGGTGACCAACTATTTTATGTTCAAAAAGAGTTCACTTTGCAATTATTTCATAGATGAAAAAAAAAGAAGAAAAAACGATAAAAACTTTATTTTTTTAAAAACATTTTTCTTCGGAATGTTTTTTTTCTGCTAAGTGAGGATGTTCGTCTAATAATGTAGCCACATCCGAACAACTTTCATTTTGCATATTAAATTTGACTGTTAAGACGGCAAATAATGTTTTTACAGAAAGTTGCGACTTCTCACTGCTCCAATATTGTATAATCATTCCCTAGTGAAAATACCCTTTCAACAGCAGCATTAGTGCCTGGACAACATAAGGAAATTTCTATTAAAACTTTTAAATTTTCACGTGGGATATGTTCTACTCTAAAATGCCGAAAGATTTCTACCCATCTTTTGCCAAGTTCTATTTTCTCATCGGCCCATTTCTTCATAAAATTATACAAATGAGTACCTACTTTCAGAGTACAGGATTTGAAAAGAATACGGTTTGCGAAAAGAGCGAAGAAAACTCAGTTAATGAGTATCTATCTATAGTTGGTCACCTTAAATTTTATGATACTTTGTTTGATGAGAAGGACAAATACCTAAAAATTGTAAAAACATACATATGTAGTTCGTAAGAATATTGGCTCTTGGAATTAACTGGAGTACCTATTCAACATGATCCTATGGCTGGAAAGTTTGAAGCCCCTTGACCTCAAAGTAAATAATAATATAGTCTTCTAATATGTAGGGAAAAGTATGGTAATTTGGACCGTTCGTTAAATTGGACCACTTGCATAAAATTGTGTTGGAATGTTTTATTATTATACTTGCAACACTATTATAAAAATGTGAATAACTTCACTCCAAGAGCATTATTTTGCTTGACAGTATATATTAGCTATATTTGTAGTTTTTTTTTTACCTACGTCAATAATGATAAAGCAAATATAAATTTCTCGCATTTAATTCAATCAATCTTAAGGGCCCCGTTTAGCAAAAACGGTAAAATTTTCTATTTTCAACAAATTCGATAGAAAAACTGCCAAAACTTGTTGACCCTTGCAAACATATTGATTTGATGAAATAAAAAATCAAATATTGTCACCAATATTAGTATTTTACTTAAAAATAAATAAATCGTAGACTGATGAGATTTATTAAGGTAGGTACTATTTGTTATATCAAAATACAAATTATCTGTAAAATATATATATTTTTTATTAATTTTATCAAGCAAATAAATACTATAGATTTTAGCAAACTTTTTTTAGTATACAAAAAATTGAGTTCATGTGGTGATTTTTGGTTTCAAAATATGAGAAACTTTATCAAAACAACCATTTTTTAAATCGGTCAATATCCATGAAAAAAACAAAAAAAATGTGTTTTTTTTTGTTCTAATTGTAATAACGATCTAAATATTCTCAATATTAAAATAAGTGCATGGAAATTTGTAGGATTCTCGTGCATTTATGTACCAAACACACCCCCGAATTCGAATTTTAGAAATATGCTTTTTTATAAACGAATACTATGCAGCTAATATCGAGTTTTTTTTTAAGTTAAAGTTTGATATTGGTAATTAATATTTGTTTTCATATTTTATCAAATCAAAATGTTCGTAGGGTCAACAAGTTTTGAGAGTTTGTGTACCATACTTGTTGAAAATTGAATGTTTTATCGTTTTTGCTAAAGGGGCCCATTAAATCAATTAAATCAATAATTCTTGATATAATCGAACGATTATACTTACTGCTAAAATATATTATTTTATTATCTATGAGCAGTTATATAAGCATAAACAATCGTGGCTAATAAATCAACAACAACTGAGCAATTACCTAAATCAGTAATAATCTATTAAAATGGAAAATACAAGTAATACCTACATTATTTATTTATTCTTGTGTAATATTATTCGACAATGGTCAGGAAATTAATAACTAATGATAGTAGATATGACATGAATTTTGAAATTTATGCATCAAGTAGGGCCATTTTTCACACTCAGATAATTAACACTCGAGCGCTTTCGTCAATCTACATTATTTGATATTATCAAGAAAACTGAGTAAAAATAATTGAAGTCTTACTTAATACAAAAGGTGATATGTAGAAAAAAATAAAGAAAGGAAATAAATTACTAAATTATTACGTTTTTAACTTATAGACCATTAAAGGTCACGTGGTCTTGTCTATGGATTTGCTTTTGCTTGGGGGGCAAACAGTCAGATTGCGCAAATCATCCTTGTAGGATGTTATGCCATAAGAGAAAAAAAAGAAAGTCAGACAACAAAATAATAACAAAATCGACACTGACAGTTTTTTTGATTACTAGGTATTCTTTAGGCGTTCCACCTAATATTACACCGTAATCGTCTGTTGTGTTGGGATGCCTGATGCCCCTCAATGATTTTTCTGTGACGTCATCCTTTAATGGTCTATTAGGGCTGAGTGGTTTGCCAGGATTCTAAAAAATGACAAAATCAGGCTAATTTGTCGATGACGATCTTGCCTTTTATTGTTAGTCTGTGTAACTGATATTTCTATATATAAAATGTGACTCATACACGAAACCTTTAGAGAATGATCATACTTCAAAATTTCTATATTAACATTAGCTCTATGTAAGACCAATGTATCTACACACTCGGACACTAGATCTGTCCAAAGCATCTCTCTGTGTGTCCACATCCCGAAGGCTTCCAATCGATTCATTGAATTGGCTTTCAGAGTCCGCGCTTGAGGGCCGTACCACAAAACGGACCAAATATTATAACATTTGATCATTCTCGGACGAAAACAACAGAGCCCGTAGACAATTTGTACTTGGCGATCGCCTACAAACGAATTTTCGTCAATAACTGCAACAATAACGCATAATTATACGGTACGTGTAGGTAGATTGTCGAAAAGTTCGCCAGTAGACGATCGCTAAGTACAAATTGTCTACGGGCTCTGGTCTCAGCTATTTCTATTCTTCATTCTATTTCCACATCTCGGTAAATAGTGCACAAGGGTTTTATATTTTGTTACTTTGTCGATTTCAAATATATTTCCCGATGTTTCTATCAATAAATAATCAATATTTTCACGTTTAATAACTTAAAAAAAATGAGTTTACACTGTGGAAATTCATTTTTAATAAATAAATAAAAATATAATTGAAAAAACACTGTTTAATTTCTACTACGTTAGATAAGTGGTGATCGAACGTTTTTATATATGCTTATAGACATCTATCAGTTTCCCTGAAGATGCCTACAAGCATAGGCGAAAACGTTCGGTTACCATAAATGTAACGTAGGGGAAATTAAACGCTGTTTTTTTTAAATATATTTTTCTTTAATTAAAATTTAGACACTGTTTATTCGCAGTATTTACAGTGTACAATAATACTAACTTTATATCCATACAAAATACGTTGTACCTTTCTATTACCTCTATTTTTTAATGTATTTAAGTGGATTGATTTATTCAACACTAAAATTAAGTTTATAAAAAAATGTATCATTAATCCTGTGGAATCTTCGGTCAAGTGTAAGTCTCTCACTCTTATTTGTCAATTTTCGAGTGTCCTGTAAAAGGCTGTATTCGTAAAATGTACCGATTTAAACAATATTGCCATCTTAATTTCAGTGATGAGGTTAGGCACGCATTCTGAATGTCTTAACTTTTAATGGCACAGAGAGGACAATTTGAGTGTTTATTACGTGTAGTTAGTACGCTGGCTACCCTCCATTGTATTCAGCATGAGATTCTCTTACTTGGATATGCTAGAACAATATCTACTCACGAAGCTGTCATTGTGGTCTATAAGAGAGAATTTTGAAGCACAAAGCACAACTCGGGTTGCGGGTTCAAGGTCCGTCTAGGGCACTACCAAATAAGGTAACATTGTTTTTTCTTTATATTCGTTTTATGGAAGTTTCGCGTATTATTTTGAAATAAAACTAAAGAATTAATAATATAATTATATAGGTATCAATTATTGTAGTATGTATTTTTATCAATTTTCCTTTGATTTTCCCGTGACCTTTGCGTAAGATTGTTACCCAAGAGCTCATTAATCTCTGATAAGAACTCGACATTGCATTGTTCATAAACCTGAGTATCAAAATAAATATAGAAACAATGAAAATAATAAACTTTTAAAACGCTCTGTGTGGTCTACGGCTAAGACCGTGGCTCCCACTTGCTTTAAGCTTTCGAGTGAGTACAAAACATTGGACATGGAAAACATTTTGATTCATACATAACGCAAAAACAAACTTGAATTTCTAAATAATTGTATTTATGTACCCATCTTACTACTACTACTACATTTAAAATTAATCAAGATATTTATAGTCCCTATTTGAAAAAACGTTATAATCATCATTAAGATTGTAAGATTTAAGCATGTACGTATGTAGTTACGTAAAAATTGCAGTGAAAATTAGATTGATTGTTTTGATAAGATAAAGAGTACTTGATAGATAATTAGATACTCTACTTTATATCACTGATCAGATTCTTATAGTAACAAATCTTAGTAATATAAATAAAGCTTTGGTTTGAATAATCATTATTGTTTTCGCGCTAAGTTGGCTATTGGTTTTGTTAATACTGTGTTTATTTTTTTAATATGGTTTTCCTTAAATTAGTTTTTCTGGCGTTAGCCGTCGCTCTGGTGAACGGTGGAGTCATTGACAGCAAGAAAGTGAGAGATTATGAAGTATTCTTGAGAGAGTCAATTCAGGGAACTTACGAAGGTATTGTGTTATTTATTCTACTTATTATTTTTCCTCTTTAGTGCTCCTTTCGAGGGTACAGGGTAGAAATCTGTCTTCTCTCTTTTGAATTGCGATTTTGCATTGTCATTCAAGTCAGCTCTTGACATCGCTCTCATATCATTGTCATACGAATGTTGTTTTGTGAAGGAGTTCAACCAAGCCGTCAAAAACCTTGTAAATGAAAGAATAGTGCCTTCTATGTATACATATGGCCAACATTATATGTTTTTCTTTGCTTTACGTTGAATCTTGTAACAACTCTCCTCCTATATACCATTCTGCTTCAATGTAAACAAAATTCAGGGGAGGGGTTAGGATTTACCAGAAAATTTCTTCACGAAAATTTCTTCACAAAGTTTCTTACATACCCATATGACATTACTAGGTACAAGGCAATACTCACTTCTACACCATTTTTAATAAACGTATTGCTAATTAGTAAAATTCCTAACACTATGATTAATAATTTACAGTTTTTTTTATATAGTATCTTTACCTAGAACATTGCCAACAAATATATGATCGAATATTTAATAATAATCAGTAGTTGAACTGTGATTCATTTATTTAATATTTTGTTTTCAGAACCTTTGACTCCCGAACTAGAAGATCTTCAAAACTACTGGGAGCGAAGTGGCAAATTTGAAGGAGACATCCTTCTTACGGAAGATGAGATCAGTTCTCTTGTGAAAGAATATGCTGGAGAAAGGAATGCCATTCTGAACACTGCCAAATTTTGGCCAAAAGGAGTTGTCATATACTCAATTCGAAAGGGAGATTTCAGTAAGTATCTCATGGCTTTAACAGATTGCACATGTGTATTCGAATATAGGTACTAGTGATGTAACGAATGTGTAATTTTGGATATTCGCGAATGCGAATATTGACTTGCTTAAATTTCTACAATTATTGCTCAAACATTAAAACTTTCCCCCCCCCCCTCCATCGCCGAATTTTTAAAATGGTATAGGAATTTAAAATAATATTTCAAAACTCCTCGGTTTTCTTAAACAATATTTTCTTGCAGTACCTTTTTTACTATGTACCGGGTAAGAATCCGGTACTTTTACCGAATATCCGATAATTTATTACCAAAATATTATTCGCAAAACATTCCCATATTTTGAATGCGAATTCGAATATTTTGTAATCTGCGAATATTCATTACATCACTAATATGCACTAATAGGAGGAGGTAAATGGGGAAATTACAAATAATGACTTTCCATGAATACGACGATTTGTTAGAATTCTTGTTAAAAGGGATACCTACTTTATTTTAGCAGTGGGTATAAAAAAATTCATAGAAACCTTCTTATTATTTTCACAGCTTCAGCTCAAATCCAAGCCATCATGGATGGAATCAAAGAAATCGAGACAGTATCCTGCATAAGATTCAAACAAAGAACCACCGAGAAGAACTATGTCAATGTCACTGTAAGTATGATGACTATAACTGATGATTTCTTCGGCGACGTTTAATTCAGTATCCATCTTAAAGGTGTGCAAAGCTCTTTTAGAAGAGCGATGTCCTCAGCTTGCTCCTACATGTTGTAATTGATTGGTTTTTAAATGTTTTCACACCATGCAGGCACTGGCAACTCTCGGGCTCTCGCCCTCCGAATACAAAATAACACATTATTGACACCTCACCTTGCCCTTCTGTTAATTATCAATTTATAGTTATGCATATTTTGTTATTTATGATTTATAACTATTTATGTTATTGTTGTCCTACTTTTGTGACCTACTAATTTTTTTCATTTATATTATTTACTTCAAAAGGAACATTGAAGAGATAAGAAGAATAAAAATTCCCACTATGGCGTTTTTGGTCGGCCGGCCCTTCAAGCATTACAAATGAATTCTCTTGAATAAATTTTTGGTTTGTATTTGTGGAAAAGCAGGGGTCTATGACTCCTGAGATATCCGAGTCTCTCAAAAGTCCTTTTGGAGAAGCTGGACTTGTTTTCCATTTGTTGATCTCTCCCAGCTAGCTGGTGGAGTGGTGGATGTGATTTTACTGAGCGTAGAGGTCTTCTTATAAATGTTTTGAGAACATAGAGATCAGAGAGAGCGCTTTACCCTCAAGAAGTTTAATATTTACAAGACTAAGGCAATATTTAAATTTCAAATAGACTAGTAAGAAGGTACTTACTTAAACATTCTTTTTTGTTTTTTTTTTGCCTCCAGGGTATGAATGCAGGTTGCTATTCCGCTGTTGGTATGAAAGGATCTGCTCAAGTTTTGAACCTTACGCCTAATAAACCTGGATCTGGTTGCTTCCGTCATGGAACTATTGTGCATGAATTCCTCCATGCCATTGGCTTTTACCACATGCAGAGCACACACACAAGAGATAATTGGGTTAGAATTGTATGGAATAAAATTCAACCAGGTTTGTTTCATGATATCTATTTTTTTATTCTTTATGTACTATTGGTAGGTACAAATTCGTGAAATCTCATGTCTGAGTCATTTACAACGTGAAGAAAAACATCATTTTCTTCGATTATTAATAAGAAATTGAAAATGGATGCATAAAAAACATTACACTTTGTAACCATCTACTCGCACAATACTTAAACCTTGCAACATGACACAATTTCAACTTTGACACTCATTAGACGGCGTCAGTTACTCCCAATATTCTATGTATCTTGGTGTTTCTCACCCCTGTTCATTATTAATATTGTCAATTTCGATTTCTTAGGTAAAGAAAACAATTTCAACAAGTACACATCAAGCCAAGTGACAGTCCACAATGTTCCATATGATTATGGCAGTGTCCTGCATTACTCAGAATATGGTTTCAGTATTGATGGAAGCAGGACCATAGTTCCATTGAAGGTAAATTCAAAACAACAGAGCAATAGATCATTAAAGCTTGCGTGATCTTTTCTGTAGATCTGCCGAATTTGCAAAGTATAAGGTATTTTTGTTATCGAAAATTCTTTACATTTCAAAACTTTTAGACATTCTATGATTTAAATCGATATATTTATTTATTTGGACAATAAACGGCATTTGCCTTTTACAATACATGATAAGTTTACAACATTATACAGTCTACTTGCTAAATTGGTGTAAATGTGACACATAAAAAAAACTAAGAGTTACGGGACGAAAAAAACAATCAAATATACTGAAAAGTTAATTTATCGGCACACAAAGTAGATCATATTTTTGAACCACTCTAGATTAATCATTCCAGTTAACTCTACCCATTGATAGTTAACCTGTATGAATAGGTATTAACTAGGTAGGTATGTTGCATATGACACACAAAATACCCATCTAGGGCCAGCCCCTCAGGTTGCCCACTATGGTGTCTCCGGTGTGGATGAGATTTGCTAAGTATAGAATTCAGATAAATGGAAGTTTGCAGGCTTCTGCGCTATTCGGGTGATTAATGGGTCTACTTCAGTGACTGCAGGAGGGACGAGCATCAAGCCGCTGCAGTCGGTCGACTGTATGGAGTATTCCTGCTTATATCTGTAGTAGGGAACAGCTGACAGTAACCTTGGTGATGGTTTATCCAGAAGTATATAAAAAATGGATATGTCACATAAATTAATCAGAATAATTAATTTTTCAGCAAACCGACCAAGTAATCGGACAGAGAATCAAAATGAGTCCTAGTGATATCAAAAAATTGAGGCTGATGTACAAATGCTAATCTGAAAAGTACGAAATGTGGACTTAAGTATTATTAAAGTTGATATTTTCAAACGACGGTTCTTGGTGGAAATTTATGTTGAATTTATTATAAATAAAACACTTATAAATAAAACATATATAGTATATCCAGTGTGACTCTTTACTGGACGCGAGCCGGCTTTTCGCTAGCCTAATGATGAGAGTGGAAGCTCTTGAAAGCCGGCTCGCGTCCAATAAAGAGTCACACTAGATATACTATATATGTTTTATTTATAAGTATTATCAAATTGTTCAAGCATTGTTCATTGTGAGAGTATTACAGTGTTTTATTTTAATTCTATTAAATTGTAAAAGTTATAATTACACACATGCCAAAATAAATTTACAAACTTTATCAAATAATATAATTTTCAGTGTTTCAATTTCCTCCAACACATTACTCATTACACGACCTTAATCTCCTCCTGTTCTTAAACTCTATGATGCGCGAAACAACTATTGTCAAAATTTCATTAACATTCATGCCAATCGAAATAAATAAAACACGTGTTTTATTTATTTCGATATGGAATTCTACTACCTAAACACCGACACAGTGAATTCATGCCAATCTCGCGGAAGCTGAGAATAGTAAGGTGACCAACTATACTCATTTACTGAGTTTTGTGCTCTTTTTTCGCAAACCGTACTCTTTTCAAATCCTGTACTCTGAAACTACTCATTTGTAATGAAGGAAGTAAAAGATATTGTTATTAATGAGAATTTTCTCTTTGAAGAAATTCGAATAGTAAATTTATATTTAAATGAAGAAAAATTGAAGAAATGGAACGATGAGAAAATAGAACTTGACAAAAGATGGATAGAAATCTTTCGGCATTTTAGAGTACATAGAACATAATATCTCACATGAAAAATTAAAGGTTTTAATAAAAAAAATCCTCATGTTGTCCAGGCACTAATGCTGCTGTTGAAAGGGTATTTTCACTAGGGAATGATTGATTATTGGAGCAGTGAGAAGTCTCAACTTTCTGTAAAAACATTATCTACCGTCTTAACAGTCAAATTTAACATGCAAAATGAAAGTTGTTCAGATGTGGCTACATTATTAAACGAACATCCTCATTTAGCAAAAAAAAATCGCTCCGAAGAAAAATATGTTTTTTTAAGAAAATAATGTTTTTATCGTTTCTTCTTTTTTTCACCTACGAAATACTTGCAAAGTGTACTCTTTTTGAACAAAAAATAGTTGGTCACCTTAGAATAGTCATTTTTAACATTTGCATGAGAATAATTATTATGGTTGTATTATGTGACATAGCCCCCAAGAATGTACCAGACATTGGTATATATATATATATATTAATATTATTATTTTTTCTTATTATTATTACTTCTTACTTCCCCGACACATTCGAAGAAAATAAATAGTATATTATTAATTCACGGTGTGTACCCACACACAGTTTTCAGTGCGTACTGTAACTTGTGTTAAAAAAAAACTTTTAACTAGACATTGAAGTCGTGTATAAAATTTTGACCTTAAAGCATAGATAAATTTTGACCTTAAAGCTAAAGTATGCCTATGCCTTAAAGGAATATTTCAAGCACAAAATAGATGCACGAATTTCACACCATCATTATCAATGGTTAATGACTGTATAAAAAAATTAATGAAGTTATTGAAACAGAATAGATTTAATGTTTTTCGCCATTTCACAATTTTATTTTGAAATCTGGTCACACTGCACTGATTGCTCCTCAGGTCCTCGGGTTTACCCGTGGGTTTTGTAAATAGCCATTAAACGTAAGTACACCAATACACTCACAGCGTACCAATACTTCCAGAGTACGTATAAAATACGTACACATTACCGAAGTATCCAAGGCTGGTATACAGAGAAATTCGGTAAGTACACAATACCGATCGGTAGAAAGTAGTCGGAGATCGCTAAATCATCCAAAGTGGAACATTCTGAATGCTACTTAAGACATTGAGGATGGGTGTCAAACATCATTGCTGATCTTACGATGTAAATATTAGGTTAGAAATTAGTTAAAAAATCAAATTATTGTATTATACAATTTATTTAACAAAATAATGTAGTCGTAATTTTTAAATGTTGAATGTAATCAATATATACATAAAAATAAAACATTAGCAAATTATCAACATAATATAATAACCCTTGAGGTCATGTTATGAGTAAACGGCTCTTTACAAATTGTCCATATATATAATAATATCTATCATACATAAAAAAATATAAAACCTTCATAATTGTGTACATGTACATACATATATTAATATTGAAATGCTTTTAATTTTCACTTCTAATTTCTTTAAGGTACAAAACCCGCACATCCAGGTTTGTGTTGTTTGTCTGTGCCCAGGCGAATAGTGTGTTGTCTGGTTTTGTCACATATTTTTTATATTAGGTAGTAGGAAATGGTCGGTAATTATTACTATCTATTTATATTATTTCCAACATCTCCGCTGGGCAATATGTAAAATCAAATTACTTGAATGACCGAAGGTTTTCTTGCAAATATTACACTCGTATTGTTTTTTGCCGGTATGAGTAATTTTATGACGTAACAAGTCACTGGAGGAATTACACATTTTATTACAAATATTACACGTAAAAGGTTTTTCGCCGCTGTGAATCCTTATATGAGAAGTTAAATAAGTAGAACGAGTAAATCTTTTTCTACAAATAGGACATTCAAAATGTTTTTCACCACTGTGTATTCTTTTATGAGCAGTCAAATGGCTTATTAGAGTGAAAGTTTTCTTACAAATATTACACTTAAATGGTTTTACACCTGCGTGAGTTTTTTTGTGGCAAGACAAAGTACAGGAATAATTAAACATATTGCTACAAATATTACATTTGAAAGGTTTACTATCATTGTTATTCTGTTTATGTATAGTCAAAGTATCAGGACGAGGAGATTCAACATCAGCGTGAATCATTTTATGTGTAGTCAGAAAATCTGAATTGATAAATTTTTTCTTGCAAACATTACACTCATATAGTTTTCCTTTGTATAGAATTCCTTTGAAAGTCTCTCGTTGCACAGTTAGTTCTCTCACATCTTTTTTACACTGGTAAGATGTACTGGCCACTGTCTCACTGCGGATTCTCTCACATTCTATTTTTATGTCCGGTTCATATATATCTATATCATCATACGGAACTAATGGTACAGCATCCCCATTTATTTTCTCAACAGGTTCATTTTTAACTTCAACATTCATTAAAAACTCGTCAATATCATCTTCCTTCTTCACTTTAACTTGATTGTCACACATGACACCTTCATCTTGTTCTTCCTTTACAGTATTATGTACACCAGCACTGGTTCCATCCATCATGTTATGTATTTACGTACACGACTTATATATGCACACTGTGATGTTATACTTCGCAATAATAATTAATTCTAAATAATAGTTATTCATTGTACAACTTCGACAACAAGTATCAAAATTATATGACAGCTCTCTTGTCATAGATATGTTGACATGTGATACATATTGTCAAAGAAGAATAGATTGCTGCTAAAGTTCCAAGATTATAATAATAATATTATAATCTTGGTGTTAAAATTTAACTTTTATTTAATATTATTTAATAATATTATAATTATATTATTATCTCAATTGAGCTTAACGGCTAAAACCAAAATCGTTGCTTATAAACCATAGACACGTCGTTACGCTACAGATTGATTTAGCGCAGTTCACATGTTCAGTAGATATATTGTTTCTTAATATCAATGATTATTATTGCTGAGACAATTTCATTGTTATTTTGTTACTTTTTTGTTGACTTTTAATTTAATTTGCTGTGTCTTAATCCATTAAACATATGCTTACCTTGTATACATTATGTATGTAAATCTTCTACATGTAAAAGACTCGAACTGTGAATTGTGAACAAATAATAATAAATAAAACCCTTCTAAGACTTTCGCAGGCATAAAAATTCTCATAAAACAAAATAGGTTGGTATACCTATATGGGAAATAATGACTTAATTATCGATATCACGGCAATGAGATAATTTCACATCTCATCCAAATTTTGATTCAACTTTTCAATGTACCTGCACAGGTAGTTAGAAATTAATGGTGAAGTAAATGATTCTATGAAAACATTTATATTAACACAGTAATAAATTTGCTGTATTTACGGCAGGTGAATAGAGCACGTCCAGGACCCCGTACATATGGGAACCTTGCGCAAATTACTGAAGATATTGAACTTTTATAGCTCGGATTTAAAATTTAGGGAATAAAAATAAGACTAGTGCCAGTGTCACCTTACTTTTTTTAATATTTTTATATATCAGACTCCTGTAGATCTCTCAAACTAGACTTGAGTTCAGTGCACAATGGAATATCACATAGTAACTTATTATATAGATAGATTTACATATAATGTATTGCAGCTAGGACAAAAAAATATTATTTAATATAGGCATTTGAATAAAATATAATATATTATGAATAAAATAACTTTTTTTCAAATAAAAGTGTTCAAAAATTATGCGCATGCATGATGTGGTATTTATATCTACTACGGATGTATACCGCGGTCCACAATGTGAACTAACATTACTGTCCTTTACATACGAAATCCTTATGCGCATAACAAAAAACACGGGATTTAGATTGTGAATTTGTTTTTTACTTGAAACTTCGCGCGATTTCTTTGCGTTTTTATAATAAAATACAAGTTGGGAGTATTATCTTAGTGTTAAATATATTATTTTAGCGATATATTCATTTACCTTGTCAGAAATATATCTTTTTTGATACAAAAAGAAATGTCTTAATTACTACCACTAATATAATCAGCTTTTGCGGTCTTTTTTCCACTTGAATGATATTTTTTTGTATCTAAATGAAGAAACTAAAGTTGGCAGCATACTTAAAACAAAAAAAAACTGTGATA
Organism: Athripsodes cinereus; assembly: GCA_947579605.1. Lineage (NCBI taxonomy): Eukaryota > Metazoa > Arthropoda > Insecta > Trichoptera > Leptoceridae > Athripsodes > Athripsodes cinereus. The sequence continues at coordinate 16,092,257 of OX388325.1, read as the reverse complement.
AGAATTTTATATAAAATATCGTCACGCGCAATTGTGCATAACGCAGGAACACGCAGATATTTAAGTTTTTTATTTTATTTTGGTGGTAATAAAATGTATAATAAATGGAAAAATAACGAAATTAAAACTATAGTTTTATTAAACTAGATATTTTTTTTCGATGAAATATAATACATTTTTACATTTTGCTTTAAAAAGCTATCAAAGTGTTAATGAACAATGTCAAATTTGTATGGGGCGCAGAATGAAGGGTACTTTTAAAATTCAAATTTAATTTTATTTTAATTTATTTATTTACACATGTTTAAAAATACATTAAAAAATCACACATATATCGAATTTCTTCTTATTCACAACACAGTTGGAGCAAGACAAGAACAAAAATTGGCGAAGAACAAAAACACAAAAGGGAATTAATTCATAACAACAATAATTTTAGTCAAATCACAAAATATTGGAGTGTCAGTATAGAATGCCGATGAAATGTTTAACACTTAGTAATTATTATGTCAAGAATTATAATTGTAGGGTTCTCGAAAAAACACAGTTTGTCAGGTACTTCTGGTTGGAAATGTTGAATTGAATAAGTTCAATCAATCAACACAAGTTCGTCGGTAGCCTGGAGGTAGAGTCTCGGCCTCGTGAACATGGGGTCCGTGGTTCGATACCAGGTGCCGGCAAACTCCCCTTTCACGACACAAGCTTTTAATAGCTTCTTGTAAAAGGTGTATAAGGTTGTATTTGGGTTTATAACAAACAAAACCCAGATGTACCTATATCTTTTTAAAAACAAAAAAAAATCGGGAGAGTCTATTTCTCCACTGAGAAGTTTATGAAAGAAACAATGGTCAAACAACAAAGAACTCAATGTAATTAAAAGTAATGCCCGGAACAATGGATACGATATTCACATAATTAATAAAATTTTATGTAAAAAACAAAAACACATCATATTTAAAAATTACAATTTAAAATTAACAATTAATAAATAAAAAAGACTTATAGATAAAAATGGCGATGTACGAATTTTTATTTTTTGTATTTTTTTATTATTGGAACATTTTGAAAACAATGTCAAAATCAAAGCGCATCTGACAGATCGTTTCTATATCAGTGGACTGTGTGAACAGGTGACGATCAATGGGTGTCCGGCGAATTTTGTTTTTTCGCCCGACGATATGCATTGAAAAAAGCCAGGCGAAATATTCGCCAAATGTGAACACCTCAGAATTGTCACTTTTTTTTATATAAGTAGGAAACGGCCGGTAATTATTATTATTATTATTTCCAACATCTCCACTGGGCAATATGTAGGATCAAATTACTTGATTGACGGAAGGTCTTTTTGCAAATATTACACTCAAACGGTTTTAAACTGGTGTGAGTAAATTTGTGACGAAGCAAGACACTAGACGCAGTAAACTTTTTACTACAAATATTACATTCAAAAGGTTTTTCGCCACTTCTTCTTCTTCTTCTTCTTATGGCCTTAAACCCGTACTTCCAGCTCACTCAACCATCGTACGGCTGCCTCCGAGGCGTCGTGTATTTCTCTCAGTCCCCCGTCAAAGGAATATAGGGGGCACTGCTCCACGATGTGGTCCATGCTCTGGGTTTCCCCGCATGGGTGAAATGAATTTCCGCCACTGTGAATCCTTTTATGAGTAGTTAAAGACGTAGAACGAGTAAATATTTCTCCACAAATATTACACTCAAAAGGTTTTTCCCCACTGTGTATTCTTTTATGAGTAGTCAAAGTGGTTTTTAGAGTGAAAGCTTTCTTGCAAATATTACACTCAAATGGTTTTTCACCTGTGTGAATTCTTTTATGAACATTCAAACTACAGCGAGCAGTATATGTTTTCGAACAAATGTTACATTTGAAAGGTTTACTATCATTGTTATTCTGTTCATGTATAGTCAAAGTATCAGGACGAGGAGAATCAACATCAGCGTGAATAATTTTATGTGTAGTCAGAAAATCTGAATTAATAAATTTTTTCTTGCAAATATTACACTCATATAGTTCTCCTTTGTAAAGAATTCCTTTGAAAGTCTCTCGTTGCACAGTTAGTTCTCTCACGTCTTCTTTACACTGGTAAGATGTACTGGGCACAGTCTCACTGCGGATTCTCTTACATTCTATTTTTATGTCCGGTTTATATATATCTATATCATCATACGGAACTAAAGGTACAGCATCCCCACTTATTTCCTCAACAGGTTCATTTTTAACTTCAACATTCATTAAAAACTCGTCGATATCATCTTCCTTCTTCACTTTAACTTGGTTGTCACACGTCATGACACCTTCATCCTGTTCTTCCTTTACAGTATTGTGAACACCAGCACTGGTTCCATCCATCATGTTATGTATTTACGTACACGACTTATATGTGCACACTGTGATGTTATACTTCGCAATAATAATTAATTCTAAATAATAGTGCATATATGCAACTGGTCTGCTGGCTACCCCACTTGTGGGATATGCCGTGATGGTATAGTATAGTATAATAGTTATTCATTGTACAACTTTGACAAAAAGTATCAAAATAATGACAGCTCTCTTGTCATAGATATTATAGTGATAGATATTGTCACAGAAGAATAGATTGTAGAGCTAAAGTAAAGATGTATTCACACTTGTTTACAAGTTATAACCCTCATTGATCCTCCAAAATGAAAATAAATGAACAGGCGTTTCATGTTCTGAAATTATTTGCTCAAGCCGAATAGTATTTAATTTTAGGTCGAAATAAATATAGCAATGAAATACTTTGTACTGCAGTGACCATAAAAAAAGTTCTTCATGTTTCATCTTATTTTCTATAAATTTCTATTAAATGTCAGAGTCATTAAGAAAATTGTTATGCTGTCCAGAACCTTGTTTGTTTATTTTAATTGTTGATTAACTTGTATTTTTATTTTTTCCGACGAAAAAAGATCAAACAATATGAGTTCGTCGGTAGCCTGGAGGTAGAGACTCGGCCTCGTGAACGTGAGGTCCGTGGTTCGATACCGACACGACACAAGCTTTTAGTAGCTTACTGTGAAAGGTGTATAAGGTTGGATTTGGGTTGATAACAAATCCCAGATACATCTTTAAAAAAAACATACGACATTAACCGTCAGTATTAACATGGCAGTTAAAGCATCTTTCTCATTTTCTGGCATTTCACCCATTACATCAGTGATGCCGGGCAGTGAAAGCATAGGATGAATAAGTGTGAACAGATGTGTTCACTTTCTTTGAACAGCTTTGACCCTGACACTCTGGATGATCATCCAAAGTGAAACATTCTGAATGCTGATGCTGATGGGCAATCCGTTGTCAATGTTATTTGCAGATGCTTTTGTGCATTATTTTGAAACAAAAGTTTTTATCATCAAACCATCCACAAGTTAAAAACATCAAACAATACTACAGATATGTTGATGATATTTTTATAGTAGGTATTCGCAGGCACCAGAAGACAATTATATTACTACGATTCTTCAATTGACAACATGACAAAATAATATTTACACCTGAAATCGCTGAAAATAATAAAGTTAATTTTCTTTACACTGCAATAACGGTAGAAATGGGAGATATACATTCAAGATATACAGAAAGGACACCTATACCGACACAATAATTCATGCGGATTCTTTCCATCCAATAGGACACAAGATGGCAGCATTTAATACGATGATCCATTGCCTACATTCTATTCCATTCTTCTTCTTCTCTTAGTGTCCTATCGGGTCCCCCCGACGTTGACGACCACTTGGGAGAAATCCTTCCTGTTCCGGACAGCACGAAACAGCTCCTCCACACCTCTCATCCCGGTCCACTCCTGAATGTTCTGGAGCCAGGAAAGCCGCCTTCTTCCAACCCCTCTACGGCCCTCAATCTTCCCTTCTATGATTAGCTTTAGGATGGCATATTTTTCTCCTCTCATTATATGACCAAAATATGAAGTTTTACGGAGCTTGATTGTTGTGAACAATTCTCTATGAGCATTTGCTCTACGTAAAACTTCAACGTTACTTGTCATGTCAGTCCAAGATATTCTCAACATTCTTCGGTGGATCCACATTTCAAACGCCTCCAAGCGGTTAATGGTATTAACCTTGAGGGTCCATGCCTCGACACCATAAAGTAGAACTGACCACACATAACATTTAATCATTCTTTGTCTGAGTTTCAAATTTATATTATCGTTACAAAGAAGATTCTTCATCCTATTAAAAGCTACACGAGCTGCTTCTAATCTGCATTTAATTTCTGTTTCGGGGTCCAGATTTTCAGTGATGATGCTACCCAAGTACTTAAACTGCTTTTCCCTTTCAATATTGACACCACCCAGCTGAAGATTTGCATTTGGGTGACTCTCTCGACTGAAAATCATCAGTTTAGTTTTGCTGACATTAATATTCAGACCATAACGCTCACCGGTGGAATTGATCTTGTCCAAAAGCTGTTGAAGGTCTTCTATACTATCTGCTAGTAGAACAGTGTCATCAGCATATCTAATGTTATTGATGACTACGCCGTTGACTTTGACACCAACATCCACATCAGACAGTGCTTGCTTGAAAACCAAGTCAGAGTACATGTTGAACAAAGTGGGTGAGAGTACACATCCCTGTCTGACTCCACGCTGAATGGGAATACTTTGAGAAGTAGTCCCATTTTCAAGTCTGATAACAGCGTTTTGGTCTCTGTATAGATTTCTAATCACTCTCACGTCTTTATCATCCACATTATATCTCTGAAGCAGTTTGATTAACTCAGTGTGCTTTACTCTGTCAAATGCTTTCTCGTAATCGATAAAGCAACCATAAACATCTTTTTTTTGGTCGTGACATTTTTGGAGTAAAATATTTATTGTTGTCAGTGCTTCGCGGGTACCAAAGCCATTTCTGAACCCGAACTGAGTGTCATCTAAGTCCTGTTCACATTTCAGTCTTATTCTTGCATGTATAATCTTCAGAAATAATTTCAGTATATGACTCATGAGACTTATAAGACGATAGTCATTACATTTTCTTGGGTGTGGCTTTTTAGGTAGAGTAATAAATAATGATGTTAACCAGTCTTGGGGAATAATCCCTGTGTCGTATATATTATTAAATAGTTTTAGTAAGCAGTCAATATTATTTTCATTAATCAGTTTAATAACCTCTATGGGGATTTCGTCCGGTCCACATGCCTTTCTAGTTTTTGAAGTTGTGATAGCATGTAATAATTCAGATTTTAATATAGTAGGACCTTCATTACATTGTGGTATTTCAATGTCAATGCGAGAGTCTTGGAAGAGATTCTGAATATAATCTTCCCACGTTTTTTGAATGACTGAATCATTCAAAATAAGGTTATTCGAATCATCTGTGAGGCATGATGGTTTCGGTTTTCTATTAAGGCCGGACAATTCTTTTAGTTTCCTATGTAGATTAAATGAATCATGCATCTGGTCATATTGTTCTAACTCTTCGCATTGTTTTTTTATCCACTCTTCCTTGGCATTCCTGATCTCACGTTTTATAATCCTTTGGAGGTTTCTGTATTTATCACTATTGCGATTCTTGATATTAGCTACTCTACGCTGTTCCATTAAGTTTAATATATGATCTGTCATCCATTGTTTCTTATGAATCGGTTTTTCAGATTTCAAATGTTTCTTACTTATATCCTGTATTGTGTTTTTAAAAGCATTCCATTGTTCTTCAATGGTATCAATGTTGACATTGTTAAGTTGTTGTAGTTCATCATTCAGTTCGGATGACACTGCATTTTTGGTAAGTGGATCTTTCAACTTCTCAGTGTTCATTCTTGCCTTTTTCGTTCTCTTTGCAAGCACCTTTAACTTCAATCTGATGTCTATAACAAGTGGATTGTGATCTGATCCTATATCAGCACCAGGGTATGTTGTGGCACGTTTAACACTATTTCTGAAACGTTCTCCTATCAATGCATAATCTGGTTTCTAACAGGGTTGGGGTTAGTCGGATTATCTTGTGGAGATCTCCATGTGTAAAGTCTACGTTTAGGAAGCTTGTACCATGTGTTGACAACAACCATATTATGTTCTTCACAGAATTCAAACATTCTGTCGCCTCTGTTATTAGATTCTCCAAGACCATAATCTCCAACCAAATGTAAACGGCGACCCTGTCCTATTTTCGCATTGAAGTCTCCAATTATAATGTTAATGTCATCACTTTTGGTTGACTTTAGAACCTGTGTGATACTTTCATAAAGTCTTTCAACTTCGTCATCATATTTAGAGTCAGCTGTTGGTGCATATACTTGTATAATATTAACATTGAAAGGTTTTGCTTCTAGTTGTAGGATCATTATTCTATCTGATATCGTTATAAACTTTTTAACAAATTTAATATAGTCCATTGATACAAATATGCCAACCCCATTACGGTGGTTTTTGTCAGAGACATCACTTCCAGAATAATATAGGTTACCATTGTTATGTTGATGTATGCCTGTTCCAGTCCATCTGAGTTCGCTAATACCAAGGATATTAATCTTCATTCTGTTCATCTCCTGTGCAACATTGTCTATTTTACCAGCTGCATATAAACTTCTCACATTCCAGGTTCCGATTCTTATTGTGTCCTTCACTATGTTGAGCCGGGAGATTCTTAGCACCCCTGACCCATTAACAAAAGAAAATTACCAAACAGAAGTACATAGACACCGTTTTAAATATTGCAACAAATAACGTATATAAACCCGACGTAATACGTAAGAAAATAAAAAAATCCTCAACCCAACACCCAGTAGGTAGCACAGATAGCTATATAAATACTCACCAGTGTGACCAGATTTTATTTTCAAAAACTACTAAATGGGGAAGTCAAAAACTACTAAATTCTTAAAATGGTATAGGATTTGAAGTAATTCAAAAACTCCTCGGTTTTCTTTAACAATATTTTATCACAGTACCTTTTTTTACAACCTACCGGGTATTTGTACCGACGATAGTCAATATCGGATACTTTTCACGAAAATTTCTACCCCCCCGTCGCCGAAATTTCAAAATGGTATAGGAATTTGAAGTATTTCAAAAACTCCTCGGTTTTCTTCAACAATATTTTCTCGCAGTACCTTTTTCTAAAATGTACCCGGTATTTGTACCGACAATTATTTTCGAATTAGTAAGTATCGGGTACTTTTCCCAAATACCCGATAATTTATCTACCAGTTACCGACTAAATACAAAAACTACTAAAAACTACCAAAAACTACTAAAAACTACCAAAGAAATAAAAACTACTAAACATATTTGCAAATGCCTCAAAAACTACCAAAAAAGTAGGAAACTACCAAATCTGGTCACACTGCTACTCACTTTTAGACCTATTTGAAACTCTTTGCGTATTAAGACTCTTTTAAAGGTACACTGGTGATCATACAGCTGCATAAGAGCTGTCAGTGATATTTAAACAGGTTAGGCTGTTTAAGAGCTGCATTAAGGCTGATTAAGAAAGACAAAAATGACTCTATTCAGCTTTTAACATTTTCTAATGCCTTAACCGTAATAAGGACTGTTTGGTGAATAAAATTACGCCAAATGCTGTATAAGAAGGTATTTGTGAACTCCTATTACACTGACTCATTAAGGGGGCAGGTGTGAACTATTATGAAGTGAATAGCTGTATAGTAAATGATATGTGGCCCGTATTACAGCTTATAGCTGCATGCAGTTTACATGTGTAATTTTATTCAGTTTTTTGTTGATTAACAGTACACGAGTGAGAGAGAGTTAACTATAAGACAGCCTTTTGCAGAATATAAGAGTTTTAACTATTCACGTCGCTGTTTAACATGAATCCACCATTTTATTTTATAACCTATAAATATTCTGATTTATTTCTCAACTTTTATGATGTTTTGTGTATGAATTAAGAATGTATCGCATTAGTTTTTACTTCCTAATATCATAATAATAATTTTTGATTTTGTAATTCTTTTCAAAGCACTAAAAAATATTTAGTCAAGTTTTTATCACGGCTTATTTAAATCACAAAACTAATTAAAAACAAAATATTTTCGTGGCGCACTAAAATTTTCTTAGATAATATGTACGTATAATGTCAATAAAATTACGTTCCCATTAATTTTTCTTTCATTGATGTGTAAAACAATGTACTTATACCAGGGAATATAAATATTATCCACCATGTATATTTTATACTTAATCAAATTCACTCTACGAAACATAAGTGTTTGCAATTGGCAGCTAGAGGTTGCTTAAATAATATGTTCACTTGATTTTACTCATGTTGCAAACAGCTTTTCCCGGATTAAAATATGAATTAGAGCGTACACGTTACATATTTTCTGAATAAAGAGTAAATTGTGATCTCTTAGTCGGTCGATATTTAGCGCATAGTAGGTACGTCGTTACCCTTTATAACACTGTTAAATTGCTGCTACACAGCTCTTAAGCAGCTATGTGAACTTAAGGCTGAATAATTTGTGCCCATTTAAGAGCTATAAGAGCTGTATACGGCCCTATACAGCCCTTATGCAGCTTTTTTATTCAGCTTTGAGCGTGATGGGAGTCCGTTATTCGGCTGATAAGCAGCTTGTTTGTGCTACCTGGGCACTTTATTTATAGATATATAATAAAACAAAAACAATCAAGATAAACCATGGCGCAAGATTTTATATACTGGTCCATTATCCACATCTCTGATCAACATCTGCAAAGACAAATCATTTCAACCAACACTGACCATTTGATTAAAAAATATATCTTAAATAATAAATCAAAAATTGATAGATTCCTGTGGTGTTTAATACCTAAATAAATTATAAAGACTGTGATTCAGCCTACATCGATCAGTTAGGCAGTATAATTCATACTTGAGTAACTCACACATTAAGGGTTGCACCCTCCCTCACCCATGGATGTTGCAGGAATGTCAATTCCCATGTCATCCATAAACTGAGTAACTGAGCACCTTAGAGCCAAAAAGAACTTCAGTATAAATTCTAAAATGGCGGACCACGCGAGAGATACTGGCCATGATTTTGCTGATACTGGCCAGCGATGTGGAATTGCTGCAAAAATGTTCTAAAGGCAAAAAACTGGACATCTTGGAAACATTAGAAATTAATAGTCATATGAATTTTGTAAATATTCCATACATTACATAAAACAGCCATAAAAATACATTAGATACTAAAGAATACAAAATAACATCAATTCCTAACAATGAATATTCTGACAAACTTTATATCCATCTGAACATTTGGGTGTTAATCATTAGATAAATCAATTATGAAAAATAAAAACTAATCTGCAACTATCAAAATTGAAACATCCCATAAAAATTATAAAAAAAACATCAATAGTCAATAAAATAAAATAATATAAAAACAAGTAAAATACAAACTATAAAAATACGTATTATTACTGATGATGGGTACCTACATTGTAGTTGAAAACGTTCTAATTAAAAAAATTCTCATAGTGGAATGAAACAGTGTTTATAATTTAATTGCAATATTATCTTTTATACTGAATGCTACTTAAGACAATGAAGATGGGTGTCAAACCTCATTGCTGATCTTAAGATGTAGGTAAATGTTAGGTTAGAAATTAATAAAAAAATCAAATTATTATATTATACACTTTATTTAACAAAATCATGTAGTCGTAATAATTAAATGTTAAATATATCTAATCACTATATACATACAAATAAAACATTAGTAGATTATTTACATAATATATAAAAAATTATAAAACCCTCATAATTGTGTACATGTATATTTATTTCAATTTGTTTTAAATTTTCACACTTGTATTAATTTCTGGCACAAATCCCGCACATCCAGGTTTGGGGTGTTAAACTTCGCCCGGGCAAATAGTGTTTTGTCTGGTATTGTATTGTCAACTATTTTTGATTTGATCCTAATCCTTTGATATCCTGTATAACTGGATATGTGAATTTTTCCCGGCATAAGAAATTTAAGTTTTTGTGTGACCATGACTTATCTGGTTGTATAATGCTGAGAAGTAATTATTACACTTGTTATCAAAGATATACCTTGTTATTATTTCTTTAAGGTACAAAACCCGCACCTCCGGGCTAAAAGTGTGTTGTCTGGTATTGTCTTCTATTTTTGATATTAGTAGGAAACGGCCGGTAATTATTATTATTTACATTATTTCCAACATCTCCGCTGGGCAATATGTATAATTAAATAACTTGAACGACCGAAGGTTTTCTTGCAAATATTAGCCTCAAACGGTTAACACCGGTATAAGTAATTTTGCAACGATGCAAGACACTAGACGCATTAAACATTGTATTACAAATATTACATTTAAAAGTATTTTTTCTTATTGTGTATTCTTTTATGAATAATCAAATGAGTAGATTGACTGAAAGTTTTCTTGCAAATATTACACTCAAATGATTTTTCACCGATGTGAGTAATTTTATGACGAAGCAATAGACTGGAGGTAGAAAAGAATATATTACAAATATTACATATTAAAGGTTTTTCGTCACTGTGAATCCTTTTATGAGTAGTTAAATAAGTAGAAAGAGTAAATATTTTTTTACAAATGGGACATTCAAATGGTTTTTCACTACTGTGTATTCTTTTATGAGCAGTCAAATGGCCGGATTGTTAGAGAGCTTTCTTGCAAATAAAACACTCAAATGGGTTTCCGCCTTTATGAGTAATTTTATGATAGCTTAAGCCATTGGAGGTATAATACTTTTTATTACAAATATTACACGCAAATGGTTTTTCACCAGTGTGATTTTTTTATGAGCAGTCTAAGTGGTTAAAAGAGTGAAAGCTTTCTTGAAAGTGCAGTCGATTTCGCTTAATTGGGACAGCCGCTTATTTAGGACAAATCTCAAAGATCAGAAACCAAACCTTGAAACCAATAGTCAATTTATAAATGTTTAATTGGGACAACATTCCGCTTAATTGGGACAGTAAATTTAAGACCACAGAACATCATATTACGTTTTCTAAAGAAAAAATATGTACAAAAAAATGTTTCAAAAACAAAAGACAGACTACACTTGACTAATTTTTAATTGAATTAAAGTTTATATTACATATTTGTAATTTATATGATATTTTTTTATATAGAAAGATATATCTGGGTTATGTTATAAACCCAAATACAACCTTATACACCTTTCATAGAAAGCTACTAAAAGCTTGTGACGCGAAAGGGGAATTTGCCGGCACCTGGGATCGAACCAAGGACCCATTGTTCACAAGGTCGAGACTCTACCTCCAGGCTACCGACGAACTCAAATTCGAACGAAATTTATAATACCTATATGTAGTTTACAGTTTCCAAGCGTTTATACAATAAAATTATTGAAAAAAATATGAATTATTTAATTTTATGTGTGTGTCATTGGTTAATAGCATTAGTTACCAAAACCAAATAAATGAATTAAAAATAATAAATGTAAAATCCGCTTAATTGGGACAAAATGCCCGATGTGTCCCAATTAAGCGGAATTGACTGTATTACACTCATAAGGTTTTTCACCTGAGTGAATTCTTTTGTGACGAGAGAAAGAAGAGGAATCATTAAACATTTTGCTACAAATATTACATTCAAAAGGTTTTACACCTTTGTGAGTAATTTTATGATAACGCAAGCCACTGGCGCCTTTATACTTTTTGCTACAAATATTACACTTAAAAGGTTTTTCACCGCTGTGAATCCTTTTATGAGTATTTAAATAAGTAGACCAAGTAAATCTCTTTCGACAAATAGGACATTCAAAAGGTTTCTCACCACTGTGTATTCTTTTATGAGCAGTCAAATGGGCGGATTGATGGAAAGTTTTCTTGCAAATATTACACTCAAATGGTTTTTCATCTCTGTGAGTTATTTTGTGATAAGAGAAAGAAGAGGAATTATTAAACATTTTGCTACAAATATTGCATTTAAAAGGTTTTTCGCCACTGTGAACCATTTTATGATAAGTTAAAGAAGTAGAACGAGTAAATTTTTTTCTACAAATAGGACATTCAAAAGGTTTCTCACCACTGTGTATTCTTTTATGAGTAGTCAAATGGCTTATTAGAGTGAAAGCTTTCTTGCAAATATTGCACTCAAATGGTTTTTCACCTTTGTGAGTAATTTTATGATAACTTAAGCCACTGGAGGTATTATACTTTTTATTACAAATATTACATTCATATGTTTTATCACCTGTGTGAGTATTTCTATGAGAACGCAAGCCACTGGCGGCATTATACTTTTTGTTACAAATATTACACTTAAAAGGTTTTTCGCCACTATGAATACTTTTATGATTAGTTAAACTAGTATAACTAGAAAGTCTTTTTCTACAAATATTACACTTAAATGGTTTTTCTTCTCTGTGAGTTCTTTCGTGACGAGAGAAAGAAGTATAATCATAAAACATTTTGCTACAAATATTACATTTGAAAGGTTTACTATCATTGTTATTCTGTTTATGTATAGTCAAAGTATCAGGACGAGGAGATTCAACATCAGCGTGAATCATTTTATGTGTAGTCAAAAAATCTGAATTAATAAATTTTTTCTTGCAAATATTACACTCATATAATTTTCCTTTGTATAGAATTCCTTTGAAAGTCTCTCGTTGCACAGTTAGTTCTCTCACATCTTCTTTACACTGGTAAGATGTACTGGCCACAGTCTCACTGCGGATTCTCTCACATTCTTTTTTTATGTCCGGTTCATATATATCTATATCATCATACGGAACTGACGGTGCAACGACTTCATTTATTTCCTCAACAGGTTCATTTTTAACTTCCACATTCATTAAAAATTCGTCGATATCATCTTCCTTCTTCACTTTAACTTGGTTGTCACACGTCATGACACCTTCATCTTGTTCTTCCTTTACAGTATTGTGTACACCAGCACTGGTTCCATCCATCATGTTATGTATTTACGTACACGACTTATATTTATACACACTGTGATGTTATACTCCGCAATAACAATTATTTTTATACAATAGTTATTTACTGTACAACTTCGACAAAAAGTATCAAAATAAAATGACAGCTCTCTTGTCATAGATATTGTCACAGAAGAATAGATTGTAGAGCTAAAGTAAAGATGTATTCACACTTGTTTACAAGTTATCACCCTCATTGATCCTCCAAAATGAAAGTAAATGAACAGGCGTTTCATGTTCTGAAATTATTTAAATACATTTGCTCAAGCCGAATAGTAGTTAATTTTAGGTCGAAGTAAATATAGCAATGAAATATTTTGTACTGCAGTGACCATAAAAAAGTTCTTCATGTTTCATCTTATTTTCTATAAATTTCTATCGAATTTAAGAAAATTGTTATGCTGTCCAGAACTTTGTTTGTTTATTTTAATTGTTGATTAACTAGTATTTTTATTTTTACCGACGAAAAAAGGTCAAACAATATGAGTTCGTCGGTAGCCTGGAGGTAGAGACTCGGCCTCGTGAACGTGAGGTCCGTGGTTCTATACCAGGTGCCGGCAAATTCCCTTTCACAACACAAGCTTTTAGTAGCTTTCTGTGAAAGGTGTATAAGGTTGGACTTGGGTTTGTAACAAAACCCAGATACATCTTTAAAAAAAACATATAACATTAACCGTCACTTTTAACACGGCAGTTAAAGCATCTCTCTCTTTTTCTGGCATTTCACCCATAACATGAGTGGTGCTGGGCAGTGAAAGCATAGGATGAATAAATGTGAATGGATGTGTTCACTTTCGATGGATAGCTTTGACCCTGACACTCTGGATGATCATCCAAAGTGAAACATTCTGAACGCCGATGCTGATGGGCAATCCGTTGTCAATGTTATTTGCAGATGCTTTTGTGAATTATTTTGAAACAAAAGTTTTATCATCAAACCATCCACAAGTCAAAAACATCAAACAATACTACAGATATGTGGATGATATTTTTATAGTATTCGCAGGCATCAGAAGGCAATTATATTATTACAATATTGACATGACAAAATAATATTTAGGTACACCTAAAATCGCTGAAAATAATAAAATAATTTTTCTTGACACTACGATAATGGTAGGAATGGAAGATATACAGAAAGGATACCTATACCGACACAATAATTCATGTGGATTCTTTCCATCCAATAGGACAGTGTTCCGCAAAGCGTGTGCCGCGGCACACTGGTGTACCGTGGTCATCAGTTGGTGTGCCGCGGAAAAAAGTCAAGGTTTTGACGAAGTTTCTGCCTGATGAATTGTTGTCTGTCCTACAAGAAGTTATTAAAATTGTCAATTACATCAAGTCGCGACCGCTAAACTCTCGTCCGTTTAATGCAGTGTGTCAGGAAATGGGAGCAGATCATCAGTCACTTGTGTTTCATACAGAAGTACGATGGCTTTCTCGCGGAAAAGTGCTATCTTCTCGGATTTACGAGCTAAAAAATGAGACCCAATCATTTTTAGAGGCACAGGGTTCAGATTTTGCTTCTGTGTTTAAAAAAAAAGAATGAGTACTAAAACTTTCATATCTGGCGGACATATTCGCTCATTTAAATGCAAGGTAGGAATTCGAATATTTTAACGTCTTCGGACAAAACTGAAAGCTTTCGCGCTATGTTGGTGTTATGGAACAGCCACGCTGTCAATGGTAGGTAGTAATGAAATGCTTCCAAATACCATGGCTGCCAATTCAGAAAAAAAAGTGCAGGCTTTGATAGTGAAACACTTGTAGCTATTAGTAGAAAAAATGAACTGTTATTTTCCTAAGTGTGACCTGCAACCTATGGACTGGGTACGGAATCCATTCTCGGATAACATTTCCATTGGACACTTACCGATAAACGAGCAGGAAGAATTCTTCTTCTTTTGCTTCAGTTAGGACTATGTCCTGTGGTTCTCGGAGCCTGCTCCTGGGAGGTGGATGTCCAACTGTCCCTCCAGCGTTTAGGTGGTCTTCCTGGGGGTCTGTTTCCTGTCATGCGTTCATCTGCTGCAATTCTGACCACTCGATCTGAGCTCGCCCTCCCCACATGATCTCTCCAGAAACGTCTTCTCGTTCTGCCCCATCGCACAACAGGAAAGTATACTATATCGTTTCAGGGAATGTATCCCCCTTTACACAAGACTTGTCTTTTTAAGGGTGATTGAAATATATTTAGTGCAATGTTTAATAAATTTATGTAACTATGAATATATGAACATATGTTTCTGTGAATATTTTTGACAAATAAATATTATTATTATTTTGGGTTAGTTGGAAGATATCGCGTCCCTGCGATAAACTCGCCCATTGTGCAAAATATTTGTATATACCATGTTGTAATCTCATTCTTTTTGTTTAAATATTTTGTACAATAAAGTTTATTATTATTATTATTCATGGAGTTAAAAACTGATCGGACATTAAAACTAAAATTTTCCGAAGTAGAGGTAGCACATTTTTGGCTGCATATAAAAAATGAGTATCCACTGCTTTCAATGCGTGCTGTTGCAATTCTATTACCATTAGCCACAACCTACTTATGCGAATTGGGATTTTCAACTCTCACTACTATTAAATCGAAAAAAAGAGCGCCTGAGGACGATCAATGAAGAGATAAGAGCAGCCTTATCAACGATTGCTCCAAATTTTGATCGCCTGTGCTCAGTTAAACAGGCTCACATTTCTCACTAAACATCTTTTTATATTAGGTATATTGATTTTATTAATAAATAAATATTCAATAGTCATTGCTTTTTTCTTTGGTGTACATACCTCTAAAAAAATTTGATTTGATAGGTGTACCTTGAACACAAAAAGTTTGCGGAACACTGCAATAGGACACAAGATGGCAGCATTTAATACGATGATCCATCGCCTACATTTTATTCCATTAACAAAAGAAAATTACCAAACAGAAGTAGACACCATTTTAAATATTGCAACAAATAACGGATATAAACCCGACGTAAAACGTAAGAAAATTAAAAAATCCTCAACCCAACACTAAAACAAAAACAATCAAGATAAACCCTGGCGCAAGATTTTATAATACTGGTCCATTATCCACATCTCTGATCAACTTCTGCAAAGACAAATCATTTCAACCAACACTGACCATTTGATTAGAAAATATACTTATCTTAAATAATAAATCAAAAATTGATCCATTAGATTGCTGTGGTATTTAATAAATAAATTATAAAGACTGTGATTCAGCCCACATCGGCCAGTTAGGCAATAGAATTCATACTCGAGTGACTAAGCACCTTAGAGCCAAAAAGAACTTCAATATAAATTCTAAAATGGCGGACCACGCGAGAGGTACTGGCCATGATTTTGACCTCACGGTGTGGAATTGCTGCAAAAATGTTCAACTGGGCATCTCGGAAACATTAGAAATGAATAATCATAAAAAAATTGTAAATATTCCATACGTACATTACAAGAAACAGCCATAAAAATACATTAGATACTAAAGAATACAAAATAACATCAATTCCTAACAATGAATATTCTGACAAACTTTATAGACCATTAAAGGATGACGTCACAGAAAAATCATTGAGGGGCATCAGGCATCCCAACACAACAGACGATTACGGTGTAATATTAGGTGGAACGCCTAAAGAATACCTAATAATCAAAAAAGCTGTCAGTGTCGATTTTGTTATTATTTTATCGTCTGACTTTCTTTTTTTTCTCTTATGGCATAACATCTTACAAGGATGATTTGCGCAATCTGACTGTTTGCCCCCCAAGCAAAAGCAAATCCATAGGCAAGACCACGTGACCTTTAATGGTCTATATCCATCTGAACATTTGGGTGTTAATCATTAGATAAATCAATTATGAAAAATAAAACTAATCTGCAACTATCAAAATTTAAACATCCCTCAAAAATTATAAAAAAAACATCAATAGTCAATAAAATAAAATAATATAAAAACAAGTAAAATATAAACTATAAAAATACGTATTATTACTGATGATGGGTACCTACATTGTAGTTGAAAACGTTCTAATAATTAAAACAATTCTCATAATGGAATGAAACAGTGTTTATAATTTAATTGCAATATTATCTTTTATTTTAAATAGGTAGGTAAATGTGAGGTTAGAAATTAATAAAAAAATAAAATTATTATTTTATACACTTTATTTAACAAAATCATGTAGTCGTAATAATTAAATGTTAAATATATCTAATCACTATATACATACAAATAAAACATTAGTAGATTATTTACATAATTTATAAAAAATCATAAAACCCTCATAATTGTGTACATAATATTTATAATATTTATATTAAAATGCTCTAAATTTTCACTTCTAATTTCTTTAAGGTACAAAACCCGCACATCCACGTTTGTGTCGATTGACTGTGCCCGGGGTAGGAAATGGCCGGTAATTATTATTATTTACATTATTTCCAACATCTCCGCTGGGCAATATGTACAATTAAATTCTATGATTTCCTAAGGTTTTCTTGCAAATATTAGCCTCAAATGGTTATCACCGGTATGAGTAATTTTGTGACGGAGCAAGACACTAGACGCAGTAAACTTTTTACTTCAAATATTAGGTACATTAAAAGTTTTTTTCTTACTGTGTATTCTTTTATGAGTAGTCAAATGAGCAGATTGGCTGAAAGTTTTCTTGCAAATATTACACTCAAATGGTTTTTCACCTGTGTGAGTTCTTTTATGACAAGAGAAAGAAGAGGAATTATTAAACATTTTGCTACAAATACTACATTTAAAAGGTTTTTCGTCACTGTGAATCCATTTATGAATAGTTAAACTAGCAGTACGAGTAAAACTTTTCCTACAAACAGGACATTCAAAAGGTTTCTCACCACTGTGTAATCTTTTATGAGTAGTCAAAGTTCTAAGTAGAGTGAAAGCTTTCTTGCAAATATTACACTCAAATGGTTTTTCACCTTTGTGAGTAATTTTATGATAACTTAAGCCACTGGAGGTATAATACTTTTTATTACAAATATTACACGCAAATGGTTTTTCTCCTGTGTGAGTAAGTTTATGAGAACTCAAGCCACTGGCGACATTAAACTTTTTATTACAAATATTACACTTAAAAGGTTTTTCGTCACTGTGAATCCTTTTATGATTAGTTAAACTAGTATAACTAGAAAGTCTTTTTCTACAAATATTACATGCAAAAGGTTTTTCACCTGTGTGAATTCTTTTATGAGCAGTCAAGGTGGTTTTTAGAGTGAAAGCTTTCTTGCAAATATTACACTCAAATGGTTTTTCACCTGTGTGAATTTTTTTGTGACGAGAGAAAGAAGAGGAATCATAAAACATTTTGCTACAAATATTACATTTATAAGGTTTTTTACCACTGTGTCTTCTTTTATGAGCAGTCAAATAGCAAAACAGAGTGAAAGTTTTCTTGCAAATATTACACTCAAATGGTTTTTCCTCTCTGTGAGTTCTTTCGTGACGACAAAAAGAAGTGGAATCATAAAACATTTTGCTACAAATATTACATTTGAAAGGTGTACTATCATTGTTATTCTGTTTATGTATAGTCAAAGTATCAGGACGAGGAGATTCAACATCAGCGTGAATCATTTTATGTGCAGCCAGAAAATCTGAATTAATAAATTTTTTCTTGCAAATATGACACTCATATAGTTCTCCTTTGTATAGAATTGCTTTGAAAGTCTCTCGTTGCACAGTTAGTTCTCTCCCATCTTCTTTACACTGGTAAGATGTACTGGCCACTGTCTCACTGCGGATTCTCTCACATTCTATTTTTATGTCCGGTTTATATATATCTATATCATCATGAACTGAAGGTACAGCATCCCCACTTATTTCCTCAACAGGTTCATTTTTAACTTCGACATTCATTAAAAACTCGTCGATATCATCTTCCTTCTTCACTTTAACTTGGTTGTCACACGTTATGACACCTTCATCCTGTTCTTCCTTTACAGTATTATGTACACCAGCACTAGCTCCATCCATCATGTTATGTATTTACGTACACGACTTGAAGATACACCCTGTGATGTTATATTTCGCAATAATAATTATTTTTATATACCTAATAGTTTTTACTGTACAACCTCGATAACAGGCATCAAAATAATATGACAGCTCTCTTGTCATAGATGAATAGCCTAGGGCATCGTTCATACAGTCGTCGAGTGATCACTGGACGACGCTCGAGCCGTTCACGAAGTCGGAGCGAGTCACCCAACGACTCGCACTGTCGCGTTCAGGCTTGTCGTCGGGTGACAAGTGACAACCGAACAACCGGAATCATAGCAGGATTACATAGACTTTAATACTATATACCAAGGCAGCGTTCATAGAGTCGTCGAGTGATCACTCGACGACGCTCCAGCCGTTCACGCGCCCGGAGCGAGTCACCCGACGACTCGCACTTTCGCGTTCAGGATGTCGTCGGGCGTACAACCGAATTCATAGCAGGGTGATTATCGCTCTGACAGTTAACTTGACGTTTGAGTGATGATGGCTGTCGAAACAATTGCGAAGTTAGTCGTAATAATGGTGTATTCTTGTCGTATACAATTTTTCAAAATAGAAAATCATATTTTTTTGGTTGAAGAAGTGAAATGGAAGAGAAATTAAAATAGTTAGTGCAGATTTTTCAGATCGCGAATGAATCTTACGAAAATGGCTCCATTACAATGACATTTGGATCATAAAACGCTCAAAGCTGTTCACGATATCCGGAGTGACATTCGCCACTCACTGCAACTTCATGGTCGCTCAGGTCACTCGACATCGAGCGATATTTATGCTATCGTGAACCCAGCCCTAGACAGAGTACCTCAGTAACTTTCTAAGAGTACATTAAGGGTTGCACCCTCCCTCACCCATGAATGTTACAGGAATGGCAGTTCCTATGTCATCCATACTCTTCAAGCAAATTCTTTCTAAGGAAGGGCTCAAGGTTCGCCTGAAGGACTCCCCCTGACAAAACCCTTCCTGAAATTAAATACAACCGTTAATGTCCACCGACTCTCTATTTTACAATATGACTTAGAATTAGCTTAAGTAGCATTCACATTGCTTCACTTTGGATGATCATCCAGAGTGTCAGGGTCAAACCTGTTCATCGAAAGTGAACACGTCTGTTCACATTTGTTCATCCTATGCTTTCACTGCTATGTCAACACTCACGGTCATGTTGTATGTAGTTTGACGTATTTTCGTATAAAAATAATTAAACAAATTCAAAAATTAAAAATAAAACATAAATTAAATTAATATATTAGGTCCTTACATATGAAATTGGCGTTTCATATGGCAGAAATGAAAACGATTTTTTTTTATGAAACTATTTTTTTATTTAGTCAAAGTATGTACCATGGCTATCTATGCACTTTTGCCATCTCGAAGGTAGTTCATTGATTCCTTTACTAAAAAAAGTGTGTGAGCGAGAATCAATAAAATCTTTGAAGGCCGTTTGGACAGCCTCGTGAGAATTGAATTTTTTTCCTTGCATGAAGTTGTCCAAATTCCGAAAAAAATGGTAATCAGTTGGAGCAAGGTCCGGGGAGTATGGTGGGTGTCGAATTCATTCCAGTCGCAGCTCCCGTAGTTTTGCGGTCGTCAAACGTGCCGTATGTGGTCGAGCGTTGTCCTGAAGCAGCAGTACCAATTCATGCGGTACCCATTTTTCAAGTTTTTTCACTTTTCCAATTTGTTTCAAGTGAATCAAAATGGTTTTATCACTCACACCGAAGCCTGCCGCTAACTCTGACGTGGTTTGCGATGGATCTGCTTCCACAATTGCTTTTAATTCTTCGTTATCAACTTGTGTCTCCGGCCGTCCACGAGGCTTGTTCTGTAGGTCAAAATTTCCAGAACGGAAACGTTGGAACCAATAACGTACCGTATTTTCTTTTGCAGTAGCTTCCCCATACGCATTGTTAATCCTACGAGCCGTTTCTGCAGCACTAGTGCCGAGGTGAAACTCATATTCGTAAATATAGCGATATTTTAAGTTCTCCATATTGTGAACAGAACGATGTGAAAGAAAAACAAATGACGCGATAACAAATAAATTTCGTAATTCGAACACAGAAATACATGGTCTTAAATTTGAAATAAATTTGAATTTGGAATTCCTAGCCGAACGCCACATATTTTGAATCAAAGTTGCCAGTTCGCCAAACGCCAATTTCATATGTAAGGACCTAATAGCTCTCGAGTGCATAATAATTTTGTACATGATTCTGACATTCAATACAAATTCATAGAGAATTAAACAAATAAACTTGTTTATGGTCGTTTCAGTGAAAGGACCTTTCATCAAAATTATGACGAGTGGTAATCTCTTTCCTCCGTCATCGCTAGTGATCACTAGCGATGAAACGCCCGTTCACATTTGTTCATCTTGGAGGATCATCCGGAGTGATCACTGAAAGTGAACGTATGTGAACGACCCTTTACAGTTACGTATTATCTACGTACTAGTTGTTTGCTTAGACTAATACAAAGGATGAAGACTAGACACTTGGAAATTTTAAAATAAATACATTTTTCATAGCCTTCGGGTTTCTACAAACAAATAAATATTTCACGACGTAGTGGGTGTTCACTCGGTTTCTGAAATCATAAAAAAAAAGAAATTTTAAGTCAATGTACACGAAAAAAAATGTTAAAATATTATTGTCCAAGCATAGATTATACATATGTGCTTTAGTTTTGGACCGGCTGCCCTAAGCAGTTGTTCTAAAGCTCACCTCCTGTTATAGGAGAAAAGGACGTCACAAACAGAGTGAGTTCGATCAGGTCAAACGGCCAAGTGGTCATATAGGGATGGACTAAATAACCTCAGCGGGAATGGATCCCGGTCGCCGTAGGATATCCCATTTGCTCTTCCACGACTCAACAAACCTCCGAAATCTCTTTCTAAGAGTACATGTAACTTTTCATAGCGGTGAAGTGAGGCAAACAAAGATTCTCTTTCGCACAGTTGGTTGGCAAGAACTATGGCAATAACGTCGCCATTTGTATGGGAAGTGTATGCTGTGAAGTTTTCGCATTTATTTAACTAAAATATACGTAACAAATGAAAAATTAATATGAAGCGGTTAAGAAAGCAACTGAAATGTCTAGTAATACCAAAAATACCAAAAAAAATACATAGTTTTTATTTTTGTTTATTTTTCCTTTGTTTTTGAGGTGACTCATACATTGCTGATATGTTTGGAATGTTTGGATCATGTCCTCAAACTACCAAAATAAAACCCCCAGAGTAGAATGTTATTTTACTTTATAATAAATAACACAATAATACGTCTTTACAGAACAATAAGAGCTTGGAGCTTCTATTTTCGAGTGTCCTGTAAAAGGCAGGTGTTCGAAAAAATTAAGACATTTTACATCTTAAATTCAGCGATGAGGTTTGCCACCCGTCCTGAATGTCTTGATTTTATATTGGCACGAAGAGGGCAGCTTGCATGTTTCTTACAGGCAGCTAGTGCGCTGGTAACCCCACTTGTGGAATATGCCGTGATGGTATAGTAGTAGTAGCTTCTATTTGAGCCAATATCTCAAATAGAAGGTACCTACATATTAACATTTATGTCACATAGAGGATGATCTCTGAATTCATTACACAGTAGATCCACTGGCTATCTTTTTCATAGGAGATAAATAGATGAAAATATATACAGAGAATAAATTCTCGATCTTTAAAAAATTAGAATTGAACTAGAATTGGTTTGATTATCAACATTTTAAGTCATTCAACGGAGATGAAATTTAGATCCAACCCTGGCTCCTGGGTCACCTCTTGCTGTCAAAAATTTAGAAAACAATATCAAAAATGTTTGTGGAGTAAATGTGGATTGTGAAATAATAAAGGAAAGAAATAATTGTAATAAATAAACATTATTGAAATTATTTTAAATGTACAAATAGTTTTCATATAGGTACCTAGTACATATACCAAATTAAAGATTTCGGATAACAAAACATTTGAAAATACATGTGAACAGAAATAATATACAAAATCACAAAACAAAAACATTTTTATCAGCACTTTGCAATCATTTTAGTGTTTAACCAAAAATGGGGTTTTGATTGAAGCCGATTGTTCAATTCTAAATCTACCTTCGGCCAGATGTATAAAGTGAATTCTAATTTTATATCTGTTAAAATATACTAAAATAAATTTAGAATCCGATAAAAATTTCATTGATTAGCAAAAAAAGTATATCAACAAAATAACTATTACTAACTTAATATTAAAACTATGAACTACTGTATATAGTCAATAAAATTTTAAAACCACTCCAAACTTAAAATAAAAAGAAAAACCGGATTATAATTAATACCAAACACTAAACAACTCCTTAGTATTATAAAAACATTCATTCAAAAGTATAAAATATGGTATAAACGAGGATTTTATAACAAAACACGAGGAACCGTCAAGCAAACGTACCGCAGAAACCAATGTTTTGCCAACCAGCTAACGAAAAGTGCCGTGCAATTCGACTCACTTTTGAGGGTTAGTACGTCTATGGATGATTATCGCTCTGACACTTGACAGTTACTTTGACGTTTGAGTGATGGCGGTTGTCAAAACAATTACGAAGTTAATCGTAATTATGGTGTATTCTTGTCGTATACAATTTTTCAAAATAGTAAATCATATTTTTTTACTTCAAGAAGTGAAATAGAAAAAAAAAAAAATAGTTAGTGCAAATTTTAGTGAATAATTTATTTTTACGCTATGTTTTAACATGCGTTATCCTAAAACCATTCCTAAAACAAAGCCAATTCAACTACCTATTCAAATTAAAAACGTAATCAAGTAAAGCATGACGCACTACCGCGAATGAATTTGACGAAAATTGCGCTATGACGATGACAATTGGGTCATAAAAACGCTCAAAGTTGTTCACGATTATCCAGGGTGACATTCGCCACTACTGCAACTTCATGGTCGCTCAGGTCACTCGACGTCGAACTATATTATTATACTTCCTTAAACGCGCCCTAGTATTCACAGCATTTTATAATTATCGACGCCAGGCACCTCTACTGACGGACGCTCAGAGTAGTTGACTGTCAAAGAACAGAGCGTATTATTTCGAAAATGCTTCAGGCGTCCGTCTGTAGAAGATCCTGGCGTTGAAAATTTTAAAATTGCTGTGAATACTAGGATATCCCCTCAAAAGAATAGTGTTTACAACATTTTTGTATACGATTCTGACTTTCATTACAAATTAACAGAGAATAGACTAATAATAGGATAAAACTTGTTTATGGTCGTTTAATTTTGATGAATGGACCCTTGTGGGGGTAGTAACCGCTTTCTTCCGTCATCGCTTGTGATCACTATAGACCATTAAAGGATGACGTCACAGAAAAATCATTGAGGGGCAACAGGCATCCCAACACAACAGACGATTACGGTGTAATATTAGGTGGAACGCCTAAAGAATACCTAATAATCAAAAAAACTGTCAGTGTCGATTTTGTTATTATTTTGTCGTCTGACTTTCTTTTTTTTCTCTTATGGCATAACATCTTACAAGGATGATTTGCGCAATCTTACTGCTTGCCCCTCAAGCAAAAGCAAATCCATAGACAAGACCACGTGACCTTTAATGGTCTATTGATGAAACGCCTGTTCATACTTTTTCATTTTGGAGGATCAACCAGCAGTGAGCAGGGTCACTCTTGACACAATCTAAATATGATCTTAATCACCACTGTGTATTCTTTTATGAGCTGTCAAATTGCCTGAAAGAGTAAAAGTTTTCTTGCAATTATCAAACTCAAATGGTTTTTCGCCACTGTGAGTTCTTTTATGAAAATCCAAATCAGAGCGAGCAGTAGGTATATGCTTTCATACAAATATTACATTTAAATGGTTTTATGACACTATGGATACTTTGGTATCTATGAGGTGATCAGGTGTTGTAAACCAAACGCGTTAGAGTATATTGATTTATTAATACTTGACACAAATTATTATGACAAGGTAGATGTACAAGTTATTACAACTATTGACGGACTGAAGTGTTGGACTGGACTGAAGTGAGGATGTATCATTCAGGAGGTTTATATACTGTTTCAGAAATATGCCGAAGTTTACAGGGAGTGTCCATATAAAGAGCGATCATTGTAGTGAATCGTCATGCCCTTATATGGTAATGAAATGGTGATATTTTTCGTTTCTTGATAATGTTTACTTATGAGATTTGTGTGGTCATCTTTGTTCCGCTGTGTTAGCGTTATGATGAGATCACCGTTCCCAATACTTTCGGGATACGCCTTGATAACGTAAGATGAGATCACCGTTCCCGATAACACTATGATTCCGTTAACGTATAGCCAAAGTATCAGAATAAGTTAAAGTTTTCTTGTCAATATTACCTTCATATGGTTTTACATCAGTTTGAATCATTTTATGTGAAGTCAAATAATCTGAATTAATACAGACTAATAATTTTTTTCTTGTAAATATTACACTCATATAGTTTTCCTTTGTACAGAATTCCTTTGAAAGTCTCTCGTTGGACAGTTAGTTCTCTCACGTCTTCTTTACACTGGTAAGATGTACTGGGCACAGTCTCACTGCGGATTCTCTCACATTCTATTTTAATGTCCGGTTCAAATATATATCTATATCATCATACGGAACTAAAGGTACAACATCCTCATTTATTTTCTCAACAGGTTCATTTAAAACTCATCGATATCATCTTCCTTCTTCACTTTAACAGGACACATTCATCCTGTTCTCTATCTACAGCATGGGTGGCCAACCTTTTCAGCAGCCGGGCCAAATTTTAGAAATGAGATTTCCTACCGGGCCACAGCAATTATACTCCATATATGGAACACTTAATAATTTTACTTCACCGTAAAAATTCTACCCCCCCATCGCTAAATTTTTAAGTGGTATGGAATTTAAATACCTTTTTTGAAAAAAGTAACGGGCACTAGTATTTATTTATTTATTATTTATTTTATTTTTCTATGTACACTATTTACAGTAATACAATTTAAAACATTTATCGTAGAAAATATCAGTTAGGTATACAATTCAATGTACAGAGGGCGAGTTTATCGCTAAAATGAGATGTCTTCCAACTAACCCGTGTACCGACTATTATAAAAAAGTGTGCATATGCTTCGAGGGCCACAAGCAGGCACTAAATTTCATTAAAATCTTGACTGGTTGAAAATTTAAACCAAGGTGTTCATTTGTGTTCGTAATTGTTTCTACGGAAAAAAAAATTAAAATATACTTTTCAATATATGTAAATGATAACACAAAAATACTTTGACTTTTTGATGAAACCAGCCTCCTCCATTCAGAGCGTCTCTGCGCTAATTGCGTTACCTCTTTCCACGACATTCCTTGCGCTCTGATGTCGTTGTCATAGGAACGGTGTATTGTGAAAGAGGGACGCCCGGGCCGATGGAACCCTTGCGGGCGGAAGAACAGCACTCTTTTTGGCCAACTATCATTGGGCATTCTCAGAACATGTCCCAGCCAGGACCATCGTCTCTCCTGTATTACAGAGATTACAGGTCTCTGCTGGGTGCACCAGCGCACAGCATCATTTGTGACATGTTCTTACCATTTGACATCCAAAATCCTTCTAAGACACTTGTTTTCAAAGCTTAGTATCTTCCGCTCTTGAGCCTTGGTTAAGTGCCAAGACTCACAGCCATATAGAAGGATTGGGATGATGCACGCATTGAATAAGCGACATTTTGTCCTGATGCTGAGTCCAGACGCCTTCCAAACTTTGTTCATGTTATTGAAAGCCCCGCTAGCAGCTCCTATGCGGATTGGTAATCCCGACCGGAGATCACCCTCTGGCTTTATGGTTGCTCCCAGGTACCTGAATTTGCTAACCTGAGACATATGGGAATTTCCAACCATTAGTAGGGTGTGAGTACTTGTACATGTATTATTACATAATTATGTACTCCGTTTTACCAGCGTTGATACGAAGGCCAAGGTGTAAAGAATTTTCATAAAGAGCATTGCCGTTGCACTGTAACCTGTCCACAGATGTATCAAAAAGGGCTAGATCATCCCCATATTCAAAATTGTCTAACACTCCTAAAGACGTTTCACTGTTTTCTCGCTGTGCACACCGCCAGGGCCCAAAATAGATATTCTGAGCAGGTAGTCGTAAGATCAGTAGTAAGATAAAAAGTGCCAAAACACAGCCCTGGCGGACTCCAGTGGTGATCCTGAAGGTGTCAGTTGGACCACTTGATGTTCTGACAGAACATTCAGAGTCCATATGCAGGGCTTTGATCATGGTTACCACCTTGGGCGGGATGCCATACGCGGCCAGTATTTTCCATATGCTTGGTCTGTGGAGGCTGTCAAAAGCTTTTTTTTTAAGTTAATGAAGCAATATTGTTTTGTCTAAATTATATTAACGACCACGCCTAAAGAGACATATGCTGAGAGGGTAGCCCGAGTTGTTACTCGGGCTACTACATCAAAGGCTCCGGCGGTGGTTATCCGTCCGGAACAAGTTGAGGGGGCTACCTCGGAGCAAACCCGAGCTGCCCTTAAAGAAATCCTGGACCCAGTTCAGGATGGGTTTAGAGCTGTGCGAGTGCGCAGGGCGCGTGGTGCTGGTGTGGTTGTGGAAACGTCCACCAAGGAGGGCGCGATGAGGATTTTGGCTTCTGAGAAGCTTAAATCCAAGGGGTTTACAGCTGCCGAACCCAAGGGAAGGCTCCCACGTATTGTGGTCCACGATACGCCGAGGGAGCTCACTGACGCGGATCTCCTGAAGGAGATATACAGAGGGAATATAAAGGGAACCGACATTTCGGAGGAGACTTTTATGTCTTCGACTAGAAGAGTCGCCAGGTTTGGCCCGAAAACTGGTGGCTTTGTTGGCAGCATCCTGGCCTGCACCGGGCAGGTCAGGTCTGCGCTCGTGTCCCAGGGCTTCGTTTACGTGGGATGGAGCGCTTGTCGAGTACGGGACTTTGTTGGTGCCACAAGGTGCTATAAGTGCCAAATGTACGGGCATATCCAGAAGCACTGCATGCATAAGAGCCCTGTGTGTGCGCGTTGTGCCAGGGAGGGACATGGAGAGGAACAGTGCACGGTCCCCACTGAAAGGAGCGTGTGTGCCACGTGCACGCGCTTCAAAAAGACTGCGGCCCACCCCACGGGAGACAGGGATTGTCCTGCTCTGCGGGCCGCCATAGACAGGGTAGCGATGTCAACGAATTACGATGGCTAGGCGCGTTTCCGTTGCATTGGGTCAGATTAACTTGGGACGATCTCGTGCGTCTGCCATTGACTTGGTCAGGCACGTTTCAGTCAGTTCTCTTCCGATTGTTTTCGTACAAGAGCATCTGTTTAGTAGAGTGATCCTCGATGGTGCTGAATTGCCCCTTGCCATAGTTGACAAGGGTAGCAAGCCCATGGCGGGTTTCCTTATTGATACCAGCAAGGTACAGCCGTTGCTTTTGGACGGACTCTCTGATGAGTTTCGTTGCTGTGTGTGTGTCCGGATTGGAGGACGTGAAATATTCCTTATATCTGTTTACTTCAAATTCTCGGATAATGTAGGCCGCCACCTTCAGGGTCTGAGACGAGCGCTGGAAGCCCTGAGAGGTAGGCCGGTCATTGTGGCCGGTGACTTTAATGCACGCTCTCCCTTATGGTACGACAGACCTGGCACCGACCGCTCTGGGAGTGGTGGCCCCGTCGCGGATTTTATATCTTCGATGGGACTATGCATTCTCAATGTTGCGGGACAACCTGCCACGTTTGCCGGGCCTATGGGTGAGAGCTGGATTGATCTTACGCTCTGCACCAATGATCTGTATACGGAGCTCTCTAATTGGAGGGTTCACGTTGGTGACGTTTCGAGCGACCATCGGCTTATCACTTGGTCGGTCGGTGGCTCGCTCGAGATTGATCCATACGGTCTCTGGAGCTTTCGTTGCTCGAATGCTGATTGGGAACTCTTTGGTTTTGCTTTGAAAGTTGAAATGAGAGATTTTGCTTTGTGGAAGTGTGAAGGTGCCGAATCACTTGGGGAAAAGTTTAACTCAGCGGTTGTTCAAGTTGCGACCGAAGTGCTGGGTAGATGTAGACCTGGGGGAAAGAAGTCTACCAATTGGTGGACACCAGAACTCACGGTTCTGCGACGTCAATTTAAGTCAGCCGAAAGGGCCTATGGTCCTGTGAGAAAGGGTAGCGTCATGCGGGACTCTCCCGCTGGCAAGCGTCTCCTCGAGTCGCTTCAGCGTGCGAGGGGCTCCTACCATCTGGCCATAAGGCATGCAAAGACCTCGGCCTGGAAGGAGTGGATCACAGAAACTGGAAACGCCGACCCTTGGTCCGTGACGCGCACTGCTGTTAAGACCAAAAGGTCAGCCGATCATTATCTTACTAGCATTGTAGCTGGCGATAGTGAAACTGTGTGCATTGATGACACACTACGGGCCCTCTTGGATGGGTTAGTGCCGCTGGACTCGACGTCCACGGACAGCCCATTCCATGCAGGGTTGCGTATTCTAGTGCGCTGCCCTGGTGCTCGTGAGACTATAGATGCTGCAAGCGTCGTGACTCACAGCGAACTGAATGAAATCATCAAAACATTAGGTCCAAAAAAGGCCCCAGGGATTGACAGACTGAATGGTATAATTGTCAAAAACGTCTGGAAGAGTTGTCCAGCGGAGATGTTGCAGCTTTTCCAGCGTTGTATGAAAGAGGGTGTTTTTCCAAAAGTATGGAAGAAAGGTTTGCTCAGAGTGATACCCAAAGGCAATGATAAGCCGCTGTCGGACCTCAAGGCGTACAGACCGATTACCCTGCTGCCTTCCTTCGGCAAGGTTCTTGAGATCTTGGTGAGGAACCGGCTTGGGTCGGCTCTGGCGCAGGGTAGTCCTAAACAGTTTGGCTTCAGCCGGGGTCTCTCTACTGAGCATGCCATTGATGCATGTCTGAAATGGAAGGATGAACGGAGAGAAAAGAATGTGCTGGGTGTCTTCTTGGACATAGCTGGGGCATTTGACAATGCGTGGTGGCCGCTTATCCTGGCCAAGCTTAAGATACGGGGTTGTCCTCGCTGGCTGTATGACATTGTCTGCAGTTACTTCAGCCAAAGGTCAGTGGTAATCCATCACGCTGGGCATTTAGTTGAGAGGGAAGTCAGCATGGGCTGCCCGCAGGGATCGGTCCTTGGACCATTCCTTTGGAATGTCCTGTTTGATGACCTCTTGAGGATGGAGTTGCCGCCTGGTTGCACCATATTTGCGTACGCCGATGATGCACTTCTCTTACTCTCCGGAGATACGAGGAGTGCGATCGAAAGTAAGTTTAGTATCGCGATAGATCGCATCTTGACGTGGGGCAGGGTGAATAGGCTTGTTTTCTCACCGAGCAAGACCTCCGCGCTGTGGTTGAAGGGTGTGCTGGGAAGGGGCAGGAACCCGGTGCTTCGGATGGATGGACATCCCGTGAGGGTTGTTGATGAAGTCCGATACCTGGGGGTTGTCCTTGACAGGGGCTTCACCTTTCTTCCGCACGTGAGAGCGACTGCCGAAAAAGCGGGAGTGTTATTTCACACTCTACGCAGACTTAGTCGTGGTACGTGGGGCCTCAGGGCGCGGACTGTGCGTACCATTTATCGGGCGACGTATGTGGCTCAGGTCACCTATGGCGCCCGTGTTTGGTCGCACCGTCTTGCGGTTGGTTCTGTGTCCGCGGCGGTTTTGAGGGGACAGAGACTCCCCCTGCTCGCCGTCACTGGTGCGTATCGAACGTCCGCTAGCGATGGTCTTCCTGTCATCGCTGGTGTGTTGCCCGCTGATTTAGAAATCTTAGATGGTGTAGCCAGGCGTAAGCTCAAGGCTGACGGCAATGTTGAGCATCTTGGAATGTCCGTTCATGCGGAGCCCGGGACTAGAGGACTCAGTAGGGCAATCGGCTTGATCCGAAAGAGAACTTTTGAGGTCTGGCAAGATAGGTGGGATCGGGGGAGAACTGCTAGATTGGTTTACAGTTTTCTTCCCGACGTATGTGAGAGAATGAAGAGGCGTTTCCTTTCCCTAAATCACTACGCCGTCCAGCTTGTGACGGGCCACGGTGATCTAAAGGGCAAGTTGTATGACCTTGGCCTTGCGGAGAATCCGTGGTGTGTTTGTGGGTTGGGGGCGCAGTATGCCGAGCATATCCTATGGGAGTGCTCTGTGATGAATGATGCTAGAGATGCAATGCTAGATGATATGAGTGAGAACACTCCCAGACCTATATGGTTTGGGGAGGTTTTGCAATGCCCAAGGAACCTAAAGGCATTTTTGGGGTTTGTGGATGTTTGGGTATCTCGTTGGGAGCTTCTGCGTCAGCCGGGTTCACCCCCGTCTGACGTGGGAGTGTCGTAGGGTTGGTTTTGCCCATTGTGGCGGTGGTGCGTGTGGCGAACTCGTCTTTTTGTTGTGTCGTCCTGTCTCCCTTGGTGGAGAGTAGGTTTGGTAGGGATGTCCCTTTTGGGAGGGTTTAATGTTTCCACACCATGCTGGCGCTGGCGACTCTCGGGCTCGCGCCCTTTAAACGCCTAACAGCACGTCTCTGGACACCTCACCTCGGCCTTCTGTACTTACCAATTTGTGTATATATTTTATTATCATGTTTTGTTTATTTTGCTTCACGTTTTGTATCATTTTGATTATTTTTCTTTCTTTTTTTACTTATATATATATTGTACAATTACTCAATAAACATTATTACCGCCCAGAGGGGACATTGAAGAGAGAAGTAATATAAAAGATTCCCACGACGGCGGTTTTGGCCGGCCGGCCCTTCAGGCCTCCCTAATGGCCCGCCCGTGAGGACAATTTTGGTTTGAATGTGCGGATAAGTAGGAGTTAAAAACTCCTGAGGTATCCGGGTGTGTGGTGGATCTTTCTTCAATGTCTAAATTATATAAAATATCATTAATTGTATCGGCATTTACTTTGTAACACTTCATTTTAAATTATCAAATAAAATAAAATAAATATTTACTTTTATTTTGTTTTGTGTTACTCAACAGTAACACAAAACAAAATAATAATAAATATTTATTTTATTTTATTTGATAATTTATATAAAATATATTTAAACCCTCAAAGCACGAGCACTGCTCAATTTTGAGGGTCAAATATGTAATAAATGTGTTTTTCATTTAGTAATAAGGTGTGTATGTAATTTATTTATTTATTTATTTATTTACACAGTGAACGGCTATATAAGCCTTTTACATAGAAAAGAAAAAATACAATAAAAACAACAGATAGTGAAAACATATAACAAAAGTATCTACCCACACAAACACACCAGCAATGCATAGGTACACAGCAAAATAATGTTATCAATCAAGTAAGCACCTTATAATATAATACAAAGAATAATAATAGGTATGATGGTACAAAGAACACAGCAAAAAAAAGAATACAAGGTATGTAGGTAGGCTATAACAATATTAGCAATCAAAATGCAACAAATCTCTGTAAAACTATTCTATGAAGTATAACTTAATAATATCAAAAAATAAAATAATAATAATATATGCTAGGTACCAAGTACCCGCACACTGCGCCTTTCCATATAGCATAGTTCGGCAACCATCGTTAACAGTGCGCAGTGCAAATGGTACAGACGACATTGAAATAATTATTTACAAACAATTTATATAAAGTAGACGGAGAAAAAATAAAAAAAAAAATAAAAATAATAATAGTAAAAATAGTAATATTATTGAATTGTAATATTTTAATAAAAATATTTGAATTTGAACATGCGAGCGGTGAGTTGAACTCTTGTGACTCTTGGAGTACGCATCTGGCACAGAAAATTGCTTCCGAACAGGACTTGCCAGGCAACACTATCAGGCACCAACACTACCGATTATGAAATTTGACGACAGACCTAGGGAACCAATAATTTTTAAAAAGTATGTTCGCGTTTATATGGAATACATCAACTGTTTACACAAAAGTAATCACTTTTTACACAAAAAATGTTTGGTTACCTGCCGAGGTTTGTTGTCTTTCTGGTAAATATTATAGTATAACTAGCTGACCCAGCGAACTTCGTACCGCCACACAATCAATGAATGATTAATATTTTTAATATCTTTACAAACTCCCGTAATTGTCCAAGTGTGTCATCGTATGGTGTAAAAAAATAAAATTCTTTTATGTTGAAAAATTATACTTTAAAATATTTACTAATTTTTTTTATTGCTTAACCGGATTTGGGTGCAGATGACAAAGGTTGCTTCTAAGGTTTGCATAAAGCGTCTCTCGATTGGTGGACCTTACACCGTGACAGTGAGAATGGTGGAATTGGTAATAGGTTTGTCCATGGACGCCGAAAGTGATCTATTCAGAGAGGAGAAGAATCCAACAAATCAGAGATCATTCAAATCGGTATTTTTCCTTACTTAATGCACGTCGTCCGTCTTTGAATATTGGACCCACGTAAAGCCATATAGTTCTCAGGCATCAGCGCTTCCTCACACCCCTTCTTTATTAGTTGTACATTCCCTATTGCAATTGATTAAACTGGAAAGTACAGTGTTTTCAAAACAAATAAAAGTGGAAAATACAGTATTTTTAATATTTTTATTCAATATTTTACAGTTATACATTCCTTTTCAATACAGTCTTATGGATAAGGGTATTTTATATGATATTTATTTTATTCTTCACTGTACATTGTTTACAATATTACAAATTAAAACAGTAATTATAAAAAATATCAGTTATACAATTCAATGCACAGAAGGCGAGTTTATCGCTAAAATGCGATGTCTTCCAACTAACCCGGTTATTAAAAAAAAACAGACATAAAAATACATACATATATATCAACAGTAATAATATAAATAAAAAATACAATATAAAGCAAACAAAAGAAAAAGACACATGTAGGCGACAATGCTAATTATATAAAAAAAAAACAATTGTTATAGGCATGAAGAATTAATACATCATTTTCAGAAAGATTGTATTGTATAAAATACAAATTTTTGAAAGAACATGACTCAGTACTGATAATATCATCAAATGGTAACTGCTTACAATATTCTTGGCAAAACTTAACCCTTCATTTCATGGTGTAGCAGAAATGCTACAAACCTAAAAAACACATAAATATACCAGAGAAAAAGCGAAAGTCACCTTTTCATATTGAAACATTACTGATACACACTCTATTCTGTACAAATGTTTCATTAGTCAACTGTTGAGGGTGGTACTAGTAGCAAAAATAAAGCACTTAGTATCTGTCATTGGATGTTGTAGTGTGGTACCTGTGAGGTCGATTAATTTTGCCAAAATTTACACATTTTTAACGTTTTTTACTTCTAAAAAAAATATTTCTACATTGTTATGGTATGTATTTAACTGATATTTAAAGTATTTTGAAATAGTTTTGATATTTTATATACAAAAACTAGATTTTTAGCATTGTAGCAGATTTGCTACATCATGCATTAGTAGTACCACATATTTTGTCAAATATGACAGTGTAGTGGATAATCTGATATTTCATATTACTTGATTTTTTTATGGATAGAGAATAAAAAACTTCAGCCATTAACAGAGAAGGAGTTGATGGAATTTTTAGAAAGATTTGAGGATAGTTAAAAATGATTTTGATGCGGATTCTGATGATGAATGTGTATTGGAAACTGATATCATTCCAGGAAAGGAAGAAATTTTTGTAACGGATAATTCTGTAGGGCAGGAATGGGATGAACAAACAATTAATGTTCAGTCTTCAACTTTAACGGTTCTAGGGAAAGTTACACTAAGAAATATTTTGTGGACAAAAAAATTTACAAATGGACCAAGATCGTTTGGCTTTATACCGGCGTAGAAAATCATTTCAACAGACGACTGAATAATGAACCTGACATCGGAGCCAGTGGAAATGTCATCACACTGCTCAGAGTTGTGGATAAGCATGTAAACTTTACAATATATTGTGATGATTATTATATGTCTCTACCACTTGTGGCATATATGGCTCAGCAAGGTATTTATATGTTGGGAACCGTTAGGAGAAACAGAATTCCTAATTGTAAATTGATGGAAGACGCCAAATTTTGAAAACTGTCGAGGAGCACGTCAGAAGAATATGTTGCCAATATTGAAGGAGTATTTGTCTCTAATGTTTCTTGGTTAGACAACACACCGGTAACATTTCTGTCCACTTATACTGGAGAAACACCAAAAAGTGCTGTCAAGTGGTTTGACCGAAAGACAAAGCAGACGATTGAAATAGACTGTCCCAATATAATAAAGGAGTATAACGCCCATATGGACGGGGTGGACTTACTTGACAATCGCAAAGGGCGATATTGTATTCCTTTACGGTCAAAAAAGTGGTATTTCAGAGTATTTTGCCACTTAATAGATGTAGCAACAATTAATGTTTGGTTGCTTTTTCGTAGAGCACAAAGTCAACTTGGAATTCCCGTTTCCATGTTTTTGTGGGAGTTTTGAACAAAAGTGCCAAAATGTATATGTTTGATGGGATCTTTCCAGTCCAGGAAAAGAGGGAGACCCAGTGACATAGAAAATTTAATCGAAATAAAGCGACATAAGGAACCAGCAGCCAGTACACCACCAATGAACATCAGAGTCGACGAATTATCACATTGGCCAAGTCACGTAAATCGAAGGCAAACGTGCAAGTTGCCTGGATGCAAAGGATTTAGCTTCATAAAGTGTTCCAAGTGTGGAGTTTATTTATGTCTAAATAAAGAAAAAAATTGTTCCACTAAATTTCATACTAAATAGATTGGTTCAATTACTTCAGTACTACATGTCCATGTTGTAGCAGATTTGCTACACACCCCTTTTTTATAATAAAAATGGTAAATAACGAAAAAAAAAATTTTTTACTATTTTTCCCAGATTCTACTCAGTTACAGTATTCATAAGGTATTTTTTAAAAACTCAAATAAAAAATCATGAAATGAAGGGTTAAATATTTTTCATATACAGTTTTACAAAAAAATATTGCATTTTTTTTATTCATTTATTCAAAAAAATGGGCCACATACAATTAAATTTTTCAAAATACAATATAATAACTAAGGTAACATACCCTATTTCTGACACCTACCCAATAGCTGACAATTTTATTTTGATGAACGAAAATAAGGAAACCATAGCCAGTACATGTTGCGTGATTATTCATAATTGTACATTATTATATATGAATCACTTTTAATATAACTTTTTGTCTTATGTTATTTTAAATAAATGTCAGTTGATAATTTGCGTTCAGACATAGTGCGTATTTGTGTATTCTGTCATTTTGCTTAACATTTTTGTTAAGAAATAGGTGTCTTGAATCAAGAGATTTGCATCAATATTTTCTCACTTATATGTCCATGTTGTTGTAAATATTGTAAATCAAGTCATGAATTTTGATATTAGATATGTTAAATGTTCATATAACCTAAAAATAATTTTTTTAAGGGGGTGTCAGGTATTGGGTACGTAGATTATCCAATTATCGTAGAGTATCCAATAGCTGACACCCGTGTCAGTTTTTGGTGTTTTGAGAATTTTGTTATTAACGGTTAGAGATTAAATATTTCTTTTCAGAAAGCATTCTCAATGCTATACTCAAAGACACATCTTTATACGCTATTGGGATCCAATACCTGACAACGTGTGTCAGATATTGGTTCCTCAATTTTTGAAAAAAATATTCATACAACGTAAATCCCTATTCCTGACACCAAATATATTTACTGTTTATTTTTGCATAATTAGGTAAATTACATAGAGTACGCATAATTTTTAGAAATGGGAAAACCTTAAACATCGCCTAGATATTCTAATAAAGACGTTAAAAAGGCATTGGATGCGATAAAAGGTAGTATGCTTGTAATAAAAGCGAGCAAAACATTTGACGTTCCACGAACAACATTACTTTACAAAAAAAAACTGAGGTGTATCTAGTTGATGGCAGAAAAGGTCCGAAAACAAACCTAACTGAAGCAGAGGAAGATAATTTGATGAAATGGATGTTTCACATTGCTAACTGCGGGTTTCGTCCAACCAAGGGTCAGTTTTTAGATTCTGTTCAATCACTATTAACTCGAGAAAATCGCGTAAACAATTTTGTAAATAATATACCTGGAAAAATGGTACATATGTTTAATGAATAGATATCCAGAAATAGAAGAAAGAACGGCACAAAACTTGACCAAATCTTGTGGGACAGTAACGTAAGATAATATTATACAATGGTTTTCAGAAATTATAAAATATTCAAAAGGCAACGAAAATTGGAATATTATGGCGAACCTTGCAAGAATTTTCAATACAGATGAAATGACCATGTTCCTTAACCCAAAAGGCTAAAAAAATTTGGTTAATACAGGTGAATCGTTGGTATATAATTACATATATTGGTAATGATGGAAAGGATTTTTTAACCAGCCTAATAACAGTTAACGCAAGCAGAGATCTCGAACCTCCTATGATAATTTACTCTTATGTTAGAATACCATCTAACATAATTACTTCTTATCCAGCTGGTTGAGGCATAGGAAAATCTAAAATTGGTTGGATGGCAGCGTTTTTATGAATATATCCTTGATTAGATTGAAAGGAAATTGTTCATCTTTAATACCTTACGAAACTCGAAACACACGACATGAAGTTAATAGAGAAGATATTAAAGCAACTTGCATTCAATTTACTCAAAGCACACCAATAAAAGATCAAACATTCCAGACGACATCCCAACGCCATTCAAAAATTGTTTATTCTGGCCAGATGATTCGACTTCCAAAACTACAAGATGAAGAGAACGAGTACCGTCATGTGTTACGTGTGATGCATACTAACAATTAAAAGAAAAAGATGAACAGATGCAGAACTAAGAAAGAAACAGAATAAGGGGAGAGAATAAAAACAGCAAATTAAAATAAAAAAAGCAACAAAAAAGCCAAAAGTGAAAAAAGGTTTTAAAAAGTAAATGAAAACAATATTATCTTCTTCTGAATCATCCATTGACATGATTTGGAGTTTGAAGTAGAAACATTTGCCTCACACAGTGAAAAGGAAGAAGAATTTACAATTGCTGGATTTTATAAAACACACAAAATAGAAAATCCAAAATATAATGTTGGTGACTATGTTTATTTTTCCAATGAAGGTGAAATTTTCCCAGGATAAATAATCTGTCTAAGTAAAAATGAAGTAGAAATTTCATGCATGATAATGTGTGGTATGGAAAGATGGAGATGGTCAGATATTTCTGATAAAATATCGTACCGAAAGGAACACTTATTAAAAAAACTAGAAAATATTCTCAAGGATGGAAATTAATATGTTGTTCCAAATATTGCTAACATTTAACTTTTTTTAATCTTTTCATCAAATAAAAATATAATATACACAGAAAACACAAGATTTTAGTTTATGATGTTGTATTTTATCACATATTTTAAAGTTTTACTTGTTGTTAATTAAAGATATAAGATTTTCTATATGCCATATCAAAATTAAGCATGTGTCAGGTTTTGGGGTGTCAGCTACTGGATTTCTGAGATTTTTATGTGTCAGAAATAGGGGACAAAATGGACATTTGATAATTTTTGATTTTTTCATACATAGGACTATTCTAGTATCACCATTTGTTATAATATAATAGATAAACGAATGGCCCAGCTATTTGTGTAACTCATTTTGAAAAATATTGAATAATAAATTTTTCACTAACAAAAAATCGAGTTTTTTTTCTTAGATTGTCAGCTATTGGGTATGTTACCTTATTAAACATATTTTTTGTACTTGACCAGCCCATTTTGAGTTCATTGTTATTATTTATTTATTGATACATCAACGGCCCACTGGCCTTTTAATAGTAAGGTTGGCACAATATAAAATATAACAACAACAAATATTTCAGTATTATACAAATTAGTAAATATAGATATAAACATTAAAAGATGATATGTTAAAGAATATAAAAATAAAATAAAACCTTATCAAATAAAAACAGTAAAATTGGTGTGAGCAAGTATTGCCAGTACAGTACAAAATACAGAATGAAAAATAAAAACAATAACTAAACAAACATTTCATTCCTGTCTAATGTGGCTCCTGGACATACAGAATATGTCCACGGACCTCACCTTCTCCAAATTGTTATATGTGGTAACGCATCGATGTAGTGGCGATTTCTGAGCAGCATTAGTACTTTTTTTACTCAAAAAGAAAGTCGATTTTGTGTTTAGGTTTGTGTGAAGAAAGTTCTCAAAAAAATTATATATTCCTTTTAGAAATTAATGTAATAATCTGATTTTTTTTTAATTTATTGAACCATAAAATGTAACAAAATAAACAAGATATATACATTATAACATTTTTTTAAAATCATTTTGTATATAGATCTCACCCGGCGAAGCTGCATATTGCTAGCTTGTGTCCGAGCGGTGGTCTATACAAAATATAAATATTTAAAAAAACAATAATACTATATAAAACTTAACATTATATATACGAATACATATACACACATATATCGTCCCCCTTCTGACTAACTGTCGTATCTGTCATTTTTGGCGAAATCGAGTTATGATCACCAATGTGTATTTATATGTGCCCTCCATGTTCTCACTGAAGACCACACCAGCTGTAACTGTTACCGTTATCCTGGAACAGCTTTCTGATTTGTTGTCGTATTTACAAATTATTTTCATTAAAATGTGTTGTTGTATCTACAAACTCCTCAAAATTTCATCACAAAAATGATTCTGAGGTATATAAGAATACAAATAAAATAATGTAATATATTAACACTGTATCATATAACTAGGAGAGAGGAAAATATGCATGGCAAAACACTAAAAACGCTCTCCTGGACAATTTACATTTTAGCAGATACGACTGTTAGTCAGAAGAGGGATGATATAACATACTTTAAACTTAAATAGAGAATAAATAGCACATTTCATAACATGTATAACAAATCACCTTTAATATTTATACCTAGTCAATTTATTTGTGAAAAATATTCCTATCTTTTCTTAAACAAGACAGGTTATATAAGATCTCTCAACTCTCTTGGCAATCTATTAAAACACGGCACTCCCTGATTTATAAAACCACTCGCCATAGTGGTTGTCCTATCTTTATTAAATATCAGGATGGTACCTATAGTCTGTCTCTATTACTAATTTCAATTTGATTTTCATCTTTACACTTAAAAACATGGAGTATAGCATCCTTCTTAAACATATTCTGCACTTTTATTTTTAATATACTCCGTAACTTTTTGCGTATTTTCCATAATGGTATGAAGTAAACACTTAACTTTTTCATAAATACACTTTATTTAGTTAACGAGTAGACAATTGTTTCGTCTTTTACCAAGACATTATCAATACAAAATTTATAAAGAATACAAATTGATTAGGAAGGTACAATTATGGAGGTAACATTAAGGAAATAGATATAATTAAATAAATGGCGTACAATAATGGATACGATGTGTCATTAATTGATAAACTTGTTAGTATTAAAAAAACAAAACAATTCATAAATGAACATACATATTCCTACCCAACGCCAAAAGAAAATAAAAAATGGAGGAGTTTTAAATATATTAATAATACATCAAAAAAAATCTTAAAAAATGTACCTAAGGGTATTATGATTTCGTATTATACCGACCATAAAGTTGGTAAGTACATACTCAACAACAGACAAATGACAGAACAGGGGGATAAGAGTGGGGTTCACCAACTAAACTGTGAAGATTGTGATAAGACATACATTGGTATGACCACGAGAAAAATAAAAACAAGGATTACCGAACATCTCAATTGTGTAAGGCGTTCAGGATTCTCGGAATTCGCCAACCACCTCATAGAGAACAATATTGTATTCTTTATAAATTTAATATTGATAATGTCTTGGTAAAAGACGAAACAATTGTCTACTCATTAATTAAATTAAAAAAAGTGCTGTATTTATAAAAAAAGTTAAGTGTTTACTTCACACCATATTCTGCACATTAAATACTTTAAAAGTCATTGAAAGTGTTCAGTTATCTGATATTAAATGTTTTGTGACACAAACTTCTAAGTAATGTGCGAGTTTAATATTTATTTTTGCTTGATTTTAGATCGAGAATAGTTTATCGATCGGCGGTTCTTGGTGGAAGTTCATATTAATAATTCAAAAAAATAAAATTTATTCAAATTTATAAATACATCA
This sequence comes from Athripsodes cinereus, assembly GCA_947579605.1. NCBI lineage: Eukaryota > Metazoa > Arthropoda > Insecta > Trichoptera > Leptoceridae > Athripsodes > Athripsodes cinereus. The sequence goes on along the minus strand of OX388325.1, from coordinate 16,050,999 downwards.
CACTCTTATGGTTCAACTAGAGGAGGCAACCTCTATAAAAATGCACACTCTGATAAGGGTTTTTCTGTGGTTTCTCCGTTATCGTACAAAGGCAAATGCTGGAGAGATTTAATATAAGACCGTCCACAGCGGTTCAAAATTATAATAATATGGTTGACGATACATGATAATATCTCATCTCTTTAAACTATTATTTTAATCTATTGTTTTCTATTTGTCACATACCTAACTTGTAATGAAGCTACACTTTACATTTGCCTGACGATGAGAGCAGAAGCTCTTGAAAGCCGGCTCGCAAAAATAAATAAAATCAATAGTGGAATAACTATATATCGTGTTTCATTTTAAAATTATTGATTTTAGATCCCTGAGCAGTCTCCTTTAATATCCAATGAACCATTGTCTCAAAATTTACCAATTGGCGAACCAACATCTGTAAGTATTTTCATTAAATTGCATTCTTACTTCGTACTTATCTAATATAAAATATTTTATATTACAATGTTCTAAGTAATGTGAGTTTAATATTATTTTTGTTTGATTTTAGATCCCTGAGCAGTCGCATTTAACATCATATTATTATTATTAATATTTGTCACCAAATTCACCAACAGTGGCATCAATGTCCGTAAGTATTTTTTTATCATATTGATTTTGGTTTACTCCTCCATAAATCGTGTACATATATTGTTTTGTTAGCAATGTAGATATTTATTGATTGTGTAACTTATTTCAGGTTGTTTTTGACGACGGACGTGTTCGATCATTAGTGATTCGCATTCCATATTTGATACTCCAAGGAAATTCAGATTAAAGAGGAAATTACGCGAAATAAATGAAAGAAGACTGGATGCGTCCAAAAAAAATTAAAAAGAAAACAGAGGCAAAATAAATCTCTTTTGAAATAGAACAATGAATTAAGAATAGAAAAGAAATCGCTCAAATCCTTCTTGAGAAGTTAGAAGGAAAGTACCACATTCAAAATGATGTCATGAATAACCTGATTGAAATTGTAGAGTTGTACGAAATATTTAACTAGAAGAGGGTAAGAACGACATCTAAGTGCAACAAGTTTTCTCCAATTTAGCGTAAGTTTGCACTTACTCTTCATTATCATTCACTGGCAGCATATAAATATGTTCGCTCAGTGTTCAACAACGCACTACAGCATACCGAAACATTGTATAATTGGTACTGCACCACCAATGGAGAGCCTGGATTTACGGCAGAATCATTTAAAGCTTAAAAAATAAAAAGCGATTCATCAAAAGTTCAACCCATTTGCAACCTAGTTTTTGATGAGATTGCTAAAAGCAAGCAAGTTATATATAGAAATAAACAAAAATGGCAAATGTGGAGTGGGAGATTTTGGGGCTGGGCCACTAGGAGTAAATGAAGAAATCGTGGCTATTCAAGCATTGGTCTTCGTGGCGCTATCCATGACAGAAGCTTGGAAACACCTGTAGGATATTTTCTTGCCTTGGGAACCAGTGCAGATACAAAAGCGTACTTAATTGAAATGTGCATTAAAAAGTGTCACGAAGCTGGCATTAGCATAGTCAATGTCACTTTTGACTGTTGCTCTGCAAATTTCTGCGCGCTTGAAAAATTGGAGTGTAAGTTGAGTGACGTAGACGAAATCACTAAGTATTTTGTTCACCCGTGTACAAATGAAAAAGTGTGTTTTTATCGACCCTTGTCATGTAATAAAATTAATTAGAAATACGATACAAAATAAAATAATGTTTTACATAGATAATGAAAGAGTGGAATGGAAACATTTAGAAAATCTAAATAAAGTACAACAGATCTTAATATCGTAAATAAAATGACTCCACAACAAATCAATTTCCGGAATCAAATTATGAAAGTGTGGATGGCAACACAGCTTTTAAGTTCAAGTGTCGCCAATGCTTTGAATCTATGCAAAGACGTGTTACGATTGCCAAAGTTTACTCATTCTTCGGCTATCATAGAGTTTATCAAAAAGATGAATAACATCTTTGACATACTCAATTAAAAAAAAAATTAGTATTGGGTGGAAACGTCCTATGGTACCCAAAAATAAAGAAAAAACTTTGAAAATATTTTTTTTAAATGAAACAAAGGAATACTGTAAGACCTCCCATGATCCTAGTACCCATATCTGGTCTAAATACGTAAAGAACAAAAATCTTTTTTAATTTAATTTAATTCTAGTCATCTAAGTTCGCAGTGGAAATGTTGTTGCACCATGAGGGACTGCGGAAGCTATTCAAGGTGAACCTGTTGATGCTGCAGTCGATGATACAACGAGACTTTACATTCTTTGTGTAGTTACAAGTTGTGGAACTCAACGCAGGGCCTTGATTATATACGAACGTGGAATAAAGTATGCCGATAAAACAATTATCCATTACGTGGGCGAAGTAATATAAACTGAGCCAATTCCACATGGAAACTCTAATAAAAATACAAGATCTCATGTCATGACAACGAAATCACAACTATTACTACAAAAACAACGGTTAAATGAAAGGCCAAAACAACTTTACCGAAAATTAAGTTCTGACTCCGCCCCCATTCATCCATTGCGAGTTCCAATGTGTGAACCAAAAAATCCCAAGCAAGTTACCAACACCATAAGCTGTGAGCGGCAATGCAAATTAGTTAGCATTGACTATGTGATGGAGTTGTACCTTTTAAGCAACGAACTGAATGGTTTTGTCAGCCATTTGCAATTGCTGCCTAATTTTGTTGCTGTATTGTATAGTAATATTAGAGTTGGTCATTACAACGACGAACGCATGATACATTAAATTATTTTTACGGAGCTTGGTAGCAGGTCACACTATTATCGAGGAATATCTGATGACGACCCGCTACTTTGTTCCGAACGACGTGAATTATCACATCCTGCCTTGAATCAACAGCAAGAATTATCGTCATCGACTTCTAATGAAGCCTTAGCTGATATTAATACTGTTCTCCAAGTAAGTACTTCATCTGTTCCTGTTCAACTTTCTCAGCCCCCAAAACAATTTAATCTGTAATGAAACATTCTGATGAGACCGGAAGAGAGAAAAAATACTTATAAGTGTCTTCTAAAATAAACAACTAAAGATTTTCAACCTTTCAGTATTGTAGAAGAGCAAGGATTTAAAATTTTTGTTGAGGCATTGAACCCACACTACAAGCTACCTAATAGAAAAACCCTTTCTTGTACTTTGCTATCAAGGGAGTATACAGAGTACCATCAAGTCATTAAACAAATGGTTGAGACGCGTTGAAAAATCATATGTTTAACAGTAGATAGCTGGACATTCAGAGTCCTACATGGCTGTTACAGGCCATTTTATTGAATCGCAGACCTAAGAGTTGAGAACTGTGTTGATTCAGTTTGCAGGGTGCGATAATACCGATACTGGAGCGAGAATTGCAGACTCCTTGAAAGACATATCTCAATGCTGGGGTATTCAAAATAAAATTAATCTTACTGTGGGAGAAAAATGCGTCTAATATGATTTCAGCGGCGAAAATACTAAGATGGAATCATTTTGGATGTTACACTCATAAACTGAATTTGATTGTTCCAAGACGCTCTTGAGCTACCAGCAGTCTCACACTCAATAGTCAAAGTAAAAAGAATTGTCGCCCACTTCAAGAGAAGTACATATGCAAAAGAAAAAGTATTGCATTATCGATAAGAAAGCATTAAAATTGGCATTCGAAAAAGCACGCCAAATGCAAAACATCTGTTTTGTTGGAATCACATACAACAAGATGTGAAACATTGGCTGATTAAGCAAAAAAACAAAGAAAAATGAAACAAATGTGTATGTGTTCAATACTTGGGATTTATTAGACTCGGATACCCTTGAAAAGTTTAGCAATATATAAAACTCGTAGTGGAATCACTATAAGTGCCTCAGAAAGAGTAAATGCACTTTTGAAAAGATTTTTAAATAACCGTGAGGTTTTGGATGTGGATCCCTCAACATCCACACTTAAGAAGATAGAAGAAATGTCAAAAAGTAGCGATGAATGATAACAGAGAAGCCATTCACTACATATTATGGTATTGGGAAAATGATTGTCATGCAAGGGAAAGTGAAACACGTTGCCTGAACAACAATGTTTTGTTGTTTTTGAGTGATGATCGTCGACATGTTGTGCTAATTTTCCCCAGTGAGTCATCACATCACAGCTGTGAAGCTTTCATCGGTAATTTTAAAATGTCTCACAAAAAGATAAAATTGCAGACGGCAATGAAAACAGGTAGAGGTTTTATATCTGGGAGATAAAACTACAAAAGGACTGACAAAAGTGATAGAGGCTAATGACTCCAGAGAAATGACGAAAAATTGTTAATCTTGCATACTACTTCTTTAAGTGTGCCATCAAAAGCCAATGGAAGTGACATTGTCAAAAATAGATTAATTCTTTCTTCACCGAAGACAAACGAAGAAATTTAATCGATACAAGACACCGACGTGGCAATTCTCAAAAGAACCATAACAGTGAATACTCATCAGGGAAGCAAGAAATTCCAAGACGACGCTATAACAAAATGTCATGTAACAAAAGACTTTCATACTCCAAAGGCAACATCAACACCGTTGTAAGAAATTATTAAAATGGATCCTGAAGCTGAACTTTTTCAAAATGTTTATGGGCAATACTCTTGTAAGCTTTATCGTATCTGAAACAAATAAGCAGTTTGAATACATTGAAAATTCCACTCAAAATTTATCATGGAGACTTTTGAGATGGAAGGACACCGCTGTAGACAAGATGTGTTTGTTTTTTGGAATTTGTATGCTAATGGCCCTAATTCTAGGAACGAAATTGAGGATCACTGGTCCACGGATCCTTTCTTGTACAGTCCCATTTTTTCGGAAACCATGTCACGAAACAGATTCCAACTTATACTGCGATGCAAGACACAGATTTTTCAATTCTCAAAAGAACCATAACAGTAAACACTCATCAGAGAAGCAAGAAATTCCAAGAAGACGCTATAATGCCCATGTTCTATTGAGTGTGTTGAACCTCAAATTGTTATACGAGTATTATGCTGATAACATTGTTTTTAATTATTTAAGATTTTACCGTATTATTATTTTCTTATTTTGTATTGAGGATTGCAAAATGTTTTATGTTTATTATATATGTATTGTAAAAGGCAAATGCCGTATATTGATTGAAATAAATAAATAAATAAATAATAAAATGTCATATAACAAGACAGACTTCAACACTCCAAAGGCAACATCAACACCATTGTAAGAAATTATCTCAGACGATGAAGAATATAGTTTCAAATCGATATTGATGGATACGTTTGAAGAAAAATTTAAAAAGAATAGACAATTTAATTTACTGGGAAGTCATCTGTATCCTATGAACCTCGATAGCCTTGTTTTTGATATCTCAAAAAAAGATTCTGAGTTATACATTCAAGAAAATGTCTTAACATCATTTTATGTTGGAGTATGAAGAGAGATTCAACAACTACAGAGTCACTATTATGGTATGTGATTGTCTCCTAGGGTGTCAAGACAGTCAACATTTCATGTACCCTCTGGCGTTTAGGAACTTTATTGAGTTTCGTATAACCGACAAAGATACTGTTTTCTTTTTCGCCAGTTGTCCAGCAGAGCCATTGCACTTTGTTTATTATTTTAAACAGACAAGAATTATATTTCATCTCGATAGTTTGCACTCTCCTCCTACTACGCATTCCTTAATAATCCTGCAAAACTTGTACAATAACTGTTACACATTTTTCTATGTAGAACAGTCATTCAGTGAATTTTGTGTTTACGCATCAAAAGACACACCTATAGATGCAATATAAAGGATTTGATTGTGGTCTGTATGTCTGCTTGTTCAAGTCTTGTTGAAGATAAATACAGGATGTACTGAATACCACAAAAGTCATGTGATGACCAACTATAGAAGTTTTGTGCGTGACAAATTAATTGCTTTCATGAAAAAAACAGACCGTCTCATTTTCCATTGAAAAAAAGAACATTTAACAAAAAAAATTGACAGATTTTGAAAAATGGATATCAGGGTGTAATTTCATGATCATCTTTGTATTCCAATGAGAATACTATAGAGTTTTTAGCAATTGCAAACATCCAAGATTTTCATGTATGTCCACTTTAGTAATGTCTTTTGAATTGTTTAATCAAGAACCGTGTGTTCCGATCATATACACCATCCATGATTGGAAATTGGCAGAAGTGCGCACATTGATTTTTCAGAGGATGGCTAAAAATTTTCCCCATGTAATGGATGGAATAATTGTCACAGATCGATAAGAAAGCATTAAAATTGGCCATTCCAAAAAGCACGCCAAATGCAAAACATCTGTTTTGTTGGAATCACATACAACAAGATGTGAAACATTAGCTGATTAAGCAAAAAACAAAGAAAAATGAAACAAATGTGTATGTGTTCAATACTTGGGATATTTTAGACTCAAGACACCTTTGAAAAGTTCACAGGATTTAGCAATATATAAACCTCGTAGTGGAACCCCTATAAGTGCCTCAGAAAAAGTAAATGCTTGTAAAAAGATTTTTAAATAACCGTGAGGTTTTGGATGTGGATCCCTCATATTCCACCATAAAAAAAGATACAAGAAATGTCAAAAGGTAGAGATTTTATTAGACTCGGACACCCTAGAAAAGTTCACAGGATTAAGCAATATATAAACCTCGTAGTGGAATCACTATAAGTGCCTCAGAAAGAGTAAATGCACTTTTAAAAAGATTTTTAAATAACCGTGCGGTTTCGGATGTGGATCCCTCAAAATCCACCGTAAAAAAGATAGAAGAAATGTCAAAAGGTAGAGATTTTATTAGACTCGGACACCCTAGTAAAGTTCACAGGATTAAGCAATATATAAACCTCGTAGTGGAATCACTATAAGTGTCTCAGAAAAGGTAAATGCACTTTTAAAAAGATTTTTAAATAACCGTGAGGTTTCGGATGTGGATCCCTCAAAATCCACCGTAAAAAAGATAGAAGAAATGTCAAAAGGTAGAGATTTTATTAGACTCGGACACCCTAGAAAAGTTCACAGGATTAAGCAATATATAAACCTCGTAGTGGAATCACTATAAGTGTCTCAGAAAGAGTAAATGCACTTTTAAAAAGATTTTTAAATAACCGTGAGGTTTCGGATGTGGATCCCTCAAAATCCACCGTAAAAAAGATAGAAGAAATGTCAAAAGGTAGAGATTTTATTAGACTCGGACACCCTAGAAAAGTTCACAGGATTAAGTAATATATAAACCTCGTAGTGGAATCACTATAAGTGCCTCAGAAAGAGTAAATGCACTTTTAAAAAGATTTTTAAATAACCGTGCGGTTTCGGATGTGGATCCCTCAAAATCCACCGTAAAAAAGATAGAAGAAATGTCAAAAGGTAGAGATTTTATTAGACTCGGACACCCTAGAAAAGTTCACAGGATTAAGCAATATATAAACCTCGTAGTGGAATCACTATAAGTGTCTCAGAAAAGGTAAATGCACTTTTAAAAAGATTTTTAAATAACCGTGAGGTTTCGGATGTGGATCCCTCAAAATCCACCGTAAAAAAGATAGAAGAAATGTCAAAAGGTAGAGATTTTATTAGACTCGGACACCCTAGAAAAGTTCACAGGATTAAGCAATATATAAACCTCGTAGTGGAATCACTATAAGTGTCTCAGAAAGAGTAAATGCACTTTTAAAAAGATTTTTAAATAACCGTGAGGTTTCGGATGTGGATCCCTCAAAATCCACCGTAAAAAAGATAGAAGAAATGTCAAAAGGTAGAGATTTTATTAGACTCGGACACCCTAGAAAAGTTCACAGGATTTAGCAATATATAAACCTTGTAGTGGAATCACTATAAGTGCCTCAGAAAGAGTAAATGCATTTTTAAAAAGATTTTTAAATAACCGTGAGGTTTCGGATGTGGATCCCTCAAAATCCACCATAAAAAAGATAGAAGAAATGTCAAAAGGTAGAGATTTTATTAGACTCGGGACACCCTAGAAAAGTTCACAGGATTAAGCAATATATAAACCTCGTAGTGAAATCACTATAAGTGCCTCAGAAAGAGTAAATGCACTTTTAAAAAGATTTTTAAATAACCGTGAGGTTTCGGATGTGGATCCCTCAAAATCCACCGTAAAAAAGATAGAAGAAATGTCAAAAGGTAGAGATTTTATTAGACTCGGACACCCTAGAAAAGTTCACAGGATTCAGCAATATGTAAACCTCGTAGTGGAATCACTAAAAGTGCCTCAGAAAGAATAAATGCACTTTTAAAAAGATTTAAGTAACCGTGAGGTTTTGGATGTGGATCCCTCAAATTCCACCATAAAAAAGATACAACAAATGTCAAAAGGTAGAGATTTTATAAGACTCGGACACCCTAGAAAAGTTCACAGGATTAAGCAATATATAAACCTCGTAGTGGAATCACTTTAAATGCCTCAGAAAGAGTAAATGCACTTTTGAAAAGATTTTTAAATTATCGTGTGGTTTTGGATGTGGATCCCTCAACGTCCACACTTTAAAAGATAGATGAAATTTCATAAAGTAGCGATGAATGATAACAGAGAAGCCATTCACTACATATTATGGTATTGGGAAAATGATTGTCACGCAAGGGAAAGTTAAACATGTGCCTGGACAATATTTTTTTGTTGTTTTGAGTGATGTTGTCGACATGTTGTGTCTAATTATCCCCAGCGAGTCATTACATCGCAGATGTGAAGCTTTCGATTGGTAATTTTTAAATATCCCACAAAATTATTAAATTGCAGACGGCAATGAAAAAAGGTAGAGGTTTTAAATCTTTTAAGGCTGAAAATGGACTAGGCTACATCTATAATTAACTCAACAATAATCTGTTAACCCTTAATCCTAACATAACAAAATTTATTGCTTTCTCTCTTACAATGGCAGGACAACCGGAAAATGATCTACGTCTTAATCTTCATGCAGGTGATAGTAACCAATGTGATTGTAGATGCCATAATGTATCAAATATTTGGGTTTAGACTTTGACCAACATCTTAGATGGGACCAATATTTGGAAAGGTTGACAAAAAGAATTAGGAAGCTTATTTTTTATAATCTAAGAGGTATTATCCTTGGAAATAAGATGAGGTCAGTATACTATGCTATGTGTCATTCTCTGCTAGAATACGGAATCGATGCATGGGGAGGTGCAGCAGAGGCTCATATTATGCTTAGTGTCAGCATTGCTCAGAAAGCTATACAGTATTAAGAGTGATGCATGGAGCAGGCTTCGTGGAACCATCTGAGCCTATCTTTCGTTTCTATGGTATACTGGATGTGAGTGAGTGCAGGCCATGTGGCTTATACTGTACATATAACCAACAGTTTGAGGAGTGTAAAGCACCCTATGTTCCAATAATAATAGCAATGTTTTGTGCATTGATGATGTCTCTTATCATTATAGTCTTTGTGACAGCTTGTGGGAGGGATAAACTCATGCTTGCATTTAGGAAAGTAATGTTCTATATTCTAACAACAAATGACAGGAAAAGGTTCAATGCAGTTAAGAAAATCAATAAGATGACAGGAGTTAAAAATACAATATTGTTCCGACCATTGAAGACAGCAGATGATATACTGAACAACATGATAAGAAAATATAGGCTAAAAGTGAGGAAATTGGTAACAGGAGATGAACCAATATACACACAAATAATACGAGATGATGGACCAACTGATAGATTCACTGATGAGCTCAATGAGAGGATTGCAAGCAATAACTTTAATAGACTTAGCAATAGAACAGATGGTGACAATTCTAACATACATCTAAGACCATTACCAACTGCTCCTGTCTTTAACACATATAGGATGAATCCCGGTGTCTCAATCAGTGCTATTTTACTTATGATCATACTAGTAATCCCAGCAACACATCAGTGTGACATGACATTGTATATGGACAGCAAAGGTTCTGTCTGTGACGGGGATAGCGGAGATTGTAAGCCAATACACTCATACATGGCAATTCTATCAACTGGACACAAACTATGCTTCAATGATGTCAATAATGACAGAATGGAAATTAAAATAAAAGAAGCATTCATCATCATGAGGTACAATCAGCAATACAAGACATGTGACTACAAATTAAATGTGAAGTCTGTTTGGTCCTGTAAGGGCACAAAGGGTTGTTGGGATGCCTGGGATTGCCAAATTGACACAAAGCATGATTCATTTTCTGCAAATAACAGTGAACCTAGTGGACACGGATGTGATAATGATGTAATGGGGTGTGATACATATTGCTATCATAGTTTCATGCGTGTGGTATAACTGGGATGTTGAAAAAGGTTATGTATGTGGGATGGTATATGAAAAAATGAGCCAATTGTGGGAAGTAACACTTGTTATAAGTTATAAGGGTGCTATAAAAACATATATTTTAAACCTCAATAATCCAACAGTGAATTTGGACTCAAGTTTGGAAGACTCAATATTCAAATTTCCGATAATCATTAATAACTTTATGTTTGAAGATATTGTAACCAGGAAACATATTCTACAGATGGACGGTAAATATCATGATGTCATTGCATCACAGCTAAATATGCCAGTGAAGGGAATGATAGGTGACTATCAACTGTCAATTGAAGGAAATACTAAAACATTCTATACTAAAAACATACCATGCTCAATCAATTCATGTGTTGCCAAATGCATCATAGACCAACCATCTATACTAAGGCTTACTTCAAATATCATGATGTCATTGCATCACAGCTAAATATGCCAGTGAAGGGAATGATAGGTGACTATCAACTGTCAATTGAAGGAAATACTAAAACATTCTATACTAAAAACATACCATGCTCAATCAATTCATGTGTTGCCAAATGCATTATAGACCAACCATCTATACTAAGGCTTACTTCAAATATCATGATGTCATTGCATCACAGCTAAATATGCCAGTGAAGGGAATGATAGGTGACTATCAACTGTCAATTGAAGGAAATACTAAAACATTCTATACTAAAAACATACCATGCTCAATCAATTCATGTGTTGCCAAATGCATCATAGACCAACCATCTATACTAAGGCTTACTTCAAAATCACCAAGCATTATTGATCACGACAAAAATATATATTCATTATTATTTTGCAATGTCACTCTTAATTATGTTTTTGTGAAAGTCTTAAGAGTAAACAATCTTAGTATAAAGAACATCCTTCTAAGGCTATTCTCATCCTACTCTCCCCAAAATATCACATCCTATAGTTATATCCCTATGCTCAGGCATGCGCCATACTGACAATGTAATCTGACGCTATAATAATAAATAACAGACTCAAACGCATTCCATTCTTATAACTTGCTATATTATCAATTATTATTTTTTCACAAAAAAAAATACTCAAGGTAAAACGGTCCCTCGTGATTACAAACCAACCACTAACTCCATCTATGGTTGCAAACTATCAACATATTCAAAACAATGTGTTGGACATCCGACAGTAATGGGGGATTTTTAAAAAAATGTTATAAAATTGTACGCCCAATCTATAAATTTCCTTTGATTTATTTGCAGGAATATTTAGAAGAGACATAATGAATATCCTGGAATGTTACAATGAAATCTAGCACCTCATTAATATTACAACAAATAATGTTGAAAGAAGAAATAATGTAGCGAGACGACGTAAAGTGTACCATAGATCTAAACAATGCCCTATAGAGGTGTATGATGAAACATCATTTAGGAAACGATACAGATTTTCCAAAATGACAGTCTTAAATACAATCCTTCCAGAGGTAACGGGCTGCTTAACAAGAATAAACAATTGTAGATTGCCTATTTCACCATTGACACAACTTTTGATGTGCCTAAGATTTTGCTGATGAAGTTGTTTCCAGGTAAGAACTCAATTATTAACATAAAATTTGTACTACAATATCACTATAAGAACCCAAAAAATTGAGGTGAACACACCTTGTGATTTTCAGATGGTGTGTGGTGAACTGGGAGGAATTTCACAATCAACAGTTTGTAGAATTGTTAGTAACGTATCCAAAATATTGCCATCAAAGATGGGCAAATTTATCAAATTGTCCAATATAAATGGCAGATTACAATACATGCAAAAATTTGAAGAATTGTGAAAAATTGGAGCAACTCGAGGGCTTCAAGGTGTTATTTGGGCAATTGATTGCACCCATATAAAAATTCAAAGACCCAGTGGAATGCCAGACACTGAAAAATTAAGAAATAAAAAAGGATATATAAGGGCTATCTGGGGCCTCGACACAGGCTTTATTTAACCTAGTGAAGTATGATTGTAGTCTGCATGTCTGCTTGTTCGCAGAAGTCTTGTTGAAGAGAAATACAGCATGTACTGATTACCACAAAAGCCATATGATGACCAACTATAGAAGTTTTGTGCGTGGCAAACTAATTGCTTTCATGAAAAAACAGACCGTCTCATTTTTCATCACAAAAAAGAGCACTTAACAAAAAAAAATTGAAAAGTATGAACAGATTTTGAAAAATGAATATCAGGGTGCAATTTCAAGATCATCTTTGTATTCCAATGAGAATACTATAGAATTATTGACAAATATTGGGATGAAACTTCGACAACATGTTATGAAAGCGATTGCAAACATCCAAGTATTGGGATGAAACATCGACAACATGTTATGAAAGCGATTGCAAACATCCAAATAGTCCACTCGCTAATTGTGAAAGCTGCAAGCACTGGTTTCATCTACATTATGTCGGAGATGACATGTTCAAACTGCCCAAACGATATAAATGTCCAACTTGCAAAAATCACATCATTTAGGAAACGATACAGATTTTCCAAAATGACAGTCTTAAATACAATCCTTCCAGAGGTAACGGGCTGCTTAACAAGAATAAACAATCGTAGATTGCCTATTTCACCATTGATGCAGCTTATGATGTGCCTTAGATTTTGCTATTGATGCTACAGGTTGTTTCCAGGTAAGAACTCAATTATTAACATAAAATTTGTACTACAATATCACTATAAGAACCCAAAAAATTGAGGTGAACACACCTTGTGATTTTCAGATGGTGTGTGGTGAACTGGGAGGAATTTCACAATCAACAGTTTGTAGAATTGTTAGTAACGTATCCAAAATATTGCCATCAAAGATGGGCAAATTTATCAAATTGTCCAATATAAATGGCAGATTACAATACATGCAAAAATTTGAAGAATTGTGAAAAATTGGAGCAACTCGAGGGCTTCAAGGTGTTATTTGGGCAATTGATTGCACCCATATAAAAATTCAAAGACCCAGTGGAATGCCAGACACTGAAAAATTAAGAAATAAAAAAGGATATATAAGGGCTATCTGGGGCCTCGACACAGGCTTTATTTAACCTAGTGAAGTATGATTGTAGTCTGCATGTCTGCTTGTTCGCAGAAGTCTTGTTGAAGAGAAATACAGCATGTACTGATTACCACAAAAGCCATATGATGACCAACTATAGAAGTTTTGTGCGTGGCAAACTAATTGCTTTCATGAAAAAACAGACCGTCTCATTTTTCCATCACAAAAAAGAGCACTTAACAAAAAAAAATTGAAAAGTATGAACAGATTTTGAAAAATGAATATCAGGGTGCAATTTCAAGATCATCTTTGTATTCCAATGAGAATACTATAGAATTATTGACAAATATTGGGATGAAACTTCGACAACATGTTATGAAAGCGATTGCAAACATCCAAGTATTGGGATGAAACATCGACAACATGTTATGAAAGCGATTGCAAACATCCAAGTAGTCCACTCGCTAATTGTGAAAGCTGCAAGCACTGGTTTCATCTACATTATGTCGGAGATGACATGTTCAAACTGCCCAAACGATATAAATATTGCCATCAAAGATGGGCAAATTTATCAAATTGTCCAATATAAATGGCAGATTACAATACATGCAAAAATTTGAAGAATTGTGAAAAATTGGAGCAACTCGAGGGCTTCAAGGTGTTATTTGGGCAATTGATTGCACCCATATAAAAATTCAAAGACCCAGTGGAATGCCAGACACTGAAAAATTAAGAAATAAAAAAGGATATATAAGGGCTATCTGGGGCCTCGATACAGGCTTTATTAAATATAGTGAAGTATGATTGTGGTCTGTATGTCTGCTTGTTCACTGAAGTCTTGTTGAAGAGAAATACAGCATGTACTGATTACCACAAAAGTCATGTGATGACCAACTATAGAAGTTTTGTGCATGACAAACTAATTGCTTTCTTGTAAAAACAGACCGTCTCATTTTTCCATCACAAAAAAGAGCACTTAACAAAAAAAAAAATTGAAAAGTATGAACAGATTTTGAAAAATGAATATCAGGGTGCAATTTCAAGATCATCTTTGTATTCCAATGAGAATACTATAGAGCTTTTAGCTGGAATTATTGACAAGTATTGAGATGAAACTTCAACAACATGTTATGAAAGCGATTGCAAACATCCAAGTAGTCCACTTGCTTATTGTGAAAGCTGCAAGCACTGGTTTCATCTACATTGTGTCGGAGATGACATGTTCAAACTGCCCAAACGATATAAATGTCCAACCTGCAAATCACATCATTTAGGAAACGATACAGATTTTCCAAAATGACAGTTGTAAATACAATCCTTCCAGAGATAACGGGCTGTTTAACAAGAAAAAACAATCGTAAATTGCTGGATGAATTCTTCCCTTGGACAGCGTAGCGCAATGTTCTTGTCGCCAAAGATCTATAACTATCTTGATTCCAAAATCAAAATGGATTATCAAAGGAACTCTTTTAAACGGATGATCTTCTTGTGGTTACTTAACATGGGTCGTGATGACAGTGTGGAGGACTTGCTGAAAGTGCTCGTGTGACATATGAATTTTTATATTACAGTTATTTTATGTGTTTAAAGTGTTGTTTTATTGTTATACAGTGTTGTACGTGCAGCGAGATACAGTTTTCACTAGTTTGCTGCACTCAGATGCAAATTTCTTGGTTTAAAGAAGATAATTAAGTATTTACTATGTAAAAATTTTCTGAATAAATTATATTATTATTATTGCCTATTTCACCATTGATGCAACTTATGATGTGCCTAAGATTTTGCTGATGCAACAGGTTTCCAGATAAGAACTCAATTATTAACATAAAATTTGTACTACAATATCACTATAACAACCCAAAAAATTGAGGTGAACACCTACACCTGGTAAACTTCTTGTGATTTTCAGATGGTGTGTGGTGATCTGGGAGGAATCTCTCAATCAACAGTTTGTAGAATTGTAAGTAACGTATCCAAAATATTGGCATCAAATATTGGCAAATTTATCAAATTGCCAAATATAAATGGCAGATTACAGTATATGCAAAAAATTTAACAATTGCGAAAAATTGGAGCAACTCGAGGGCTTCAAGGTGTTATTTGGGCAATTGATTGCACCTACATTAGAATTCAAAGACCCAGTGGAATGCCAGACACTGAAAAATTCAGAAATAGAAAAGGATATATATTATAAGGAGTTCTTAAGTAGCACTGTAGATGGACTAAGTTCGAAAGGCCTCTGCCGATTAAATAAATTTTGTGAAAGTAAACAGTGTTAGTGTTTAAATTATTTTTTTTATAATTTTTTAATTTAAATAGAAAAGGACATTTCTCACTTAATGTGAAGGTAGACGTTTTCTTTTGAAAAATAAAATCAAGCAGCCGAAAGTAGTTGAGAAGTCACACTTGATTTAATGGCGTACTCAGAATGCTGACAAAAGACCTGCCGTTAACTAAGTAAAATTTTGGGAAACAAGAATGTATGGCTCACAGTTATAGACGATTCATTACGTGTAAATACGCTACTAGGCCATATTTATGGATTAAAATTTGTACCCAATGTGGAGCAGTTAGTGAAAACAAGAAAGTCCGAGACATGATGTAAAATTGACCAAAGTAAAAATAAGTGTAATAATAGTAACAGTGGATCTACCCAAAGTCACGGTAACCATGTTACTGTCCTTTATCACTAAAAAAACTTTGGTAATAAATACCTCTAAATTCACAGAAAAGAAGAAAAAGATATCATGAGAAGTTATATCACCCTTAAGGATCATTAAACAGTGTCCATATTATTATTAGAGGTACTACAGCCCAAGAACTTATAATTAGTTACAACAGAACTAAAAAGAGAGAGATTTAAACCGGTGCAACACTGCATTGATTTGGATACAATGACATTACCTTCAAATGTGGAGGCAAAAAATAATTGTGATGTTTCAAGCGTGATGCTGAAAAAAAATAATTTAGAAGATGTTGTGAAAAATTATAAGAGGGTATATTTTAGGATTTGTGATTTGATTTCATTTGGTGAAGAGTATTGAGCAATTTGGGAGACTCTTGTTGAATTTTATATATTTATTTTTAAACTATAAGCATCATATATTTTGTTAGTAGTAAGAGCGCAAGCAACGAATAATGTATTTATTTCGTTATACGTTTCAACTTCTGTCTGTTTGGAGTCTCAATCAATAGGAATGGGAGATCAAATGACAATTGAAACTGAGGTAATCAATGAACCCACATTTTTTTCTTATCTCGAAATGGAAATGAAACATTTATATTATAATATTTGTGGTTTATTGTTTCACAATAATATCATATAAAGACTCTTCTTTTCAGATTGAAAATGGCATAGAGATAATTGAAGAAAGGAGTTTTCAATCTGAGATAATTAACTGAATAGATAGAACATGTGGATTGTAGGCGCATACTCCAGTCGAAAATAAATAAAACACCAAAGTTGGAGTAGCTGGAGTATGCGCAATTATAAATTTGCTATGTACGGTCAAAAACCGGTATCGTAGAGGTAAAATGTCCGTACAGTGCAAGAGAAATGACAGTGATTGAAGCTGTAAGGAATAAGAAAATAAATTTTTGGAAAATGGATATAGACGGCAATCTGACAATAAACAAAAAACATGACTGGTCCTATCAGGTCCAAGGACAGTTACACGTAACTAGAAGAGATTATTGTTTGCTTGGTGTACATGTGTACTGGCTCAAAAATCCCCTTAAAATAGAATATATAAAATATGATGAAACATTTTACAAAAATTAAATAAATAACAATTGAATAAGTTTTCCCACAACCGTTTTTTACCAGAAATAGTTGATTCTCATTATAAGAGGGGATTACCAATAAGAGATCCCCAATATATAACAGAAAAAAATCAAGGGCAATGAAACGAAGAAGTGCCCCAAAAAAATATTTGAGTAGAACGCAGCTATTATCTTATTATTTATATAAGGCTGTTTAATATTGAAAACAAAATTGATATGTTATCAAAACGGAAGACATGTGACTCATTAAACATATTGGAAAAGCTAAATTGTTTACCAGACAAAATAATGAATAAATCTAACCAAGAAAGAACATACGCTAATGTAGCTGCACAAGGTGGTAGTGATAATAAAAGTAAAAGTCAACATCCTTTGATAGTTAGTTCCATAAACAAGGAAGAATAAAATAAATGTGAGAAGCAAAGGCATTGGTGCAACAAATGTTAGACGTCTGGGGAAAGAAAAACTTCTCGTCAGCTGTGTTTCTCAATACCCTTATATTATGCAGAGAGATGAATGTACAAATACTTTTCATGTATCATGTATACCGAAACACCATAAGATTCACCTACCAACAGACACGGATAACGATCTTTTTGTATGCCATAATTGCTATGATGAAGATAATAATACTTCTGCGGATGATATTTCCGATGGAGTTGAATCTACTAAACTTCAATCAACGATGAACGCCGACAGCAAAGTCGTAGCTCCAGTTTCTATTAATGCGAAAATCCCGGAGTTCTGGAGGGACCAACCACGACTATGGTTCCAGCATTTTGAAGCTGTCCTCAAGCCGCAAAAGACGAGAGACGAGAATCAGTACTTCTTACAGATAGCGAAACTGAGGAAAGAAGAACTAAGACAGATAACAGATATTTTGTCACAACCCCCTGCAGATGACAAGTACGAGACACTCAGACAATGCCTTCTGAAGTCTGAAGGTATACAAGGAGTCAGAGGCCTGGCAGTTACAACAACTGCTTGAAGAAATCAAATTGGGAGAGCAGAAACCATCTCAGCTGCTAAGACGCATGAAGGAACTCGTAGGCAGAAAACTACCTGAAGACACCTTGAAGATACTCTGGCTAGGAAGACTCCCTCAGACTGTACGCGCGGTACTAGCAGTCTGCGACACCGACTTCCAAAACCTTGCACAGGTGGCGGACAAAGTCTCGGAATCTTCATGACACTCCGAAGTCCACGAAGTAAGAGCTACGCCGACGCCGAGCTTATCGATCGACGCAATCGCCAGCCAAATAGAGGAGTTAACAATGAGACTCGACAATACCGATCGTCGTAGAGACCGCGATTATAATACACCGCAATACGACAACCAAAGATACAGGCAGAGATCAGATCTAGCTCTCGATCTCAACAACGCGCAATCAATAAACGATAATATCTGTACTCTGACAAAGCTTATTGAACTACAATAAACAATCTACACCGCCGGACCTCCTTCATTGAGTGCACCTCTGGAAATGTCAATTATATAACAATACACCAACATCATCATACCCATCTTCATATCTGATGACCATCGTTATAAAGGTATTCATTAATAATAAATTTGTAAAGTTTTGAATTATTTATATTTTTTTTATTTAAATTTTCACTTTTAAAAATCCCTAACTATCCCATCACTATCTGCTTTACCCTATATACAGTTTTTTGTTGTTGTTGTTATATTTCGATTATTTATCTTTTGCTAATCTTCGAACAAATCGTAAGTAGGCATATTTTATTTTTTTTGTTAAATACTTCTTTTCAATAAATTAATTACCTTTACAAACTTGAGAATTTTTTAAAATTATGTTTTCAAAAATAAAATAAAGGAACATATTGGTGGGAAATTATAATGTCATATAGAGAATTTCAGGTCCGAGTCTTGTTTTCATTTTTAATAAGGTCGAAAAAGTATTACAATTGGAAAAAGTCTGAAAATCATTTCAATATATTCCTGGTTGTCAGTGGTTAAGATACTACATCGGATGGGAAAAAAGTGGCATTAATGTTACACCATATGGGTGAGATTTACATAAATTTATTTAACTCACGGGAAAACACATATCTTCAAAGATTGGTAGCGTACTAAAGAAAACAGGATCCAACATTGCATATAAAACTAACAACATAAGTACGCAATAAAAAAACTCCAAAGATCCCAGACCACCACTTAAAGACGACATATACAGTTTAAAATGTGATGACTGCAATAACATCTACATAGGCTAAAGTGGCCATAGTATCGAATGTAGATTTCAAGAACATAAGAAAGCATGGCTTAACAACAAACCTGAAAACTCTCAATTTGCCAAACATCTCCTTGACGACTATTCAAAGTGGAAAAGCTCACACATCACACGAGACAGATATTGCTCTCCAAGGTGCGAAAATTAATTACACACTTAAGAGAAAAGTGTAAAGCATCGTTGGGTCCCTTTGAAAATCTTTGTGTGGATGAAAGCTTGGTTTTGTGGAAAGGAAGACTAAGCATCCGACAAAACATTCCATCCAAACACCATCGTTTCAGTATCAAATTGTTTGTTTTTGCTGATGTGTCGAAACTGGATACATAATAGACTGTTCTACATGATAACAAAATAAACGCTTGCGGTACTGTATGGAAAAATCGGAAATTTATGCAGATTTTCCCAAAATTAAAAAAGGGGGAAAAGTATTCATTCCATAGTGATAAGTGTTTGGCATTGAAATGAACTGATAAAAGAGACGTACATACGCTATCTACATTACATAAAGATATCGCTGTGCACATTGGGAAAAGAGAGAGGGTTACCAAAGAACCCATAAAAAACCTACCTGCATCCACGAGTACAACCAAAATATGGGGGCTGTGGATAAAAAAGACATGTTATTAAGTTCTGTGTAAGGAAAACCAGCAAATGGTACAAAAAAATAGCATTCCACTGCATAGATATTATGTTACTTAATGCACATGCAGTTTTTTCAACAGTTACGGGGAAGAAACCGCCACTTGCCGATTTTCAGTTGCAAGTTATTAATCAAATGCCGCAAAAATATCCATCTATAACTCATAGCGCAGTTTGTCCCACAGTATCCACTGACCATCCTTTGAGATTGACAGGACGGCATTTTTCGTGGAAACTAAATCCAAAACCACTTCTTACAGAGTATGTCATGTGTGTTCTAAAATCCACACGACGACCAAAAAAAGCTAGAAAGGAGATGAAATTTTGGTGTCCTGTCTGCAAAATTCCACTTCCACTAAAGTATACTTGAAGAATGTCTCCTAGAAAAACCAGAAGCTGTACAAGCAGAGAAAAAAATCTTTACATCAACACAATCACACACTTCCACAAAAGCCCACACACGAGAAATTGGTAAAATAATATAGAGCAAATTTGACACCTTTACACGCTTTGTACACCTAACTTGTGTTTAGTTCTAGGGAGCTCAATGAACACCTTTTACTTTACCCTATTACTTTACTATTTAGAAGGTTTTTTTTAACGGTTACAGTTCAGTGGTACGCTACTGATTTATAATTTCGTGTGTAGTACGCGAAATTAAAAGTTTGGGAACCACTGATCTAAACCACGATCAAGATGTCAAACAACGATCTTATAATATATTCCGTTGCTTGTTATAGCCATATTGCTTTGTTTGTTTTTTCTAGATTCTACAAACTAACCGCGATCCTCGTGTGTGAAGTGTTGTTTTTCTAAATATAAAATCAGTCGTTGTCGACATTTTATGAAGCAGTACCTTCCTAAAAAACCACACAAATGGGGGTTCAAACTGTTTGTATTGTGTGATATAACTGGGTTTGCGTATCAATTTGAGATATATTCAGGGCAAGAAAATAACAGCGAATCAAGGAGGCCTGAGGAACCTGATTTAGGACCCAGCAGCAATATACATAGTTGTGAGATCACTAAGAGGAGTGTGCCAAGATACGTAAATCATATTGTATATTTTGATAACTATTACGCATCAGTCCACTTACTTGTTTACTTATTCAAACAAGGTATTCTGATATTGTTTATTATCTGGCGGTAACGTTGTGGTAGTTTCTAAACATAATTGTGTTTACGTAATGATATTTTTTTTTTATTTATGACAAGGCTTTTCCACTTATGGCAAAATCCTTGATGGTCTGAATGAATAGGGGAGAGTGTGGAGGTATGGGACGCAGGAGGTATGGGACAGTACTCATATTATTCATATTTGAAACATTTCATAGCATCTTAGCATGTCAAAAGATGTCAATAGAGGTCTTTTTAGTGAAAAATCTGCGCCAGTTGGTGTTTTATGCGTGTGGCGAAAAAAAAATTTGTTTTTCATTTTTCTACATAAAAAGTAAAATTATACCTAATAAATTCCATCCTTTTGGGAGACAGTAGAGCAAAGATAAGATAATTTTTATATTTTGTTCTTAAACCTGTGATAATTGTTCGTTATATTCACGCATTGGTTTAACATACTCCAAAACTTATTGTATAAAATTATGGCATTTACCATTTTATTGTTCATGGTGGAGGTTTGGGACACTTCAGTGAGGGAGGTATGGGACGTCTCCCATACACGTATAAACAAGGGGATTTCATATTAGTAAAATTTGAAGGGTAAAATAAGATAATTTATTTTGTTGATCGGATTGAAGAAATAATAGGCGACAGCGAATATCTATTGCTGATCTTTTTAAGAAAGAGAGATGGCTCCAATGATTTACTGTTCCCAATTCAGGAAGATCTTTCCTTAGTATCACCAAAGGATGTAATACTGGTATTGCCTACGCATCAAAAACATGACGGCACAAAAAAAATTCAAGAAATTTATGTATTCGAAATAAAATTGAATCGTTTCGGCGAAGTGAATTAAATAAGTTCTTTTTTATATGCATGTCCCATTCCTCCCATATAGGTGTCCCATTCCTCCACACTGTGTGGAGGAATGGGACAAAGTCATGGTCTTGTAATATTTCTCATAACTCATTTAATATGCTCAACCGTATAATTTAGATTATTAAATGTCATAGCTAATTGCGTATCTTCGGCAATATAGTACTTTTTTCAAATAAATTGCTTTATATATTTTCTAAAATTCAATTCTGAAAAAAATTGTCCCATACATCCCCACTCTCCCCTACCAATCCTCTTTCGATTTTTGATGATATTTTGTAATAAGTGCTATGAAAGTTTGACGATTATTGTAATAAATAAAATAGCAACTATTACAAATTTATAAGGCCCTTAATAATACATGAGAATATAATTTTAAACAATGTAACTGTTCAAAAATTCAATGCAAATATACAAAATTATAAATATGTTATAATTTCTTTGAATTCGCCAACCATGTAATTGAAGAAGGCCATTCTTTTGACAAAAACATAACTCAGTACCTATACACTAATATTAACCACTACCCCAGACTCGCTTCTTTGGAGAAACTGGAAATTAATAAAAATCTTAATACCGTCAATACAGTGGTAAACAAGAGCTTAACTTCAAATTCACCCCTTCTTACACAGTCCCCAATTCGGAGAAGTCATCATCCTCCCCATCACAGTCACCATTAGCACATAGGTTGTAGGTTAACAGATTATATTAGATAGGTAAGTCAAAAATTGCGCTTGAGAATGACAGGTTACCTGTTGAAACCTTGGTCGCGCGTATAATAATTTTTAGTGGTATTAGTAAAGTTTTTTGACTCCAAACATTAGTAATTAAGGTATTCTGAGCTCGGGTACGACGACCAGGAGACGAAAACTCAATTGTAAGTTACCAAAAGAAAAAGATAAGGAACATGAAACAGCAGATCAAGCCAAGAGAATGTTGCATCACACGAGGATGTAGAAATTGCATCTGTGGTCTGGAAAGACAACAAATTAGTTCATCTGTTGTCAACATAGCAGCAGGAATATTGCCACAAACAAATATAAAACGCTTGGACAAGAAAGAAATGGCGAGAATTCAGGTCGAGTGCCCATATATTATAAAGCAATACAATAAAAACATGGGTAGAGTGAACCTTACGGATTCTTATATTGGTAGGCATAAAATAGTCATGGAAAGTAGAAAATGGTCGCTCCGTCTATTTATCATATAATTGACATCACAGTGGTAAATTCATGGCAATGATATAAACGAGCTGTTGCGAGTACACAATGTTCAAATTTTCGCGTCCATTCAATGGCGCTGGTAGTAGTAGTTTACAACTGTCATGTGTAGAGACATCTGGTTAACAGAAACGCAAGTTTTGAAATATCCTTTTAAGGTTATTGCAAACTGTTATCATTCTCTCTGTTTTGTATTCGCCCGTTGAGAAATAAACTTCTACATTATCTACTTTACTGCGTGTTTTTCTTTTGGAAGAAGTGTACCAGAGCAAATAATCAAAAACCAAACGTTGAAAAGAATATTAAACTTGTAGATTTTAGAACAGAACTGGCATCAGCGCTATGTAAATATGGGGCAGTCCAAAATGAAAACAAGCGTGATAGACCTAGTTCCAATTCAACAGAGAATAAAGAAATAAGAAAGAAAACAAGAATATCAGTGAGTATAGCCAATTCTCTATAGACATTACAGAGACAATAAAAAAATTACAGATCAGCTGTACGCTACTGTCGCATCGCTACGCTTGAGAACAGGAGGACTGTATTCGATTTGATGTACTTATTCAAGATTCATTAACGGGTGAAATGTATTTTTTTCTCGCTCCAGTGAAAATATTTTTTTACGCAGTTTTGAGTAATCCAATTACGTTGTAATTAGTATCATAGTGGCCTGTATCTGATGATAGAAGGTTTTTCAACCGTGTTCTTAAGTAACGAGAGAAATTCGTGAGTTTATTCTTATATTTGACACATAATATTGTCGCAGTTGTAATTATTATTGTTAAACAAACACCTCATACAGAGTGGTGGAATTATAGAAATAAAGAATCAATAAGAGTGTTTTATTACCAACTACAAAATGTCAAGCCCGTTTGAGCGGTCGTTGCTGACGCCGAGATCTCTGACAGACAGTAAAATGACTAACATATCTGAGGATGATGAATTTATCTGCACGCCAGCAAACATTGAAGATTCAGCCACGCAAGTAAAAGTGGATAAGCTGATTCAGAAGTTGAGAGGTCATATAAATTCGATTAAATACATACTGTCTAAAGGTAAGGATAAATTTTTTTGTCGAGTCGAGGCGAAGTTCACAAGGAACTGGATGAGATCTCTGATATGTTCGCAATGGTGACGAATGACAATGCTGGAATGACCGGGAAGTTGTGGGCATCGTAGTGCACGGAGAGGCAATATGCTGCGGTGACGGTAAGTAGAAACGATAAAACCAATAAAATAAAATAAAATAGATTCATCAAAAATTACTCAAAGCAAGGAATCTGACAAATGTTCACTTTTGATATTAACCTCCACATATATAATGTTAGATATATATTTAGGGTTGTATGTCTATGCAGTATGTAATTGTCACTTATCAGTTAATAAACAAACCTCACAAAGAAAGTACGCAAAATCATTCACACCCCTACCCAACACAACATGGTGCCTATAATAGTTACAACGAGGTGAGATGTATAAATATAAATTCATTGATTGGAGGAACGCAGAGTGGACTGAGCGAAGCAAAGTTCAGGACTATCTGGTCCAACTGGGTGAGTGACTTGGAGGTAGAGGAAGGGATACCATACGCCATACAAAAGAAAATGGTATACCAAAGGGCTTCCTAAGATATTTGAGGTTCCAAAGACAACGCTATTTAGATTAAGTCAAAAAAGCGATCCTGAAGAGGGTATAAACACAAAACTAGGGCGAAAAACTGTTTTACCTAAAACAGTAGAAGAACATTTGGTGAATTACATCTTGTTAATGGAACAAAATTGATAATCTTGAAAATATTTTTTTTTTTTAAATTCTGCATGTTGGTAATTTATCAAAAAAATGCTAATAAGCTCCCTAAAAATTGTACCGAAGCATTTTATACAAATTCCAATTTAAAATCATTACTAAACAATAAAGATAGATCTGATCCACTTGACAAGCACGGAATATACACATTGAAATGTGATGATTGCGATGCATCTTATATTGGAATGACGACAAGAAAGTTTAGAACACGTATTAGGGAACATGAACTTTGTCATTATAATTATTCGGAATTCACAAATCATATTATCGAAACAAATCATAACTTTAACTCAAATAATAGTAAATTTAACCATGCAAATATAACAGAATATAGAAAGTTAGCATCACTAGAAACTTTAGAAATAAATAAAAACATGAATTCAAATAAAAATATAGTCAATAAAATTATAAATTCGTATAAATCCCGTCTTCTGTCTTCATTTACCCTTCCGCAATCACCATCCCGACCTACCATTGAACTATCCATATCCATAACAACCCCCTTCTACCTTACTACACAACCCTCCCCTATATTTGTATTATATTTGTTTTCATGCTCGCCAATTAGTTTTAGATAAACGCTCGTTAATGGTGGACGCTCCACCGAAACCGCAGTAGTGAAAAAAGCTCACAAAATAGAACAATTAATACATAGTCATCTGAAATCATATCAATATGTCTAGAAATTGTCAAAAAGTTAATGCCGAAAATATAAACAAAGTAACAAAAGTTCTTTGGACTTAAAAAATGGGATGAAAGAAAAATGGCATTGCCTATGCCAAAAAAATAACATTCCAAATCCGTTTAACAACAATCCAGCAGGAGAAGGTTGACTCTGTCTTTTTCTTAAACGTCACAGTAAGGTACTTTCAATAAGAAGACCTACAGGGACATCTTTTGCTAGGAGTAAAGGATTCACAAAGGAACGTGTAGATTCTTTTTTTTTGAAATACTTACTTTAAGAATACGAAAACAAAAAAAAAATTGTAATGGAAGAATCTACAATGTACTCCATATTTGTATCCCTCGCAAGCAGGTGTCAATTTTGTAACTAAAATATACAATAATTATGAAAATTGACACTTTGACGCAACGCCGTCTATATTCGAACGATTGCGATACGAAAATGTGTTTTGACTCAGGCCTCTGGTCTGACCTGGAACAGGGATGCGGAACAAAATAATATATAATGTTTCAATAAATGGTATACTGTCATTGACAATCTCAACACGTGAGCACAGTGAGATGAGCCAGTGATTGTCCATGTGCGAAATAAATTTTGTAAATTATGAACTGAAAATATTATACAGGGCTGTGAATGATATGGCACCAGTTGTGCTGCTTCAGGGACCTGGGGGCTAGACATCGTGCTTTAAGATCAGCACAGAGCGCTAGTCATGAACTCTCTATACCATTGAGATCACACAAAACAGTTTATGGGGACCGTGCCCTTTATTATGCCGGTCTTAAGCTCCGGAATAGTTTGCCTCTAGGTCTCAGGCAGGCCGCTGACTACGACGGTTTCAGGAGAGGCCTGAAGACATATTTGTTCTCGAGATTTTACACATGACGCCTTGTATTGTTTTAAATTTTTGACACTATGTTATTTTAAATTTTTGACAAAGACTGAATGTCTGCTGAACAAAATTATATTATTTTTAATTTTTTTATTTTAATGTTTTATTTTATTTTATTACTATGATTTTTTTTCTTTCTGATGACAATTTTTTAATTGATATTATGTAGTTTTTTAAGAATGGCGCTATATAAGTAGTCATATTATTTATTTAAAGAAAAGAGATGAATATGTTTTCCTCAGATAGATATAGATATAAGGTAAGTAGGTACATATTTTTATGGCATATTCAGTTCAGCGATGAGGCATGTCACCCATTTTGGATTCCATAAATTTTCAAGATTCACAAAGAGTAAATTTGCATGACTATTACATGAAGTTAGTCCGCCGGCTACCCCACTAATAGAAAATACAGCAATGGCATGAATTTACTTTTACTAGCACATAACATAGGTTTACTGGAAGACATTGCCTCAAGGCAATATGTACGCCTTTTGTAAAATTTATATTTGACAATTAAGTGTTTATTATTATTATTAACAAATCACATTTGAAGCTTACTTCACGCAACAAAATCAATGGGATTGCAGCATTAACTGAGTGTCGCCATCATTTTCTAAATACCTCTCATATTCTTCTTTTTCTGGCAACATTTTCAATTCAACAGTCTGTCTTCTTCTACCGCCGTGCATTTTATACATCTTGTCACTGGTCTCCATATTGTCTATGATATTCTGCAGTGTCCAATGTTTATGTAATAGAGCATTTTCCAACGTGAACACTCCTTCGCGTATTCTAATCGCCTTCGTGCAATACGCCACTGTGCGCAACTGCATTCCTATATCGTGAATGAAGCCGTGAAGATGTTTCTCATATTCGTTGATTGATTGTATTTCTGTAAATAAAAAAATAAAACAAAAATATACATTAATTCAATTTCAAGATGTTGCACAAACAATTTGAATGAATGTTAATTTGTCTATTAAATGTGTCGGTGCACACGTAGTAGAATTCCATAATCATTTAATTTATTTTTTTAAAAGATATATCTGGGTTTTGTTATAAACCCAAATACAACCTTATACACCTTTCACAGTAAGCTAAAAGCTTGTGTCGTGAAAGGGGAGTTTGCCGGCACCTGGGATCGAACCGCTGACCCCTTGTTAACGAGGCCGAGACTCTACCTCCAGGTTACCGATGAACTCATTTGAAACAAGTGTTTCTTTCTACTACAGATTATCGATTCCGAGATAGATGTATTTCCACTGATCAATCTGATAATGACCTGATAAGTGGAAAGACGTCTCTCTCTCTCGGAATCAATAAGATATAGTAGAAAGAAACACTTGTTTCAAATTACATAATTAAATTTGTCTCCCACTCTTTTTGTAAGTTTTTCAGTATCCTGTAAAAGGCAAGTATTCTAGCATTTTCGGATCAGCGATGAGTCGCCGCACTCATTCTGAATGTCTTCAACTTTTATTGGCAAGGAGAGGACGATATGCATGTTTTCACATGCAGTTTGTCCGCTGATTGCCACATTGATGGCAATGAATGAAAATTATTTTTACATTACTTGTTACGTGTATGTAATTGTTAATAGTATTGTCTATATTGCAAAAACTTATTTAAAAAGAAAAAGAGGAAAATATTCCTAAAAAGCACATTATACTTGAATATTTAAAATGGCCCATGGGAATAAATAAATGTTTTGACATTTCTAGAATAAACTGTCAATTATGATATTAAAGCCATTTTTTAAATTGATTATTATTCTTGAAATATTAAAATTTAATATTTCAAGAATAATATCACACGGCGATAAAACAATAATTTCAATGCCCTAATTTATTTATCGTGTAGAAACACAGAAAACCAATCAAACTGATCTCCAGTACTGTGCAAAACGCACAGCACGTGGAGATGCGTCAAAAATATCCTCCATAGCGCATGCGACAGGGCACAACGGACACTCTAACAAGTGTTTATGACATTAATTCTTATGGCATTGAAATTGTTTGTACCATTTCTCATAGATTTTTTTTCTTCTATCTACTTGACATCTCTTACCTTTATTACAATTTTAATTCTTGACATATTAAGTACTAAACATTTCATTGACATTCTATACCTGCTGACACTTCAATATATGTTATGATTTGACTTAAATTATTATTGTTATGAATTGATTCCCTTTTGTGTTTTGTTCTGTGTTTTCCAACTGTGTTGTGAATGAGAAATTTGATTTGTGTATTGTGTATTCTTGAACATGTAAAAGGCTCACGCCGTGGTTATGTGAAATAAATAAGTGTGGCATGAACAGTTTTTTTTAAGAGCACACCTAAATAGAAATACTCACACATGTGTCATTTTAAATATGTAACGACTATATAAAATGATGTACAATACCTATAACAAAGTCTGGTGACTGAAAGTGTATACACCTGATCCCGTATAGAACAGGATGCTTCTTGTGGGAGGGTCGTATGAGTCCCCTGCAAGCCAGCTCGTACGCTGCCTGGGAGGACATGTCCACACCGCACATTCTGAAAGCAATATAGGTATATTTAGTGTATGCATTGTAGGTTTATTTGAAAAATGCATACCAAATTTCAGATATGTAGCACAATCAAGTTATTAATTTTTAAAGGGCTTTGAAAAAAAAACACAATATATTATAGTTAACTTCCAAATGACCTGATGATGGAGTTGAGAGCCTCCGAATACTAGTACGCGATGTTAATAAGTCAATTGGAAGTTAACTACATATTGTGTTTTTTTCAATTTTATCTTGAAATGGACTATCAACAAGTACCATCAATAACATCAAGATTTTTTTTTTATTTATTTATTTAAAAAAGTTTAATAATGTGTATTTTGTGTAAATATTGTATTATTTGTTCTGACAATAAAGTTTTATAATTATGATTCATAAGCATCACTCTATATAAGGATTTAGCGGCCAAATATTGGACCTAAAAGTTAAAGAACATCTACTCACTCATACATCTGTCTTTGGTGAATAGCTTGTATATTTGCTACCACTTTGTCTATCTTAGCTCTGGTCACGTGTTTGTGTTGCGCCTTCTCTACAACCTTCCCGCTTGCAAAATACGTGTCTGTGGCCAGACCAAACTGTCCGTAGACACGATACGCGCACACGGGTAAAGATTCTCTCCAGTCAAAGGTAAATCTAGTTCCTTCATTCAAACCAAACACTGGAATCAAAATACACAACATTATTCATTTATGAATGTATTTCTGTTTGTTTGTGTAATCTATTATATTGCTTGATTAAGATGTAAAGGCTCACGGCCCGTGAAAAAATAAATTTATTTACACAATAAAGGGCTGAACTAGCCTTTACAATCATAAAACAAACAAAAAAGAACAAAACAATTAAGTGAAATAATACATATACCAGATAATGAAAAGCAATACATAAAAACAATTAAGTGAAATAATACATATACCAGATAATGAAAAGCAATACATAAAAACAATTAAGTGAAATAATACATATACCAGATAATGAAAAGCAATACATAAAAACAATTAAGTGAAATAATACATATACCAGATAATGAAAAGCAATACATAAAAACAATTAAGTGAAATAATACATATACCAGATAATGAAAAGCAATACATAAAAACAATTAAGTGAAATAATACATATACCAGATAATGAAAAGCAATACATAAAAACAATTAAGCGAAATAATACATATACCAGATAATGAAAAGCAATACATAAAAACAATTAAGTGAAATAATACATATACCAGATAATGAAAAGCAATACATAAAAACAATTAAGTGAAATAATACATATACCAGATAATGAAAAGCAATACATAAAAACAATTAAGTGAAATAATACATATACCAGATAATGAAAAGCAATACATAAAAACAATTAAGTGAAATAATACATATACCAGATAATGAAAAGCAATACATAAAAAAAACACAGAAACATTATAAATTACAAGTAATAAATTTGATTCAAGTGAACAAGTACCTACATAAATACCAATACAAGAATAAAAGATAGAAAAATATACATTTGTAATATAATATATCTAGGGTAGGCAAACTAAAGCACATAAGTCAAAAATTCCATATATTTTTTTATTATTTCAACTTGCCTGTTTTTAATCAATACACAACTGTACTAAAGATCACTAGCCAAATATGTCTGCAAATTTACATTTTTAATTAACTTTTTTGAATAAAAAATATTCTTTTTTTAGATAAGTCTTTTTTGTTGTATTTTTTTGTCTCTCCTGTGAAGTTGCCATTTCTGACTTAAGTGCTTTAGTCCGCCGACCCCTTTTTTATTTAGAACTACTCTAGATTAATCATTCCAGTTAATTCTACTTGTCGATAGTCAACCTATTTGAATAGGTATTATTAACTAGGTAGGTATGTTGTATATGATACACATACATGTGTGAACTTCCTTAAGGAGTGCACGACACAGAGTTTCCACGCTTATGAATCGACTTAAGCCTTGGTTAAGAGTACTCTTTACACCCGGGCAACATTCCCAATTCCTCCGCATCATGCTCATCACATGTCTCAGAAATTTTTGAAAGTTGTATATATACTTCAACTCAATATTTTCCATGTGTTGATTTAATTTTTTTATATATTTGTACAAAACATTCAGCTAAATACATAGTAAGTAAAAAACATTTCTTACAAAATACTCCGCTAGTGTTTCTCCCAAGATGTGTTCCGAAGCTTGTGCGGAAGTCTCTATACTGATACCGTGGTCCCACGACAAGAGGATGATCTGCCAAGTTCTCTACCACATCCACTTTCATAGGTTTAGTTGTGTCTCCAGATATCTCCACCATGGAACTGGGAGGACGGACATTTAAACTATTCAACTCTGAAACAATATCGTATTATAAAGTGAAACAGAAAACGTTTATTGTCTTCATGTTAATTTTGAAACATGCATTCCGATGAAAGAGAAAGAGGTGACTGCTACACATTTGATATTGTCCATGGTTTGTTTTCTATGATATAAACTAGAGATGTAAATTTAACCAATAGTATATTTGCCGAATACCGAATATTATGCAAGATCATGTGCCAAATAAACAAATATTAGACGAAACAATAGTGCGAGCGTGCGGTTCACCCAACCGCGCATTTTTGTGTAGGTACATCATAAACATATGTACTAGACTTGCAGCTAGGAACATTTTTTCGAATTTTTTGTGTTCCAACATTAATAATAACAATATACATCCTTGTACATGCAATGGTTTATATTAGAGACGGAACAAATATTCGGCAACTATTCAGAATTCTGTCTATTCGGCAGCATTTTTACTATTCGGCAGAATACCAAATATTTAGTCTATTATTCGGTATTCTGCCGAATAGTTTAAATGTAAAACTGGAAGGAACTAATAACTTGTAGATTGTTGCTATTTCATTGTCAGATGTAGATGCATAATTATTAATCCTCAAATATCTAATTAATTAATTTAACTTGATATGGAGTGAAACAACATAATATTGTTATTGTTAATGCTGGAGCACAAAAAATTCGAAAAAAATGTACCGCACTGCATACTAGTACATATTAATATGTTATCGATTTATTTGTGTATTGCACTAATAGTTATTTATTCTTAATACGTTTCTCTGGTTACTGTTTGTTTTTTCGACACTAAGTATTTTTATGTCATTGTTGTCTTTGTATTTTTTTTAAATTTATGTAAACAAGTAAAAGGCTTCTTGCCGTATATATTTCTATAAATAAATATGTCTATGATGTACCTTCATAAAGATGTGCGGTCTGGAGTACTACCGCACGCTCTCACCATTGTTTTGCCGAATATTCGGTCATTCGGCACATGAT
This sequence comes from Athripsodes cinereus, assembly GCA_947579605.1. Taxonomy (NCBI): domain Eukaryota; kingdom Metazoa; phylum Arthropoda; class Insecta; order Trichoptera; family Leptoceridae; genus Athripsodes; species Athripsodes cinereus. The sequence continues at coordinate 16,018,469 of OX388325.1, read as the reverse complement.
CTTGCATAAAATTCGGTATTCAGCAAATATACTATTCGTTGCATCTCTAGTAGGGTTATTCCGTATCAAATCATCACACTGATTCAGACTTGATGTCTCAGATTTTCATGATTTTTTTTATACAGCAATATATCATAGACTTATGAAAAAATACCAAATTTCAGTTATGTAGCACAATTATTTTTGAAGTTATTAATTTTTAAAAATCACAATTTTTATGAAAAAATCTCATGTCTTGGCACCTTTGGATGCCTACAGACTGGCAACCAGTGATGATATAAACCTGGGAAAGGTCTAGTTTTAAAGCTGTTGAATGGGGCTTTAATCTGGTGTGCCACAGGATAGGGGTCACGGTTTAAAAAAAAAAAAAAATATTAAAATTAAATTATAAAAATTAAATATTTCAAAAAGTGACATTTTTAAAAATTCCAAAAAATTGTCAAAAATAGTTTGTAATGTATTTATACATATACCAAAATTCTATTATGGGATCTCAATGGGATCAGGAGATACAGGGCTTCTTTTGGAATTTTTAAAATTGTCACTTTTTGAATAATTTAATTTTTAAAATTTAATTTTATTTTTTTTCAAACCGTGACCCCTATCCTGTGGCACATCAGATTAAAGCCCCATTCAACAGCTTTAAAACGAGACTTCTCCCAGGTTTATATCATCACTGGTTGCCAGTCTATAGGCTTCCAAAGGTGCGATTTTTGACATGAGATTTTTTCATAAAAAATGCGATTTTCAAAAATTAATAACTTCAAAAATAATTGTGCTACATAACTGAAATTTGGTATTTTTTCATAAGTCTATGATATATTGCTGTATAAAAAATATCATGAAAATCTGAGACATCAAGTCTGAAAATCTCCCAAAATTGTGTTGAATTGACACGGAATGACCCAGTAATTATCCATAGGGAAGTACAGACTTCTGGGAAATACCTGGCTTGACTATATTGAGATCAATTTTTCAAGGACGGACACTGACGCAATCAAATTTCTTTCGAGTGTCCTCAATTTTATTCACAAAATTCAATCAAATCAAAAACTATTTACTTCCAACCTAATCTAACTCACCTACCGATATATTTCAAAACGTATAAAATCGATGAGCATGTGCTCCTACACAATTTTGATGTTGTATAATTTGAGATGCACGAGACATCCTTTTTGCGCAATATAAATAAAACAAAACTCACCATCGCAGATCTTGGATATAAACTTTTTTCTCAAACTTTCCACAGTACATCCCACAGGTTTATAAATACACACCAAACCATTCAACGCCCTTCTAACTAAAATGGCTGAGTCTGTCGTAAGCATGTCGGCTTATTCAATTGGTAACTTTTTAAAACATTAATAATACTATTGAATAGTTTAAATTTGCATTGTGCTTATTTCCACCAGGATAAACAAACGCGAGCACGCGATCGCAACTTCGCAACAAAAGAATGGTTGCGGCTAAAGCATAGACAAATTTAGTATTAGTATATCGGAGCAAAACTACACTATGTCGAATAATAACATACCTAATAATAAATGTAATTATATACCACATCTGAGACATTTTATTCCTGCATACATATTCAATATATGAGAAAGAAAGAGACGGAATACAATAAAAAAAACGTATTAAAAGATATATATTTTACTATCAGACATTTTAGTTTTACATCGACTTTTACATAGACTTTGTACATCGACATCAGAACGATGTGAAGTTAGCACATGAGCGACAGCAACTGAGTATTTGTGTATTGTTGTGACTTATTGTATTCGATTAAAGAAAACTAGAAAGACATGAGCGCTTGTAGTGTGCGATTATGCAAAACATCCAAAACAAATGAAAAAAATGGCATAATCCTACACAAGTAAGTTATTTCAAAATCTTTATAAACAAATTGATTGCGTGTTGATTAAAAACCAATGTCAAATCTTATGTCACCATAGAAAAATTTGTTAATATGATTCCTTGGCGGAATATCAACAGAAAATTGTATAATTTTTAATGATTTTCGTATGCTTTTATTATTAAAATTCATAATAATTTATGCTGGCTGACAGGTGAATGAAAACTCGCAACATTACGAATGATTGTATTCGTCTTTCTCTATTCTTCGCATAGCATAGCATAGGTGTAAAAGAGATACAATTTGCAAATGTTAAAACAGGGTTGCTACGGTTTTTTATGGAATTCTGTGGTTGCTACAGTTTTGAAATTTACTAGAAGAGATAATAGATTATTTTTAATATAATATAAAAAAATGTCTTTACCGTGTGTTTCAATTACAGATTCCCAGAAAACAGGAAACAAAAGTGGCTAGATGCCATAAATCGTAGTGATCGGATACCATCAAAATATTCTGTTATTTGCACTCGACATTTCGAAGAAAAATTTATTAAACGAACTGGGAAAGTACTGCGTCTTACACCAGATGCAATTCCGTCACTCTTTGTACCAGAAAAGCTATTTACCAAAAATTCATATCTGGATCACACATATGCATCCCTTTCAATGGTAAGTTCATCAACTTTTGTATGAAGAATATTTTCTTAGGAATCTGCTCTTCGTAATCTAGTGATTGAATATTGTACTGCTATTATCAGTACACCCAATGCATTTAATAAATATGTAGGTCATCCTCCTCGTGCCAATAAAACAAAACATTCGAAATGGGTGGCGTACTTCATCACTGAATTGAATTTTATTTAAAAATAATAGAATATTACAAAACAGTGTCTTACTTCCACTTTACTTCATTCAAATATCAGAAAGTGGTTGGTTGGCAGAAATTGCCCACGGCAATAAACCCGCCATTTGAAATATTTTTTTTTTTCAATAAAGTTTTTATTTATTTATTTATTTATTTAAAGTTTTCCAACAATATCTGTTCATTGTCAATAACAATGCAACACTGAGCTGATAATAAAAATCAAACTTTATTACTAAAAAAGTCGTGGGAGAGGTGGTGGGGAGAATCCGAGTCGTGGAAGAGAGTGTTACTAAAATATTATTTGAAATGTCTTATACATTGTATACCTGCCTTTCACACGACTACAAACATATTTTAATGGTCGAGGGTTTGAAATGAAAATGGCAAGACATGAAAAAATAATGTATGGACAATTTTGCACACCCCTACATAACTCCGATTCCACCGCTCGCAATGAATGACTATCTTCATTCCAGTCAAACTATGTACTGTACTATCTTGTTCCTGCTTAATATTATGTTTTATAGCTACTTACGCTATAGGTTATTAAATAACGTCTACGCTCTGCACTAATTTAAGTCTATGTACAAAATATTTCATTTTTATGGTGTATTTTACCCTTGGTATCGAATACATTGTTCCCAAAGGGCTCAAGTCACTCGATAACGGGTGGATAGCCAAAATATCTCGTTAAATTTTGTAAGAAAGAAATAGATAGAATTATATAACAAATATTTATAATTTTATAACTATAACGTTACTATTTCAATACCTTCCCTAAATTACAATTTGATGTCTATGGATTTTCAGCGTAGACAAGCGTCAGACATACAGATATGTCAAGTCAAACAAAATTCCAAGTTCAAGGATAGCCGGCTATTTGTCGAGAAAATAAATAAACAAACTCAATTTACTAAATATTCGAGTTTGTTTGTTTTTACATCCGCTCTGGACATATTTAAGCGTCAAAACAACTAAATCTCTACACAGTGAGTAGCATTATTTGTTGAGTTTATGCGTCGGAACTTAGCAAATTGATGTATTATAATTATGTATTTATCGATTACACTAGTCTATAGGTCATTCACCCGATGTTTACTACCTAAAATTGGTCTGTTGGCGGCTACTTCGGGAAAATTTCAGATAAGATAATTAAATTTCTACTTATATTCACTTAATTAAATAGTTTTAGATATGATAATAAAATTACTGTCAATAATTATTGTACTGTAGCATAAAATAATACTAAACCAACCCTAAACATAAGTCGAACGTAAAAAAAATAAGCATACTTGTGACCCCATCAAACGCAGCCTGAGAGAGTGGTCAGGAGTTTGACGAAGGTGTGTTGCATGTCGAAACCTAGGCTATTCTAACAAAAGTGTTGATAGAACTCAAATGCAATCTTTTTTATTTTCATTACCATTCTCAACTCTTAACTCAAATACCATATAGAGTGTCTTGTAAAAGACATGATATCGTCGCTCGGCGTTCAATACCACGAATGTAACAATTACAATATTTTACAGGAGGCCTAATAAACTGAATAAAAGTTACGTTAGCACCGAGTCCATATTCACGATTTCGTTCCATACAGCACTCTTGCAGTTTGGACAATATTTGGCGAATTTTTTGTATACACAACCGTGTATTTTAACATTCTGTACTAATATCTTAAAAACAAAAACTATTTCACCTAAATTTTTGAATTCGTGGTATTGAACGCCGAGCGATGATATATAATGTTCCAATAAATGTACACTGTCACTGACAATGTCACCACAGGTGAAAGCCCAGTGAGATGAGCCAGTGATTGTCCATGTGTGAAATAAACTGTCAATTGTCAGTAATAAGGATAATAATAATAATAAAAATCTTTATTACACAAAAAAACAAACATTATTAAAATATAAACGTTGTAGAACCATACAAATAAATTTGTGCAATGGGCGAGTTTATCGCAGAAGCGCAATATCTTCCAACGAACCCATAGGATATACCTATATTTAATGTATAAAGACGATTATCTAATATATAAAATTCTCGTGTCATAGTGTTTGTTATTATACTCCTCCGAAACGGCTGGACCGATTTTGATGAAATTTTGTGTGCTTATCGGTTAGGCCTGAGAATCGGCCAACATCAATTTTTCAAACCCCTAAAATTAAGAGTGGTCCACTACAATTTTTTTTATTTTTTTATGGTGAGGCATTAATACATACAGTCCTCAATTTTAACACTTCTACCATCAACCCCTATTTCTTATTAACGATATTAGTAGGTATATGACAAAACAATGTTTGGCAGGTCAGCTAGTATTATTATACATCTCTTAATTTTTTGTTGGCACAGAGAAGAGGGCTTGCAAGTTTATTACATGCGTCTGGTCTGCTGGCTACCCCACTTGTGGGTTGTGACGTGAAGGTGTAGCAATAGTAGCAGTGATATTCATTAATTTTGCAAATATTATTTATAAAACTGTGATATTGAAAACATTTTCGAATTTTATCTGGAATGTACTATACCTACCTGAACTGAATAGAGTGGGATTATACAATGATTTTAATTCTTTGTTTAGTGTTATTTCAATTATTTATGGAAAAAAAATATTTCAGATTGAAGGAGACAACAACACGATGAACGGGACCAGTAATAATGTTAAAACCACAACGAATGATGAAAATGATGACAACTACCCGTTTGAAATACAAATATATTCACCCAAACCAGAAGAAGAAGACACTAGAGACGACAAATTTCTGCTTAAAACTGAAATTAAACGTGAACCTATCGAAGAAAGTTGCGGCAATGGTGTAGTAGAACATATTGATTATGGAAACGTCAATATTAAAACTGAAAGAAATGAGATTGTACGTGATGATGACGTGTCGTGGATTAAGAAAGAAAATGATGGAGGTAGTGCTCCTGCATTTCATTACAACAATATTGACACCCATGAATCGAACGTTCAACTTAAATTTGAACAAAATATTGATAAAAAAATAATCGGCGATAGTGTTAAAATTAAATCTGAAACCAGGGATGACGATTCTGAAACCGTGCTTAAAGAAAATGATATTGTACCTGCGTTTCCGTATGGTGATATCGATATACACGAAACAGATATTAAAGTAGAATTTGAACAAAGCACAAATGGTAATCCAGCGCAATATACGAGTCGGGACGATAATAATATAATTGACCATTTTAATAATTTAAGCAATGAAAAACATAAGGATGATGTACCAGCGTTTCAATATGGTGATATTGATATTGTCGAAACAGATGTTAAAGTTGAATTAGAACAAAAGAATAATTCTGGGGACAATAATGAGTCTAGTGATAAAACTGTTAAGTCGGTGAAGAAAGTTGTGAATAAGTTTGCGTGCGATATTTGTGATAAAAAATATCGCTACCCGAATGAGTTAAAAGGACATCGGCGTTCTCATACAGGCGAGAAACCTTTTGAATGTCTACTTTGCCATATGAAATTTGCTAAGCTAAATAGATTGAAAGCGCACGAAAAGATTCATACCGATGAAAAACGTCATGAGTGTAAAGTTTGTAATAAAAAATTCCCTCGAATGTCGACTTTAAAAGATCACGAACGACTCCATACAGGGGAAAAACCTTACGAGTGTGAGATTTGTCTTAGAAAATTTGCTAACCTGTCAAATTTCAAATCACACGTGCGTGTTCATTCGGGCGAAAGTCCATACGCATGTAAATTGTGCGAAATGAGATATACACGCTTAACTGGACTAAAAAGACATATGAGAGATTGCCACCCCGACGAAGAATTGAAATTCTAAGTCTTTCTCCTTTTAACTTACCCTTCTTTCAGAAGCATGGGGTGGAAACATAATTTCACCATTCAGATTAACGATTCTGATCCAGTTGAACGGATAACATTCCTAATGCTTTAATGTCACGATAAAAATTCTGTATCAATTATGAATATGGCGGGTCATCAAATAATGTACTCATATTTGTTTTTTGGAAAGTCAATGATATTTACAATAATGTTCTATACAAATTTAAAATTAGCAATCGCGTAAGCTATTATCCATAGTCTGTTAATGTTTTTTTTTAAGTTTGGTGCACTAAATATAGACATGTCAAATAGTACACATTAATTTATATTTATCAGGTTCTCCGCAATGAATTGGTTCCACACTCTTTTCTAATAGTTTTCCAGTGTCCAGTTACCGCGAGGCAATGACTCTACATTCAGCCTACTGACGAACTCCACCAATTTAGTTTAGTTCGTTTATGAATGCAAGCGAAATATGGACGTGTTTGCAGGACGAAAGTGGAATAATGCTGTGGAGATGCATTCGCTGAGAAAAATGGTTGGTAAAATGTTGCGTGAAGAATGAGGATATTGGAAGAATGTTTTGCAGACACAAAAAAATAATGTTGTAAATAAGTTATGATTGTTTGGACTCGTAGAATGAATGAGTGAGGAAAAGATGACCGAAAGGATGTATTTATCTAAAAGAGGGGTTGTGAGAGAGTGCGGGCGTCCAAAAACCATGTGGATCAAAGTCTCAAGGCAGCCTTGTGTTGACAAAGAAAGACGTGCATGTATGAGAAATTGTATGAATATAAAAAGAAATATGCAAGGATAGATCTATATGGTGTTCCATTCTCTCTGCCTACTACACTTGGGATACAGTGTGTGGGTATAGTATGATCTGAATGTTTATTGCATTATAAGTCCACTGGCAGCTACCACTTGTATGAAGTATACATATTTTAATTTATGTTATGAATTTTTGACACAATTGGATGTCGGGAACTAGATTTTACTAACTAGAAGTGTAGATGTCAATCATATTTTGAACCAATCTAGATTAATCATTCCAATTGATCACACTCGCCGATAGTCAACCTAGTTAAAAATTAGTGTTTGTGATTGTCGACTTGATTGTAAATGTCCTAAAATAGAAAGCACCGACTCAATAAGATACTTGGGTATCACATTCGATAAACACCTGAGGTGGTCCACTCATCTAGAAATTTTGGCAAAGAAGTTGCGGAAATTAATATTCATCTTCAGATCAGTGAGACATATTCTAGAGTACAACAAGATGAAAGTGGTTTATCTGGCATTGTGTCAGTCGATTTTATCATATGGCATTGAATGTTGGGGTGGTGCTTTTGTAAATCATTTATATCCTGTTGTCATTGCGCATAAAGCCATTCTAAGAGTAATTCATTTCTGCGGATACAGATCACCATCTGAGCCACTCTATAAAACTTTTGGGGTACTGGATCCTAGGCAGTTATATATACTCCATATATTATTAAGATACCAAATCGAGAAGAGCAATAATACTGTTATACAACACACTCATTTAACTAGGATGAGTACCCAACAGATGCGACGTCCTCCAAAGATGAATACTACACATGGTCAGAAGTTTGCAAAATACCTGGCACCAAAAATTTACAACAGATTGTGTGCTATGACAAAGGGGGAACACAGAAAATATATGTTTAAGAAACGGGTATTTCACTGGTTGCTAGATGTGGGAAGAAAGAATGTCGAAGATATGCTGGGCATTTTGAGTTAACAGTTTGATTAGGGTATATGATTGTTCGTGTGGAAGTTTGATCGAGACTGTCCTGGTACTGATATGGTGGATATCTTCAAGGGACACTTGCTGTATGATGTCTTTAAATAAACATAAAGTTTAAATAAAAATACTGTAGATTATTGTACAGTATGACACAGTCTTTTGACTAGTATACTGTGCGATGTGTTGTATTTAAGAAGGAAAAAAAAAAAAAAAAGGTACAATGATGATGTGACTAAAAGAAGAAAATAGTTTTTACTAGAATATGTACCTTTATTATAATGTTATAATATCCTGTAATTTTTATTTTGATAAATAAACATTTTATTATTATTATTATTTGAATAGGTATTATTAACTAGGTAGGTATGTTGTATAATTATGATACACATACATATGTGAACTTCCTTAAGGAGTGCACGACACAGAGTTTCCACACTTATGAAAGAGTACTCTTAACCAAGCCTTGAGTTGATTCATTAGCGTCGAAACTCTGTGTTGTGCACTTCTAAAGAAAGTTCACATATGTTTGTGTATCATATACAACATACCTACCTAGTTAATAATACCTATTCAAATAGGTTGACTATCAATGAGTGTGATCAAATGGAATGATTAATCTAGAGTGGTTCGAAATATGTTTATACATATTTTATTTTATATTCCATTCTGAATGTCTTATTGTTTTCATGGCACAAAGAAGACAATCTACTCTATTATTATGTTCATTATACATTTACTGGTTAGTCAACAAGTTCCCCTTTTGTAGGAGATGTTGTGGTTATATAAATAGTTTCCATGATTCTGTATTTTTTTTTGTATATATATATATATGTAATCTATTGTATGATCCTATCTTCTGTAAATTGACGAGTCCAAGTACCAAAAACTTTGGTCTAAGGACGATAAACAATAAAATAAACAGTTATAAATATTATGCATATTTTGATAGATTTAGGTATTAAGCTCAATATGTAGATTTTTGCGATAGTATAAGCTGTTTATTGCAACAAAAGCCTAACTCAAAAAATTTTAGTTCTTATTTTTTTTTTTTTTTTCATGTCTAAGAATACACCTTAAGACGGTTAGGCTTTTATTGCACTAAACAGCTCAAATGTAAGATTATTTTATGACTGATTTAGGATTATATATTATTCTGATTTGTGTTTTAGCATTTTATACAATATGTAATTATGAACAAAATATATGTGTTGTAATCAATTAAGTATTTTAATTTATACACCTGTTAACCCCAATTCTTCAATAAAAAACTTCACCAAATGATTTTTTCTATGATGGGCATACTATGTCATTTTTGAATTATTCAAGAACAATTAATGTTGTTCTATGCATAGAATAAAAAAAAATACTAAAGGTTCTATGGTCAGAATGTGCCAAAAACAATTCTGGTAAGTATACATTTTTGTGAAACAAAACGCAAGTGTTTTATTTCAGGTTTTAGATGAGCGCTTGTCAAACATTATAGGTCAAGGAACACAGGACAATACTTACTTTACTTTTTGTATGGTTTAGGCTTGTATTAATAATCATTCCAAATCAAATCCTTGGTATTCGTTCAGAAAGCCACTGCACCGCCTCTGGGGTTGATCTATGGATGTCCATCCATTTACACCAGTGCTGGCCAGCATTTTGTATACTACCATATGCCATTTTTTCACAGACAAGATAAGATGCGCCATACGACTCAAACTTTTTTTACCTTACGTTCACGTTTGGGAATGTAAAATAGAGATAGGAATAGAAACTGCTTCGCTTCTTCTTCTATCAGTGCCGTATCAGGTCCCCCTGACGTTGGCGATCACTCTGAAGAATGCCTCCCTGTCTCGCACTGTGTGGAACAGCTCTCCCATCCGTGTTATTCCGGTCCATTGCCGTATACTCCGTAGCCACGACATCTGCCTCCTTCCTACTCCAAGACGTCCCTCAATCTTGCCTTCTATTATCAACTGCAGAAGCCGATATTTATCGCCTTGCAGGATGTGGCCCAAATATGAGACTTTACAAACCTTAATATTTGTCAGGAGCTCTCCTCTTATGGGAGGAAAATGAATACGTCAATCACGGAATTCAATTAATGAATTTATACCATTTCAAAAGACAGGTGTATTATAGCACCAATATTTAATTGTCAGAAATAGTAACATGGACGAGAGGGTGATCGCTGTTGTGGTCTTGACTGATGCTATAGCTGCCGGAGAGTCTTGTTTGGTGAAGCTAACTCTGAACTACTAAAGACCTCATGAAAGTTCATTTTTATTTATATTGAAATGATTTAGTTAAATCATTGTAGCTTTCACTGTATAAATTTTACTTTACGCCATAAGGCCTCTACCAAAATAAAATTTATACAGTGAAAGTTGCAGTGTTTTAACTAAATCATTTTAATATAAATAATTATGAAAAGCCGAAAAATTAAAAATATGGATTCAGTTAAGGCACCTATTTTAAAATAATGACCACAAGGGTGCAATGCACCACGTTTGACGCAAGCGCCACGGTTTGGCCACCACTGTTTTAGATCATTCTGCCAAGTATTTTGATTTAGAGCTCTCTACTGTGTCCTGTTTTCAGATTAAAAGATTTCTTGCATTATATCTTCACAAAGGATTGAATATATACCAGGTGCCGACAAACTCACCTTTTACGACACAAATTTGAAGTTAAGTACTATACTATACCCTCATGCCGTGTCCCAAGCGGGGTAGGCAGAGAGAACAGAACACTAAAGAGATCTTTACACACTTCCTTCGCATTCATACAGTTTCTCATACACGCATGTCAGTTCTTCTAACTCAACACGTAGCCGTCCTTGAGAATTTGATCCACGTGATTAAGCCATGATTGCCACCCATCCTGAATGTCTTGATTTTACATTGGCACGAAGAGGACAGCTTGCATGTTTCTTACATGCAGCTGGTCTGCTGGTTACCCCACTTGTGGGATATGCCGTGATGGTATAGTAGTAGTAGTAGATTAATCCATGACGTTCTTGGACACCTGCGCTTCCTCACACCCTTTCTTCCAGACAAGTATATCCTTTGTCATTCTTACCTCGTTCATTCGTTCAACATGTCCAAACCTTTTTGCATAAAATGAAAAACTTTTATTAAATAATATTTATGTATACAAATATTATATTATACACCGTTTATTATAATTTAAATAAAATACATACAAAATATGAATAAAAAGTACAATACAGAAATGCCCAAGACAAAGGAAAACATAATATCGTGACACTTCAATGTTGACAGTCTTCGAAAAAACAAAACAAAAAGAAATGTGTTGTTAATAATATGTGTCATTATATTTTAATATTGTCTATGGCCATGAAAGGGTGTGACCAGGTATAAGAGTACAAAAATAGTATTAGGCAAAATTAGTACAAGAGTATGGAAAAAATTTCGAAGCTGTCAGACTCAACTCATACATATTTGATTATGGAGTCATCTGACTCGAAAAAAACTTTAGCACATCGTTGTGGCTATCTGCACTTTGAGTGGCAAATTGTGGAAAGTTGTTTGAATTTCTATTTCCCACGAGGATGCACTCGATAGAACCAAAAGGTGAAATAAAATAAACAAGGTGGACCCCACCACCATGTGGGACTAAAAGTGCCCAAGGAGAAGACTGAAAAATGACATATCGCGACACAAGTGTAGTTTCACTCCAATGTACAGATATTTATAATATTAAAAAAAATGTAACAAATGTTAGCTCTCCATACAATACATACGGTAGTGTAAAAAATTGGAATTTTATTTTATTTAGTAGTACAAATCATTAATTAATTATTATGTAGATTAAGACATAACTAAAAAAATTGCGAAAACATTGTCAATGACTCTCCCCCTTCTTCCCGGCGACTCGTTTAAAGTCTCCCATATTTGTAGTGCTAATCGGAGATCCGAAGAATGCTATATGATCCACTTGAGTGACTTCAGCTCCTGTCTGGTTGTCCACGATGAACACTTGAAGGTTTTGTACATTTTGGAACTTGACGAATCGTAACGGAACAGGATTGCCTTCCAAGTCCTTGGGTGTAAAACTGAAAAGAAAAAATAATTATTTATATAATACAGTTTAATAATTCTAGAGTCTGTACGTTCACAGAGTGAAAATTCATACTGATGATAGTATTTACTTTTATAGAGACCTTATAGAGACAAGTCTTGTGTAAGGATGATGCATGTTAACACGGAGAGAAAATATGCTCACACCAACTGATTCCTTCTCATTCTTATCAAAGAAACAGATAAAGTGGTGTACACATTTGGTGAATTTCGCTTGCATAATAAACAAAATTCGCCAGACGCCCATTAATCGTCACACCTGTTCACACAGTCCACCGATATAGATACGATCTGTCAGATGAGCTTTGATTTTGACGTTGTTTTCAAAATGGCGGATGTCGAGATGGAGATCGCGAAGTGTTTATTATTAGTTGACTATGTTATAGTAGAGGTTATAAGGCGTCTTTTAATTAAGGAAACAAATACCACAAACCAACAACAAAGATAACAGCTGTCACGAAGCTGGAAACATTATAAAATTTATAGCTTATAAAGTTTTTACCACAGATAAGGACGCTACGCACATCTACGCATGCGCGAATCGTTCAACCAGAGAAAAAAGTTGAAAGGTGGTCAACTTGAGACAATATCGTTTTTACTAGTTTTTATCATTTCAGACTAGCTGTCATTTTGTTCACACAGTTCAAATGGCTGATAATATTTTAGTGTCCTGGCGATATTCGCCAAATGTGAACACCACATAAGATAACTGTTTTCATGGGAACTTTGTGAGGAAATAAAGTTGTAACTTACATAATCTCCTGTACAGCTTGGTTGCTGGTGGCCTGATCAAAGTCCAATGTCCTGGGCTGGTTAATAAACAGTTTCATAGTCTTGGGACCTTCAGCAGTGGGAGCCTTCACCTTCACAGAGTGGATCTTAACAGCCTAGAGACAAATTTACAACCATTACAAGGAGATCACGATTACAGATTAATCCACTGACACTTTCTACATAATCAAATACATATTGTATCCAAAATATTTAATGTAACTCAATATAATATGGAACTTCTGATGTGGATACCTTTGTGTATCCGAGATTCTCATTTAATCTATGTATTTATCTATATTTATAATATGACGTGGATGTAATGTCCTAGAATTGATGAATCATACAGTGTCCTTGAAGTGCTTTGACACGTAAATGACACTTTAATGTTGTCCAATAATAATACATAATAATCGAATTCTCTGTGATGTACCTGATTGAATGTGATTGACATGATGAGCTGCTCGTCACAATCACTGGCGAGATATCCTCCCTGCGCCGTTAAAGCATGCGCAAACGGATGATCATCACTCTCGTTTAGACACTCACATTGAGCCTTCATAATGAATGTGGACAGGTCCATCTAAAAACAAACAAAAAACAACTTTATAGTAGAGATACACTTTTCCAGCGTTCTGTAATATTTTTTAGCTATTGCTCATCACTGGATCCAACTATGTGACCTTTAAACTGGCTTTACTTGACTGTAATGTCATGTGCGTTGCTATTTACCAGATTATTTTGTTTCCAATCAAAGAAAAATATATAAATACATTCTCTAACTAAACAGAAATAACTTAAGAATTCTCACCGGAGTACTAACAGAATACTGTAGACCAGAGGTTCCCAAACTTTTTTTTCTCATGGACCACTTTCAAAAATTTCCTGGTTCCGGTGGACCCCTGTATTTCTAACCCCCCGTCGCTAAATTTTCGAAATGGTATAGGAATTTGAAATATTTCAAAAACTCGTCGGTTTTTTTTTAAAGAATATTTTCTCCCAGTACCTTTTTCTACAATGTAATGGGTATTTTTACCGACTATTGTTTATGTCAATATCTGGTGCTTTTACCGAATATCCGATACTTTATCTATGGATTCGTGGACCCCGTCGAGTCTCTCGTGGACCCAGAGGTTAACCTGGACCACTTTGGGAATCACTGCTGTAGACTCAATAAACCCTTATGTAGGTATAATGAACACTTATATATGGACATGAAACTCCATTGAACTCACAGAATGTGAATCAATATCATCTTCTCCGTGCAAAAAAAGTTAAAACATTCAGGACGGGTGGCATGCCTCAACACTGATCTCAAGATGTTAAATATTGATTATAAAGAGTGAAGTATGTTTTACGAATACCTTTCTTTCACAGTAATACGTTTGAAAATTTACAGAAAAGAAGAGTGGGAGACTTATTTGTTAAAACATAAAAACACTTTGCCGATATTTGGCATTTAATTATTAATATGGCAACCCTGTGTGGTGCTGTTGATTTTTGTATGTAACAATACTTTTTAGTCAACAATAGATTTCTATGGTGAACATTGTGTATTTAATCTCTCCCATCTCTGATCTAACACTCTTAATCTTTGTCAGAAAATCCACAAGACATTTTGATTGTATGATTTGAATTAAATGTTTCTCGATTGGTAGAATAAAGAGTATTGCAACAGTGAGAATGGCAACATTGTGGAACATTAGTCATTTAAGACAGACTGTATCTATGCGTTGAGACGTCTTTTCTCACTTCTTTTGATTAGAATGTGCGCAATGTTACATTGTGTAAACATGGTTTTCCAATTGATGTGTCTAACTGGTTTTGTCAGATAGAAACACAAGTAAACTAACTACCTACTTCAAATGAAAATCAAGAATTGACTGACATGCATTTAATTCATTATTCATAAAATTGGATTGCCATAACAAATTAAATTGAAACTATGTTCTAAAGTTCTATCTAACATTTGACGTTCGTAAGGCCTTGATATTCTGAAATTTACACAACCAACTAAATTTAAATCAACTGTTTTTTGATTTATCGATGCTATTTTTACAATTAATCATTATGTGAGGTCACATTGTAAATTTAACATATACTTAAAGCTTAGATAAGACAACGTCACTTATTTGATAGTGCCTTGGACGGGACCTGAACCCACAACCTATATTCCAATTGATCACACTCACAGATAATCAACCTATTTGAATAGGTATTAACTAGGTAGGTATGTTGTATATGATACACATACATATGTGAACTTCCTTTAGGAGTGCATGACACAGAGTTTCCACGCTTATAAATCGACTCAAGGCTTGGTTAAGAGTACTCTCTAAACCTAAGTGACATTCCCAATTCCTCTGTGACATTCCCAATGCTTATCATATGATTTTAAATAGTTCAACACGGTGTTAGATTTTTTTTTAAATTTAATTTAAATGTTATCTCAATACATAACAATGTCAGTTACTACTCTTTCAGTAAATCCGCGTTGGAAATTCACACGGAATTAACAACTCCTTACAAATAAATGTAATATAAATGTTGCACCACGATCGCACAATGTTGCACCATATTATTACTGCCTATCTACGGCTACGATAACATCTGCGGTTTGAGGTTATACGTCATCAGTTTGAGTTTCATGTTCTTCAACTTGTATTTTCTGTCTTCCCGGCAATCCGAGCCACTTCCTCACTCTATCAGACACGAATTCTTTCATTCTCTTGCAGCAATTCCCTTCCTTAATTCTCTGCCACAATCTTGTTACATCACTTACATGTGTCTAGAAACATTCAGAAAATATTGACATATCAGACCAAACACACACAGCTGTTGATTTAAATCAGGGCTAGGCAAACATTTGATTGAAGTGATTTTAGGGTCAATAGTGCGCATAATTCTAAAAAAAGAAAAATCCTCACATTTGAAAAGTAGTCTAACTATACAAAATTTGAGATTCTGAGAAAATATTCTTTAGCAAAACCGACGAGAAATCTCCTCGTAAGAATCTAATAGACTACATCTATGTCTTTGATGGTCCTCTTAAGAGGGGAAAATGCCATAATGCCAAACCCATCCAGAATGTCACACAGAGAGTATGATATGTGATAATTGAATAAAGCATAGCACACCTAATGGTAGAATATTATCAATATGTAATCATTACAGATAGTATTTTCAAAAGATGAATCTGGGTTTTTGTTATATACCCAAATACAACCTTATACACCTTTCACAGTAAGCTAAAAGCTTTTATCATGAAGGGGGAGTTTGCAGACACCTGGGATCAAACCACGCACCTCATGTGCATGAGGCCGAAACTATACCTCCAGGCTACCTACAAACTCATGTTTCAGCAACCTAATCATCTTTTAGCAATGAACAATTTCATCGAAGTGAATGCGTCTGTTCACACTTTTTATTCTATATTTTCATTATCATTTCTCTTTGCTGGTCATGTTGCCTGTGGTTTCATATATTTTTGCAAAAAAAGGAGTTATTTATACCTACTAAAATTAGTAAAAGAAAAACTCATAAGCACACAAGAATGTATTGCTTTTGTTTGGGCTGATACTTGATTCTAGTTCATAGAGAATAAGGACAGGAATGGGAAAATACAATTTGCTTGTGGTCATTTTAGCGACAGTTACTGCTAGACATAAAAAATATGTCTAGCAGTAACCACTTTCATCCGTAATTCCGAGTGTTCAATGGGAATAAACAGTCAATGAGAATCATCCCGGATGAACAATCAAAAGTGAGTGCCTCTTAAGCACATAATTCGATGGCTTAGAGCACAGATGTGGTAAGTGCCACAGAGGGATTTTACAGAGGAGCATTTTGAAAGTTTAACTATTGCTTTGTTTATGAATTTGAAAACTTAATTAATACGTTATCATAATCACTGATTTATTATTCACAACTTACCATATTCATGCCCAATAATGTTTGAGATAATACAATTTTTTTGTGTACTTGTCTTTGTATCTCGATTTACAAAAAATTGTAATTACAACATTTGTGCTTCAAGCCAACAATAATATTATGATCCCTGATTAACGCTATGAATATTCTTGGATAATTAAAAACAATTGTTGACCTTATGTACATTAACTTATAAAGTGTGACGTTATCTGACATTTTTGTGCCCCAATGTAGGCCACATTGACCTAATACTTAATTTTGCTTTTTAGTACCAACTTTTGACAGTTGGAGCACAAAAATGTGAGATGACGTCACACTTTACAAGCGTATTGACAATATTCTCCAAGACGAGATAGTAGATTGATTGAGATAATATTATAGATCCACTCACATGTCCGGCTACGGATTCATCTTCTTCACCTTCGTCCCCCGTGCCGTAGTGCTGTCTCACCTTATTCTCTAGAGAGGAAGGGTCTGCACCCTGCAGTTGATCAATCTTTGTCTGAAATTAAACAATTCAATTTCTTCAATGAAATATACATATTATAAACATTTTTTTTTAAATTTTGATGTTATTGACCGAAGGTTGTATGACCATTTTAAGTTGAATCGAAGAAAAAAACTATTTAGTTAACTTTCATGTGACTTTATTAATTGAATCGTGGTCTGCAAAAACCACACATGTCGCATTTTTTAAATCATCCATTTTATTACAAAAAATGTTCCTAATGTCCGGTATCTGTGTTATTCTGTGAAAGCCACACATCTACCATAGTTCCTTACATTATAAATAAATACGTGATTTTCGTGTGGTCTGTGAAAACAACACATGTGCAACACATTTCGTAATTGTATGAAACTATGGTAGATGTGTAGTTTTTACGTTATGGCCGCGTCCCACTTGCGAGAGATGCCGTGGTGGTATGTATGAATGGATGAATTATTCACCTTTTTTCTGTAGAAAATAAATGTGGGCATAGCCGATACACCCTGAGCAGCTGCAGTTTCTGCACACTTATCCACATCTACCTTCAGGAAAAGGGCTCGAGGGAACTTGGCAGGGAGCTGCTCGAAGAATGGAGCGATGCGCTGACATGGTGGACACCTGAATGAAACATGAAAATAAAACAAGGTAAAATTTCAGATAAGAATGCATCAAAATTAAAATGATGAATTTTCTACTACAGTGAAACCTCTATCTATCGTTTTTGAAGGGACCTATTGAAATAAACTATGGATGCGGGAAAACAATGAATGCGGGAGTATAGAAAAAATCACATTAATATGTATTTTAATGTTTAATATGTAGGTACATATGAGTAGGTATATAGGTTTTATAAAAATGATACATGTTTCAAAAGTTATATTATATCAATTTGTTGAAATAAAAAATATAGTAACAAAATAAAAAAGAAAGCTGCATGGAGAGCAAAATCATACTTTATACTGTATGTAATCTTTCATCGTTATTTGCTTTTTTGCTTTTTTATTGTAGGTACCTACCTACTAACGTACTATCATCAAAGACAGCCGACAGAATCAACAAACTGTTCTTTCTTTCTCGCTCGCTCTCCAATGTTTTTATACATACAATACGATTTTTTTTGTGTAATTTAAACGGTCAATGCGATAAAATCATATAGAGAAACGATGGATGCGATATATTTTTACGTGTTTTGTATGAAACTAATTCGGAACTGTAAAAAATAACGACAAATACGGGAAAACAATTATTCGAGGAACGATAGATAGAGGTTTCACTGTACTTATATTCACGTAATTACATAGTTTTTCACCCGAAAAATGATTTTATAATGAAACGATTGTCAATAAATGTGCTGTAACATAAAATAATACCAGACTAACCCTCACCTAACCTACAAATCAGTTAAACATAATTTAAGCATACTTGTGACATGTCAAATGGGTACGAAAAAGGCAAATTATTAATTTTGTGGAGCACCCGGTAGAGAATTGGTCTTCGATTCTTTTTGATAAGTTTTTCGAGTGTCTTGTAAAAGTCGGGTGTTCGAAAAATAAAGACATTTTACATCTAAAATTCAGCGATGAGGTTTGCCACCCATCCTGAATGTCTTAAATTTTTATTGGCTCAGAGAAAAAGACTCGCATGTTCATTGCATGCAGCTGTTCTGCTGGCTACCCCATTTGTGGGATATGTCGTGATGGTGTAGTAGTAGTATCTAGTAATTAATTTTGTGCTTAAAAAAATCAACAAAATTCTTATTTTCCAGGTGAAGTACTACATTCAGGCACAGGTGGCTCTTGGGCTCGCGCCCTCAGAACACCAATCACACGTTTCTGGACACATCACCTCGGCCTTCTGTTACTCACCAATTTGTACAGTGTATTTACTTATTCGATATTATTTCTATTTTTTACTTGTGTTTATTCTTGTCTTGTTTGTATCTTCTTACTAAATTGTTATTATGTTTTGTTTCACCAAATAAATATTTATACTTTCAAAAGGGGCATTGAAGAGAGAGTGTTGTTTAAAAGGGTGAAATACTACACTTTTTTTTTAAAGATATCTGGGTTTGTTATAAACCCAAATACAACCTTTGATGAGATGAGCAAATGAGCAAAACGCAGATGAGCAGACCATTATGCACCAATGGGCTTTTCCCTCTAGTCCTGAGTGTGAATGCGGCTCACAATGCCAGACAACGATGATGACGATGATGATTCTGGATGATTTTATTTTGACGCCGTTTAACAGTCCCTAGACCGTCTCAAGGGCGCCGGTGAAGAGTTCAGTTTTCAATTTGCTTCTGAAGCTGGTGACAGTCTGGCTATCTCTCAATGGCACCGGTAGGCGATTCCACGTAACCGACCCAACAACACCAAAAGCCCTCTTCTCAAAAGTGTAAGTTCATTTTTACGAAATGCAAAACTAAAACTTGTCACTTTTTACCATGTCGAGAAGCAGCAATTTAATTCATCACATCTGGAGTAAGCAAGTATTGTATCCTGAATTTATTTTGGTGTATTTATAAATAGTAAAGGTATTTAATATTTGTATACACAAATGATGCAAAATCTAGTTATTTTCACATCACTTCTTGGTTAAATTTTGGTAAAAACATTGGTGACGAAGAAAACATGACTCGCGTATAAGGATGAGTTGCAAATTTTTACAATCAAAATTCAATCGCATAAACTACAAAAAATGATAAAACTAAAACTGGATAACATAAAAAATGTGAAAATAAATTACGATAGACCGAAATATTAAGCATATAAATATATCAGTACAAGAAATATGTATATTAGTCAGCGGTAGACATTGTTTTATAGGTTATGCCTTATTTACCAGGTAGCTGTGAAGTCCACGACTACTAATTTTGTTCCTGCGTTTTGCATTTCACTTTGAAAATGTCCTTCATTGTTGATCACTGTCGCTAAACCCATTTTAATTTATTTAAAATTAAAATATTTCACGAAAATCCGTGGAAACTCAAAAGAATTGTCAACGAAATCAACGAAACAATACCATAGATAAAATAATAGAATTCGTTTTTAATACTCGGAAATATTTCGAAATGTCAAAAAATTATGTTTATGGATCACATGGACCTAAATAGAGTAGTGGACAGACACTTTGGCAAACATTTTGAAGCTGCGCGGGGAGGGGAATGACGGCCATTTTGTATGAAACAAATTTTGTTCGGTTTGTCGCATTTTCTACCTATATACATCCATGAATTTACCTTTCGTTGTTTATGGTAAATAAGAAACAAAATGTTTTTTTTTTGACACTAATGGCTAGGCTTGTTCTTGCTCGGTCGTTTTTGGGAGCGATCTGATCTAGTACAATTGTCCTACGGAACTAGTACGCTCTTCTAGTACTATTAGTACTATTAGTTCACTGAATATTTCCATGTCAAAATTATTCAGTCATGAATGTAGTACATGTACTAATAATAATACAGGATGCATATTATACTAATTAGTACATGTTCTAATAAGAATTTAGGATGCATATAGAGTACATACATAGCAAATGCACATTTATGTAATTTTGTGATTATGAAAATCAATACTTAGTAACTAACAAAGAGAAAATTCAAAGAATATTTTATTTTCCTTCATAATTTGCAGGCTTTGGATTTTCATTTCAATAAATTTTAATAATTTTGCTATCGACAGTAGGTACCTACTACATTATTATTTTATATGTTTATGAGACGTTCATAAGGGATAATATTTTAACTAAGTAAGTCTACTAACTTACAACACCGTTATATAAGTTATATGTAATGATACTTTTTCGTCCTTATTGGCGCCATTTTCAATGTTCATAGCAAAACAAAACACTAAAAAGGTCTAACACCAATCTATCTATCTACCACTCTGTATTAGAATACTACCTACTAGAATGTACTTGTACAGTACTTGGTGCTTCTTATTAGTTCTTTGACGTCACTGAACTAAAAGAACGAAAAGAACTAATAAGAAGCAAAAGAGAAGGCACTATATCCTTTTTAGAATCATCACATCAACTATCTCACTCGCACTCGTTTAAAGTTCCGACATAAACCGAGTGGCGCCGAGCGGAGATGCCGAACGTCACTGGCATTACTTTAGTTCTGTCCGATTGGGAATGAATGAACTAAAAGAACTAAGAGCGAATAAGATACGGAATAGTTCATTCTAGTACAGTACTGGGAATTAGTTCCTAATAGTACCTAGTACATGTACTACACAAGCCTACTAATGGCGGTTAATGCGAAATAACGCCGGCCTTGTAGTACACATGTAGTGGCTGTAGTGCTGTCACAATGCATGGTCGTGTTATTGTGCAAGTTCGGTAATACTGATACAGTTGTGGTACAAACAAGTTCATATAAATACATAACATGATGGAGCAAACCACTTCTGGTGAACACAATATTGTAGACTGCCAGCAGGATAAGTGCGTCTTGTGTGACAAGCAAATATGTAAAACTAAGGATGATGATATAAAAGCCGTTCTGGGGAATGTCGTAGTGAAACAGGAACCTGTGGAGGAGGAAAGTTGTGACGATGGATATGCAGTTCCCTATGGTGGTATTGATAGAGATGTGGTGAATGGCGTTATGAAACAAGAACCAGTGAAGGAGGAAAGTTGTGACGTTGGATATGCAGTTCCCTATGGTGGTATTGATAGAGATGTGGCGAATAACGTTGTGAAACAAGAACCAGTGAAGGAGGAAAGTTGTGACGTTGGATATGCAGTTCCCTATGGTGGTATTGATAGAGATGTGGCGAATAACGTTGTGAAACAAGAACCAGTGAAGGAGGAAAGTTGTGACGTTGGATATGCAGTTCCCTATGGTGGTATTGATAGAGATGTGGCGAATAACGTTGTGAAACAAGAACCAGTGAAGGAGGAAAGTTGTGACGTTGGATATGCAGTTCCGTATTGTGGTATTGATAGAGATGTGGCGAATAACGTTGTGAAACAAGAACCAGTGAAGGAGGAAAGTTGTGACGTTAGATATGCAGTTCCCTATGGTGGTATTGATATACATGAACCTGATATAAAAGTTGAATTTGAGAGAGCCAATAATGTAACAGTGGCCAGTACATCATCAACAATTACAGAGTATGCAGCAGGTCCAAGTAATGAAACTCATGTAAAGGAAACAAGGAATACAAATGTTCACAATATAAACAACGAGAGGAGGTCAACGAAAAAGTTAAATATTTCATCCGGAAACTTTAGTACTTTAAGCACCATAAAGAGGAATAAAATGAATAACAGTGTTGAAAAAACTTATGAGTGTGTTATTTGTATGAAAAAGTTTAGCAATTCTTCTAGTTTGCAAAGACATAAAAGGATGATTCACAGTGGTGAAAAACCTTTTGAGTGTAATGTTTGTGAGAGAAAATTTAACCAGTCTTCTAGTTTGCAAAGACACAAAAGGATGATTCACAGTGGTGAAAAATCTTTTGAGTGTAATATTTGTATGAAAAAATTTAGTCAGTCTTGTGACTTGCAGAGACATAAAATGATTCACAGTGATGAAAAACCTTTTGAGTGTAATATTTGCATGAAAAAATTTAAACGGTCTTCTCATTTGCAGAAACATATGAGTATTCACAGTGGTGAAAAACCTTTCGAGTGTAATATATGTATGCAAAAATTCAAGCGGTATTCTCATTTGCAGAAACATAAAAGGATTCACAGTGGTGAAAAACATTTTGAGTGTAATATTTGTATGAAAAAATTTAGCAGTCCTACTTATTTTCAGAAACATAAATGTATTCACAGTGGTGAAAAATCTTTTGAGTGTAATATTTGTATGAAAAAATTTAGTCAGTCTTGTGACTTGCAGAGACATAAAATGATTCACAGTGATGAAAAACCTTTTGAGTGTAATATTTGTATGAAAAAATTTAAGCGGTCTTCTCACTTGCAGAGACATACGAGTATTCACAGTGGTGAAAAACCTTTTGAGTGTAATATTTGTATGCAAAAATTCAAGCGATTTTCTCATTTGCAGAAACATAAAAGGATTCACGGCGGTGAAAACCTTTTGAGTTTAATATTTGTATGAAAAAATTTAGCAGTCCTTCTTATTTTCAGAAGCATAAATGTATTCTCAGTGGTGTAAAATCTTATGAGTGTACACAAGAGTTTTATAATTATTTTTAGGTATTCTCATGTATTGAAGAATCATAAGAACATTCACATGGATGGGAAAAATTCATTTGAATATCTCAAAGAATATATAAAAATAGCTTAAGGGGCGTTCACATTTGTTCACTTTCAGTGATCACTCCGGATGATCCTCCAAGATGAATAGGTGTGAACGGGCGTTTCATCTATAGTGATCACTAGCGATGACGGAGGAAAGAGATTACCACTCGTCATAATTTTGATGAAAGGTCCTTTCACTGAAACGACCATAAACAAGTTTTATCTATGAGTTTGTATTGAAAGTCGGAATTATTTACAAAATTATCATGCTGTTGATAATTATATTAACTTGTTTTTATTTTTAATGAATGTTAATTTTCATTTTTGAATTTGTTTAACTATTTCTGTACGAAAATACATCAAACTACATACAATATGACTGAGACTGTTGACAAGGCAGTGAAAGCATAGGATGAACAAGTGTGAACAGACGTGTTCACTTTCGATGAACAGGTTTGACCCTGACACTCTGGATGATCATCCAAAGTGAAGCAATGTGAATGCTACTTTAGTGATTGAGTTGGTTTAGTATATAATATGATGCAATGATTTTTTTCTACTGTACATTTTGTACAGACGGTGTCCAAATTAATGCAATCAAATGAATTTATAGCAGTTTTTAGTCTTCGAACGGTATAATTTTTATTTTATTTACCGTATATCTTTGACTGGAAGATGTTGGTCTGCAACAAGTCCGCCATTTGACAGAGCACTGTTTTCTATTTATTATGTGTTTCTTGTACAAACTTTGTATTATGTTCTGTCAATAAATCTTTATTATTATTATTATCTTTTTCATGCGTGCATCATCCCAATCCTTCTATATGGCTGTGAGTCTTGGCACTTAACCAAGGCTCAAGAGCGGAAGATACTAAGCTTTGAAAACAAGTGTCTTAGAAGGATTTTGGATGTCAAATGGTATGAACATGTTACAAATGATGCTGTGCGCCGGCGCACTCAGCAGAGACCTGTAATTTCCGTAATACAGGAGAGACGATAGTCCTGGCTGGGACATGTTTTGAGAATGCCTTATGATAGTTGGCCAAAAAGAGCACTGTTCTTCCGTCCGCAGGGGTTCCGTCGGCCTGGGCGTCCCTCTTTCACAATACACCGTTCCTATGACAACGATATCAGAGCGCAAGGAATGTCATGGAAAAAGGTGACGCAATTGGCGCAGAGACGCTCTGAATGGAGGAGGCTAGTTCCTGCCCTGTGCTCCCGAGAGGAGTGTTGAGGGCGATGATATCTTTATCAAATATTGTGGTAGATTTAATACCTTTTGTAAAATAAAATGCGTTTGCTATGAATGTACAACATTCATTGATAATAAAAAAATATTTTATGGTAAAAGCAACAATATTTTCTAAATCCTCTCTTTAATTACTGCTGATATATTTTTACGAATGGTAGAGATGAGGTATAAATTTGTGATGTGTTTTTAATTCTGGTATGTTGTGCCATGTTTGAAATATGTATTCAATAAGTTGCCTTTTGTCCAATATATGGCAATCAAAATTGTGTCATACTCCCTTTGTCAAGTTATCTTTGTTTTTTTTTATTATTCTAATTAGACAATCCACCCCTTGGAGTGATTTGTGCCATCCTGTTTCGTTGAAATTAATTAGAAGTGATAAGAATAATCTAGTCCTATAAATCAGATTTTAATGTCATTGTACTTAAGATACTCAGAGATTTGTCAAAAGTGTTGAGTTTTTTGTCCGGTTTTCTTATATTTATAATCTATTTTTCCATATGTATAATCTGTTTTATAGTTATACTGGCACGGAGAGGACAGCTTGCATGTTAATTATATACAGCTGGTCTGCTGGTTACCCCACTTTTGGGATGTTTTTTATCAATGAATTATAATTACTTTCTTGTCAACACGGGCTTCTCCCAACTTTCTTTTGTTCAAATCCTATAAATACTGTTTGTCTCTGTATCTTATTTCACTTTTTACTAATCGCCTGATGATGGAGACGAGAGTCTCCGAATACTAGTACGCAAAGTTAATAAAAGTCATTTGGAAGTTAACTACATATTGTGTTTTATTCAATTTTATCTTGTCATAAGAATTAATCATAAATGATGATAATATAACCCAATACAAGTGTAGATTAGTTACCAAAGATTTTCAACAGAAAAC
Source organism: Athripsodes cinereus (assembly GCA_947579605.1). Lineage (NCBI taxonomy): Eukaryota > Metazoa > Arthropoda > Insecta > Trichoptera > Leptoceridae > Athripsodes > Athripsodes cinereus. Next base: position 15,992,524 of record OX388325.1, on the reverse strand, counting down.
TTTTGATGAAATGTATCCCTCGGTAGTTAGGTATACTGTAATACTATAAGAACATTGTTAGCAATAAGTGTTAAGTCAGGTTGGCTCGTCTATCAAATGGATGTTTGTATTGCATTTCTCCATGGGGAAATCAAAGGAAACTTGTACATGAATTTACCTGAAAACTATAAATTACCAAATAATAAAATATAGAGATGCAACGAATAATGAAATAAATAGTATTTCATCATTTTTCATTTTTATAATTTGAATTATTTATTCATATATTTTAATATTTGACGTTGTGGGTCCGGACTCTTTACATCCGTGACTGCAAAAATAATGTAATTTGATGTTTTGTTTTACTTTGATTTATTGTATTTGAAATTGTGATAAATTTTGTGAATGTTTGTATGACTAGTCCAAGTGCCTGCATAACTGGGGCCTAGGGACAATTGGAAACAATAAATAAATAAATATTAGGCAACTATTCGGTATTCTGCCTATTCGGCAACATTTTCACTATTCGGCCGATTACCGAATATTTAGTCTATTAATTTTGGTATTCTGCCGAATAGTTTAAATTTAAAACTGGAAGGAACTAATAGCTTGTAGATTGTTGTTATTTCATTGTCAGCTGCAGATGCATAATTATTAATTCTCAAATATTTAATTAATTAATTCAAATTGATATGGACTGAAACAACATAATATTATTATTAATGTTGGAACACAAAATTTTTGAAAAAATGTGCCGCGCTGCTAGTCTAGTACATATGTTTATGATGTATCTACCTCTTATCATTGTTTTGCAGAATATTTGGTTATTCGGCACATGATCTTGTATAATATTAGGTATTCGGTAAATTTACTATTCGTTGCATCTTTAATAAAATACGTAAATTAAATAAAGCCATTTATGGCCTGAAGGAAGCACCTTTATGTTGGTATGAAAAATTTCATAATTTTATGTTGTCACTAATTTTTTTTAAGAACTATGAGTGATCTTTGTTCAAGTTACAGAGAAAAATCAAATGTATTTACTGATTTATGTTGATGAGATTATTATTACTGGCTCATGTATTGAAAAGATAAAAATTCTAAAAGAGAAGTTGTGTAAAAATTTCTTCGTTTATTACAATATTATTTAAGTATATGTCAAAAACCAAAGGAAAATTGTGTTCTTTTATCTCAAATTATTTAAAAATGTTTGGTTTAAGTTTCATATTTATGATTGTAAGCCGGTTTGCTCACCAATGGATAAAAATTTCGGTCATAAAAGCTTAAAAAGAAAAAGAAAACTTTAGCAGGAGAATAATAGGTAGCATTAGTTTATTTTTTATTTCATTTATTGGTAATAAGTAGGGTAAACTTTCCTAAATCGTACCTGTGCCTAAATCGTACCACTACCATATCTCAAAAAACAAAGCGTATCTTATGACACCGGCGGTAAAAATACAAACTAATAGTCGGCCATATTGCTTTTTGTGCGAGTAGATGCAGTTAGTTTGCTCTCTTTAAAAATTATATTAATAAGTAGTATTTCTGGTGATTTTCAACTAAATTTCTATAAACTTCATAAGAGATTTACAAAGTTCTCATTTATAAAGGTTGGTATTGTAAATGCACACGGTGAACATTATTTATTTTGAGATATAATTATACACTTAAACCTGCACGTTTACAAACGACATTTTATCCTAACCTCTAAACGTGATAAATGTACTATTTGCCTAAATCGTACCAGTCAATGTATTCTTAAATCGTACCAGTACGATTTGAGAAAAATATTTAACCTTTTAGATTTAACTAAATAATGGCTTATTTTTTAAATTTAATTTACATTTTTTTTTCTAATTTGAGGTCAACGATGCAAAAACGTCAATATAATACCTGGACTAGGGAAAATATGGAAGAAGCTATAAAAATGTATAATGATGGAAAATTTCAATTTAACGAAGTTTGCCGGCATTATAAGATACCGAAGCCAACGTTTCGTCGACATTTGAAGAATTTAAATACTTATACCAGAAACGGAAGACCCAAAGACTTAACAGAAGAAATGGAAAAAGAATTAGTAAAGCATGTTTTAGAACTAGAGTCATCTTTTTTTGGGTTGACTATTAAAGATTAGCGCCACTTAGCATACCAGCTAGCAGAGAGATATAAATTGCCACACCGATTTAATAAGGAGACTGAGCTTGCTGGCTGGAAGTGGTATTACAATTTTATCAAGACTCACCCAGAGATATCACTGAGAACCCCCGAAGCAACCTCAATGGCTAGATGTAAAGGTTTTAACAAAAAAAATGTGATGGATTTTTTTGATAAGCTCGAAAATTTACTGGACATCCACAACTTTTCTGGAGCCCAAATATTTAATGTTGATGAAACGGGGCTGAGTACCGTGCACAAGCCTTCTAAAATATTGGCACAAAAAGGAAAACATCAAGTCGGGGCATTAACAAGTGGAGAGCGTGGTACAAACACAACTTGCGTTTGTTGTATGAATGCTGTGAGAGAATTTATACCACCGATGCTCATTTTTAAAAGAAAAAGGATGACTGATGATTTGATGAAAGGAGGTCCACCCAATGCATTGTACACTTGTTCGGATAGTGGATGGATTACGTCACAATTATTTTTAAAATGGATGGAGCATTTCATAAAGTCAACTAGACTACAAAAATCCGACAGAAAGCAAATGATTTTGATAATGGATGGGCATTCGACCCATACAAGAAATATTGACGCAATTCGTCTTGCTAGAGAGTATGGCAAAGTAATGCTTTCACTACCGGCTCACACTAGCCATAAGCTTCAACCGCTTGATAAGTCCTTTTTCAAATCTTTGAAACAAAAATACAACAAGTCATGTGAAACGTGGATACGCAGTCATCCAGGGCATTTAATTAAGCCATCGAATGTGGCAGAAATATTGGGAGAGGCCTATCCTCGAGCAGTGTGTATGGAAACTGCTCTACATGGGTTTCAATCATGCGGGCTGTGGCCGTGCAACCGCTATAAGATTCGCGAAGAAGAGTTTGTAATTGTCAGTGTAAATTCTTCTTCCAGTAATGAAAGGTCATCTACAATGAGCACCATTCGAAGTGAAATTGAAAATCTATCACCGAAAATTCTATTATCAGCTACGCAGCAAAAACCAAGAAAAAATGTGGCATCGTCTTCGCAGGAGTTAACGGGAAGTCCATACAAAAATGATTTGGAGAAGAAACTGGTGCCAGAAAATCAAAAAAGTATAAAAATGAATCTTGAAAAAGAAAATGTATACAAAAGAAAAAATAACACTTTAACATCTGCCAATAAAAGAAGACGTGAAGTTTTCTGTAACAAATGTAGTGAGAATATAAATACGAAAGATAAAATTCAGTGCACACAGTGTGATGTTTGGTTCCATGAGCAGTGTGTTGGAGCTAATAAAAAAATGACAATTTTTTTATGCGATGTTTGCTAACAATAGTTTGATTTAATTTAACTTTAATTACTTATTTCATTTCTTTATGTTAATTGATTTAAAAACACATTTAATTATACAGTTGTCCAAATATTTCTTCTAAGTACGATTAAGGAATACCCAGGTACGATTTAAGAACATTAATCCTAAATCGTACTCTAAGTAATGTTTTTTTATTTTCATATTTTGTAAACGTATGTGTATAATTTAACATTTTTATTTATAGCAATGTATAAATAAATCATGAATGTTTTTGAATGCTTATTTGCTTTTTTAATTTTCAGTCATAATCTAAAAAACTTAGCTTTTCCTAAAGTGGTACGATTTAGGAAAGTTTACCCTACAAAACAGACAAAAACTGTAAATATGGTTTACAAAATAAAAATAATAATAATAATAACACTTTATTGATCAGAAAAAAAAATCATGAGCAATTGGCGAGCTTATTGCCTGGAGGTAATATCTTCCAGCTAACCAAAAATAAGTTGTTTGTAATTCAGCTGTCATTCACAAACATGTACCACGGTTAAGTCAATTATTTAAGTATCACGCATTCCGCTCATTCATCTGTTCTCACTAGCATATCGCACAAGCGGCCATCACTAACACACAAAAATATATTTTGAAACATATTATACCCAAGTACAAAAAAAAACTATTAAGAAAAAACATACAAAAACTTGTATTGTTTAAAAAAGAAAACTGTCAATAATAGATAAAAAAAAAAAAGTAAACATACAGAATCCTGTAATGTTTGAAAAAGATGGAATATTAAAAAAATAGTAATGTTAGAAAAGTTCAAAAGCTGTATTCAATGATATGTACTAGGTCTGAATTGAGTTCATGTATTACATAGAGTAAGTACATAATATTAGTATGTATTACAGTACTCTCAAGATATCAACATTGTGCATCTCATGACTTGTTACTGTGTTTAAAAGAGTTCTAAGATAATATATAAAATGTAAAATCAATATAAAATTGGTTTACAGGCAGAATGTAAAAACAGATGTATTGTGTTGTTATGTGGATTCTGATTGGGGAGGAGATACAAGTACCTACTAGAAAATCCACCAGTGGATTTTGTTTCTTAGTGTATAATTATAATAATAATCTGGACAATTTATTTAGCGCCGTTCATTTTTTTTTAAATTTTATTATTGTCATTATCAAATTTTAATATATTTTATAATTTTAATTTAACTATTAATTTTTTTAATGCATTTGTAATTGTCACAAATTTGAAATATGAAACAATTTTATGAGTTCAAATTGTAGGTATTGTAACAAATTTTATCCACTAGTTCATTTGTTTTTAAATTTGTAATTTTTAATTAGTTTGAAAATAATGTAACACTCAAAAAACAATTAACTTTATAAATCTATTGAACCAAAAACACTGTATTAAAATTTGGCTATTTTGAATCATTCTTAAATAATATTTTGATTTTTAAAAATGAGACGTCAGAGGTTTCAGGCAGCTACTACGAGCGCCATCCACCGAATATTGTGTTGTAGCTTGGTATTTGAAAAAGCAAAGAACTGTAGCTCTTTCTTCAACAGAGGCTGAATATGTTGCTTTGAGCACTTGTATTAGTGAAGCTTGTTGGTTTAAAAGTTTGTTTGAAGAACTGTGTATAAATGTATCTGTCATAAATATATATGAAGATAATGAATCCGCTACAAGGGCTTGTAATAGTCACAAGCAGCTTAAGCGCATGAAACACTTAGATATAAAGTTGCATTTTGTAAAAGTGAAGGTACATGAAGGTGTTGTTAAATTGTTGGTAATGTAGATACGGTGTCAGTAAGTTAATTAAACTTTTATGCCGCAAATCCCCGTCTTCGCAACCTCAAGATTTTTCTGCCAGATAGACACAATAATAACATCAGTCAGAATAATCCTGTCAGCAGAATGTGTAAATTTTATAATTTCCTATGCTCACAACGTGTTACGGGGGTGGATGTCTTTGGTGACTCGCTGACAGAGTTCAGGAGGTGTATTGCTTCCAACTTGAGTGTGTGTGTGTGTGTTGTTTTTTTGATATGTATATTTTTTCTTTACAGTAGTTTAATGTGACAGGCGCATGTTTAGTGTGAGTCCGGTTAAACTGGACTTGCACTGGTCGAGCGCTGTTTCTTCATCTCTAATTTTTACCTTTTTGTAAATGTGGTTTATACTTTAATATGTATGCTGTAGACACGCCTAATTGGTGGGTTGGCCTGATCAGATCAACATTATTCTCTCTCTTTTTATTTATCATATATGTTTTGTCAACCTACTGTGTGTGTCTCTATGTAATAAATAAATAAATAAAATAATCTATGTGTGTAGTAACAAACAAATTGCTGACATGTTAACTAAGCCATTAAATACTCTAGTCTTTCTTAGTTTTGTTATGAACTTAAATAAAAAAATTGATTGAGGGAGGGTGTTAAATATATGGCAATCAAAATAATTGTGTCATACTCCCTTTGTCAATATTTATCTCTGGTTTTGTTATATGTATAATCTATTTATTTATTTATAAGTTACAGCTAATATTACATAATAAACAAAATAATTATTCCATGGTTGTTTAAAAATTGAGAACTGAACACGGTTGGTGTGATTGTATTTTTCTTTATAAAATAAACATTTAAATATCTACTATTTTTTTTTATTTAATTATCCACCCAAAAGTGATGACACCTTTTTTCACAATTGCCCTTTTCAGAGCCCCCCAAACGTTTTCAATTGGATTAAGATCCGACGAATTCCGACCAGTCTAATACCTTTATTTTTTCTCTTTCTAGAAATTTTGTAATGGTTTTCACCTTGTGGCAAGGTGATGAATCATGCATAAATATGTATTTGCCATCTGGAAACCATTCCATACCATTCCAAGTCCATTGAGTGCCAACATTGATGTATACAAGCCAGACTTGGACACATGGTAGTGGTATAAATGCAGTTGAAATGAAATCATTATTATTTATTTATCGTGTCGAAACCCAGAAAAAAAACCAATCAAACTGATATCCAGTACTATCCACGAGAGGGTGCTCTCAGGGGTCCACGATGGCGTGACTAAAAAATGGGGGTCCACGATTTCTAAAAGGGGGTCCACGAATCCATAGTTAAAGTATCGGATATTCGGTTAAAACACCAGATATTGACATTAACAATAGTCGGTACAAATACCCGGTACATTGTAGAAAAAGTACTGTGGGAAAATATTTTTTTAAGAAAACCGAGGAGTTTTTGAAATATTTCATATTCCTTTAGACGGGAGGGGGGGGGGGGCAGAAATACAGGGGGTTCACCAAGAACCAGCAAATTTTTGAAACTGGTCCATGATAAAAAAAAAAAAAATTGGGAACCTCTGGTCTAGTAGAGTCTAGTCTGTCGATTTATTGAATAATTCATAATAATTGTACGAGCAAGTATCTATTTCATTTTTGTTAACAACATTTGAATAATTTCATTCAGTGTATGTTTTTGGTATGACTCTCTTCAAGTACCTAACATTATTATGTAAATATTAAATTAGGGAATATCCAAAAAAAAGTATTTTCAATAAAAAAATATGAAACATGTTCAATTTCCATTGACCTGAAAAAGGTCATACCAGCAAGGTTATTACTCATGACAATGGCTGGCATGTCTTGGAGATTCAGGGAAGGAGTTGTACCTATTTATGTATAATTTCAAAAGATATGGACCTTAAATTGGAGATCTTGAATTGCAATCCTCAAAATTTGATTCGGAGAGATTCGAAGCTATGTGGGAGCAGGGTTGCCAGATTGTGTGGCCAAAATTACCTGCATTTTGCCAAAAAAATACCGTACACACCGGAAATACAACACTACCTTTTCGAAATGTAGCGGGTATTATTCTACCCCCCTCCCCCGTCGCCAAATTTTCAAAATGATATTTATAGGAATTTGGAATATTTCAAAAACTCCTCGGTTTTCTTAATAAATATTTTCTCACACAGTACCTTTTTTACAGTGTAACGGGTATTTGTACCGATGATTGTTTCTGTCATTACGGGATACTTGTTTGTAGTACGGTAATTTGTTTAATTTTATTACTGTACGGGGAATGAAATAACCGTACAAATACGGTAATTACCGTACGTCTGGCAATGCTGTGTAGGAATCCTGTTGGTTGGTATCTTCTGTTGGACAACTTTACTTTACCTTGCGCAAGTGAGATGGTACGTTAAATTATTGTAGAACCAGAATGAGTACTTACTGGCTAACACAACTCGATCTAGTCACGGTGCATTCAATACGTGCCTGCACCAGTTTGGGATGAAATCATCTCCTTCGTGTAACTTCTGTCTTCCTGACTTTCAATCGTCGGAACATATTTTGTGGGAATATATTCCCATATTGATATTAGTAGGAACAGAGAGAAGATACTCATTGCTAATCGTGGTCCAACTTTTTGACCAATAAGATATGCGACCATAAGGAAAAATTCTTTGCTTTCAAGAACTTTCATACCTTGGCAACGGCAACTGAAAATAGGAAACATTGGTCACAGATTCCATTTACATTACGAGATTAGATGGGCGGCAAACCTCATCGCTGAATTTGATTGATGTGAAATGTCTTTATTTTTTCGAACACCTGCCTTTAATGGAACACTTGAAATTAACAGAAAAGAGTGGGAGACCAATTCTTTACAGGGTGCCCCACAGGTTAAAATAAATGCACCGTTCTGTGGAAAACCCACTCCAATGTTATGTAAATTAATTTTAGTACCTAGAAATATTTAGATAGGTACATGGTTAGTTGCATAGTAAATGTGTGTTTTGAAATCAGATGTGGATAAATCCATTTTTTTTAACTAAAAGTATGCAAAACTATTCTTCGTTCCATAAAACTGTACTTCCAAAACAGCCAATGAAATTTATAAGAAAAATAGGGGAGAAATTCAAAGTTTGTATTAAAAATAATAAATATTCAGAATATTAATGAACAGACACCTCGTCTGCACAAGCAATAGATTGTGCAAATTCCTTTTTTTAGTAGGAAAGAGGAAAGGCGCTCCGACGCTTGTGAATCGGCTTTGGCTGGTTTAAGTGCACTTCACCCATGGTACGGTCACCGATCCCACCAATTCCGTTTTCAAACAACTATGTTTGACATCAATTCTGTGGAGCATACATCTCAACTAACAGCAACCAACTTTGTGATTGTTGTGATTGATTGTCAGCCAATTCGTAAGCATCAGAACATCTTTCCTGTTTCCAACTGAAAAAATCAGTTTGCACAATCTGTTAGTTGTGTTGAGTAATATTCTTAATAATTATCTTCACTCACGCTGGTGTAAAAATCCAGTGAAATGAGGAAGCTACCTTCGACATCAATAATTATTCAGTGTTTGGGTACTGCTGAAATTTTGCTGTAAACAGATGTCAGATTTTGATCCTAGGCTACTCAATTATATTTTATAAAAATCAATGCATGCAGGTGTGTTTATATGTCTATCGATCTATCTATACCAGCAGCCTTATTACTGCATGCGTATCAATAATACCTATATCAAAGACATTTAGGATGTGCGGCAGAATACTTCACTGTTGCTTAAATGACAAGATAGGGGTCATTCCAGTGGTGAGGTATTGTTATGTAAATTATTAAATTGGGTAGATTAAATACCAGATATTAGTCAACTGAATACCAGTAGCCAGAGTGTCACTGATCACGTCGGGTTCTATGACGTCATCGTGACGTTTCTCGTGATAGTGACCTATGGTAAAATAGCAATAACGTTGCAAAGAGAAGGGATGTGTGACATCACACGACTGAGCTGCTGTCAAAACACAATTTTTTGTGCGAAAGATTTTTTAAATTTCAAATGCTAATTTCTCAAAAACATGGATAGAGATATAAATAATATATATATAATGAGTTACAATCCATTGGATTGGTCTGCAACGAGTTTTGACTTATTTCTCCACTCCTCCCTATTCTCAGCCAGTCTCTTCAACTCCATATATGAGCCACAGCTCATGTCCCTCTTCAGTTGGTCCATATAGGCGTCTCTCGGTCGACCTCTGCCATTTGTATAATTATTTATTACACAAAAAAGTATATAATAAAAGAAAACAAAAAAATAACCTGATATTGGAAAAGAAAATTTTGAGCAATCAGTGAGTTTATAGCAGAATTGCAATATTTTCCATCTAATCCATGGAAGGAAAACAAAAAGTTAATAAAAAATAAAATAAAGTAAAATCATAAAATATATGTATAAAAACACAAAGATACGCGACACAAGAAAAATGTTGAGTAGGGAGGGACGAATAAGAGGGGTAGTGGATGGGCAATTGTGGATCTATTATGGAAGCTGGATCCACAACCTCGCACCATGGACTGTGAAGGAAATCATATAACAGCTCAAATATATATATAATCGTATGGCATGTCAGGCGCTATAAATCATAAAAATCACTAAAAACAAAAATCATTAAAAAAAAAATGTCAAAGAGATAAAATTGTAAAAAGAAAATGTCAAAAAGATAAAATTGTAAAAAAAAAAATGTCAGAAAGATAAAATTGTAAAATAAAATACAATCGCAAAATATAGGGGTAGGATGTTTGTCGACCTCCACGTGGTCTACCCCGGGTTTAAGCAGACAGACAAACGATTGGTGCTGCAACACAGCAATAAGGCGCTATAAAGAAGAAAAAGATAAAGAAGAAACGGAAGACCCCAAATATGAGATACAAGAAGAAAGCTACAAGAAGTTATAATAATAACAGTCCTTCTCAGGGCTATTTGACTCGCAACATAGAAAATTGTTTGAATATTTGTCATTTTAATATAGAGGGAATATCCCTGCCCAAATGCGAGTTGCTAGCGCGCTTGCTGAGTAAACATAATGTAGATGTATTAGCAATTCAAGAGACACAGCTCAAATGATGAGACGAGATTACTAGAAGTGTGAAGTGTACAATGCTACTCAGATCAAAATTTAATATAGAAATGGTGAAACGTAGAATATTTTAAATTTCTTGACCAAATCGAAAATTACCGGTAAAGCTGTAAGAACAAACTGCCTTTAACAACAGGACACTCAAAAACTTACATAAATAAAAAGAACTATTCTGTATTCGGGACTTTACGGAACGGTAATAGCTAGTAGGTGTTATAACATATAAATTATTAATTATTGACTAAAAATAGAAAGCTGGATATATATTTAACCAGCAATTAATGAAAATATAGATTATTTGTGACCAGAAGTTTAGAGCAAAATGTTGTTAGAAGACAATAAAATATCTACGCAATATCTAACAGAAAACTTCGAAACATCATTATCAACAAGTGAAAATGTGAACAATCACGAGGAATTCAAGAGTAATAATGAAGAGCATAAGAGTATAGAAAGTGAAGAGATTTATGATGGACCCAAGAACTGAAGACGAGAAGGAAGGAGGGAAGTTCAACACGGATCGCAGCAAGAAGAATTATGAAACAGATCCGAATTACAAATTTAAAATTGTTTGGGCTGCTGTCCTTTTTCAGAGTGTATTGCTTTCATTAGGAATGTACGGCATCTATCTCTTATTCACAAAAGCCAAAATATGGACCTCAATTTACTGTAAGCTTATTTTTTTTGATATTTATTTTATCCCTCAAGTCTCCGAAATTGGCCTTCTACTCTTTTTAGTAAATGGCAGACAAATTAACCTGTTCGTAAGCCTTAACAAATAAGCCGTCTTCATTTCAGCAATAAGCCATGTCATCATCATGCCATCACGTCGTTGCTTACCTTGTGGGGTAGATAGAAAGGATCGATTTCCATTTATTTCCACTTTTGCTTCTACATGCCAGTTCCTCAGTTGACCATACATGCTCTCCTATTCATTGCACTCAGAATGTGTTCATTATTGATGAGGAAATTTCATTTATAACTTCACGGTGCTTCTCATAAGTGTTCTGAAATTATATTATTGATATCTTTCGGGTAAGCCATGTCTGCAGGTTTTATTATATCAAATTCGAAATATTAATACCGTGATTATGGCGCCAGCATGTGCGCAAAAATATCGTTATAATTAAACCTACTACTACTATACTACTATCTACTATACCCTCACGCCGTGTCCCAAGTGGGGTAGGCAGAGAGAACGGAACGCCAAACAGATCTATCTTTACACACTTCCTTCGCTTCCTCCACATTCATACAGTTCCTCATACACGCACGTCGGTTCCTCTTACTCAACACGCGGCCGTCCTTGAGAATTTGATCCACGTGATCAAGCCACGTGGTTCTCGGACGCCCTCGTTTCCTCACACCCTTTCTTTCAGATAAGTATATCCTCTTTGTCATTCTTTCCTCTTTCATTCGTTCCACATGACCAAACCATCTCAATTTATTTACACGCATTCTGTCCACAACAGTCTTTTTGCATCCGCTCATTCTTCTAATATCCTAATTCTTCACTCTATCACGCAGCGTTTTACCAACCATTCTTCTCAACGATCGCATCTCTACTGCATTTATTCCACTTTCGTCCTTCTTCAACCACGTCCATGTCTCGCTTGCATACGTAAGTGACGGTACCAGAATGGTATTGTGCACCAGCATTTTAGCCATGTTCGACACATTGTCATTGCTGACAATGGGTCGAAGTGCACCGTTTACTCTAGCACCGGCCACTTTCCTTCTTTCAATGTCCCTATCGCATCTTCCATCCCTCGTAAACATACTTCCCAAATATACATACTCACTTACTTGCTCCAAACATTCGTCACCAACTTTAATCTCGCAAATCGTATAATTAAACCAGCCATGGCTTATCCGAGAGACATCAACCATCTGCAAATGCTCACTATGAAAACCTTCATTCACCAATATATTTTCTTTCAGTTTATTTCATGATAAATTTCACTAGTCTAGGCATCACAGCTGCAGTACACAGATTATGGACACACAGAACATACAAAGCACGCACCCCTCTCAAAGTGTTGTACTTAATTTTACAAACTATTAATGGACAAGTAAGTATAACATAATAAATGTCTTTCAAACGAGAAAATAAATGTATTAATCCGTTAGAAAACAGACAGAAAATGGAAAATCGTTGCTCAATGTTTTTTTTTTATTATTTATATTTTTAGTCTGTTAATGGCCTGTTATGTTGAGATTTGCAAACAAGTATAATAATTTTTTTAATCTTGCATCATTTTAGCGGCAATTTAGCGGTGGTTTCTAATCAAAATAGATTATTAGAAAATTTATTGTATCTTTTTTATTTATATTAGACAAATTATGAATAAAACATTGAGCAACATTCTGGTTGTCTTGAAATAGATTACGTCAGATACTTTTTATTTTCTAGCGATGCTTTTCGAGGTAAATATTATCTAGATCTCATATTATAATACATAAGAATATTCTAAAGACAAACAAATAGTAAATTACTGCAGTTTTTACTTAGTTAACAATCTGTAGCAAACACAGTAATCAAAATAATAAAAATATATTAGATAGCTTGTTCTTAAGAGCATCAATTGACATTTCTATAATTCTAAAAAAGACTTATATAAAATATATATTTTCAGCATTCTGTACGGTATTGGGTAAGAGAACATAGACAACATCATCGCTATTCCGATACAGACGCAGATCCACATAACGCAAAAAGAGGTTGGTTCTTCTCTCACATCGGATGGCTCATGGTCGAGAAACATCCTTTAGTAAAACAACTTGGAAACACAATTGACTTATCAGATATAGAAGCGGATCCATTGCTTATGTTCCAGCACAAGTGAGTTTATTGAAGAATGTATTGAACTAACTCATATTCTAGAAATCTTAAAAAATACCTGAACTCTTCTACTTATATGCTATTTAAAACAAAATGTTGTTCTTTCGTGCGGGAGCAGTCTAAAGGGCTGATTGACTTACCGCCGCCGCCTCAAGTGGATGTTCCGAATTTTCAATGTCTTTTATGGGAAGATATAATTTTTCAATCCCGTGGAGCACCCGGTAAAGAATTGGTCTCCCACTCTTCTCTGTAAGTTTTCGAGTGTCCTGTAAAAGGTAGGTGTTCAAAAAAATTAAGACATTGTACATCTTAAATTCAGCGATGAGGTTTGCTTGAAGAGGACAGCTTGCATGTTTCTTACATGCAGCTGGTCTGCTGGCTACCCCACTTGTGGGATATGCCGTGATGGTATAGTATAGTTGTAGTATAATTTTTCAAATGAAACTGCATAGGTTTATATGTATTATATTTACAGTATTTATTTTAGTATCTATTTGTATGTATGTATTATTTATTATAGTTTATTACTATTATTTTTTTTTAAACTACTTAATAATATGTATTACATATTTTAGTTTCTATGTTCTTAAAGATCTGTTTTTATTTTTACATATATATATTTTTTTTTTCCATTTGTTTATTATTCTATTGGGTTAGTTGGAAGATATCGCGTCCCTGCGATAAACTCGCCCATTGTGCAAAATGATTCGTTTATACCATGTAACCTTATCATTTGTATCCATATATTTTGTACAATAAAGTTTATTATTATTATTATTAGGTTTAGCCGCCAGATCGATGGATCTTCAAGCCTGCTAAGCATATGCCGTGGATCCCTAACATATCTGAATTTCTGATGCGTATATAGATCCTGCTTGATGTCGTCGTCCAAGATCCCTTGCCTTACTGCATATTTTCGATGGTTTTTGAACGTAGACCATTACATGAACGATTCAAATAAATTCCAAAATAAGTACTCAAAAGTATGGGTCTTATTTCTCTAGGATTACTTAATATCAATATCATATCACTATGTACTATTAATTGATATTAATCAAAGATGACTTTGAAATCTCACACAATAAGTCCTTTCCACACAATATGACTGGTAATAAATATATTATATTAAATATTTCGTAAAGTAAATTAGTATTCGGGATTACTAAATTGAAAATTTGGTAACAAGGGGCAAAAATTTAGAAAGCTCGGTATTCTCTTAAAGTCCCTCACCAAATTAATATTCTTTAGGGCCCCATTAAATTGCTTTGCCCGGATGCCCGATAATTTGATCAGACCAAGGTCCCGCAAAAGCTTGAATCGGCACTGTCTTATTCAATATTTTATATGATTTACAGATATTATTTACCATTACAAGTTTTGATTGGATTAATTCCTGTGGCCATACCAATCTTAGGATGGAATGAGGACATATTTGTGTCATTAGTTACCTGTTTTTTCCTAAGATATTGCTATCACATGCATGCTACAGGGTTTGTTACTGGTTTTGCACATATTTGTGGCACGCAGCCATACGATAAGTAAGATATTTTTTTTTAATGATTTTTAAAGTTTTTAAAACATTTTATGAAATTTTTGACACAATTGGATGTCGCGGATTAGATTTTACTTACCAAAAAGTGTAGTTGTTGAGCATATTTTTATTTTTAACCACTGAAAACAATTTTTTTTTAATGCCTTTTGTTTAAATCAATAAAATAAAAATCTACTCACCGATAGTCAACCTATTTGAATAGGTATTAACATACATAATAATTTATGTGAACTTCTTTAAGGAGTGCATGACACAGAGTTTCGACACTTATGAATTGACTAAAGGCTTGGTTTAGACAATTCTTTACACCTAGGTAACATTCTCAATTCCTCTGGATCATGCCCATCACATGTCTCAGAAAAATTTTGAAGTTGAATATTTATATAGTTCAACTCGATATTTTTCGTATTAAAAAATGTTGACTATCGGCAAGTAGAATTAACTGGAATGATAAATCTAGAAAGGTTCAAAATCAATATATAATTATTCAAATATATCAAACAAATTGCCTTGAAATAAATTGTCAAACCAATTCAATACTTCTCCTGGAAGCACTGAGCAGAAACCATTAATTTAGAACGTCTTTTTGCCAATTTATTCATCTTGTTCCACACTACCCTTCCTTTTTTTAACCCTTTCGAATCCACAGCCGTGACATCCACTTGTGACATTTCCTTACCTTAGACATCCACACCCGTGATATATCGTTTTTGATTTTTCGACACTCCCAGAGACATCTGTGTTGGATTTTTTAAATTTAAATCTGTACCGATATATACCTACATTCATCCTTTATCCATTCCTGTGAAGTCGGTAAAGATGTACCTACGAATTTCGTCACAATGACGATTTATAAAAGTACTGACAGCGTACATGCCGGAAATCAGTCGCCGTTCATTACCATTATAGTACGTTCGCGCGAATTGTATCATACGCGTGGCATTTTTGATAATTATTTATTTTGTCACTTTTGTTACTGTGGATTGGTTTAATTTAATTATTTAACCTATATTTATGTTCAATTGATGTTATTGCTTATTTTATATTTTATTTTGACCCTTGACAAAATTTGAATACTACTTAGTAGTCCCTACACAAGTGTAAACGTTTTTTCGATTACGAAATTTATGAACAGTTTTGATTATTTTTATTCTCAGTGAAATTTTGAAAAATAACTGTGTATAAAACAAAGTAAAAAAATAAAATCTAATATATAAAAGGAAGACGTGTGTGTTACAACACTTATAACTCAAGAATGGCTGTACCGATTTGAATGATCTCTGATTTGTTGGATTCTTCTCCGCCCGGATTAAACTATAGGCTATTAAAACATCTTACAAATTCACGGGAAGAAACAATATGAAGAAAATTATTTACGCCATACATTTTTAATTTCAAAAATAAAAACAATATGGAGAGTCCATACGCTATTAGCGCCCCCACGTTGCCTGTTGCATTGTGCTAAAATAATCCGTAGGTTCTGCTATATTAAGAACCAAATTACTATAACTAATATGAACGAAATGTGTACTAATATTTGTTTACTATAATTCGGTAGTTACATGGCAATAGGTTGTATCTCACTAAAACATAATTTTACAGGAGAGCAAAAACAAAGTTTGCAAAACAGATATTTCAGCCAAATTTCGAGCATTATATATCAAAATGAAGGTAATTATTATTTCTACAAGATAGATGTAACATTCTCTTAATAATTTCTACTACAAGATGTATGTAACATTCACTAAATAATTTCTTGCAGTTTAAAAATATTTGAGTTTTTTTGCCATGTTGATGAAAACAATCTTTCTACATGTCAATAAGTTACGTCTTTTCTCTCTTTATTCTAACTATAAAGAGACAAATCCTTTTGCCACATCAAATATTACACTATTTTGAACATTTTATGGAACAAACTTGAAAACGCAAAAAATGCGAGATACAACCTATTGCCATGTAACAACCGAATTATTCGACTAATATTTATGTATCGATAGCTCTTCTGTCACATAAAATGTGGACGTGCACAGATTATATTTGAAATTGTATTTTATTTTTGCAGATGGAAAATTATTATTGAACCACAAATTGTGCTATTAAAGATGAAAATAAGAATGTTTTCATGTAGGTAGTTCTGATGCAAGATTGTGTAGTGAAATTTGCAGACAGAGAAGAAAAATTACGAAGAAAATTATTTACGCCGTACATTTTTAATTTCAATAAAAAATGCAATATGGAGAATTATACAAAATCAACAATGAAGTTTTTTTTATAGATTGGCCTATTTATATGATAATTTTTCTATACATTCTCAAATTAGAATCGTTATCCATACAATTTAACATCTGTAGTTCTGATATTTCAATTTTTAAAAAATCATGGAAAGAATTTTTATAAATTTTAAATGAATAGGTAAAATCTACCTGAAAAAAAAATTAGTACCTACATACATAATTATATTACGTACTGTAGATAATTTATAAACAAATCTGAGTTAAGTATAATTGTTCAACATAAATTGTTCATGTCGGCCGGTGTGGCGCGGAGCTCTTTCCTTTGAGTCACGAGGTCCCGGGTTCGATTCCCGGACAGGGCAAAGGGAAGAATGACCTTTTTCAAATTGTCCTGGGTCTGGGTGTTACATATATATGTATTTGTATATAGTGCATTGTATATGTGTGTATCGTCGCGTTAGTACCTACCCATAATCAAGATTCATCTAAGTTTGGGACTAGCTCGATGTGTGTGAATTGTCTATGTAAAAAAAATGAATGTAACTTTCGCAGTTTAGCGGCCCCACCCGTTGTCGAGTACTTTTTTTCCATAGAAAAGGTAATATTTTTGAAACTTGAGGAAATTGTTACCATATGTAGAATTATTTTAATTTGCCGGCAAAAAAAATCCACTTCGAAAATTAATTTCCTAAAATTCCGTACATATTACTCGACAACGGGTGGGGCCGCTCAAGTTTCATAGTTGCGAATTTTTTTTCCTATAAAAGAATTTTTCAAAAATTTGGTGACAAAAAAATAATTCACCATATGGCAACAATTTCCTCAAGTTTCGAAAATATTACTTTTACATGGAAAAAAGTACTCGACAACGGGTGGGGCCGCTAAACTGCGAAAGTTCCAAATTAATTATATTTTTTTACACTATACCTTCGATGACACACTTTGACAATTACGGGAGTTTGTGAAGAGATTAATAATATTAATCATTCATAAAGTCAGTGGGAGAGGGCAGAAGATAGGGCAGGTGTCGAACATGTGTTGAAAGGCTAGGTTTGGAGTGGCCAGAGGTCCTGGAAGCAGCGGTGGACAGTTATCTCTGGAGGAGATACTTAGGGGCAATGGGTCCCCGACCGAACTAGGACAAGGGGAAGAAGATGTATGTATGAAATCGTTCATTGATTCTTAGGCGGTACGAAGTTCGCCGGGCCAGCTAGTAAAATATAAAACTGTGTGCAGTATACTGAAAAAAAAACAATCGACCGTTGTTTTCTTGAACAGACTATAAACTATCTTTGTTATGTATGACGCAGGCTAGGCGAGGACACTTGAGGTTCAAATATCCCGTGTTATGGGAGTGCGTTGAGATTTTAATGACTTATTTGTTTACATGATGCTAGTAGAAGGATGAAGGAGCTCAAATAACCCGCCAATGTGACTATGATATGCAATTTTATATTAAATAAAGTAAATTGAAACTAAAAAAGTGGATTATAAATATCACGCGGTATTGAGGGCACGATTCCAATCGGGAGGGCTCGGAAATCAAAAGGTTAAATATTTATTATCTATTCACTGTTAATCACTTTTAGAATGCTTACATAAATATTTTATATGTTGATTTCAGAAATGTGCTTGCCGTAGATAACACTTTTACATCAATACTCACCATTGGAGAAGGTTGGCATAATTTCCATCACACGTTCCCATGGGACTATCGCACAGGAGAATGGGGAGGCATATGGAATTTAACTGCGAGCTTTATAAACCTTATGGAAAAACTTGGATTAGCTTATGATTTGAAGAAGGCTTCCCCTGAAACGGTAAGCATGTGTCAAATAGGCGTACCTATCATTTTCTTTAATCGAAACGTCGTGGTAAACCGATGATGATACACGACTGGCTTATCTTATCTTCTTATCTTAATATAATCCTACAATAAATAGATCGCGGGGGCATTTGTTGTTGTATTCTACCCATGGAAGAACAAATTTAGCAATGAATTCTCCGACCAACAAGGCAATGGTCTTATTTTATTTGATTGCTCAAAACTGTGACATATTTTACCTATCTTACAGGGAATTTGTTGCCTTCATCGAGTCAACGAACATTCTACGGTGATCTTTTGTTTCTTTGTTATTTGATTTTTTTTTGTGTAGGTATGCATGTGTGTGTGTATGTATATATTTTATTTGCTTTTTGTTTTTATTTTGTTGTTTTTGAATATTTTAAATATTGTGTAACTATAATAGGTTGTATCTCTTTGCACATCGCACTGGCTAAAAGCTGTAATGATGTGCAAAGTAACTTTAAAGAGAATAATAATAATAATGTTTCAATCCGGGAAAACATAAACTTCAAAGGGAGCAGAGAGTTCCCACTTCTTTGCTAAAATTATTCACAGTATTATAATTACCATAATATTTATTTTCCATACTTTCGAAATACTAGGGAAAGCAGCTGATCTTTCTGCCCTCCCATGGGTAAGTTCAATATGTAACATGGTCGCCAAAAAATTGGAAATAAAATAACATACGAATATTAAGATAAGATTCACATCAGAGAATAGACAGTTCCCATATTAACTGGGTCCAGCTCCATAACTCAACAAGTAGAAATGTCTTTATATTCGAGAAATCGGCATTTTTGAAAATTTGTTGTATTTATATTACCTATCAAAGTTTTCGACTTGAAATGAGTCTGTTATGGAATCGGACGGTCGATATGGTAGTGACGACGATCTTCAACAGGTAATAATATGAACAAAACATTTGTTGCAGATCAAAGCCAGGATGCAGAGAACTGGAGATGGGACAAATAACCACTATTATAACATCAAAACTATATCTAAACAACTCTAAGGAAGGTGCTGTGTGGTGGTTGGGGTTTATAATAATATACAAATAGGATGCCTACACAAATTATTGGTAGTATGTCAACCGTAGACTTATTGCATATAACTACTTTAGTGAAACATTTAGTGGACAGATATGTGACCTGAATATAGTTGCACATTGCGAGTAGTCTAGTCAAGATTGGTGGGACGCCCAGTATGCACCCAGAAAAATATTTGATTATTAGAGTACTGAAGTTTGAAGCTTGGTGCGAATATTTTTCTGGGTGCAAACTGGCCGTGCCAAAACTGGTCGTAGGCAATTGTCACTTACTGAATATTCCATAGATAACAGTAGAAAATCATCATGGAATTCTGTTTAGAAAATAACATAGCTTGCGAGAAAATGCTAAAAATAATCTGCTAACTTCACGTTGTTCGCTGCCTACTAAATGTTTCACCAATCTTTTTTCATACATTACTTTTAAATTATGTCATATTTCTTTCTTGCTTATACATTTTAAATTAATTGTTTATATATTGTATGTAACTGTGATCAATATTATTTCAATAAAGAAACATTATTATTATCTTCCATATTATTTTCCAATCTCTACCCAAAATTACAATTTACACTTGCTTATACATTTTAAATTAATTGTTTATATATTGTATGTATCTGTGATCAATATTATTTCAATAAAGAAACATTATTATTATCTTCCATATTATTTTCCAATCTCTACCCAAAATTACAATTCACACATAATTCACGAAACCTTAAAGCAAAATTTAAAAAAATAACTTTCTATATTATACTTAGAACTGTTCTAAAAAAAATCTCTCGACTTATAGGTACCTTTATTATTTCCAAATTCATTACCTACTCAATAACTGGACCTATTGCCCTTGAGATGGATGCTCCATTAAATGGCGCCGAATAAATCATCCAACACCCAAGTAGCACATGCTAGTAACTTTGATTTGAGGCCATTCATAAAGTAGTAACATTTAATCGCATTTTCGACACAAAGCAAACTATCTGCACTTTGGTAATTCCGACTCAAAACTGATTCAACACAGAGAGGCTAAAATGAATAAAGAAAGGACGTTTTGAATTCGCATGTTACAATTACAACTCAATATTACCTCACTGGATTTGCACCCGTATCGAGGTAATATTTATTATAACTACAAAAAATATAACAAAAATTGAATCGAATATTTGGGCACTTCTTTTTCTATTTATTAAATGATAATTTATTTATGTAACCACTCTGTTGGCATTAAAGCTTTACAACCTTATCACCAGCAACAACAACAATGTTTCAGTAAAAATAATTACGGTGCATTTTAATTTTATGTCTTAAGCAATAAACAGTTTGAATAGAACTGGTATGAATGCATAGTTTTCTAAACCAACACAATTTTTGAACGCTGTTTCATAACATTACCACACATTATGTCTAAAATTATTAATGTAACATTATAAAATATGACCTCACAAGTTAAAATGCGCAATCTATGCTCAAATGTTGGAAAGAGTTTCTAAAATAATATTAAATTCTTCCCTCTATGCATTCGAGCTTGTATGAAGATGGTTGCTTCCGATGTTGTTTCCATTGAACTGCAATAGATGTCTTTCCAGTTTGAAAGCACAGAAATTGTATAAAACTTGATTTCAAGAGTGGAAAAATATTGAGCTGTAACATATATACAACTTTCAAGTCATGTGATAAGCATGACACAGAGGAATTGGGAATGTTACCTAGGTTTAAAGAGTACTCTTAACCAAGCCTGAGTCGATTCTTAGGGTCGAAATTCTGTGTTGTACACTCCTTAAGGAAGTTCACATATGTATCTATGTGTATCATATACAACAGGGGTCGGCAACCTTTTAGCTATGGTGTGCCAAGCCACTCTACCAATATGATTCAGGGTGCCGCCTTAATTCTAAATTATATAATGGGGTTCTAGAGAAGAATTTTCTACTAAATTTATCTTTTAAACATATTTATTAAAAAAATAACATAAAATTCTAACATAAATTAATTTTTTTTAATGCGAACCTTGTCCCTGATAACTTTGTAGAGTGCCATTCAGAACCCCATCGCGTGCCAAGCCTGGCACGCGTGCCATAGGTTGCCGACGCCTGATATACAACATACCTACCTAGTTAATACCTATTCAAATAGGTTGACTATGGATGAGTGTGATCAGTTGGAATGATTAATCTGTAGTAGTTCAAAATATGTTTGACTTCTAGTAAGTAAAAAAATCCAGTCCCCGACATCCAATTGTGTCAAAATATTCATAACATAAACTGGTATATTTTTTTTTATAAGTAGCAAAGAAATCACATATAGAATAAAGAATGCAACTAACACTAAAACTCCAGAAAATTATGAAAATATTTTAATCCGCAGCTCCGACAAAACATCAAGCAAGTAATGACGTTTTATATAAAAAAATTATTGTCTCAAATTGAAAATATCACAAAATGTCAACTCACTAATTTCTGACAATATTTTTCATAGTTTCCTCACAATACAATATGTTACTAATGTATTCCCTCAGCACTTAAAGTCAAAATGTGGTTCGATACCAGGTGCCGGCAAACTCCCCTTTCACGACACAAGCTTTTAGTAGCTTACTGTGAAAGGTGTATAAGGTTGTATTTGGGTTTATAACAAAAACCCAGATATATCTTTTTTTAAAAAAAAAAAAAAACATTTTCATAGCCTTGTGAGATCCTTCATTTTGAGAAATCAAAAGCCTCCCTATAAAAAAGTTATAGTACTTAGGTAATTCGCACATCTTCATCATTTCTTGCTTTCAAAAATAAAATTTCACGGCGTTGAAGGTTATTCGTTTTTTTTTAATTTTTAGTAGTCTGTTGATACAGGTATGATTCCTTCCCTTTCCCATTCCCCTCTCCTTTGCACAGATATCGCACTTAATTTAATTTTTATTATTCTACTATATTTTTTCTTATACATTTTTATATTTTATGTATGTAGGTATCTATTTTCTTGTTTATATTTCTTTTTTTTATGTTTTAAATTTGAGTTTTTATTTTTATCTGTATAAGTGTATGTGTGTGTATATTTTTTTTCTTTCAAATGGTTGGCTGGAAGACATTGCACTGTAACAAGTCCGCCATTTGACAGAACATTGTTTTTATTTATTATGTGTGTTACAATGATGTTATTTATGTTCTTGTCGTAATAAAGCTTTATTATTATTATAACTTCTTGCTGTAGTGTCACGAGTACAGGGCCATCACCAGGACCAGCCTTCTCCATTCAGAGCATCTCTGTGACAATTAAGCCACTCTTCCCACACCATTCCTAGCACTCTGATGTCCTTGACGTAAGAAAGGTGTACTCTAAACAGGGGCCCGATTTAGTCATTTGGCTGCGCCGGGCAAAAATAATACTATATAATAAATTTAATATATAATTTAAAACCAAGTGTTACAAAGTTAATGCCAATACAATCAATGAAAAAATAATATTTCCACCCTTTACCATTGTAAGTACTCCTTATTCCAATTTCTGCAATTTGGCATTGTTGAACAATTTTCAAATTGAGAGCCTTTTTTTAGATCTTAGATTCTGATATTTGATGATCAAAATTTTTGCATCTGCCGTTGCCAAATTTTCAAAAAGGTATAGGAATTTGGAATATTCCAATTATGTAGTGATGAATATTATTTTTTTGTATTAAATAATAATATTGTTTTTGGAGAAAATATAGATAAATAAAACAATGAGGCGATACAGAACACATGTGTGTAAAACATATTAACATAATAATATACAAACATGACTTTCCATATTAAGTTGAAATAGATAAATAAAATATAGATAGATAAATAAATAAAAATATAGATAAATAAAACAATGAGGCGATACAGAACACATGTGTGTAAAACATATTAACATAATAATATACAAACATGACTTTCCATATTAAGTTGAAATAGATTTCAGTGAGTTTTTTATTAGTATATATTAGTTTTAAATTGGAAAGTAATATAATGAGAACTTTAATTACTTTTATTTCAGATCTATGGAATATAGACAGAATATTATTTTATTATGTAGAGTTGTTGACAAGGCAGCTAAAACTTATATTGTTGCGGACATGGAAGTACTTAGAAAAAGTTCACGTGCGTCGTTATGAGATTATGCATCAATTAAAAGTAAATCTCTTTATTTTCTTTCATTCATATTATTTAAATTTGTTTAATATATAATACAAATGATTTTTCCTTTCACAAATTATGGTGAAAAGATGTTTAATAAACAATATTCTCAACATAATATTTTTTCATTTCCTTGATATAACATGTTGAATGTGAATAGAAAACTTAAAATAACCAATAATATTTAGATATATTATTGAAGATGATTTAATTTTGTCATGTTCTTAGCCATATTTATACAAATACATAGTTAACTTTGGTATACATCTTGTTTTAGTAATACCTATATGGAATGTCTTATAGTTTTATTCACGTTCAGTAAAAATAAGGAGAATATATCGCAGACTTTCATGTGTTTTATAATTTACAGTTATTGAAGTGTTTTTGGGTGTACCAGGTTGTTGTCTTGTTATTCACTGTGTCGGTGTTTAGGTAGTAGAATTCCATACCGAAATAAATAAAACAAGCGTTTTATTCTACTATTGTTTTATTCGGTGAGAGAGACGTCTTTCGTCTTATATTGACAATGCCCTTATAAGACGAAAGACGTCTCTCTCATCGAATAAAACAATAGTAGAATAAAACGCTTGTTTTATTTATTTCGATGTTGTCTTCTTGTTTCTTGAAACTTCACGACGCCATTATGGTGTGATGGCATGTCAGGAAACAAGATGACAACAATACAACACATCCAAAGAGCTTCAATATCTGCAGAATTTGAAATTTCCCGCCTACAACAAAAGCGAAACAAAGCTGCGCGACCTCCTCACAGAGATGGCGCTTAGCCAGTGGATTTCCATAGAACGATTTATTTGTATGCAGCTTGGTTTCTATACTTTAGTATATTTATTATTCTATGGGTTCCAGTTCTGATACAATGATATTAATAACATGTAATAAGGGTTAAGTTTATCATATTTTCACACAAAAGTACAAGTTGTATATGTAATAATTGTATAACAATAAAATTATATTTTACTAATAATAGGTACCTACAGCTGTCAACTGCTGATAATATGGGACTATGTATGTATCTGACACATCACTGTTCAATTTTTGTCTCAATATTCTCTATGGGGACATCCTGCCTCGGTCCATATCACTTCGAAATGTTCTCTTTTTTGGTACCAGAGATGGGTCAAGGAAATTGGGATGTCTATACTGGTGACTCACTTCCACCATAAATTGATGTAAAGCATTCTGTCCATAAGTTTTCATAAATACATATCTGGCAATATGTAGATTTATTCTTGCACGAGGCTTGCCAGGTCCAATAATCCATTTCTTTAGTTTGTCCCAAAATAATTTAATTCCAAATGTAGGCACTCCACTGGCGCAGTTTTTAGCAGCAAACTTATACTCCTCACACAATTCAGGATCAGATACAAAATGATCTCTCCAATTATCAGATACAATGATTGAACCAGGTTTTATATTTTTTGTCACTAAATCTAACAATCGTTCAGTATCTAACTGTTTGTTTCCCAAATGAACAACAAACATCTTTCGAGTAAGTCTTTCAATCCCTCCAAATAACCAGATCTCGTTCGATTCTCCGGAAGCATCATTTTTAGTATTTAAAATCATCTTTTCATCAATTTCCACTACAATGCCAGGCCCGCCAATAGGTTCTTTTGTTTCCATCCATTTCTCCAATACACTTAGACAGTTTTCCTTCCACAAGCTAATAGTTGTATGTGTGAATTCTACACAATTTATAAGCATTTCATAGTCAAAATATTTACTCAATAAATGATTGAGTAGTAGAATAACTTTTCTAGGTGTAATTCTTGAGTTATTTAAGAAAGTTCCCTTATACATACTTACGGCGAATGGGCATCTTTTTTTCTTACCACGTTTTATTACTAATTTTCTACACACGAACAAGTTTTGTTTATATATTTTACAACATGGAACACGACACCTTGGACATAATACATCTCTGGGTATCACATTGTGTTTCAATAAGAACTCAGTGCTGGCTACATCATCGGAGTAATGCTCTACAATAACTCTCATATAATCTCTGTCACAACCTTTGCATTCCATCTTCATCATCTTCCGACTTGTGACTTCTGACACTGTAACATATCAATACAATACAACATTTTTATATGACCATATTTGTTCTATCCTATAATAACTACATTTTAGAAAAATAAAAATGTTTGTAAAAACAACTATACGTAAAAAAATTAAAACTTTCTTCTACTATTTGATTTATTATAGAGGAATGTATTTCGCCTTGTTAGGACATTGTCAATCTCCTATTAGGACATTGTCAATCTCCTATTAGGACATTGTCAATCTCCTATTAGGACTGACAATGTCCTAGGAGGAAAGACGTCTCTATCGAGAATAAATCAAATACTTAGTAGAAGAAAACATTTGTTTTTTAATTTTGTTATGGAATTCTTTCTACTACCTAAACATAGTGAATACAATTATATGCATTGCCAAGTTGAATCGTCTATTAATATTTTAACATACTGATGTTGTTGATATAAAATGTGAAGGTATTATGAAAGTAAGGCTACTGTAAGCCACAGAAATCATTAACAAAGGTACACATTAAAAATATCATTGGACCAGCGTTTTCAATTAATGTTCTCTCTCTATTTATCTATATACTTAGAATGATGTGAGTATTACATTAGGTACTCGCGTTCCATACATGCAAATATGCAACGCATGCCCTAAAATAAGATAATAAATCTTAATAATTAAATACTATAGTAGTTAGAAATTCATAAATAATCTTAAAATAATATTCTGCACTAGTATATTACACAATTTTTAAGATTTTACATTTATTGTAGGGCATGCGTTGCATATTTGCATGTATGGAAGGCACGCCGCTCGTACTCGGTATTATTTATTGGACAATTGATAGACACTTTTGTAAGGAACTACCATACAATTCGGTTATTAGCAGATGAAGTGACGACCCATTGCTTGTTTTTATTTATTTATTCTTTACTGTACATTGATGTATTTATATACAGTCGATTCCGCTTAATTGGGACTTGGGCATTTTGACCCAATTTAACGGCTGTCCCAATTAAGTGAATTTCACATTTTTTTTAAATTCATTTATTTGGTTTTCGCAACTAAGGCCATTAACCAGTAATACACACATAAAATTAAACAATGCATATTTGATTTTAATAATTTTGTTTTATAAACTCTTGGGGACATGTTGAACGAATGAACGAAGTAAGAATGACAAAGAGGATATACTTGTCTGAAAGAAAGGGTGTGAGGAAGCGCGGGTGTCCGAATACCACGTGGCTTGATCATGTGGATCAAATTCTCAAGGACGGCCGCGTGTTGAATAAGGAGAACCGACGTGCGTGTATGAGAAACTGTATGAATGTGAAGGAAGCGAAGGAAGTGTGTTAAAATAGATCTGTTTGACATTCCGTTCCTCCGTTTGTTGACGGCCTTAGTTGCCAAAACCAAATACCTAAATTTAAAAAAATGTGAAATTCGCTTAATTGGGACAAAATACTCAAGTCCCGATGTGTCCCAATAAAGCGGAATCTATTGTATTATGTTTGTATGTAGGTTAGATTTAATTTTCATACTGAAAAAGTTATCTAGTTAGAGACTTCATTTATTGTTATCACAACAAGAGTGCTTTCACCGTCGATAGAAGTTTCACAAGTGAGATGAAGATACCGAAATCACTGAAACGGTGGAAGCCAAAACAAGTGAAAAAGATGAACGACTAATCATAAAATACAGATTATGTGAAAGTATCTAAACATCGATTATTTTGAATAATTTTTATGTACATTTGTAATATTTTACCTGGAAAATAAGAATGCGGTGGAATTTTGTGTATATATTAAGCGCGAAATTAATTATTAAATTTGTTTTTTTTCGTACGCGTTTCAGATGTCACAAGCTCACAAGCATAGAACAAAGAGAATATAATACTACGGCAGTGTTCTCGAACGACATTATCCAATATCGGTAGAAATATCCGCTAAAATCGGTATAAATGGTATATTTTGTGCCCAAAATCGGTATATGGGGTATTTGTACCGACGATGGTCAATATCGGATACTTTTCTTTTCACGAAAATTTCTACCCCCCCCGTCGCCGAATTTTCAAAATGGTATAGGAATTTGGAATATTTCAAAAACTCCTCGGTTTTCTTCAAGAATATTTTCTCGCAGTACCTCTTTTTAAAATGTACCGGGTATTTGTACCGACGATGTCAATATCGGGTACTTTCCTTTTTAGAAAATTTCTACCCCCCCGTCGCCAGATTTTCAAAATGGTATAGGAATTTGGAATAATTCAAAAACTCCTCGGTTTTCTTAAAGAATATTTGCTCGAATCCAATAAGTATCCGGTACTTTTACCGAATACCCGATACTTATATACCGATTATGTTTCCCTATCGACAAATAGTAAAAATCGGTAGATTACTAGACCATTTCGGTATATCGGTAGGACACGGCCCATTTCGGTATAAATACCGAAAAATCGGTAGGTTCGAGACCACTGCACTACGGCCAGTGTTCTCGAACGACATTGTCCAATATCGGTAGAAATATCTGCTAAAATCGGTATAACTGGTATATTTTGTACCCAAAATCGGTATATATGGGGTATTTGTACCGACAAAGGTGAATATCGGATACTTTTCTTTTCCCGAAAATTTCTACCCCCCCGTCGCCGAATTTTCAAAATGGTATAGGAATTTGGAATATTTCATAAACTCCTCGGTTTTCTTTTTTTTTTTTTTTTTTTTTTTTTTTTTTTTTTTTTTTTTTTTATTTATTTAACAAAATTCTTAAATATACATATATATACAATTAATTTATATGATCAAAATTAGACTTAGAGCTAACTTATTTATTTGCTTTCCCCAATCAGCAAGGTAATATGCTGGTATCAGGGGAAATAGTATATAAACTATAATTACTTAAATATCAAGATCTTAATAAAATAACAATTTTATATTTATTGGATATTAAATAATAGGAATTATTAATTTACCTTAAAATAACAATAATCGGGTTTGTACTCAAATTTACTAACTAGAGTCTTGTAGGTAATATTATCCAAGTATATTAAGTCAAATCAGACTGATACATACATTCATTTAATTATTGGATTTATATCTAAAGCATTCAGTAGGTATATTATAATATGTTGTGAGTAATAAGATTCTTAAAGAATATTTTCTCGCAGTACAGACTCAAAAAACAATTAACTTTATAAAACTATTGAACCAGAAACACTGTATTCAAATTTGACTATTTTGAATCATTATTAAATATTTTGATTTTTAAAAATGAGACGTCAGAGGTTTCAGGCATCTACTACGAACGCCATCCACAGACTATTGTGTTGTAGCTTGGTATTTGAAAAAGCTAAGTACTGTAGCTCTTTCTTCCACAGAGGCTGAATATGTTGCTTTGAGCACTTGTATAAGTGAAGCTTGTTGGTTTAAAAATTTGTTTGAAGAACTGTGTATAAATGTACCTGTCATAAATATTAAAGATAATCATGAGCAGTTTAAGCGCATGAAACTCTTAGATATAAAGTTTCATTTTGTAAAAAAGAAGGTACATGAAGGTGTTGTTAAAATGTTGCTAATTTGTTGCTAATGTGGATACGGTGTCAGTCAGTTTATTAAACTTTTATGCCTCAAATCCCCGTCTTCGCAACCTCAAAACTTTTCTGCCGGATAGACACAATAATAACACCAGTCAGAACAATCCTATCAGCAGAATGTGTAAATTTTATAATCTCCTATGCTCACATCGGCCCAGTGTGACCAGATTTTATTTTCAAAAACTACTAAATGGCGAAGTCAAAAACTACCAAAAACTACTAAATTCTTAAAATGGTATAGGAATTTGAAGTATTTCAAAAACTCCTCGGTTTTCTTAAACAATATTTTCTTGCAGTAGGTACCTTTTTCTAAAATGTACTGGGTATTTGTACCGACGATGATCAATATCGGATACTTTTCTTTTCACGAAAATTTCTACCCCCCCCGTCGCCGAATTTTCAAAATGGTATAGGAATTTGAAGTATTTCAAAAACTCCTCGGTTTTCTTCAACAATATTTTCAAGCAGCACCTTTTTCTAAAATGTACCGGGTATTTGTACCGACGATGATCAATATCGGATACTTTTCTTTTCACAATAATTTCTACCCCCCCGTCGCCGAATTTTCAAAATGGTATAGGAATTTGAAGTATTTCAAAAACTCCTCGGTTTTATTCAACAATATTTTCACGCAGTACCTTTTTCTAAAATGTACTCGTTACTTGTACCGACAATTATTTTTGAATCAGTAAGTATCGGGTATTTTCCCAAGTTGCCGATAATTTATCTACCAATTACCGACTGAATACAAAAACTACCAAAAACTACTAAAAAACTACTAAAAACTACCAAAGAAAAAAAAACTACTAAACATTTTTGCCAATGCCTCAAAAACTACCAAAAAAGTAGGAAACTACCAAATCTGGTCACACTGCACATCGCGTTGCGGTGGTGGATGTCTTTGGTGACTCGCTGGCGGAGTTTAGACATGCGTCTCGCTGAAGGAACTTCAAAAACGCTCGGCTTCGTTCGGGTTCCCTCGGGTGATAATCTGTGCTCGGATCTATCAATTTGACAGTTTGATCTTTGATGATTGTTTTGTTGACATAATTGGACAGGGTAGGGCGACAAGTTCTTACTATGATGTTCATTTTCGCGGTGATAATATAGCGCCATTTCTTGCTTTTCGGGTAAACCATGTGCACGTTTTTTATGTTGCATTTTCTTACATAGATCGTGTATGAATACCGACTTTAATTTAAAAGCATGCGTTTTACCTGAAAAACAAGATTTTTTCTCGAGTTTAGTTTGGATGATGACGACAAGAGGGGATGGTTTACATGTGTCGAGTTCTGATGTTTTTAATTATAATAATAGATATATCATTATATCTATCTATCCCATCACGCCTTGTTCCCTGAGGGTTAGGCAGAGAGTATAGACCGCCAAACAAGTCGGTCTTGGCACACTTCTCACTTCCATCACATTCATACAGTTCCTCAAACATGCCCTTCTATTTTTCCTACTTCTGACGTCATCGTCCTTAAGGATCTGGTCAGTGTGGTCCAACCAAGTAGAACGAGGATGGCCATGCTTCCTAATACCCCCCTTTAAGCCATTTTTTGTTGTTTTTAAAACCGGTCACAGAACACGTGTATATTAACGTATACTACTGCACTTCACTTCCCTTACCATTGATCCACATTTTTTTTTAAAAGATATACCTATCTGGGTTTTGTTATAAACCCAAATACAACCTTATACACCTTTCACACTAAACTAAAAGATTGTGTCGTGATAGGGAAGTATGCCGGCACCTGGGATCGAACCCCGGACCCCTTGTTCACAAGGCCGAGACTCTACCTCCAGGCTACCGACGAACTCTTACTCATACCCATGTATTGTACAACAATGTAACATAGTAGGTACTTAGCGCTAGTAGTTACTAGTTAGTACTGTATTACTAGCTAGTTCCGAGCTGAACCGAGGGATCCCGAACGAAGCCGAGCGTTTTTGAAGTTCCTTCAGCGAGACGCATGTGAGTTTAGGAGGTGTATTGTATTGTTTGTGTGTGTGTGTGTTGTTTTTTAATATGTATATTTTTTCTTTACAGTACTTTAATGTTTAGTATGAGTCCGGTTAAACTGGACTTGTATTGGTCGAGCGCTGTTTCTTTATCTCTATTTGTAACTTTTTTATATAATGTAGTTTATATTTTAATATGTATGCTGTAGACACGCCTAATTGGTGGCCTGATAAGATCAACATTATTCTCTCTCTTCTTATTTTTCACATATGTTTTGTCAACCTACTGTGTGTGTCTCTATGTAATCTTATATATAAAAGGAAGTTGTGTGTGTTACAACACTTATAACTCAAGAATGGCTGTACCGATTTGAATGATCTCTGATTTGTTGGATTCTTCTCCGCCCGGAATAAACTATAGGCTATTAAAACATCTTACAAATTCACGGTAAGAAAAAATACGAAGAAAATTATTTACGCCATACATTTTTAATTTCAATAAATAATGCAATATGGAGAATAAACAAAATCATCGATGAAGTTTTTTTATAGATTGGCTTATTTAAAGAATAATTTTTCTATACATTTTCAAATTAGAATCGTAATCCATACGATTTAACATCTGTGGTTCTGATATCTCGATTTTGAAAAAATCATGGAAAGAATTTTTATAAATTTAAAATGAAAAGGTATCTACCTAAAATTAGTACGTACATAATTATATTACGTACAGCAGATAATTTATAAACAAATCTGAGTTAAGTTAATTGTTCATGTCGGTCGGTGGGGCGCGGAGGTAACGCTCTTGCCTTTGAGTCACGAGGTCCCGGGTTCGATTCCCGGCCAGGGCAAAGTGAAGAATGACCTTTTAAAAATTGTCCTGGGTCTGGGTGTTACATATATGTGTGTATAGTGCATTGTATATGTGTGTATCGTCGCGTTAGTACCCATAATCATCATCATCATCGCCCTCAACGCTCCTCTCGGGAGCACAGGGCAGAAACCAGCCTCCTCCATTCAGAGCGTCTCTGTGCCAATTGCGTCACCTCTTTCCACGACATTCCTTGCGCTCTGATATCGTTGTCATAGGAACGGTGTATTGTGAAAGATGGACGCCCGGGACGACGGAACCCCTGCGGACGGAAGAACAGTGCTCTTTTTGGTTAACTATCATTAGGTTTTCTCAAAACATGTCCCAGCCAGGACCATTGTCTCTCCTGTATTACGGAGATTACCTGTGCCGGCGCACAGCATCATTTGTAGCATTTTGATACAATTTGACATCCAAAATCCTACCCATAGTACCCATAATACAAGATTCATATCTTAGTTTGGGACTAGCTCGATGTGTGTGAATTGTCTATGTAAAAAAAAATTAATGGAATTTATGAATTAATTCTACATATCGCAACAATTTTCTCATGTTTCGAAAATATTACTTTTTCTATGGAAAAAAGTACTAGACTGCGAAAGCTCCAAATGAATTTTATTTTTTTACACTATATCTACGACGACACACTTGGGCAATTACGGGAGTTTGTACAGAGATTAATAATATTAATCATTCATAAAGTCAGTGGGAGAGGGTAGAAGACCGGTGGGCCGTCCTAGAAGAAGCTGGCAAGGGCAGGTGTCGAACCTGTGTGTTGAAAGGCTTGGTTTGGAGTGGCCAGAGATCCTGGAAGCAGCGGTGAACAGGGATCTCTGTAGGAGATACCTAGGGGCAATGGGCCCCCGACCAAACTAGGAAAAGAGGAAGAAGATGTATGTATGTAATCATTCATTGATTCTGAGGCGGTACGAAGTTCGCTGGGCCAGCTAGTAAATAAATAAATAAATAAAATAATCTATGTGTAGTAACAAACAGATTGCTGATATATTAATCCATTGAATACTGTAGTCTTTCAGAGACTCAGGAAATGTTTTCTTGAGTGATGTTAAATATAAGTTTTTTTTTGTTTTCTTATGAAAACTTAAATAAAAATTTTGATTGAGGGAGGGTGTTAAATATATGGCAATCAAAATATTTGTGTCATACTCCTTTACCGTTACTCCCATCCGCATCCGCAATAATCGATGCGGATGCGGATGTAAGACAATTTGCAACAAGAAAGAAATGGGGCGGGGCCGGCGAATGGCGCGTGCTTTCGCATTTGACATTAACCAATGGGAACGAAAAAGTTGGTGACAAGATCCGACGCGTTTTTATTTTTGCAAATATCAAAAAAGAAAAAAAATATTTCGCCAAAAAATCCATAATAATATTGTAGCAACAATTTCGTCACATACTTGACAGCGGGGCCTACGAACTAAGATAGTTCCTACTTTTTTTCTATAACATCTTAAACATTCGCATTACATCCGCATCCGCGGATTTGGGCCTTAAAAATCCGCATCCGCATTCACATCCGCGGATGTGTAAAAATCGACATCCGCAACATCCCTGCTACAGATTAATCATTCCAACTGATCACACTCATCCATAGTCAACCTATTTGAATAGGTATTAACTAGGTAGGTATGTTGTATATGGAATGATTAATCTGTAGTAGTTCAAAATAAGTGTGACATTTACACTTCTAGTAAGTAAAAAATCCAGTCCCCGACATCCAATTGTGTCAAAAAAGACTTCATTTATTGTTATCACAACAAGAGTGCTTTCACCGTCGATAGAAGTTTCACAAGTGAGATGAAGATACCGAAATCACTGAAACGGTGGAAGCCAAAACAAGTGAAAAAGATGAACGACTAATCATAAAATACAGATTATGTGAAAGTATCTAAACATCGATTATTTTGAATAATTTTTATGTACATTTGTAATATTTTACCTGGAAAATAAGAATGCGGTGGAATTTTGTGTATATATTAAGCGCGAAATTAATTATTAAATTTGTTTTTTTTCGTACGCGTTTCAGATGTCACAAGCTCACAAGCATAGAACAAAGAGAATATAATACTACGGCAGTGTTCTCGAACGACATTATCCAATATCGGTAGAAATATCCGCTAAAATCGGTATAAATGGTATATTTTGTGCCCAAAATCGGTATATGGGGTATTTGTACCGACGATGGTCAATATCGGATACTTTTCTTTTCACGAAAATTTCTACCCCCCCCGTCGCCGAATTTTCAAAATGGTATAGGAATTTGGAATATTTCAAAAACTCCTCGGTTTTCTTCAAGAATATTTTCTCGCAGTACCTCTTTTTAAAATGTACCGGGTATTTGTACCGACGATGTCAATATCGGGTACTTTCCTTTTTAGAAAATTTCTACCCCCCCGTCGCCAGATTTTCAAAATGGTATAGGAATTTGGAATAATTCAAAAACTCCTCGGTTTTCTTAAAGAATATTTGCTCGAATCCAATAAGTATCCGGTACTTTTACCGAATACCCGATACTTATATACCGATTATGTTTCCCTATCGACAAATAGTAAAAATCGGTAGATTACTAGACCATTTCGGTATATCGGTAGGACACGGCCCATTTCGGTATAAATACCGAAAAATCGGTAGGTTCGAGACCACTGCACTACGGCCAGTGTTCTCGAACGACATTGTCCAATATCGGTAGAAATATCTGCTAAAATCGGTATAACTGGTATATTTTGTACCCAAAATCGGTATATATGGGGTATTTGTACCGACAAAGGTGAATATCGGATACTTTTCTTTTCCCGAAAATTTCTACCCCCCCGTCGCCGAATTTTCAAAATGGTATAGGAATTTGGAATATTTCATAAACTCCTCGGTTTTCTTTTTTTTTTTTTTTTTTTTTTTTTTTTTTTTTTTTTTTTTTTTTTTTTTTTTATTTATTTAACAAAATTCTTAAATATACATATATATACAATTAATTTATATGATCAAAATTAGACTTAGAGCTAACTTATTTATTTGCTTTCCCCAATCAGCAAGGTAATATGCTGGTATCAGGGGAAATAGTATATAAACTATAATTACTTAAATATCAAGATCTTAATAAAATAACAATTTTATATTTATTGGATATTAAATAATAGGAATTATTAATTTACCTTAAAATAACAATAATCGGGTTTGTACTCAAATTTACTAACTAGAGTCTTGTAGGTAATATTATCCAAGTATATTAAGTCAAATCAGACTGATACATACATTCATTTAATTATTGGATTTATATCTAAAGCATTCAGTAGGTATATTATAATATGTTGTGAGTAATAAGATTCTTAAAGAATATTTTCTCGCAGTACAGACTCAAAAAACAATTAACTTTATAAAACTATTGAACCAGAAACACTGTATTCAAATTTGACTATTTTGAATCATTATTAAATATTTTGATTTTTAAAAATGAGACGTCAGAGGTTTCAGGCATCTACTACGAACGCCATCCACAGACTATTGTGTTGTAGCTTGGTATTTGAAAAAGCTAAGTACTGTAGCTCTTTCTTCCACAGAGGCTGAATATGTTGCTTTGAGCACTTGTATAAGTGAAGCTTGTTGGTTTAAAAATTTGTTTGAAGAACTGTGTATAAATGTACCTGTCATAAATATTAAAGATAATCATGAGCAGTTTAAGCGCATGAAACTCTTAGATATAAAGTTTCATTTTGTAAAAAAGAAGGTACATGAAGGTGTTGTTAAAATGTTGCTAATTTGTTGCTAATGTGGATACGGTGTCAGTCAGTTTATTAAACTTTTATGCCTCAAATCCCCGTCTTCGCAACCTCAAAACTTTTCTGCCGGATAGACACAATAATAACACCAGTCAGAACAATCCTATCAGCAGAATGTGTAAATTTTATAATCTCCTATGCTCACATCGGCCCAGTGTGACCAGATTTTATTTTCAAAAACTACTAAATGGCGAAGTCAAAAACTACCAAAAACTACTAAATTCTTAAAATGGTATAGGAATTTGAAGTATTTCAAAAACTCCTCGGTTTTCTTAAACAATATTTTCTTGCAGTAGGTACCTTTTTCTAAAATGTACTGGGTATTTGTACCGACGATGATCAATATCGGATACTTTTCTTTTCACGAAAATTTCTACCCCCCCCGTCGCCGAATTTTCAAAATGGTATAGGAATTTGAAGTATTTCAAAAACTCCTCGGTTTTCTTCAACAATATTTTCAAGCAGCACCTTTTTCTAAAATGTACCGGGTATTTGTACCGACGATGATCAATATCGGATACTTTTCTTTTCACAATAATTTCTACCCCCCCGTCGCCGAATTTTCAAAATGGTATAGGAATTTGAAGTATTTCAAAAACTCCTCGGTTTTATTCAACAATATTTTCACGCAGTACCTTTTTCTAAAATGTACTCGTTACTTGTACCGACAATTATTTTTGAATCAGTAAGTATCGGGTATTTTCCCAAGTTGCCGATAATTTATCTACCAATTACCGACTGAATACAAAAACTACCAAAAACTACTAAAAAACTACCAAAAACTACTAAAAACTACCAAAGAAAAAAAAACTACTAAACATTTTTGCCAATGCCTCAAAAACTACCAAAAAAGTAGGAAACTACCAAATCTGGTCACACTGCACATCGCGTTGCGGTGGTGGATGTCTTTGGTGACTCGCTGGCGGAGTTTAGGAGGTGTATTGTATTGTTTGTGTGTGTGTGTGTTGTTTTTTAATATGTATATTTTTTCTTTACAGTACTTTAATGTTTAGTATGAGTCCGGTTAAACTGGACTTGTATTGGTCGAGCGCTGTTTCTTTATCTCTATTTGTAACTTTTTTATATAATGTAGTTTATATTTTAATATGTATGCTGTAGACACGCCTAATTGGTGGCCTGATAAGATCAACATTATTCTCTCTCTTCTTATTTTTCACATATGTTTTGTCAACCTACTGTGTGTGTCTCTATGTAATCTTATATATAAAAGGAAGTTGTGTGTGTTACAACACTTATAACTCAAGAATGGCTGTACCGATTTGAATGATCTCTGATTTGTTGGATTCTTCTCCGCCCGGAATAAACTATAGGCTATTAAAACATCTTACAAATTCACGGTAAGAAAAAATACGAAGAAAATTATTTACGCCATACATTTTTAATTTCAATAAATAATGCAATATGGAGAATAAACAAAATCATCGATGAAGTTTTTTTATAGATTGGCTTATTTAAAGAATAATTTTTCTATACATTTTCAAATTAGAATCGTAATCCATACGATTTAACATCTGTGGTTCTGATATCTCGATTTTGAAAAAATCATGGAAAGAATTTTTATAAATTTAAAATGAAAAGGTATCTACCTAAAATTAGTACGTACATAATTATATTACGTACAGCAGATAATTTATAAACAAATCTGAGTTAAGTTAATTGTTCATGTCGGTCGGTGGGGCGCGGAGGTAACGCTCTTGCCTTTGAGTCACGAGGTCCCGGGTTCGATTCCCGGCCAGGGCAAAGTGAAGAATGACCTTTTAAAAATTGTCCTGGGTCTGGGTGTTACATATATGTGTGTATAGTGCATTGTATATGTGTGTATCGTCGCGTTAGTACCCATAATCATCATCATCATCGCCCTCAACGCTCCTCTCGGGAGCACAGGGCAGAAACCAGCCTCCTCCATTCAGAGCGTCTCTGTGCCAATTGCGTCACCTCTTTCCACGACATTCCTTGCGCTCTGATATCGTTGTCATAGGAACGGTGTATTGTGAAAGATGGACGCCCGGGACGACGGAACCCCTGCGGACGGAAGAACAGTGCTCTTTTTGGTTAACTATCATTAGGTTTTCTCAAAACATGTCCCAGCCAGGACCATTGTCTCTCCTGTATTACGGAGATTACCTGTGCCGGCGCACAGCATCATTTGTAGCATTTTGATACAATTTGACATCCAAAATCCTACCCATAGTACCCATAATACAAGATTCATATCTTAGTTTGGGACTAGCTCGATGTGTGTGAATTGTCTATGTAAAAAAAAATTAATGGAATTTATGAATTAATTCTACATATCGCAACAATTTTCTCATGTTTCGAAAATATTACTTTTTCTATGGAAAAAAGTACTAGACTGCGAAAGCTCCAAATGAATTTTATTTTTTTACACTATATCTACGACGACACACTTGGGCAATTACGGGAGTTTGTACAGAGATTAATAATATTAATCATTCATAAAGTCAGTGGGAGAGGGTAGAAGACCGGTGGGCCGTCCTAGAAGAAGCTGGCAAGGGCAGGTGTCGAACCTGTGTGTTGAAAGGCTTGGTTTGGAGTGGCCAGAGATCCTGGAAGCAGCGGTGAACAGGGATCTCTGTAGGAGATACCTAGGGGCAATGGGCCCCCGACCAAACTAGGAAAAGAGGAAGAAGATGTATGTATGTAATCATTCATTGATTCTGAGGCGGTACGAAGTTCGCTGGGCCAGCTAGTAAATAAATAAATAAATAAAATAATCTATGTGTAGTAACAAACAGATTGCTGATATATTAATCCATTGAATACTGTAGTCTTTCAGAGACTCAGGAAATGTTTTCTTGAGTGATGTTAAATATAAGTTTTTTTTTGTTTTCTTATGAAAACTTAAATAAAAATTTTGATTGAGGGAGGGTGTTAAATATATGGCAATCAAAATATTTGTGTCATACTCCTTTACCGTTACTCCCATCCGCATCCGCAATAATCGATGCGGATGCGGATGTAAGACAATTTGCAACAAGAAAGAAATGGGGCGGGGCCGGCGAATGGCGCGTGCTTTCGCATTTGACATTAACCAATGGGAACGAAAAAGTTGGTGACAAGATCCGACGCGTTTTTATTTTTGCAAATATCAAAAAAGAAAAAAAATATTTCGCCAAAAAATCCATAATAATATTGTAGCAACAATTTCGTCACATACTTGACAGCGGGGCCTACGAACTAAGATAGTTCCTACTTTTTTTCTATAACATCTTAAACATTCGCATTACATCCGCATCCGCGGATTTGGGCCTTAAAAATCCGCATCCGCATTCACATCCGCGGATGTGTAAAAATCGACATCCGCAACATCCCTGCTACAGATTAATCATTCCAACTGATCACACTCATCCATAGTCAACCTATTTGAATAGGTATTAACTAGGTAGGTATGTTGTATATGGAATGATTAATCTGTAGTAGTTCAAAATAAGTGTGACATTTACACTTCTAGTAAGTAAAAAATCCAGTCCCCGACATCCAATTGTGTCAAAAAATTCATAACATAAACTGGTGTATTTTTTTTATAAGTAGCAAAGAAATCACATATCATAGAATAAAGAATGCAACTAACACTAAAACTCCAGAAAATCATGAAAATATTGTAATCCACAGCTTCGACAAAACATCAATCAATTAATGACGGTTTATATAAAAAAAAATCTTGTCTCAAATTGAAAATATCACAAAATCTCAACTCAGTAATATCTGACAATATTTTTCAGAGTTTCTTCACAATACAATATGTTACTAATGTATTCCCTCAGCACTACTTAAAGTCAAAATCACTTTCTTAGCCTCGTGACATTTTGAGAAATCAAAAGCCTCCCTATAAAAAAGTTATAGTATGTACTTAGGTAATTCGCACATCTTCATCATTTCTTGCTTTCAAAAATAAAATTTCACGGCGTTGAAGGTTATTCGTTTTTTTTTTTAGTAGTCGGTTGATACAGGTAGGATTCCTTCCCTTTCCCATTCCCCTCTCCTTTGCACAGATATCGCACTTAATTTAATTTTTATTATTCTACTATATTTTTTCTTATACATTTTTATATTTTATGTATGTACCTATCTATTTTCTTCTTTATATTTTTATGTTTTCAATTTGAGTTTTTATTTTAATCTGCATAAGTGTATGTGTGTGTCTATGTATATATGGATGTATATTTTTTTTTTCTTTCAAATGGTTGGCTGGAAGACGTTGCACTGTAACAAGTCCGCCATTTGACAGAACATTGTTTTTATTTATTACTAGCTGGCCCAGCGAACTTCGTACCGCCTCAGAATCAATGAATGATTACATACATACATCTTCTTCCTCTTTTCCTAGTTTGGTCGGGGGCCCATTGCCCCTAGGTATCTCCTACACAGATCCCTGTTCACCGCTGCTTCCAGGATCTCTGGCCACTCCAAACCAAGCCTTTCAACACACAGGTTCGACACCTGCCCTTGCCAGCTTCTTCTAGGACGGCCCACCGGTCTTCTACCCTCTCCCACTGACTTTATGAATGACTAGCTGGCCCAGCGAACTTCGTACCGCCTCAGAATCAATGAATGATTACATACATACATCTTCTTCCTCTTTTCCTAGTTTGGTCGGGGGCCCATTGCCCCTAGGTATCTCCTACAGAGATCCCTGTTCACCGCTGCTTCCAGGATCTCTGGCCACTCCAAACCAAGCCTTTCAACACACAGGTTCGACACCTGCCCTTGCCAGCTTCTTCTAGGACGGCCCACCGGTCTTCTACCCTCTCCCACTGACTTTATGAATGATTAATATTATTAATCTCTGTACAAACTCCCGTAATTGCCCAAGTGTGTCGTCGTAGATATAGTGTAAAAAAATAAAATTCATTTGGAGCTTTCGCAGTCTAGTACTTTTTTCCATAGAAAAAGTAATATTTTCGAAACATGAGAAAATTGTTGCGATATGTAGAATTAATTCATAAATTCCATTAATTTTTTTTTACATAGACAATTCACACACATCGAGCTAGTCCCAAACTAAGATATGAATCTTGTATTATGGGTACTATGGGTAGGATTTTGGATGTCAAATTGTATCAAAATGCTACAAATGATGCTGTGCGCCGGCACAGGTAATCTCCGTAATACAGGAGAGACAATGGTCCTGGCTGGGACATGTTTTGAGAAAACCTAATGATAGTTAACCAAAAAGAGCACTGTTCTTCCGTCCGCAGGGGTTCCGTCGTCCCGGGCGTCCATCTTTCACAATACACCGTTCCTATGACAACGATATCAGAGCGCAAGGAATGTCGTGGAAAGAGGTGACGCAATTGGCACAGAGACGCTCTGAATGGAGGAGGCTGGTTTCTGCCCTGTGCTCCCGAGAGGAGCGTTGAGGGCGATGATGATGATGATTATGGGTACTAACGCGACGATACACACATATACAATGCACTATACACACATATATGTAACACCCAGACCCAGGACAATTTTTAAAAGGTCATTCTTCACTTTGCCCTGGCCGGGAATCGAACCCGGGACCTCGTGACTCAAAGGCAAGAGCGTTACCTCCGCGCCCCACCGACCGACATGAACAATTAACTTAACTCAGATTTGTTTATAAATTATCTGCTGTACGTAATATAATTATGTACGTACTAATTTTAGGTAGATACCTTTTCATTTTAAATTTATAAAAATTCTTTCCATGATTTTTTCAAAATCGAGATATCAGAACCACAGATGTTAAATCGTATGGATTACGATTCTAATTTGAAAATGTATAGAAAAATTATTCTTTAAATAAGCCAATCTATAAAAAAACTTCATCGATGATTTTGTTTATTCTCCATATTGCATTATTTATTGAAATTAAAAATGTATGGCGTAAAT
The DNA here is from genome assembly GCA_947579605.1 of Athripsodes cinereus. Lineage (NCBI taxonomy): Eukaryota > Metazoa > Arthropoda > Insecta > Trichoptera > Leptoceridae > Athripsodes > Athripsodes cinereus. The sequence goes on along the minus strand of OX388325.1, from coordinate 15,950,301 downwards.
AATTTTCTTCGTATTTTTTCTTACCGTGAATTTGTAAGATGTTTTAATAGCCTATAGTTTATTCCGGGCGGAGAAGAATCCAACAAATCAGAGATCATTCAAATCGGTACAGCCATTCTTGAGTTATAAGTGTTGTAATACACACAACTTCCTTTTATATATAAGATGTGTGTTACAATGATGTTATTTATGTTTTTGTCGTAATAAAGCTTTATTATTATTATAACTTCTCGCTGTAGTGTCACGAGTACAGGGCCATCACCAGGACCAGCCTTCTCCATTCGGAGCATCTTTGTGACAATTAAGGCACTCTTCCCACACCATTCCTAGCACTCTGATGTCCTTGTCGTAAGAAAGGTGTACTCTAAACAGGGGCCCGATGTAGTCATTTGGATGCGCCGGGCAAAAATAATACTATATAATAAATTTAATATATAGGTAATTTAAAACCAAATGTTACAAAGTTAATGCCAATACAATCAATGAAAAAATAATATTTCCACCCTTTACCATTGTAAGTACTCCTTATTCCAATTTCTGCAATTTGGCATTGTTGAACAATTTTCAAATTGAGAGCCTTTTTTTAGGTCTTAGATTCTGATATTTGATGATTTCCCTGATCAAAATTTTTGCACCTGCCGTTGCCAAATTTCCATAAAGGTATAGGAATTTGGAATATTCCAATTATGTAGTGATAAATATTATTTTTTTGTACATCTATTATTTTTCCTTCTTTCCATTCTTTTTTGATGAATATGTTGTTTATTTTGTATTAAATAATAATATTGTTTTTGGAGAAAATATAAATAAATAAAACAATGAGGCAATACAGAACACAGGTGCATATTAACATAATAATATAAAAACATGACTCTCCATATAAAGTTATATAGATTTCAGTGAGTTTTTTGTTAGTTTATAATTATTAGTTTTAAATTGGAAAGTAATATAATGAGAACTTTAATTATTATTATTTCATATCTATGGAATATAGACAGAATATTTATTATGTAGAGTTGTTCACAAGGCAGCTAAAACTTATATTGTTGCGGACATGGAAGTACTTAGAAAAAGTCCACATGCGTCGTTATGAGATTTTGTGATTATGCATCAATTAAAAGTAAATCTCTATATTTTCTTTCATTCATATTATTTAAATTTGTATGATATATAATACAAATGATTTTTCCTTTCACAAATTATGGTGAAAAGATGTTGAATAAACAATATTCTCAACATAATATTTTTTCATTTCCTTGATATAACATGTTGAATGTGAATAGAAAACTTAAAATAACCAATAATATTTAGATTTATTATTGAAGATGATTTAATTCTGCCATGTTCTTAGCCATTTTTATACAAATACATAGTTAATTTTGGTATACATATTATTGTTTTAGTAATATCTATATGGAATGTCTTATAGTTTTATTCACGTTCAGTAAAAAAAGGAGAAATATCACAGACTTTCATGTGCTTTATAATTAACAGTTATTGAAGTCGAAATAAATAAGACAAGCGTTTTATTCTACTTACGAAACGTTTTATACTCTATCGTAAGAAGAATAAAATGCTTGTTTTATTTATTTCGATGATGTCTTCTTGTTTCTTGAAATTTCAAGACGCCATTATGGTGTGATGGCATGTCAGAAAACAAGATGACAACAATACAACACATCCAAAGAGCTTCAATATCTGCAGAATTTGAAATTTCCCGCCTACAACAAAAGCGAAACAAAGCTGCGCGACCTCCTCACAGAGATGGCGCTTAGCCAGTGGATTTCCATAGAACAATTTATTTGTATGCAGCTTGGTTTCTATACTTTAGTATAGTTATTATTCTATGGGTTCCAGTTCTGATACAATGATGTTAATAACATGTAATAAGGGTTAAGTTTATCATATTTTCACATAAGAGTACAAGTTGTATATGTAATAATTGTATAACAATAAAATTATATTTTACTAATAATAGGTACCTACAGCTGTCAACTGCTGATAATATGGGACTATGTATGTATCTGACACATCACTGTTCAATTTTTGTCTCAATATTCTCTATGGGGTCATCCTGCCTCGGTACATTGCTTCGAAATGGTCTCTTTTTTGGTACCAGAGATGGGTCAAGGAAATTGGGATGTCTATACTGGTGACTCACTTCCACCATAAATTGATGTAAAGCATTCTGTCCATAAGTTTTCATAAATACATATCTGGCAATATGTAGATTTATTCTTGCACGAGGCTTGCCAGGTCCAATAATCCATTTCTTTAGTTTGTCCCAAAATAATTTAATTCCAAATGTAGGCACTCCACTGGCGCAGTTTTTAGCAGCAAACTTATACTCCTCACACAATTCAGGATCAGATACAAAATGATCTTTCCAATTATCAGATACAATGATTGAACCAGGTTTTATATTTTTTGTCACTAAATCTAACAATCGTTCAGTATCTAACTGTTTGTTTCCCAAATGAACAACAAACATCTTTCGAGTAAGTCTTTCAATCCCTCCAAATAACCAGATCTCGTTCGATTCTCCGGAAGCATCATTTTTAGTATTTAAAATCATCTTTTCATCAATTTCCACTACAATGCCAGGCCCGCCAATAGGTTCTTTTGTTTCCATCCATTTCTCCAATACACTTAGACAGTTTTCCTTCCACAAGCTAATAGTTGTATGTGTGAATTCTACACAATTTATAAGCATTTCATAGTCAAAATATTTACTCAATAAATGATTGAGTAGTAGAATAACTTTTCTAGGTGTAATTCTTGAGTTATTTAAGAAAGTTCCCTTATACATACTTACGGCGAATGGGCATCTTTTTTTCTTACCACGTTTTATTACTAATTTTCTACACACGAACAAGTTTTGTTTATATATTTTACAACATGGAACACGACACCTTGGACATAATACATCTCTGGGTATCACATTGTGTTTCAATAAGAACTCAGTGCTGGCTACATCATCGGAGTAATGCTCTACAATAACTCTCATATAATCTCTGTCACAACCTTTGCATTCCATCTTCATCATCTTCCGACTTGTGACTTCTGACACTGTAACATATCAATACAATACAACATTTTTATATGACCATATTTGTTCTATCCTATAATAACTACATTTTAGAAAAATAAAAATGTTTGTAAAAACAACTATACGTAAAAAAATTAAAACTTTCTTCTACTATTTGATTTATTATAGAGGAATGTATTTCGCCTTGTTAGGACATTGTCAATCTCCTATTAGGACATTGTCAATCTCCTATTAGGACATTGTCAATCTCCTATTAGGACATTGTCAATCTCCTATTAGGACTGACAATGTCCTAGGAGGAAAGACGTCTCTATCGAGAATAAATCAAATACTTAGTAGAAGAAAACATTTGTTTTTTAATTTTGTTATGGAATTCTTTCTACTACCTAAACATAGTGAATACAATTATATGCATTGCCAAGTTGAATCGTCTATTAATATTTTAACATACTGATGTTGTTGATATAAAATGTGAAGGTATTATGAAAGTAAGGCTACTGTAAGCCACAGAAATCATTAACAAAGGTACACATTAAAAATATCATTGGACCAGCGTTTTCAATTAATGTTCTCTCTCTATTTATCTATATACTTAGAATGATGTGAGTATTACATTAGGTACTCGCGTTCCATACATGCAAATATGCAACGCATGCCCTAAAATAAGATAATAAATCTTAATAATTAAATACTATAGTAGTTAGAAATTCATAAATAATCTTAAAATAATATTCTGCACTAGTATATTACACAATTTTTAAGATTTTACATTTATTGTAGGGCATGCGTTGCATATTTGCATGTATGGAAGGCACGCCGCTCGTACTCGGTATTATTTATTGGACAATTGATAGACACTTTTGTAAGGAACTACCATACAATTCGGTTATTAGCAGATGAAGTGACGACCCATTGCTTGTTTTTATTTATTTATTCTTTACTGTACATTGATGTATTTATATACAGTCGATTCCGCTTAATTGGGACTTGGGCATTTTGACCCAATTTAACGGCTGTCCCAATTAAGTGAATTTCACATTTTTTTTAAATTCATTTATTTGGTTTTCGCAACTAAGGCCATTAACCAGTAATACACACATAAAATTAAACAATGCATATTTGATTTTAATAATTTTGTTTTATAAACTCTTGGGGACATGTTGAACGAATGAACGAAGTAAGAATGACAAAGAGGATATACTTGTCTGAAAGAAAGGGTGTGAGGAAGCGCGGGTGTCCGAATACCACGTGGCTTGATCATGTGGATCAAATTCTCAAGGACGGCCGCGTGTTGAATAAGGAGAACCGACGTGCGTGTATGAGAAACTGTATGAATGTGAAGGAAGCGAAGGAAGTGTGTTAAAATAGATCTGTTTGACATTCCGTTCCTCCGTTTGTTGACGGCCTTAGTTGCCAAAACCAAATACCTAAATTTAAAAAAATGTGAAATTCGCTTAATTGGGACAAAATACTCAAGTCCCGATGTGTCCCAATAAAGCGGAATCTATTGTATTATGTTTGTATGTAGGTTAGATTTAATTTTCATACTGAAAAAGTTATCTAGTTAGAGACTTCATTTATTGTTATCACAACAAGAGTGCTTTCACCGTCGATAGAAGTTTCACAAGTGAGATGAAGATACCGAAATCACTGAAACGGTGGAAGCCAAAACAAGTGAAAAAGATGAACGACTAATCATAAAATACAGATTATGTGAAAGTATCTAAACATCGATTATTTTGAATAATTTTTATGTACATTTGTAATATTTTACCTGGAAAATAAGAATGCGGTGGAATTTTGTGTATATATTAAGCGCGAAATTAATTATTAAATTTGTTTTTTTTCGTACGCGTTTCAGATGTCACAAGCTCACAAGCATAGAACAAAGAGAATATAATACTACGGCAGTGTTCTCGAACGACATTATCCAATATCGGTAGAAATATCCGCTAAAATCGGTATAAATGGTATATTTTGTGCCCAAAATCGGTATATGGGGTATTTGTACCGACGATGGTCAATATCGGATACTTTTCTTTTCACGAAAATTTCTACCCCCCCCGTCGCCGAATTTTCAAAATGGTATAGGAATTTGGAATATTTCAAAAACTCCTCGGTTTTCTTCAAGAATATTTTCTCGCAGTACCTCTTTTTAAAATGTACCGGGTATTTGTACCGACGATGTCAATATCGGGTACTTTCCTTTTTAGAAAATTTCTACCCCCCCGTCGCCAGATTTTCAAAATGGTATAGGAATTTGGAATAATTCAAAAACTCCTCGGTTTTCTTAAAGAATATTTGCTCGAATCCAATAAGTATCCGGTACTTTTACCGAATACCCGATACTTATATACCGATTATGTTTCCCTATCGACAAATAGTAAAAATCGGTAGATTACTAGACCATTTCGGTATATCGGTAGGACACGGCCCATTTCGGTATAAATACCGAAAAATCGGTAGGTTCGAGACCACTGCACTACGGCCAGTGTTCTCGAACGACATTGTCCAATATCGGTAGAAATATCTGCTAAAATCGGTATAACTGGTATATTTTGTACCCAAAATCGGTATATATGGGGTATTTGTACCGACAAAGGTGAATATCGGATACTTTTCTTTTCCCGAAAATTTCTACCCCCCCGTCGCCGAATTTTCAAAATGGTATAGGAATTTGGAATATTTCATAAACTCCTCGGTTTTCTTTTTTTTTTTTTTTTTTTTTTTTTTTTTTTTTTTTTTTTTTTTTATTTATTTAACAAAATTCTTAAATATACATATATATACAATTAATTTATATGATCAAAATTAGACTTAGAGCTAACTTATTTATTTGCTTTCCCCAATCAGCAAGGTAATATGCTGGTATCAGGGGAAATAGTATATAAACTATAATTACTTAAATATCAAGATCTTAATAAAATAACAATTTTATATTTATTGGATATTAAATAATAGGAATTATTAATTTACCTTAAAATAACAATAATCGGGTTTGTACTCAAATTTACTAACTAGAGTCTTGTAGGTAATATTATCCAAGTATATTAAGTCAAATCAGACTGATACATACATTCATTTAATTATTGGATTTATATCTAAAGCATTCAGTAGGTATATTATAATATGTTGTGAGTAATAAGATTCTTAAAGAATATTTTCTCGCAGTACAGACTCAAAAAACAATTAACTTTATAAAACTATTGAACCAGAAACACTGTATTCAAATTTGACTATTTTGAATCATTATTAAATATTTTGATTTTTAAAAATGAGACGTCAGAGGTTTCAGGCATCTACTACGAACGCCATCCACAGACTATTGTGTTGTAGCTTGGTATTTGAAAAAGCTAAGTACTGTAGCTCTTTCTTCCACAGAGGCTGAATATGTTGCTTTGAGCACTTGTATAAGTGAAGCTTGTTGGTTTAAAAATTTGTTTGAAGAACTGTGTATAAATGTACCTGTCATAAATATTAAAGATAATCATGAGCAGTTTAAGCGCATGAAACTCTTAGATATAAAGTTTCATTTTGTAAAAAAGAAGGTACATGAAGGTGTTGTTAAAATGTTGCTAATTTGTTGCTAATGTGGATACGGTGTCAGTCAGTTTATTAAACTTTTATGCCTCAAATCCCCGTCTTCGCAACCTCAAAACTTTTCTGCCGGATAGACACAATAATAACACCAGTCAGAACAATCCTATCAGCAGAATGTGTAAATTTTATAATCTCCTATGCTCACATCGGCCCAGTGTGACCAGATTTTATTTTCAAAAACTACTAAATGGCGAAGTCAAAAACTACCAAAAACTACTAAATTCTTAAAATGGTATAGGAATTTGAAGTATTTCAAAAACTCCTCGGTTTTCTTAAACAATATTTTCTTGCAGTAGGTACCTTTTTCTAAAATGTACTGGGTATTTGTACCGACGATGATCAATATCGGATACTTTTCTTTTCACGAAAATTTCTACCCCCCCCGTCGCCGAATTTTCAAAATGGTATAGGAATTTGAAGTATTTCAAAAACTCCTCGGTTTTCTTCAACAATATTTTCAAGCAGCACCTTTTTCTAAAATGTACCGGGTATTTGTACCGACGATGATCAATATCGGATACTTTTCTTTTCACAATAATTTCTACCCCCCCGTCGCCGAATTTTCAAAATGGTATAGGAATTTGAAGTATTTCAAAAACTCCTCGGTTTTATTCAACAATATTTTCACGCAGTACCTTTTTCTAAAATGTACTCGTTACTTGTACCGACAATTATTTTTGAATCAGTAAGTATCGGGTATTTTCCCAAGTTGCCGATAATTTATCTACCAATTACCGACTGAATACAAAAACTACCAAAAACTACTAAAAAACTACTAAAAACTACCAAAGAAAAAAAAACTACTAAACATTTTTGCCAATGCCTCAAAAACTACCAAAAAAGTAGGAAACTACCAAATCTGGTCACACTGCACATCGCGTTGCGGTGGTGGATGTCTTTGGTGACTCGCTGGCGGAGTTTAGGAGGTGTATTGTATTGTTTGTGTGTGTGTGTGTTGTTTTTTAATATGTATATTTTTTCTTTACAGTACTTTAATGTTTAGTATGAGTCCGGTTAAACTGGACTTGTATTGGTCGAGCGCTGTTTCTTTATCTCTATTTGTAACTTTTTTATATAATGTAGTTTATATTTTAATATGTATGCTGTAGACACGCCTAATTGGTGGCCTGATAAGATCAACATTATTCTCTCTCTTCTTATTTTTCACATATGTTTTGTCAACCTACTGTGTGTGTCTCTATGTAATCTTATATATAAAAGGAAGTTGTGTGTGTTACAACACTTATAACTCAAGAATGGCTGTACCGATTTGAATGATCTCTGATTTGTTGGATTCTTCTCCGCCCGGAATAAACTATAGGCTATTAAAACATCTTACAAATTCACGGTAAGAAAAAATACGAAGAAAATTATTTACGCCATACATTTTTAATTTCAATAAATAATGCAATATGGAGAATAAACAAAATCATCGATGAAGTTTTTTTATAGATTGGCTTATTTAAAGAATAATTTTTCTATACATTTTCAAATTAGAATCGTAATCCATACGATTTAACATCTGTGGTTCTGATATCTCGATTTTGAAAAAATCATGGAAAGAATTTTTATAAATTTAAAATGAAAAGGTATCTACCTAAAATTAGTACGTACATAATTATATTACGTACAGCAGATAATTTATAAACAAATCTGAGTTAAGTTAATTGTTCATGTCGGTCGGTGGGGCGCGGAGGTAACGCTCTTGCCTTTGAGTCACGAGGTCCCGGGTTCGATTCCCGGCCAGGGCAAAGTGAAGAATGACCTTTTAAAAATTGTCCTGGGTCTGGGTGTTACATATATGTGTGTATAGTGCATTGTATATGTGTGTATCGTCGCGTTAGTACCCATAATCATCATCATCATCGCCCTCAACGCTCCTCTCGGGAGCACAGGGCAGAAACCAGCCTCCTCCATTCAGAGCGTCTCTGTGCCAATTGCGTCACCTCTTTCCACGACATTCCTTGCGCTCTGATATCGTTGTCATAGGAACGGTGTATTGTGAAAGATGGACGCCCGGGACGACGGAACCCCTGCGGACGGAAGAACAGTGCTCTTTTTGGTTAACTATCATTAGGTTTTCTCAAAACATGTCCCAGCCAGGACCATTGTCTCTCCTGTATTACGGAGATTACCTGTGCCGGCGCACAGCATCATTTGTAGCATTTTGATACAATTTGACATCCAAAATCCTACCCATAGTACCCATAATACAAGATTCATATCTTAGTTTGGGACTAGCTCGATGTGTGTGAATTGTCTATGTAAAAAAAAATTAATGGAATTTATGAATTAATTCTACATATCGCAACAATTTTCTCATGTTTCGAAAATATTACTTTTTCTATGGAAAAAAGTACTAGACTGCGAAAGCTCCAAATGAATTTTATTTTTTTACACTATATCTACGACGACACACTTGGGCAATTACGGGAGTTTGTACAGAGATTAATAATATTAATCATTCATAAAGTCAGTGGGAGAGGGTAGAAGACCGGTGGGCCGTCCTAGAAGAAGCTGGCAAGGGCAGGTGTCGAACCTGTGTGTTGAAAGGCTTGGTTTGGAGTGGCCAGAGATCCTGGAAGCAGCGGTGAACAGGGATCTCTGTAGGAGATACCTAGGGGCAATGGGCCCCCGACCAAACTAGGAAAAGAGGAAGAAGATGTATGTATGTAATCATTCATTGATTCTGAGGCGGTACGAAGTTCGCTGGGCCAGCTAGTAAATAAATAAATAAATAAAATAATCTATGTGTAGTAACAAACAGATTGCTGATATATTAATCCATTGAATACTGTAGTCTTTCAGAGACTCAGGAAATGTTTTCTTGAGTGATGTTAAATATAAGTTTTTTTTTGTTTTCTTATGAAAACTTAAATAAAAATTTTGATTGAGGGAGGGTGTTAAATATATGGCAATCAAAATATTTGTGTCATACTCCTTTACCGTTACTCCCATCCGCATCCGCAATAATCGATGCGGATGCGGATGTAAGACAATTTGCAACAAGAAAGAAATGGGGCGGGGCCGGCGAATGGCGCGTGCTTTCGCATTTGACATTAACCAATGGGAACGAAAAAGTTGGTGACAAGATCCGACGCGTTTTTATTTTTGCAAATATCAAAAAAGAAAAAAAATATTTCGCCAAAAAATCCATAATAATATTGTAGCAACAATTTCGTCACATACTTGACAGCGGGGCCTACGAACTAAGATAGTTCCTACTTTTTTTCTATAACATCTTAAACATTCGCATTACATCCGCATCCGCGGATTTGGGCCTTAAAAATCCGCATCCGCATTCACATCCGCGGATGTGTAAAAATCGACATCCGCAACATCCCTGCTACAGATTAATCATTCCAACTGATCACACTCATCCATAGTCAACCTATTTGAATAGGTATTAACTAGGTAGGTATGTTGTATATGGAATGATTAATCTGTAGTAGTTCAAAATAAGTGTGACATTTACACTTCTAGTAAGTAAAAAATCCAGTCCCCGACATCCAATTGTGTCAAAAAATTCATAACATAAACTGGTGTATTTTTTTTATAAGTAGCAAAGAAATCACATATCATAGAATAAAGAATGCAACTAACACTAAAACTCCAGAAAATCATGAAAATATTGTAATCCACAGCTTCGACAAAACATCAATCAATTAATGACGGTTTATATAAAAAAAAATCTTGTCTCAAATTGAAAATATCACAAAATCTCAACTCAGTAATATCTGACAATATTTTTCAGAGTTTCTTCACAATACAATATGTTACTAATGTATTCCCTCAGCACTACTTAAAGTCAAAATCACTTTCTTAGCCTCGTGACATTTTGAGAAATCAAAAGCCTCCCTATAAAAAAGTTATAGTATGTACTTAGGTAATTCGCACATCTTCATCATTTCTTGCTTTCAAAAATAAAATTCACGGCGTTGAAGGTTATTCGTTTTTTTTTTTTAGTAGTCGGTTGATACAGGTAGGATTCCTTCCCTTTCCCATTCCCCTCTCCTTTGCACAGATATCGCACTTAATTTAATTTTTATTATTCTACTATATTTTTTCTTATACATTTTTATATTTTATGTATGTACCTATCTATTTTCTTCTTTATATTTTTATGTTTTCAATTTGAGTTTTTATTTTAATCTGCATAAGTGTATGTGTGTGTCTATGTATATATGGATGTATATTTTTTTTTTCTTTCAAATGGTTGGCTGGAAGACGTTGCACTGTAACAAGTCCGCCATTTGACAGAACATTGTTTTTATTTATTACTAGCTGGCCCAGCGAACTTCGTACCGCCTCAGAATCAATGAATGATTACATACATACATCTTCTTCCTCTTTTCCTAGTTTGGTCGGGGGCCCATTGCCCCTAGGTATCTCCTACACAGATCCCTGTTCACCGCTGCTTCCAGGATCTCTGGCCACTCCAAACCAAGCCTTTCAACACACAGGTTCGACACCTGCCCTTGCCAGCTTCTTCTAGGACGGCCCACCGGTCTTCTACCCTCTCCCACTGACTTTATGAATGACTAGCTGGCCCAGCGAACTTCGTACCGCCTCAGAATCAATGAATGATTACATACATACATCTTCTTCCTCTTTTCCTAGTTTGGTCGGGGGCCCATTGCCCCTAGGTATCTCCTACAGAGATCCCTGTTCACCGCTGCTTCCAGGATCTCTGGCCACTCCAAACCAAGCCTTTCAACACACAGGTTCGACACCTGCCCTTGCCAGCTTCTTCTAGGACGGCCCACCGGTCTTCTACCCTCTCCCACTGACTTTATGAATGATTAATATTATTAATCTCTGTACAAACTCCCGTAATTGCCCAAGTGTGTCGTCGTAGATATAGTGTAAAAAAATAAAATTCATTTGGAGCTTTCGCAGTCTAGTACTTTTTTCCATAGAAAAAGTAATATTTTCGAAACATGAGAAAATTGTTGCGATATGTAGAATTAATTCATAAATTCCATTAATTTTTTTTTACATAGACAATTCACACACATCGAGCTAGTCCCAAACTAAGATATGAATCTTGTATTATGGGTACTATGGGTAGGATTTTGGATGTCAAATTGTATCAAAATGCTACAAATGATGCTGTGCGCCGGCACAGGTAATCTCCGTAATACAGGAGAGACAATGGTCCTGGCTGGGACATGTTTTGAGAAAACCTAATGATAGTTAACCAAAAAGAGCACTGTTCTTCCGTCCGCAGGGGTTCCGTCGTCCCGGGCGTCCATCTTTCACAATACACCGTTCCTATGACAACGATATCAGAGCGCAAGGAATGTCGTGGAAAGAGGTGACGCAATTGGCACAGAGACGCTCTGAATGGAGGAGGCTGGTTTCTGCCCTGTGCTCCCGAGAGGAGCGTTGAGGGCGATGATGATGATGATTATGGGTACTAACGCGACGATACACACATATACAATGCACTATACACACATATATGTAACACCCAGACCCAGGACAATTTTTAAAAGGTCATTCTTCACTTTGCCCTGGCCGGGAATCGAACCCGGGACCTCGTGACTCAAAGGCAAGAGCGTTACCTCCGCGCCCCACCGACCGACATGAACAATTAACTTAACTCAGATTTGTTTATAAATTATCTGCTGTACGTAATATAATTATGTACGTACTAATTTTAGGTAGATACCTTTTCATTTTAAATTTATAAAAATTCTTTCCATGATTTTTTCAAAATCGAGATATCAGAACCACAGATGTTAAATCGTATGGATTACGATTCTAATTTGAAAATGTATAGAAAAATTATTCTTTAAATAAGCCAATCTATAAAAAAACTTCATCGATGATTTTGTTTATTCTCCATATTGCATTATTTATTGAAATTAAAAATGTATGGCGTAAATAATTTTCTTCGTATTTTTTCTTACCGTGAATTTGTAAGATGTTTTAATAGCCTATAGTTTATTCCGGGCGGAGAAGAATCCAACAAATCAGAGATCATTCAAATCGGTACAGCCATTCTTGAGTTATAAGTGTTGTAATACACACAACTTCCTTTTATATATAAGATGTGTGTTACAATGATGTTATTTATGTTTTTGTCGTAATAAAGCTTTATTATTATTATAACTTCTCGCTGTAGTGTCACGAGTACAGGGCCATCACCAGGACCAGCCTTCTCCATTCGGAGCATCTTTGTGACAATTAAGGCACTCTTCCCACACCATTCCTAGCACTCTGATGTCCTTGTCGTAAGAAAGGTGTACTCTAAACAGGGGCCCGATGTAGTCATTTGGATGCGCCGGGCAAAAATAATACTATATAATAAATTTAATATATAGGTAATTTAAAACCAAATGTTACAAAGTTAATGCCAATACAATCAATGAAAAAATAATATTTCCACCCTTTACCATTGTAAGTACTCCTTATTCCAATTTCTGCAATTTGGCATTGTTGAACAATTTTCAAATTGAGAGCCTTTTTTTAGGTCTTAGATTCTGATATTTGATGATTTCCCTGATCAAAATTTTTGCACCTGCCGTTGCCAAATTTCCATAAAGGTATAGGAATTTGGAATATTCCAATTATGTAGTGATAAATATTATTTTTTTGTACATCTATTATTTTTCCTTCTTTCCATTCTTTTTTGATGAATATGTTGTTTATTTTGTATTAAATAATAATATTGTTTTTGGAGAAAATATAAATAAATAAAACAATGAGGCAATACAGAACACAGGTGCATATTAACATAATAATATAAAAACATGACTCTCCATATAAAGTTATATAGATTTCAGTGAGTTTTTTGTTAGTTTATAATTATTAGTTTTAAATTGGAAAGTAATATAATGAGAACTTTAATTATTATTATTTCATATCTATGGAATATAGACAGAATATTTATTATGTAGAGTTGTTCACAAGGCAGCTAAAACTTATATTGTTGCGGACATGGAAGTACTTAGAAAAAGTCCACATGCGTCGTTATGAGATTTTGTGATTATGCATCAATTAAAAGTAAATCTCTATATTTTCTTTCATTCATATTATTTAAATTTGTATGATATATAATACAAATGATTTTTCCTTTCACAAATTATGGTGAAAAGATGTTGAATAAACAATATTCTCAACATAATATTTTTTCATTTCCTTGATATAACATGTTGAATGTGAATAGAAAACTTAAAATAACCAATAATATTTAGATTTATTATTGAAGATGATTTAATTCTGCCATGTTCTTAGCCATTTTTATACAAATACATAGTTAATTTTGGTATACATATTATTGTTTTAGTAATATCTATATGGAATGTCTTATAGTTTTATTCACGTTCAGTAAAAAAAGGAGAAATATCACAGACTTTCATGTGCTTTATAATTAACAGTTATTGAAGTCGAAATAAATAAGACAAGCGTTTTATTCTACTTACGAAACGTTTTATACTCTATCGTAAGAAGAATAAAATGCTTGTTTTATTTATTTCGATGATGTCTTCTTGTTTCTTGAAATTTCAAGACGCCATTATGGTGTGATGGCATGTCAGAAAACAAGATGACAACAATACAACACATCCAAAGAGCTTCAATATCTGCAGAATTTGAAATTTCCCGCCTACAACAAAAGCGAAACAAAGCTGCGCGACCTCCTCACAGAGATGGCGCTTAGCCAGTGGATTTCCATAGAACAATTTATTTGTATGCAGCTTGGTTTCTATACTTTAGTATAGTTATTATTCTATGGGTTCCAGTTCTGATACAATGATGTTAATAACATGTAATAAGGGTTAAGTTTATCATATTTTCACATAAGAGTACAAGTTGTATATGTAATAATTGTATAACAATAAAATTATATTTTACTAATAATAGGTACCTACAGCTGTCAACTGCTGATAATATGGGACTATGTATGTATCTGACACATCACTGTTCAATTTTTGTCTCAATATTCTCTATGGGGTCATCCTGCCTCGGTACATTGCTTCGAAATGGTCTCTTTTTTGGTACCAGAGATGGGTCAAGGAAATTGGGATGTCTATACTGGTGACTCACTTCCACCATAAATTGATGTAAAGCATTCTGTCCATAAGTTTTCATAAATACATATCTGGCAATATGTAGATTTATTCTTGCACGAGGCTTGCCAGGTCCAATAATCCATTTCTTTAGTTTGTCCCAAAATAATTTAATTCCAAATGTAGGCACTCCACTGGCGCAGTTTTTAGCAGCAAACTTATACTCCTCACACAATTCAGGATCAGATACAAAATGATCTTTCCAATTATCAGATACAATGATTGAACCAGGTTTTATATTTTTTGTCACTAAATCTAACAATCGTTCAGTATCTAACTGTTTGTTTCCCAAATGAACAACAAACATCTTTCGAGTAAGTCTTTCAATCCCTCCAAATAACCAGATCTCATTCGATTCTCCGGAAGCATCATTTTCAGTATTTAAAATCATCTTTTCATCAATTTCCACTACAATGCCAGGCCCGCCAATAGGTTCTTTTGTTTCCATCCATTTCTCCAATACACTTAGACAGTTTTCCTTCCACAAGCTAATAGTTCTATTTGATAATTCTACACAATTTATAAGCATTTCATAGTCAAAATATTTACTCAATAAATGATTGAGTAGTAAAATAACTTTTCTAGGTGTAATTTTTGAGTTATTTAAGAATGTTCCTTTATACATACTTACAGCGAATGGGCATCTTTTTTTCTTACCACGTTTTATTACTAATTTTCTACACACGAACAAGTTTTGTTTATATATTTTACAACATGGAACACGACACCTTGGACATAATATATCTCTGGGTATCACATTGTGTTTTAATAAGAACTCAGTGCTGGCTACATCATCGGAGTAATGCTCTACAATAACTCTCATATAATCTCTGTCACAACCTTTGCATTCCATCTTCATCATCTTCCGACTTGTGACTTCTGACACTGTAACATATTAATACAATACAACATTTTTATAAGACTATTTGTTCCATCCTATAATAACTACATTTTAGAAAAATAAAAATGTTTGTAAAAACAACTACAGTGAAACCTCTATCTATCGTTTTTGAAGGGACCTATTGAAATAAACTATGGATGCGGGAAAACAATGAATGCGGGAGTATAGAAAAAATCACATTAATATCTATTTTAATGTTTAATATGTAGGTACATACGAGTATATAGGTTTTATAAAAATGATACATGTTTCAAAAGTTATATATCAATTTGTTGAAATAAAAAATATAGAACAAAATAAGGAAAAAAGCTGCATAGAGATCAAAATCATACTTTATACTGTATGTAATCTTTCATCGTCATTTGCTTTTTTGCTTTTTTATTGTACCTACTGACGTACTATCATAAAAGACAGCCGACAGAATCAACAAACTGTTCTTTCTTTCTCGCTCGCTCTCCAATGTTTTTATACATATATACGATTTTTTTGTGTAATTCAAACGGTCAATGCGATAAAATCATATAGAGAAACGATGGATGCGATATATTTTTACGTGTTTTGTATGAAACTTATTCGGAACTGTAAAAAATAACGACAAATACGGGAAAACAATTATTCGAGGAACGATAGAGATTTTACTGTATATGTAAAAAAATTAATACTTTCTTCTACTATGTGATTTATTATAGAGGAATGTCTTTCGCCTTGTTAGGACATTGTCAATCTCCTATTAGGACTGACCCTGTCCTAGGAGGAAAGACGTCTCTCTCGAGAATAAATCATATACTTGTAGAAGAAAACATTTCTTTTTAAATTTTGTTATGAAATTCTTTCTACTACCTAAACATAGTGAATACAATTATATGCATTGCCAAGTTGAATCGTCTATTAATATTTTAACATATATCTGATGTTGTTGATATAAAATGTGAAGGTATTATGAAAACTGTAAGCCACAGAAATCATTAACAAAGGTACACATTAAAAATATCATTGGACCAGCGTTTTCAATTAATGTTCTGTCTCTATTTATCTATATACTTAGAATGATATTGAAAAAACGAGACAGAACATTTGTTTGCTCAGTGTGGACCCAACTATTATCAAACAATGCTCAGATCATTAAGATGTTACTATGATCAAATAATGCTCAGATCATTAAGATGTTACTATTATCAAACAATGCTCAGATCATTAAGATGTTACTATGATCAAATAATGCACCGATCATTAAAATGTTACTATTATCAAACAATGCTCAGATCATTAAGATGTTACTATGATCAAATAATGCTCAGATCATTAAGATGTTACTATGATCAAATAATGCACCGATCATTAAGATGTTACTATTATCAAATAATGCACCGATCATTAAAATGTTACTATTATCAAACAATGCTCAGATCATTAAGATGTTACTATTATCAAATAATGCACCGATCATTAAAATGTTACTATTATCAAATAATGCTCAGATCATTAAGATGTTACTATTATCAAATAATGCTCAGATCATTAAGATGTTACTATTATCAAACAATGCTCAGATCATTAAGATGTTACTATTATCAAATAATGCTCCGATCATTAAGATGTTACTATTATCAAATAATGCTCAGATCATTAAGATGTTACTATTATCAAATAATGCTCCGATCATTAAGATGTTACTATTATCAAATAATGCTCAGATCATTAAGATGTTACTATTATCAAATAATGCTCCGATCATTAAGATGTTACTATTATCAAATAATGCTCAGATCATTAAGATGTTACTATTATCAAATAATGCTCCGATCATTAAGATGTTACTATTATCAAATAATGCTCAGATCATTAAGATGTTACTATTATCAAATAATGCACCGATCATTAAAATGTTACTATTATCAAACAATGCTCAGATCATTAAGATGTTACTATTATCAAACAATGCTCAGATCATTAAGATGTTACTATGATCAAATAATGCACCGATCATTAAAATGTTACTATTATCAAACAATGCTCAGATCATTAAGATGTTACTATGATCAAATAATGCTCAGATCATTAAGATGTTACTATGATCAAATAATGCACCGATCATTAAGATGTTACTATTATCAAATAATGCACCGATCATTAAGATGTTACTATGATCAAATAATGCTCAGATCATTAAGATGTTACTATTATCAAACAATGCTCAGATCATTAAGATGTTACTATGATCAAATAATGCACCGATCATTAAAATGTTACTATTATCAAACAATGCTCAGATCATTAAGATGTTACTATGATCAAATAATGCTCAGATCATTAAGATGTTACTATGATCAAATAATGCACCGATCATTAAAATGTTACTATTATCAAACAATGCTCAGATCATTAAGATGTTACTATTATCAAACAATGCTCAGATCATTAAGATGTTACTATGATCAAATAATGCACCGATCATTAAAATGTTACTATTATCAAACAATGCTCAGATCATTAAGATGTTACTATGATCAAATAATGCTCAGATCATTAAGATGTTACTATGATCAAATAATGCACCGATCATTAAGATGTTACTATTATCAAATAATGCACCGATCATTAAGATGTTACTATGATCAAATAATGCTCAGATCATTAAGATGTTACTATTATCAAACAATGCTCAGATCATTAAGATGTTACTATGATCAAATAATGCACCGATCATTAAAATGTTACTATTATCAAACAATGCTCAGATCATTAAGATGTTACTATGATCAAATAATGCTCAGATCATTAAGATGTTACTATTATCAAACAATGCTCAGATCATTAAGATGTTACTATGATCAAATAATGCACCGATCATTAAAATGTTACTATTATCAAACAATGCTCAGATCATTAAGATGTTACTATGATCAAATAATGCTCAGATCATTAAGATGTTACTATGATCAAATAATGCACCGATCATTAAGATGTTACTATTATCAAATAATGCACCGATCATTAAAATGTTACTATTATCAAACAATGCTCAGATCATTAAGATGTTACTATTATCAAATAATGCACCGATCATTAAAATGTTACTATTATCAAATAATGCTCAGATCATTAAGATGTTACTATTATCAAATAATGCTCAGATCATTAAGATGTTACTATTATCAAACAATGCTCAGATCATTAAGATGTTACTATTATCAAATAATGCTCCGATCATTAAGATGTTACTATTATCAAATAATGCTCAGATCATTAAGATGTTACTATTATCAAATAATGCTCCGATCATTAAGATGTTACTATTATCAAATAATGCTCAGATCATTAAGATGTTACTATTATCAAATAATGCTCCGATCATTAAGATGTTACTATTATCAAATAATGCTCAGATCATTAAGATGTTACTATTATCAAATAATGCTCCGATCATTAAGATGTTACTATTATCAAATAATGCTCAGATCATTAAGATGTTACTATTATCAAATAATGCACCGATCATTAAAATGTTACTATTATCAAACAATGCTCAGATCATTAAGATGTTACTATGATCAAATAATGCACCGATCATTAAAATGTTACTATTATCAAACAATGCTCAGATCATTAAGATGTTACTATGATCAAATAATGCACCGATCATTAAAATGTTACTATTATCAAATAATGCTCAGATCATTAAGATGTTACTATTATCAAATAATGCTCAGATCATTAAGATGTTACTATTATCAAATAATGCTCAGATCATTAAGATGTTACTATTATCAAATAATGCTCAGATCATTAAGATGTTACTATTATCAAATAATGCTCCGATCATTAAGAGGTTACTATTATCAAATAATGCTCAGATCATTAAGATGTTACTTCTTTGAACTAATTTTGATTATAGATATTGAATATTATGTGAGTATTACATTAGGTACTCGGCAGGCGCGTGCCTTCCATACATGCAACGCATGCCCTAAAATAAGATAATAAATCTTAATAATTAAATACTATAGTAGTTAGAAATTCATAAATAATCTTAAAATTATATTCTGCACTAGTATATTACACAATTTTTAAGATTTTACATTTATTGTAGGGCATGCGTTGCATATTTGCATGTATGGAAGGCACGCCGCTGGTACTCGGTATTATTTATTGGACAATTGATATACAATAGCAGATGCTACATGGACACTTTTGTTAGGAACTACAATACAATTTGGTTGTTATTATTAGATGAAGTGACGACCTATTGCTTGTATTTATATACAGTCGATTCCGCTTAATTGGGACACTTTGGGACTTGGGCATTTTGTCCCAATTAAACGGCTGTCCCAATTAAGTGAATTTCACATTTTTTTTAAATTCATTTATTTGGTTTTGGCAACTAAGGCCATTAACCAGTAATACACACATAAAATTAAACTATGCATATTTGTTTTCAATAATTTTATTTAAAAACTCTTGGGGACATGTTGAACGAATGAACGAAGTAAGAATGACAAAGAGGATATACTTTTCTGAAAGAAAGGGTGTATAATTGGGACAACATTCCGCTTAATTGGGAGAGTAATTTTAAGATCACAGCGCATAATTATTATGTTACACATATTCTCAAGAAAAAATATGTACAAAGAATTTGTAGTGAAATGTTTCAAAAACAAAAGACAGACTACACTTGACTCATTTTTGCATTGAATTAAATTGTATGTACATATCTATCTACGCATCTATTATTTTAATTAGGAATTATTTTTTTTTCTCAAAAGTTAATATTACATATTTGTAATTTATATGATAATTTATATTACCTTTATGTAATTTACTGTTTCCAAGAGTTAATAAAATAAAATAATTGAAAAAAATAAGCATTGTTTAATTTTATGTGCAAGTATTACTGGTTAATGGCCTTAGATGCCAAAACCAAATACATGAATTTAAAAAAATGTGAAATTCGCTTAATTGGGACAAAATGCCCAAGGCCCGATGTGTCCCAATAAAGCGGAATCGATTGTATTGTTTGTATGTAGGTTAGATTTAATTTTCATACTGAAAAAGTTATCTGGTTAGAGACTTCATTTATTGTTATCACAACAAGAATGCTTTCAACGTCGACAGAAGTTTCACAAGTGAGATGAAGATACTGAAACGGTGGAAGCCAAAACAAGTGAAAAAGATGAACGACTAATCATAAAGTACAGATTTTTTCAGATTATGTGAAAGTATCTAAACATCGATATTCTGAATAATTTTTATGTACATTTGTAATATTTTACCTGGAAAATAAGAATACGGTGCAATTTCGTGTATTATTAAATTTGTTTTTTTTTTCGTATGCGTTTCACATGTCACAAGCTCACAAGTATACCCAGGGTTGCCAGATTGTGTTGCCAAAATTACCTTTTCAAAATGTAACGGGTATTTCTACGCCCCCGTCGCCAAATTTTCGAAATGGTATAGGAATTTGGAATATTTCAAAAACTCCTCGGTTTTCTTAATGAATATTTTCTCACACAGTACCTTTATTTTACAATGTTAAGGGTCGTTCACATACGTTCACTTTCAGTGATCACTCCGGATGATCCTCCAAGATGAACAAGTGTGAACGGGCGTTTCATCGCTAGTGATCACTAGCGATGACGGAGGAAAGAGATTACCACTCGTCATAATTTTGATGAAAGGTCCTTTCACTGAAACGACCATAAACAAGTTTCATCTTATTATTTGTTTTATACTCTATGAATTTGTATTGAATGTCAGAATCATGTACAAAATTATTATGCATTCGAGAGCTATATTAACTTATTTTAAGTGTTATTTTTCATTTTTGAATTTTTTAAATTATTTTTATACGAAAATACGTCAAACTGCATACAACATGAGTGAGAAAGTAGACATGGTAGTGAAAGCATAGGATGAACAAATGTGAACAGACGTGTTCACTTTCGATGAACAGGTTTGACCCTGACACTCTGGATGATCATCCAAAGTGAAGCAATGTGAATGCTACTTAACGGGTATTTGATCCGATGATTGTTTATGTCAATACCGGATATTTGTTAGTCGTACGGTAATTTGTTAAAATTATTACCGTACGGGGAATGAAATTACCAGAACCGTACAAATACGGTAATTACCGTACGTCTGGCAACGCTGAGTATACCAATCAGGGTTGCCAGATTGTGTTGCCAAAATTACCTTACTTCGGTGAAACACATCGGAAATACAACAGTACCTTTTCAAAATGTAACGGGTATTTCTACGCCCCCGTCGCCAAATTTTCGAAATGGTATAGGAATTTGGAATATTTCAAAAAATCCTCGGTTTTCTTAATGAATATTTTCTCACACAGTACCTTTTTTTTACAATGTAACGGGTATTTGTACCGATGATTGTTTATGTCAATACCGGATATTTGTTAGTCGTACGGCAATTTGTTAAAATTATTACCGTACGGGGAATGAAATTACCGTACAAATACGGTAATTACCGTACGTCTGGCAACGCTAGTATACCAATCAGGGTTGCCAGATTGTGTTGCCAAAATTACGTGGCCACACTAGATAAAAAAATTACCTTACTTCGGTGAAAAAAATACATCGGAAAGGTAACGACGATCACATATGACATAAACGATCATCGGTACAAACACCCGTTACATTGTAAAAAAGGTGCTACATGAGAAAATATTCTTTAAGAAAACCGAGAAATTTTTGAAACATTCCAAATTCCTATACCATTTCGAAACTTTGACGACGGGGCGGGGTAGAAATATCCGTTATATATATGAAAAGGTACTGTTGTATTTCCGATGTGTACGGTATTCCGATGTGGAAGGTAGAATCCAAGGGATGAAAATACGCATGCGCCCAAACTAATGAAATACTCTATGATCAAGTTAACAGCTGTCAGGCTGTCACATGGGTTGTTTTCGTTTTGTGTGATGTGGTTAAGTTACAATATTATTATTTAGTGTGAATTATCTACATATTTATAATTTTTTGTATTACCAATTCGGCTTCTTTCTTTCGGCTCGGCTCTTTCACGACACTAGGTTTTAGAAGCTTTACAATATTTAAATGTGATCTATCAGCCAAAAAGATAGTAAAAGCAATAAACGCGTGGGCCATTCCGTTACTAACATACTCATTTGGCACTATAAAATGGTCAAAAATCAATAAATAAGAAAGATTAATAATAACACAATTAACAAAAAATAGATATCACCATCCAAATTCCGGGAAAAAAAGCAGACTGCCTAGAACAGTGTTTCCCAACCTTCTTTAGGCCATGCCCCACCGTAGTCTTTTCAAAAGTCATATGCCCCACCGGCCTCTTTTTTTAATTAAACAGTTGGTAAATTTTCAATAATATGTGGAAGCGCCGGTCCCCACCTTTCAGGCGTGATGTCCCACCGGTGGGGCGTACGCCCCACCTTGGGAAACACTGGCCTAGAAGTATAGGAAGAAGAGGAATTGTTGACACACATTAAGGGTTGTACCCTCCCTCACCCATGGATGTTGCAGGAATGTCAATTCCCATGTCATCCATACTCTTCATGCAAATTCTTCTCAAGGAAGGGCTCAAGGTTCGCCTGAAGGGCTATCCCCGACAAAATCCTCCCCAAAATTAAATACAACCGTTAATGTCCACCGACTCCATTGTTTACAAAAGAACTTAAAATTAACTTACAGTTACGTATTTACTACGTACTAGTTGTTAGCCTAAATTATACAAAATATCTTAAGACTAGATTGAAGTTCTTAAAACTAGTTGCATTTCATAGCCACAATCAATTACACAAGCAGTTTCTTCTAAGCGTAGTGTATAATAATGTTTAGTATATCTGTAATCATAAAAGAAATTGATCATTACATGCACAACACACAACAAATGAAAGTGGTAGGAAAATCACAAGTTAGGATCCAGTCATTCTCTCTTTCTGTGTTTGGAAGCCGGTTGAATTAAGCGATTGATCCTGAAAAAAAGGAAAAAGGAATACCTCCCTTTATTGGAGGAAAGGACGTCACAAACAAAGTGAGTTCGGTAAGGTCAAAAGGTCTCTGTAATCATACTGGAAATATGATTATCATACTGGAATTATTGACATTTCCTCTTTACATAATGATCAAATTGAATCTCTTGAAACATTTTTAAACAAAATAATTATTTATTTCATAAAATTATAATACAGGCCGACAAAAATCATACATCATTAAATTTAATTTAAATGTCGAAAATTCCCGGGCGCCCCCTAATGCGGCGCCCGGGGACATATGTCTCCCCCTACCCCCCCCTAGTTACGCCACTGAGTCAGCGCGCTTTGCGATATTTCGGGCACATTGCAAGAAGAGAGCATGACAACCTGGAAAAAGTAATTATGACTAGGGTTGTAGAAGGGAGGAGGGGAAGGGGCAGAGTGCCAATAAGATGGAGCGACCAAATTAAGGAGGCCACACAGAGCTCACTTCACGGGGCCTTACACATGGTGGAGGATCGCTCAACATGGAGACAGATGGTTTACAGAACGATGCATGATGGTCACGATCCTCAGGATTGAGGGACGTCGGTCCCTCAATCCTGAGAGATGATGATAGAACAATTATATAATACAAAATTATGTCTATAGTTTTATTACGTGAGGGTACCTACATAGGGTACAAAGATAATTCTAATAATTCAGAGGCTACATTAGAAAAATAATATTTATAGGTACCTCCTGATATATGAGCTCGCCAAAAATCGGGAACCGATACAACTTCTGTAAGTAAGTGTATTAATTGAAATTAATATATCGGCTTAAAAAGAAACAAAAATACTTTGAGAATCACGGACTCCTATTTGACAATAATATATGTAGAACGCCGAAACAGTAAAGAAACGTTTCGAACCATTTAGACGCGGATTCGAAACGTCGTCACAACTCCATTTTGGATAATCATATAATTATATTGATGAAAATAGATTGTATGACGATATAAATCATTATCTGTATATTTAAATATCGTATAAAACTCTCTTAAATGACACATATTTTGATAAAACTTAGCTGGAGAAGTCATAACTGACAATAATGAGAAAAACCTGTATAATTAGAAGCTGCTAGGAACATTCTTTGTACAATTGCAATTAATTATTTATATAAATTTTATCGTTAAAATTCTAAAATTATAAAGGCGCACTTAATAATTGGACCTATCTAACTATTTTACTCGACAAAGCAAGCCTTGCAGGGAAAATTTAGGTTATTATCCGGCAGATCCAGTATTTATACCTACTTCATGTATGTTCAAAGTGAATCGACAAATTATTAAAATGGCGTTTGTTGTTTTCCCGCATCCATTATTAAAATCCATGGATGTATGTAGGTAGGGGATGGAACGTTTATAGTAATTTGTATGAATGACAGCGAAGCCAAAAAGTGAGGAAGGGAAATCGACGGTGGCCATTTTGTATGAAACACTTTATTTAACATTTGTATGGGCACTGTATGGAGATTATTCACACAGTATCAGAAAACATTATATTTACTTCTTAAAATAATTAAAATGCCACATAACTTAATATTTTCATATACATGATGAAATAGGGAATAGGATGAGTTAATAAAATTGAGTATTTCATTTCAAAATCATTATTTATTTTTAAACTTTGTTTTCATATACACACAATATGGAGATAATGAATGACAATTGAAGGAAAATATAAAAAAATGTACAGAAATTATAGCTGGAAATAAAAACAAATTTTGATAGTTTTATTGAATGTATAAAAATAAACAGGAGAAACTGAGTGATTTATAATGATAACAAAATGCATTGTAATTAACATACAACAAACTCAAAGCCCTCTGAAGAGCACTAACTTGTTGAGTGACTGGATGTATGCTATGGTAGGTTGAAGACATGTTGCATAGGTGGATTGATGTACGAACTCACATCTATCCTGTCAACTGCTGGTATTATATTGTCAACTGGAGGTATTGAATATTCAGCTACCGGCACCGAACTCTCAATTGCTGATGTTGTACTCTCAATTGCAGACAATATTCTGCGATCTTTCTCTGAAACATAAAAAAATACCATATAAGTACTTGTATACACTGATGCATAATAGTTTACTTGGTGTCAAATATTGGATAATGTCCAGTTTCTCCTTTCTGGATCCTTTGGAAAACTACAAAAAATGATTTTGTTTATAAACATGCGATAATATCATTAACCTGATCAGATTTGTATGCATGAAACATTTCATTCTAACGGGTAAACAAACCAAACATCAGATTGTAGGTTCTTTGTATTGTCAGATGACAGAATGGAAAACAAGTTACATGTGTAGATATAGGAGAATAAGGACAGATAATTATATAGAACGTTTATAACATTATTATGATCATTTATAAGTATACGAATTATAATATAAACGACTTTAAAATCGCAATATATTAAGATAAAAACTACAATACAAAACAACTTACCGAAAATATGACAATCCTGTTTCCTGCGAAAGTTGGATTGGATTTATAACCACAACCATTTATAGCGCACATCACCATGTTAATCATAAGATGATTCCTATTCTTCTAGATATAAAAACAAAAACCGATATGAAAAATTCAACTGATGTGCAAAAACTTGAAACATTTTTAAAACAACTAAACATACAAATACAAGGGTTGGTTCATGGGAGCATAAATGTCACTCGGCGTCGTTTGACCTGAACGACCATGAAGTTGCAGTGAGTGGTGAATGTAATCCGGATAATCGTGAATAACTTAGAGCGTTTTATGACCCAATGTTATCGTAATGGCGCCATTATTTTTTAAGTCTTTTTATTATTTTTTTTATTGCTTTTATAACTTTTAAAAAAATTTTTTTTTTGGATTTACTTTTTGTTATAATTTCTTAAATTCGCCGACGTGTAAAAGATGTAAATTATGAATATATTTAAATAATTAATATTTTTATTATTATTTGACTGGCGCCTTTTTATAGTAGCATTCAAGTACTTTTGTGTTTCTTTTAAATGATAAAAATATTTTTGTCTCTAACGAAGGAATAAATTATTTTAATAGGTATCTTTAAAATTAACAGTTAAAGTAATAACTACTTGATTAGTTTATAACTAATTGCTTTATACTTTTTTTTTAAATTATTCCATTATCTAAATTTCTGAGCTTGTATACTTCCCAAATACTTGTTACAAGTTTATATCCTAAATTTATCCAAACGAATTCACTGAATCAGCGTCAGAAATTATAAATGACAATTACGCGGAAATCGAGTATATTTTCTGAGACTATAATTCTTATTTTGTTACACATTTTGAAAACATAGTAACATACAGTACATGAACACTATGAATGCGTACTGGCATTGTATAGGTACTTTCAAAATATGCGTCGTCACTCGGTGACTGTCTGAACGCAGCCCAAATGCGACGCACCGAACAAAATTTATTTCTTACAAAATGGTCGTCATTCCCCTCCCCGCGCAGCTACAAAATGTTTACCAAAGTGTCTGTCCATTACTCTATTTAGGTCCATGTTAAAATCATGATGTTAAACATTTTGAGGTTAGATTATTCCTCACGCGCCATGACATTTTAAAGTAGACACGTCTAGAAACGTCGTTTCGATTTTGATTTGAAACGTCGTTTCGACATTTATTCCCCATTTTTAGTCGACGTTTCATAACCGCTTTGTAACGGGAACTTAAAATGTTGCTTGTTTTTGAAACAAATGTTATCGCCGTTTCAAATCGGCGTCTAGAGAGCGACAAAAATGGTTTCTTGGGCATACATCCTACATACAAACATTGTTCATGTGTCTGGTTTTTAACTACACAAATCTAAGAGTAGTTTTAACGAAAGAGATTAGTTTGAGAAGGCTTGCCTTTTTCAGCAATTTTTCATCCCTAATTTAGCAGAAGGGCACTCTCGCCGTGTATTGTGGTCAGTGCATTGTCAAACTACTGCTAGACCATCACGACATATAGCACAAATGGGGTAGTCAGCAGAACAGCTGCTTGCAATAAAATAAGATACGCAATAAAATAAAATATCTGTGCCAACAAAGAAATAAGACATTCAGGATGGGTGGCAAACTTCATCGCTGAATTTGAGATGTAAAATGTCGTTATTTTTCAAATATCTGCCTTTTACAGGACACGGGAAAACTCACGGAAAGAGTGGGAGAACATTTCATTGTACTGTGACACTTATAATAATAATTACCTATACATAAATATATTAATTCCCAAGCGTCACTGCGGAAAATCCAAAGCAACAATAACAATAAACAAATTATAAGGAACTTATGCGAAAAGTACTCATGTATTTTTATAAAGAAAACTTTTTTATTATATGTCCATAATAATTGAGCATTGCTACTACTGCTACTGCTGTATCATCACGGTATATCCCAGAAGTGGGGTAACCAGCAAACCAGCTGCGTGTACTCAACCAACTTGCAAGTCGTCCAGTCCGTGCAAACAAAAAATTAAAACATTCGGGATGGGTGACAAAGCTCATTGCTGAATTGTTGATATAAATTATTGTCTTTTATGTGAGGTTTTACGAACAGCCTTTTACAGGACACTCGAAAACTTACGGAAAAGAGTGGGAGACCAATTTTATTATTTGCCTGGCGCTTCACGGAGCAGTTAAACGATAAAACTATTAGTTCTAATTAAATCTTAGATTGAGTATTGACAGATTTCTATATTTATTTCTAATACACGTAGATAGTGATGTGAGAAGAGAAAATTCTCCAAAGAAATTTCTCGAGAACGAGAAATTTCTCCTCTGATGGAAGAGAAATTTTTCTCCATGATTTTTTTTAGTGGTATTATGACCTTTCGCTCAGTACACTTCGCAGCCAACCTGATTGATCCAAAAATTTGTGGGGCTGATTAAGGCCCAAATCAGAGGTTATTAACACTTTTTTTCATGTACGTACCTGCAATTTTTTTTAAACTTAAATAGGGGCACGTGGGGTGTCAAACATCAAGATTTTTCATCAGTTATTAGCACTTTTTCTATGTAGGTACCTAACATTTTTTTGTTTCCATAATTAATTGTAGCCATATTGGTGATAAATTGTCTCAACATTTGTACATTGTTATTGATTGATTGAATAAAGCATTTATTATTATTATTCTACTGTTAAATAAAGAATAAAAAAAATTCTCCGAAAATTCTCTACTTCGAGAAATTTACCGAGAAATTTTTCGGACGCCCGCGCTTCCTTACAACCTTTCTTCCAGACAAGTATAGGTATCCTCATTATCATCCTTTCTTTATTCATTCGTTCCACATGTCCAAACCATCGTAATTTATTTAAACGCATTCTATCCGCAACGCTACTCTTGCATCCGCTCATTTTTTTAATATCTTCATTCTTCACTCACAATCACGCAACGTTCTATTTATTTATTGACACATTTACACGGCAGAGCCTTTTACATGTTAAATAAAAAACAATAACAATTTTACAGACGAAGATTAAAATACAGCTTGTAGCAACAAGCACATAAATTGATGAAGATAAATTACATGAATAAAACTTAATTTGTAGGTACAAAAAAAAAACCTGTTGAATGCATTAATCGACTACCTAACAGATAGAACAGTCCAATTAGATAGAAACACAACACTGGAAACCGGAGGAGGGGTCCCACAGGGGTCGGTACTAGGACCAACCCTATGGAACGTTCTATACGATGAGGTGATGACAATAGAAGTCCCACTAGGAGTAGAACGTGTCGCTGAGTTTCGAAATCCGCTATAACACATACATTTGAATGTGTTATAGCGGATTTCGAAACTCAGCGACAAAACTAATCTGTTATGCGGACGATCTAGCCATCTCCATAACTGCAAGGCATAAAGAAGAGCTGGTCACAAATACAAACGAAACAATACAGGCTATAAATCTATGGATGCGTAGACAAAAACTGGAGATTGCTCCGGAAAAAACAGTAGCCATCGTCTTCAAGAGACGAATAAAAGAGGGGGGAATTGAGTTCAAATGCGAAGAGGTTAATATCAGACCAGCAAAAGCGGTTAAATACTTGGGAGTACAACTGGACTCTGGATTGCGTTTCACAAAACATATAGAAGCAGCGTGTACCAAAGCCCAAAAAACTGCCAAGGCAATGGGGGTGATCCTACCGAATACACGCGGTCCAAAGGCGGACAAGAGAAGAGTAATGGCCCTAGCGGTTCAGTCAATAGTATTATATGCAGCCCCAATATGGGAAAAAGCTATGGACAGCAAATCAAATAAAGATAAAATACTAAGCACACAGAGAACAATGGCCCTTCGATGTAGCATGGCATACAGGACAATCTCAACGGATGCGGCAATGGTCCTGGCAGATTTGATTCCCCTACACTTACTAGCGAGGGAACGGAAGGAGTTGTATAGGAGGAGGGAGGAGGATGGCCCCGAACTAAGAAAGCAGCTAAGGAAATTGACCCTGGAAAGCTGGCAGAAAGAATGGGACGAAAGTCATAAAGGCCGGTGGACAAATAGATTAATAAAGAGTGTTGAATCTTGGACTCTTAGGAAACACGGACACCTTACCTACTATGTCACTCAATGCCTAACCGGACATGGGGTATTTATGGAATACGTAGCCAGGATAGGCAAGCGAGACAGGCCGAACTGCTTATACTGCGAGGAAATAGACAGCGCAGAGCACACTATGTTTGGGTGCCCAAAGTGGACTACACAAAGAAAAAACTTGGAAGAAAGAGTGGGAGTCATGAACCCGGAGAACATAGTTCAAAAGATGCTGGAGGGAAAAGAAATGTGGGATGAGATCACAGGTTACATGACAAGCATAATGAAAGAAAAGGAGATTTATGAAAGAATGGAGCAAAGAAGCTGAAAGACCAAAAGGCTGTGTGATAAGGCCAGTTGGCGGGAATCACGCAGTCTAGAAGTCGGGAGGGGTTTTAGCCGGTATGAGTCCGGCACTACCCAAGAGGGTGTCCATGAGGATTTCCCCTCCCAATTAAAAAAAAAAAAAATAAAAAAAAATAAAAAAAAAAAAAAAAAAAAAAGGTACAAAAAAAAACAAAATTGAAATGATAATCTATAATAGTCAAACAAAATAATGAAATATAGTAAAATGAGTCTTATTAAACTCATAATAAATAGTCCAAATAAAATATCAGTTACGGATTTTGAGTCAGGAAATAAAATTGTATCTATGTATTGAAAACAAAAGTTAATGAAAGTCAATGATGAAAACATATATTTTTGAATTAGGTTAAATTCTGTAGTGTATGGACTTTGTACACTGCACCTGTACATTGACCTTTGGACTTGTTTACAAGCTAAGCAAAGTTAATATAATGACTGAGTAGAAATACGCTACTGCCTATATATGCTAGCCACCTATAGAGAATGACGCTCATTATTAGATACAACCTTGACTTGCACTGTTAGGCTGCGTGATTGACTAAGTTGTGTTCGACATTATAAGTAGGATAAATTATTGAATATATTTATTTGTGTTAAATATAAATCTCAGTGTTCGTTATTGAAAAGAACCTAACATTGTTATACTTGACAAAGTATACAATACGTGGCGCAGTTCGGTAGTTCGTGAATAATTTTGTCGGTAATTCGCAACAATAGTTTTTTTCCGCGCCGAAAGTTATTGTCGGCGGTACGCGGGATAAAAGTGAAAGGCTTTCTACAGGAGTAGAAAGGAGACAGGAGTCTCCAGAGCCAGATAAGCCAGCAGTTGCAGGTAGCAGCAAAGAGACAGGAGTCTCAGAAGCCAGTTAGGCAAGGTTGCAAGTAGCAGCAGGGAGATAGGAGTCTCTGAAACAAGTTGGGCAAGTTGCAGGTAGCAGCAGGGAGACAGAAAGTCTCAAGAGCCAGCTTTGAGGCAAGGTGCAGGCAGCAGTGGGTAACAGGAGTCACCCAGCATCCAGGCGGATCCAGTTGGTGGATCCAGGAAGCCAGGAGACACAATTTAGAAAGAAAACAAATATTATATGGCTAAAATGCTGGTGCACAATACCATTCGGGAATCATCACTTTCGTATGTAAGCGAGACATGGACGTGCCTGAAGAAGGACGAAAGTGGAATAAATGCAGAGAGTAGATGCGGTTGTTGAGAAGAATGGTTTTGGTAAAACGCTGCGTGATAGAGAAAAGAATGAGGGTATTAGAAGAATGAGCGGATGCAAGAAGAGTGTTGTGGACATGTTGAACGAATGAATGAGGTTAGAGTGACAAAGAGGATATACTTGTCTGAAAGAAAGGGTGTGAGGAAGCGCGGGCGTCCGAGAACCATGTGACTTGATCACGTGGATCAAATTCTCAAGAACGGCCGCGTGTTAAGTAAGAGGAACTGACGTGCGTGTATGAGAAATTGTATGAATGTAGAAGAAGCGAAAGAAGTATGTAAGGACAGATCTATATGGCGTTTCGTTCTCTTTGCCTACTCCACTAGGGACACGACGTGAGGGTAGGATTGCCAGATGGTATCCAAAAGGAGGACATGTCCTCCTTTTTTATGTTTTGTCCTCCCGTCCTCCCTTACCTACTGTAAGTCCTCCTTTTGATAAACATCGGGTTCTGCGAGTTTTATTTTTGTACAAGCGCACATAACGCAAACGTGCGGATAGAGTTTTTTCACTGATTAATACTCAGTGGAGCAAAGAAAGGAAAAGACTAAGTGTGCAGTCAGTAAAAATCTTTAATTCTTACCTAATACAATTTCAAAAACATGACATGTGAAGATTTTTATAATTATTTGTTAAAAAACAAAGAACTTCCAAAATTGGCAGCTCAGCTAAATATGATTAAAATAAAGTAAAATAATATAAAAAAATCGTTTAATTTCTGGATGTCCTCCTTTTTTTACAGAAAATCCTCCTTTTTAGACCCATCTGTCCTCCTTTATCAAATTATCATCTGGCAACCCTACGTGAGGGTATATTATAGTATAGCAAAGATTATTTTGATGAGTTTACCAACCATTCTTCTCAGCGATCGCATCTCCACTGCATTTATTCCACTTTAGTCCTTTTTCAATTATGTCCATGTTTCTCTTGCATATGAGAAATTCTAGTTTGATTTTAATTCTAATGACACATTCTGTATAAGCTATTTTCATAGACAAATATCAATTAGCATAACAAAGTTTCCAGAATGTTTTTACTATGTTAATTAATAATTGTAATAATAGATTCAGTAGGAGGGTAGCCAACTACAGTGGGGCCAGTATATGAGTGCACCTGAACCCCCCGCTACACGTTTACTCAACTTCCTTACGTCTCACCACCAACGATACATTTATCAGAGATTGTCAATCAGTTAATTTTTTCCACTTTGAAATAAAAAAAATCCTTTGTCAAATAATTGCGAAGAAGTATCACAAATTCGCGACACTGGGGAGTCAACACTTGACGTTTATTAGGCATATTTTTATAATTTATAAACTAACACTAAAATAAACTTTCACTGTTAGATGTTGCGATCCCGAAGGCTCGTTTAAAACTAAAGAATATAAGGGATGATTTCTGATAAGTTAATTTTGGAATTCCCTGACAAAAATTTGTCATAAATCATAAAATGCATTACCTATCTACAGTTTTGTATTGAGACTCATTCAGTAAATCCCTATTGTTTTTTTTTTAATTATTCTAGACAAAGAGAGTGTTATAATGTAGCTATAAATACTTTTCTTTGTATGTAACTGCCTACTTCCATTTATTTGATATCCTTTTTAACTAACCTACTGTACTAATACGCATACTTGAAAACTTTTCTATGTAATATTTTTTTGACACAAAATATCCAAACAGGAACTCTTATATTAATGTGACAGAAACAACAAGCGAAAAGGGTGTGTGGTTCTTGGTCTACACCGTAAGGCGCGCAGTACGTATGTAGGTATGCAGGTACAAGGATTAGATAATAATATAAAAAATAAAATATTCTATAACAATGCCTTTGGTTCCTGATACCTGCCTATGAAAAAAAGAGACCATCATACCTGAGGCCTGAGGTGCATTGGTATACTGGCCCCACTGTAGCTATGTTATAATATTATATTCTTATGTAGGTATGTTTGTATCTATGTCTGTCTATCTAAATTTATATGTAACATCACAGCATACCCACAAATGGGGCTACCAGCAGACCAACTACAAGGTACATGTGTGCCTTTGATACCTTCATCTTCTTCTTCCTGTGCCATGTCAGGTCCCCCCGTCATTGGCGATCACTCCGGCGAAAACCTCCCTGTCCTGTGCTGCTCTGAATAGGTCATCCACCGTCCTCATTCCGGTCCACTCTCTAACGCTGCGCAGCCAGGATCTGCTTTCTGCCAACTTCCCATCTTCCCTCTATCCTGCCCTCCTTATTGTCTTGTATGTAAAGTAGCATTCACATTACTTCACTTTGGTGGATGATCGGCCAGAGTGTCAGGGTCAAACCTGTTCATCGAAAGTGAACACGTCTGTTCTGAAAGAAAATGTATGTATGCAGTGGCGTAGTGGCGCCACATTAGGGGGCGCCAAAATGAGTATTAAAACTATTTTTGTTATTTTAATTTTGATGTAAACTAATGTATCCCAAATACTTTTGCAAGATTGAATTTTGGAGCTTCACAAATATCTTCATTACAAACCAGTTGGCAAACACGATTTTGGCGCCCCCATTGAGCATTAAGGGGTGCCATTTAAGACATAAACAAAATGAAGCATCACAATGCAGGATTGCTGATGGCGTTTTTTTTTAACAAAGATCAGTTCGGGTTCAAATATTTTTCTTCATGACAAGTGGCATCTGCTTTTAACAATTATACAGGTTGGATAATTTCGAATCGAATATAGGATTTTACGCGAAAGTAAAGAAAAAAAGTATAATTTATACTTCACATTAGTTGAAAAGAGATTAATTTGTCATTACATAGAAATGTAGCAAGCAAGTTGTAGTTTTAAATAATATTTTAAATCTAGCAAATTTTTCCGTAATTTTATTTTATTTTACTTGTATCTGTATCAATACATTTAAAAGCAACCAAAAAATGAAAAAAATG
Source organism: Athripsodes cinereus (assembly GCA_947579605.1). Lineage (NCBI taxonomy): Eukaryota > Metazoa > Arthropoda > Insecta > Trichoptera > Leptoceridae > Athripsodes > Athripsodes cinereus. Next base: position 15,915,612 of record OX388325.1, on the reverse strand, counting down.
TTGCTCGATGTTTTTGTTTTTTTTTTTATTTTGCCTCTAATTGCCTGATAGGTATGTAGAGACTTTCAACCAAGTATTATTTTTTTTACCCCCGAAATATTTTTTTGACGGCCATTTTTCTGACGTGCCGTGGATGATTTTTAATGAAAATAGATCATTAGAAAAATTATTGTATCTTGCTTATTTATAAACATATCGAGATAATTAAAAAAAAAATAATATTTTAAATACAAAATTTTCTAGTTTAAAAAATATTTTTGTTCATCGATATCTATCCACTTACCACTGTAACAATCTGACATAACACACTGTTTTGGCGCCGAAGGTGTACAACTCATTTAGGGCCGAGTGGAGACTATTGCGGGGTGACGGTGCATTTAGGAGTGCGATCTGAGACATAGTATGGTGAAAACTGGTTCAGTCTACCTTGGTACGGGCTCATGCCCAGTTAGGTAGGTTTTTATGACTTTTATATTTTTAATGATGTTGTACAAATGAAATAATAAATAAATAAATAAATCTTGTTGATATTGGGGTGGATGAGTCGGAGGCCTTACTAAGGTTTTTGGTGTGATAGCGTGTGAATCATTGTTGTTGTTGTTGTGTTGTTGTTCGGTGATCTGTCATCTCTTGGATTGAGCGCTTGTTCCATAACACACTCGCTTGTTTGTCTGAGAACTCACTCATGGCTTTTCACCTAACTAGGGACTAACACGTTACTGAGTCAACCGTTAACCCGCTGACTTGCCCATTCACTTACTTATTTGCTGACATTCGGTGCTCTTTTCTGATCTCAGCGGACTGGCGCGAGCATTAGCTCATCAACTCATTCACAAACTAATCTACTGACGTTCGTGACAGTAACTCAAGATACTAACAAACTAATCTACTAACGTTCATGATAATTATAGCTAACTCAAGATACTAACAATATACTAACGCAGCTAACAATGACTCATTTTCAGACGGGTTTCATTCATTGACATTTTCTAAATCATTCACTGTCCCATTTTTGTTTTGTTTCTTGTATTTGTTTTTTTATGATTGACAGTACTATGGAGACATGTTTGTAAATAATTAATTTTTGTTTGACTGATTCTTTTTGTTCATTTGTTGAAAGGTTTTACTTTTAGTTTCCTAATTTCAATGATTTTATTGTTATTTATCATATCGGTATTTCTGCCACAACACAGCCCTATGGCTAGTGTGGTAAAAAAATAATTATTGATTGTGTTAAATGTTACTAAGCATGTTTTTATAAAAGTGTAAACTGGATATTATCACAGAATTCCATGGTATTATATATAAAAATCTATGCATATTATTTGAATAAAGATTATTATTATTATTATATTATATATTATTTTGATGGTAGAAAAGGTACAAAGAATTTTTTTGAAGTCGCTTCATTGGAAGATATTTGAATATTATCTCCTATCTGTTTTCATCTTCATTCGTAATGGGTTGCCTTGGTTATAATACTTCGGAACATCGCCAAGATATATTATGTGCTCCTCACTTTTTCACGCTACTCAACGGTATCATATTTAGTAATCCAATAATGCTGGAAAATTTCAATATATATGTTCCCAATGCATTTGGACGTTCTCGGCATCGCGAACTTTTTTACCAGCCTCAAAGCAGAAGAAACATTGGAACAAATAAGTTCTCAGTACGAAGGTTTAAATTTTTAATGGTCAGGCTAGAGATATTGATATCTTTAACGTGACGTTTGCGGAATTTATAAGAGAGATTTAAGATTATATTGTAGTTGTGTTGACGTCTGGATATCTTTTAAACTTATCTTCTGGGATCGCATTGGCCCTCAGCTGTAATGATCCTTGTAAGAATCGTCTTATTGTCAGTAATAATAATTCTAAAACTTACCTAGGTTCAAATAAAATGGCTATCATTTAAACGACCAGCATAATATTGATGTTATATTCAGCAGAAAAATATCATGTATATATGCTACATATGCCCAGCGAGAATATTATATTTCTATTGCAAATAATATGATATTGTAAAACTCTAAATTTAATCGACCAGCAAAATTATTATTTGACCGGCATAATGATTATTTGTCCAGCAAAATAAATAAATGACCAGCAAACCGTGAGCTTATTTTAATTAAACTTGTGAAAGCAAAATTTTTAATCTTGTTCAAATAATAAATCTTTGTATTTAGCATCCTTTTATGTGATTTTATATGTAGCATCTGAATGAACGACGCTAGCGTTTTTCGACATTTCAGTTGGATATTTCGTTAATATAGCAAAGCGGAAACTGGCATTATTTTCGTAGTCATCATTAATTTGGTAAGAAATCACAAAAACTTCATGTGGATCCGAAGGTAAATCGGTGTGTGAAAAATATTGTTTATCTAATATTTTCTGCCGGTCAAATAATAATTCTGCTGGTCAATTAATTATTTTGTTGTGCGAGTATTTATTAAGCTGTTAATTTTTTTTAATTTGCCGATATAACCAAGTTTGTTTGTAAAACAAGTGTTGCGCTTATTTTTTATTTATTGCTGATTGTTTGCTGCTTGTTTGTTTGTAAACATTGTTTGCTGTGCAAATGACTTAAATGCTGATTTTTTCTTGCCGAACGAATGGATTAATAGCCGTACAAATAATTAGTTCCCAAATAAAATGCAGCTGATTTTTGGTGTCACCTAAATAGTTATATTTATTTAGTTATTCTTTACTGTACATTGATCACAAACAATTTCATAGAAGGTATACATTCAAATTAAATTAAAATCAAAATATTATCCAGAGGGCGAGTTTATCGCAAAAGTGCGATCTGTAATATGGTCGCACAACTAAATAAGAAATCGCTCACATTTAGTCGCTCGGTCAGTACCTAATTTTGCATGGTCATTTTAGTATTTTTTTCTAATTTGAATTTTATGTCACTCGTTTAAATACTATCCAGAAAGCAATAAAACATTTACTACACCCTGTAGGTAAACTACGTAAACATCGAAAATTCCCAAAACAAAACAAATAATTTAATAATCAATTGTTTATATATTACAATATTCGATTTTTATTTTTTTAGTTTGCGTTACGCATACGTATACATATGGTCGATAGTTCTGATCAAAATGTTGTTAGAAGATCACAAAACATTGTCAACGGAAGATTTGACGGAAAACATCGAAACATCAGCAACACCAAGTGAAAAAGTGAACAATCACGAGGAATTCAAGAATAGTAATGATGTATACAAGAGTATAGATCGTGAAGAGATTTATGATGATCCAAGAACTGAAGATGAGAAAGAAGGAGGGAAGTTCAACACAGATCGCAGCAAAAATGATTATGGCACAGATCCGAATTACAAATTTAAAATTGTTTGGGTCACTGTCTTTTTTCATAGTATATTGCTTTCATTAGGAATGTACGGCATCTATCTCATATTCACGAAAGCCAAAATATGGACCTCAATTTACTGTAAGCTTTTAGTCTGATTTTCATTTTATCCTTGAAGTCTCCGAAATTGTCCTTCTATGTACTCTTTTTAGTAAATGGCAGACAAATTAACCTATTCGTAAGCCTTAACAATTAAACCATCTTCATTTCAGCAATAAGCCATGTCATCATCATGCCATCATATCACGTCGCTCACCTTGTGGGGTAGATAGAAAGGATTGATTTCCATTTATTTCCACTTTTGCTTCTACATGCCAGTTCCTCATTTAACCATAAATGCTCTCCTACTCATTGTACTTAGAATGTGTTCATTATTGATGAGGATTTCATTTATAACTTCAGGGATGTCTCACATAAGTGTTCTGAAAACTATAATATTATTGATATCTTTCGAGTAAGCCATGTTTGCAGGTTTTATTATATCAAATTCGAAATATTCATACCGTGATTATGGCGCTAGGATGTGGAGCCATGGCTTATCCGAAAGACATATCAACCATCTGCTAATGCTCACTATAAAAACCTTCATTCACCAATATAATATTTTCTTTCAGTTTATTTAATGACAAATTTCACTAGTCTAGGCATCACAGCTGCAGTACACAGATTATGGACACACAGAACATACAAAGCACGCACCCCTCTCAAAGTGTTGTACTTAATTTTACAAACCATTAATGGACAAGTAAGTATAACATAATATTTATTATTCAAACGAGAAAATAAATGTATGAATCCGTTAGAAAACAGACAGAAAATGGGAAATCGTTGCACAATGTTTTTTTTTATTATTATTTATATTTAGTCTGTTAATGGCCTGTTATTATGAGATTTTCAAACAAGTATAATTTTTTTAATCTTGAATTTTTTAGCTGCAATTTAGCGGTGGTTTCTTATGAAAATAGATTTTTAGAAAATCTGTTGTATCTTATATCTTTGATTGTATCATACATTAAACAAATTATGAATAAAACATTGAGCAACATTCTGGTTGTTTTCAAATAGATTACGTCAGATACTTTTTGTTTTCTAGCGATGCTTTTCGTAAATTACTGCAGTTTTTACTTAATTAACAATCTGTAACAAACAAAATAATCAAATCAATAAAAATATATTAGATAGCTTGTTTTTAAGAGCAGCAAGTGTCATTTATATGATTCTAGAAAAGACTAATATAAAATATATATTTTCAGCATTCTGTACGGTATTGGGTAAGAGAACATAGACAACACCATCGCTATTCTGATACAGACGCAGATCCACATAACGCAAAAAGAGGTTGGTTCTTCTCTCACATCGGATGGCTCATGGTCGAAAAACATCCTTTGGTAAAGCAACTTGGAAACACGATCGACATATCAGATATAGAAGCGGATCCACTGCTTATGTTCCAGCACAAGTGAGTTTATTGAAGAATGTATTGAACTAACTTATTCTCCAGAAATCTTAGAAAATACCTGAACTCTTCTACTTATTTGCTATTTAAAACAAAATGTTGTTCTCTCATACGGAAACAGTCTAAAGGGCTGATTGACTTAAACCGTCTCGAGTGAATGTTTGGAATTTTCAATGTCTTTTATGGGAAGCCCTTGGAAGGGCATGCACCCTTGAAGTGAATATATTCCACAAAACGGCGCACTATAAATTGTCTAGTTATTATTATTATTATTAAGATATATAATTTTTATACCTATCCTGAATGTCTTGATTTTATACTGGCACGAAGAGGACAGTTTGTATGTTTCTTACATACAGCTGATCTGCTGGCTACCCCACTTGTGGGATATGCCGTGATGGTATAGTAGTAGTATATAATTTTTCAAATGAAACTGAATAGGTTTAACCTCCAGATCGATGGGTCTTCAAGCCTGCTAAGTTTATGCCGTGGATCCCTAACATATCTGAATTTATGCGTGTTTTCGATGATCGTCGTTCAAGATCCCTTGCTTTACGGCATATTTTCGATGGTTTTTTAACGTTGTGCAATATCATCGTTACATGAACGATTCAAATTTCAAAATGTGGGTCTTATTTCTCTAGGAATACTTAATATTAATATCATATCACTACTATTGATATTAATCAAAGATGACTTTGAAATCTCACACAATAAGTCCTTAAGACTGGTAATATATTATATTAAATATTTCGTAAAGTAGATTGGTATTCGGGATTACTAAATTGAAAATTTGGTAACAAGGGGGCAAAAATTTAGAAAGCCCGGTATTCTCTTAAAGCCCCTCACCAAATTAATATTCTTTAGGGCCCCATTAAATTGCTTTGCCCGGATGCCCGATAATTTGATCAGACCAAGGGCCCGCAAAAGCTTGAATCGGCACTGTCTTATTCAATATTTTATATGATTTACAGATATTATTTACCATTACAAGTCTTGATTGGATTGATTCCTGTGGCCATACCAATCTTAGGATGGAATGAGGACATATTTGTGTCATTATTTACCTGCTTTTTCCTAAGATATTGCTATCAATTGCATGCTACAGGGTTTATTACTGGTTTTGCACATATTTGGGGCACGCGGCCATACGATAAGTAAGATAATTTTTTTTAATTAATTTTAAATTTTTTAAAACATTTTATGAATTTTTGACACAATCGGATGTCGGGGATTAGATTTTACTTACCAAAAAGTGTAGTTGTTGAGCATATTTTTATTTTTAACCACTGAAAACAATTTTTTTTAATGTCTTTTGTTTAAATCAATAAAATAAATAAAATAAAAATCTACTCGCCGATAGTCAACCTATTTGAATAGGTAATAACATACATAATAATTTATATGAACTTCTTTAAGGAGTGCATGACACAGAGTTTCGACACTTATGAATTGACTAAAGGCTTGGTTTAGACAATTCTTTACAACTAGGTAACATTCTCAATTCCTCTGGATCATGCCCATCACATGTCTCAGAAAAATTTTGAAGTTGAATATTTATATAGTTCAACTCGATATTTTTCGTATTAAAAAATGTTGACTATCGGCAAGTAGAATTAACTGGAATGATAAATCTAGAAAGGTTCAAAATCAATATATAATTATTCAAATATATCAAACAAATTGCCTTGAAATAAATTGTCAAACCAATTCAATACTTCTCCTGGAATCACTGAGCAGAAACCATTAATTTAGAACGTCTTTTCGCCAATTTATTCATCTTGTTCCACACTACCCTTCCTTTTTTTAAATATTTATTATCTATTCACTGTTAATCACTTTTAGAATGCTTACATAAATATTTTATACGTTGATTTCAGAAATGTGCTTGCTGTAGATAACGCTTTAACATCAATACTCACCATTGGAGAAGGTTGGCATAATTTCCATCACACGTTCCCATGGGACTATCGCACAGGAGAATGGGGAGGCATGTGGAATGTAACTACGATCTTTATAAACCTTATGGAAAAACTTGGATTAGCTTATGATTTGAAGAAGGCTTCCCCTGAAACGGTAAGCATGTGTCAAATAGGCGTACCTATCATTTTCTTTAGGAAGAGGTTATTTTCTTTAATCGAAACGTCGTGGTAAACCGATGATGATACACGACTGGCGGTTACCCAGAAACCTATCTTAATATAATCCTACAATAGATCGCGGGGGCATTTGTTGTTGTATTCTACCCATGGAAGAACAAATTTAGCAATGAATTCTCCGACCAACAAGCCAATGTTCTTTTTTGATTTGATTGCTCAAAACTGTGACATATTTTACCTATCTTACAGGGAATTTGTTGCCTTCATTGAGTCAACGAACATTCTATGGTGATCTTTTGTTTCTTTGTTATTTGATTTTTTTTTGTGTAGGTATGCATGTGTGTGTGTATGTATATATTTTATTTGCTTTTTGTTTTTAATTTGTTGTTTTTGAATATTCTAAATATTGTGTAACTATAATAGGCTGTATCTATTTGCACATCGCATTGGCTAAAAGCTGTACCTATGTGCAAAGACTGCAAAGTAACTTTAAAGAGAATAATAATAATGTTTCAATCCGGGAAAACATCAAACTTCAAAGGGAGCAGAGAGTTCCCACTTCTTTGCTAATATTATTCACAGTATTATAATAACCATAATATTTATTTTCCATACATTCGAAATACTAGGGAAAGCTGCTGGGATTTCTGCTCTCCCATGGGTAAGTTCAATATGTAACATGGTCGCCAAAAAAATTGGAAATAAATTAACATACAAATATTAAGATAAGATTCACGTCAGAGAATAGACAGTTTCCATATTAACTGGGTCCAGCTCCATTACTCAACAAGTAGAATGTATTATATTTAAGAAATCGGCATTTTTGAAAAATTGTTATATTTGGGTCAGGCTGTAGATTTTGCCACTTTTTTTCATATCTCGTGTCTCCTTAAGATATTTTATTTCTTATGGTATATAGAGATTTTTTAATTATTGAATATTGAAACATATTGTATAAACAAACCACACAATATTATTTCGCATCGATTTTATTGATATTAAAGTGGAAAATTAATGATTTGTGTCAAAAAACGCACACTGCGTAAGACCGATTTAGGTACTTAATATTTTGAAGTTGTCAGTATGCTTACAATCATAATAACAACTTTTCCGAAACCATCATTAAATTGGCTTATTTTATATATACTATTATACGTAAATAATTGCTTATTTCATTACATAATATAAAGTTTTATGTTGATGTACCCATTTTTAATTTTATGTAACTTTTTTTTATGTAACGGAATTTGAGAACTTTTATTGGCATAAAATCATGTGGTAGAATAATTTTTATCTAGTGATAACACCAACAAAAACTGTCATGCGGTGGTCCATGCATCAGCTGCTATTTTGTTAGAGTAATTGTTTGTCGGTGCGGTCGGGCATCGTCACGTCGTTACGGAGATTGTTTTTGAAGATATCATCGTAAATAAGACACATTCTTATCAAAATTATATTGCAAACTATAGTTAAAGATTAAAGAAATCATGTGATTGTGATTTTAGCTAGAAATACATTTGTTTTCATTGATAAAATACCAAAATATTGAGTTTATGTAACGGCTATGTAACGCTTATGTAACACGTTACACAAAAATTAATGTAACGTTACATAAAATCATCACTAAAGTTCAGTTTACATCAAACACTTTCATTAACACATAGCTATGCGAATACAGATATGACGGGACAACAAGAAGTTGTAGAAAATAGCTACGTAGTCGTAAAATTTAATTCGGAAAAGATGCACTATATTGGGCAGGTTACAGAAATTAATAAGCATAATAGTTACAAGCTATTTTTTTTACACAATAAAGCCAAAGGAAGATTTTCTTGGCGTAATACTGACGATTCTTCAATAGTATAATATGATCGCAATTTTGAAAAAAAAACCAGGCCCATTATCTAAAAGAAGATGCATCAAGGCGTTCGACATATCCAAAATAAATGTTGAAAGTAAATTGAATAAAATAAAATTAAATAAATGTAACAACCTAATAATATCACTTATGTATCTCTCTATCCGTGATCAGACTAAATATGACAATTTACATAGTAGCTGTAGCTTACTATGTATCCGTTACTACAATAATAACATAAAAAATAATAAACATGCATTACTGATTTTAATCACGCATTGTTCTATTTTTCTCCCTGTGAATTTAACTTATGAGAACTTAGCTTTACAATTTTATGTAACTTTTTTTTGTAACGTTTATGTTATCGATACACAGATTCTATGAAACATTTTATGTCACTTTGTGGCAAAATCTACGGCCTGACCCATTAATATTATGCTTTAAAATCACAACGAAACATAGTCCTCTTTGTTCCGTTCAATAGTTAAACAACTCGAAATATTTGTTTATGGAATTGAAAGACTGGTGTTGATTGTGTGTATTACCAATTAAATCAAAATTTTCGACTTGAAATGAGTCTGTTATGGAAGCGGACGGTCAATATGGTAGTGACGACGATCTTCAACAGGTAATAATATGAACAAAACATTTGTTGCAGATCAAAGCCAGGATGCAGAGAACTGGAGATGGGACAAATAACCACTATTATAACATCAAAACTATATCTAAACAACTCTAAGGAAGGTGCTGTGTGGTGGTTGGGGTTTATAATAATATACAAATAGGATACATACACAAATTATTATTGGTAGTATGTCAACCGTAGACTTATTGCATATAACTACAAGTTTAGTGAAACATTAAGTGGACAGATATGTGACCTGAATATAGTTGCACATTGCGAGTAGTCTAGTCAAGATTGGTGGGACGCCCAGTATGCACCCAGAAAAATATTCGCACCAGTCTTCTAACTTGCTTTGAGATACAAATACTCATTGAAACGAAATTCACACGCATAAACATCAAACAGATCAAAATCACGTTAAAATTTTGTGTAAATCTTACATTCAGGCCATAACAATGGTGAACTGGCTGTCTGCACTAGAGCCAAGACTGTAAAGGACACGACGCAGGCCACATGGGTTAAGATTAAGATTCATCAACACTGGGCCATACGAAAAGTAAAGTAAGTGTGAAACACAAAATCGTAATGTGATTTTTGATCTGTTTGATATTTATGCGTGCGAATTTCGTTTCAATGAATGTTTGTATCATAAAACTAGTTAGAAATATTAGAGTACTGAAGTTTATTGGCACTATATGAGATGGTAGGCCCCACTGTTGTCAAATGTGAGATTTCATAGAAAAAGTAATATTCACGAAATTGTTGCTATTATGTAGAATTAATTTTTGGCCACCACGTTAAATTATTTTTGCCACCAAGTTTTTCGACACCGGCAAAGTTTACATTCGAGTTAGGTAGATTTTATTTTTGCCGGCAAAAATAATATAAAACCGGCTAAAATAAAATCTAATTCTTCGTAATAAAATCTACTTCGAATACAAATTTCCCAAAGTTTCTAATTGAATTAAATTTCATTTTATTTTTGCAAAAAAAAAAGAAAAAATTATTTCGATAAAAAATCCAAATAATATTATTCACTGTAGCGGTGTTTAGGTAGTAGAATTCCATATCGAAATAAATAAAACAGGTGTTTTATTCTACTAATGTTTTAATATGTGAGAGAGACGTCTTTCGTCTTATGAGGACATTGTCAATCTCAAAAGACGAAAGACGTCTCTCTCACATATTAAAACATTAGTAGAATAAAACACTTGTTTTATTTATTTCCAAATAATATTATTGTAGCAACAATTTTCCTCCATAGAAAACTATATTTGACAGATATCTGACATTGGGGCCTACCATCTCAATGAGTTTCAATAACAAGTTAGAAGCACAGAATTCCATACAAAAGATTTATAAAAACGTAATTGGACATTTTTTGAAGTTCTTGTCGACGTTTTAAGCGATTTACCACACTTCATTTCGCCAACCGATCTGTCAAAAGTGCCGAAAAATGGTGCCTCACTTTATTACAGTGAAAATACGTACGAATACTCCATCTATTATAGGTAGATAATATCTATTATATAATATCTATTCGCACCAACTAGAAGTTGGTGCGAATATTTTTCTGGGTGCAAACTGGCCGTCCCAAGATTGGTCGAAGGCAAATGTCACTTACTAAATATTCCATAGATAACAGTAGAAAATACACATAGATTTTTATATTTGTATGGAATTCTGTGAAAATACCACAGAATTCCATACAAAACCTAGAACCCTGACTCGTTTACAAAAGTGAGGCAAAAAATCTATGAATTTTTGACAGATCGGTTAGCGAAAGCGTGTGGTGTTTCCTACATTTTATGGACTATTTCTCGCATTTTTATAAAAAGATATCATTTTTACATTTATATAAACGTAATTGAAAATTTTTTGAAGTTCTTGTCGACGTTTTTAGCGTTTTACCACACTTTTTTTCGCCAACCGTTCTGTCAAAATAGCCGAATAATGGTGCCTCACTTTATTTCAATGAAAATATATACGAGTACTCCATCTAGGTATTATATATAAAAATCTATGGAAAATACATAGCATGCGTGAAAATGCTTAAAATAATCTGCTAACTTCACGTCGTTCGCTGTCTACTAAATTTTTCACCAATCTTTTTTCATACGTTACTTTTAAATTATGTCATATTATCTCTTTCTTGCTTACACATTTTAAATGAATTGTTTATAATATATATTGTATGTTTTGATGTTCTTTATGGATTGAAGGTTCACTTTTATTATTTAAAATAAAAAAGATAATTTTATATCACATATGTTTTATTTTTAATATACAGAGCACAGCAAAATACGATGCTCATCCTTACAAGATTCATCCTTAGAAGAAAAAAGGAAAGTTGACATCTATACAAATCATTATGTTTTCATAGACAAAATTAGTATGCCATGGAATAAATCCTTAACAGTATGTAACTGTGATCAATATTATTTCAATAAAGAAAGATTTTTTTTCTTTCATTAATGGCATAGCATCCTACTAGGATGATTTGTGCCAAAAACAGTCTCTAAGTATAATTAAATCGTCAAGAAGATAGTCATCACAGAATAATAAAATTGGCCTTCATCGATTTGAGAAGAGACAAATGGATTGATTCGGATGTCATACTAAGTAATGATTCAATATTCAAGGGGAATTGGCAATCGTTTTGAAGAGCATCAACAAGATTATTATTATCTTCCATATTATTTTCCAATCTCTACCCAAAATTACAATTTACACTTAATTCAAAAAACCTTGAAGCAAAATCAATAACTTTCTATCTTTCACTTAGAATTGTTCTATGAAAAAATCTTTCGACTCTAATACCTATAGGTACCTTTATTATTTCCAAATTGATTACTCAATAACTGGACCCATTGCCCCTGAGATGGATGCTCCATTAAACGGCGCCGAATAAATCATTTAACATAAGTATATACATACATACATTGTTCATGTGTCTGGTTTTTAACTACACAAATCTAAAGTAGTTTAAATGAAAGAGACTCGTTTGAGAAGGCTCGCTTTTTCACCAGTCAGCAATTTTTCATCCCTTATTTAGCAGGACACTCTCCCATCTCGCCGGGTATTTAATTACGGTATTATATAAATGATCATCAAATACGGTTAATTATTATATAAATGGTTAATTATTATATACGGTATAGTATTATATAAATGATCGTCAATACGGTTAAAAGAATACGCTCCTTTATAAAAAAATAATTTATTACTAAACTGTGAATAATTAAGCCTAAATTTTAAGCTTTCTGACAACTGAAATACGGAGAATCTGCTTAAATAATTGTATTTGTGGCATTAAGTGTGCTTAGTGAATAAACTCATAAAGTGTGAATTGTAAAAATTTGCGAAGTAATTTAAGTATACAGGGTAGAACTCTCAACATTTAGAGTTTCAAAAACTAAGATGGAAAGTCCGTTCGAGAGATCCCTTAAGACACCTAGATCGCCAACTGAGCCAGCCTCTGCTGCAGATATCCCTGCAGGAATACTTGAATTGGAGACGCCCCCAAGGGATACTCAAAAACGAGATACTTTGATGGAAACCAAAGAAATAATGCAAGAAATTAAAACGATTGTAGCGGATGGTAAGGGGAAATTGTCAGGTCTTGGTCGAGATAAAATATTTAACGACATAGATCGACTCTATGAGCTAATGTCGGCTCTTTATATGGAAAATACGAAGCTCAAATTAAGGAAAAATGACGAACCTCTTTTGTCTACAATTTCCCAAGAAGTAAAAGAAATAAAAGAGACGCTGTGTATGAGTGGCCCGCCAACAAGAAGTGAAGAGATACAACCTAATTCGACGAGACATGGCAGGACATATTCTTTGATAGTGTCCTCTGTGGGTGGTGATAAGACTCCTGATGATATAAACAGTTTTTTAAAAAATAATCTGAAATTGTCCTCAATTGGTGTGGCAGTTATTTATACAAGAGGATTAAAACAAGGAGGACTGCTTATTGCATGTCCCACCCCTGGCGATGCTGAAGTCATGACACAATTAGTGAACGAAAAATTTGACGGAGTTCTGGTGTCTAAGATTTTAAAGAAGAAGCGTCCATGTGTTGTAATTAAAAATATTGCAGCAGATTATGATATTGATAGCTTGGCGGGTGACATAATGCAACAGAATAATGACTTAAGAAACCTTAAAGTCCAAAGTAATGATCTTGTTATAAAGAAGGTAATTAAAATAAAGAATAACCAGAGTCAAAACCATGTGCTGCTGGAGACTACTCCTGCATTGAGGCGAGTATTGATGAGGGATGGAAAAGTGTACATCGGATATCAGAGGCTGAAGGTGGAGGACTCAAACCCTGTGACTCAATGCTACCATTGTCTGGGTCTTGGGCATACTTCCGCAATGTGCCTTAATAGAAATAAACCACCAGTATGCTCTCACTGCGCAGGCAGCCATCACTATGGCAAGTGTGAAAAGCAAGACCAACAGCCTGTATGTGTCAATTGCCAACGTTCAAGCATGAAGTACAAGCGTGTAAAATACAGTAATCATAATGCTTTGGACAAAAAGTGTGAGATTTACCAGGTTGCGCTTTCGAGGGCGATGCAAAGAATTGAATATTGACTACTGTTTATCTTTTCAGAATTACATTTAAGTGAAAAAAAATTATTGGCATCGATGTTCAATAATATGCCCTGTGTAAGTCTTGAGATGTATTGGATAAAATTCGGTTTCTCATTGGGTGTTGATTGTGTGAGTTGCAATGTTATTCTATTGGTTAATTTGTTCACATTGCATAAGTACATTAATGCGACTATTGTACGTGTATTCGTTTTTCGGATATTATTTTTTGCGGATGCATCGAGGCGTTGTCATGGCATCGGGCATACAGATTGTGTTGATTTTTCCTATCTGAATATTGAAGGAAGCTGTATTTTGGAACGTGATAACGCTGGAAGTAGGATGAATTTAGGAATAGATTGCATGGTTATGATCTTGTTGAAGGAAGTTTGTACATATGAATGTATTTCTGACGGGTACATGGGTGTGTTGAATATTGTTGTTTGGTGCATATATACTGCAAATGCATTCGGCAAGCTTGGTGCGATGTGGATGTGTTCATTTATTGGACTGCATTATTACTATTTTCATTTTTGCCATGATTGTTGTTTATCTGCTATAAAATACAATAACTTTGGATGGAGTGTACTTGATGCGCTATGTATTGGTTGGATGCAATTGAATTTCGCCCTCTGTGTTTTGTGTGGTTGTGCGCGTACATTAGTGTTGATGATTTTCAATAGGATCCATTATCCTGTGATACCTACATTGCTAACAGCGCTTACGCTGCGTTATTACCAGCAACGCTGTACTAAAATCAACCCTATGTTGTTTTATATTGTGAATCAAATTATTGTAAAGAACGAAATGTTGAAATTTGTCGTACTAACAATATTCCAATATGGTTGCTTTGTCAACGTTTGTTTGTCTTTAGATCTGTCATATGCGAACATTGAATATGAAGTAGTTCATTTTTATTGCAGATTGAAATTATTTTTTGATCTTATAACTGTGCTAATAATGATTGAAGTTAAAAAGTGTTTAATTAATTCTGATCTCAGTATATACTGCCAGGGTGCGTCATATAACTTCTGTCTATTGTGCGATGCCTACCACTTGTTGCCTGTTGTTTGCATTTTGTGTAACTAGTAGTTTTAAGTATAATATTACATTTTTTTATTACTATCATGGCTTATATATTCTTGTTAAACACGCAATATGCGGTTATGGCATGAGTGATTGTTTGTATCGCGCGATAGAAAAACTTGGTAAAATAATAAGCCCATTCTGGGACTCACTGATGAAGATATGGTTAAATATAAAGATTGTACAATTTCATATTTATCAGTATTTAACTCTTGATATATATTATAGAAAATTAGACTGTCTCATCCCCGTTGATGCTCGCTTGTGTGGGACTAACCCCGTACATCAATTAATGGGGTGCATACGTCATACTACATCTTATGACACTGACGGAAGCAGTGACATGGTCGGGATGAGTAAAGAGGTGTTTGCGGATTATGATGCTGAGTGTGAGGAGATGTGGGTTGATGGAGTCACTTTGTTAACGCTATTAATGTCGTTCTATTGCGGGAGACGGATTAATGTATGCATTTGTATTGACAATCCATTTATTACATTGTCGTTATTTATAGTTAATGTGCTAACTATATGCCATCATAACGTTGTTTTAGACAATTTCATACATATGAAAAACTACATAAATCGTGACAAGATGTTAAATGATATAAATTTTAATATGGGTTACTTTTTGTGGTGCACTTTGTGGTTTGATATGGGGACGGGAGTGAGTGATGTACCTATGTTGGTCGGTCTATCTGGGTGTTCCAAGTACACGTTCTGTGTTAGCTATGGACTGCAACTTTCTCATATAAGTTTCTCTTTTCCTTACTTTTTTCTACTACTTCAAACATGAGTATTGATATTTTGGAAGATTTGGATAATAATTATAATATCTCCGAGGTGGAATGCCTGACGACAGATGATTGTAACCTTTTCTTAAATAAAGCGCCCTCTGAAGGGTCACTCATTGTTCTGCATCAGAATATTCGAAGTATACAGAAAAATTTAGATGTATTTTTATTGCATGTGAGTCGCCTTGATGTTTTGCCTGATATAGTGGTACTAAGTGAGGCACATCTGAACAGTTGCAGTGCACCACAACATATGCATGGTTATACTTACTACCACACTGATTACCATATAAACAAAAACAGTGGCGTAGCAGTGTTTACACGCGACAATCATCACGATGTTATTGTAAATGAAATATTAATTGATAAGGTAAATTGTTTACAGGTTGATTATACTAAAAACGGTCGACTATTTCGAGTTTTTGCTCTTTATAGAACACACGATTCTGAAATTTCAGCATTCATAAATGGTTTTAGGAATGTCCTCCTTCAAAATAAATGCAAGTATACAATAATTGTCGGAGATATCAACATAAATGTTGCGGTGGATTGTTTTAGTACTGAAAAGACTGAATATGTTAATGCGCTCACTGAAATCAATTATAAATTGTGCACTACTAAGTATACAAGGGAAGTACTGGCACAGCAGCCATCTTGCCTTGATCATTATTGGAGTAATGCTCCAATTGACGAGATTCCAAATATTACAAGTCTAATTTGGAAAAATGATATTACCGACCATCATGCATGCATTTTTATGATGCCCATTCAAAGTCCTAAAAGTGATAATAATGGTAAACCTCTTTTAAAGGAAAAAACTATAATTGATTACGATGCACTGAGCGATTCGCTGGCCGGTGAGGAGTGGGTAACAACTTACTCTTCTTATGATGCCAACGTGAGTGCTCTCAACTTTCATAGTACACTTGATAACCATATACAGCGTGCTACTAGAATTAAAACGATGCAAATAACTAGATCTAAGCTCAAAAAGATAAAACCTTGGATAACTGAAGGTATAGTCATATCAATTAGACATAAGGAAAAATTGTTTAAAATTACCAAGCGATTTCCAAATGATTTGCTAGCAAGGGATAGATATAAGCGGTACCGTAATATGTTAAATTCTTTGATTAAAAGGGCAAGAAATGATTATTATTCAAGTAGAATGATGGAAGCAGCAGGTGACACAAAAAAGGTGTGGAAATCTATTAATAATATTATACATAGGAATAGAAAGTCGACCGAAATAAAACATATCAGGGTAGATGGGATAATTGTGGACGCACGTAGGGAAGCAACTAGAGTGGCAGACGTTTTCAACGACTATTTTACAAATGTTGGTGAAAATCTGGCCACGGAAATTAATCGAGATTTTGTTGATGAACCTATACTGCCAGATTCACTTAACAGCCTTGATACTGGATTGAATTCATTCCAGTCAATCAACAGTGAAAACATATCGAAAATAATTAAAGAATTGAGGAGTGCCTCTGCTCCTGGTTTCGATGGAATTACGGTTGAACTTCTGAAACGAAATAGAGATACTCTGTCTCGTCCATTGGCGCATATAATCAATGTTAGTATAAATAACGGTACATATCCTGAAATATATAAAACTAGCATAGTCTCTCCAATATTTAAATCGGGTTGTCCAATGCTGATTTCAAATTACCGTCCTATTTCTCTCATCTCGAACATTGCGAAAATTATAGAGAGGGTAATCAAAGGTCAATTAGTGGAATATTTAGTGAGAAATAATCTCCTACATAAAAATCAATATGGGTTTCGTGAGGGATTGGGTACGAACGATGCCATCTCGAGACTATCATCCGAGATTTATGAAGCCCTCGATGAAGGTGATAAGTGTGTCGCTGTATTTGTCGATTTGAAAAAGGCTTTCGATAGCATAAGCCACAATAAGTTGATAAATAAATTAAACTCCTTTGGTATCACTGGAACTGCCCGTAGATGGTTCAAAAGCTATTTACAACAAAGAATGCAATCCGTGAAGGTTAATTCTTTGGTTGGTGATCGCGCATCGTCGCGATTCGGAATTCCGCAGGGGACCGTACTCGGACCGGTGCTGTTCCTGATTTACATGAACGATATATTCTCTTTGCAGGCAGAATCTAGAGTCCTTTCATTTGCTGATGACACAGTAGTTGTCTCTAGGGGTAGAACTTGGGGAGATGTGATGGCATTGGCTAGCAGGAGTATTTCAACACTTAAAAAATGGTTTGATGATAATCTGCTCTCGCTGAACAAAGACAAAACACAATGTGTACCTTTTTCACTGCAGAATAGATCAGCATCTGACGAAAGTCAAATTGTTAAAATACATACTGAAAAATGTATGGCTGACGTAAGTTTTTGTGGTGCTGAGTGTACGGAGATCGCAATTTGTAAAAAGGTGAAATATTTAGGGATTTGGATAGATTCCAATGTTAAGTGGAAAGAACATATTCAGGCAACGATAGAAAGGTTGAGAAAGATGCTGTATATATTCTATATGCTGAGAGACATACTTGACTTACAGGCACTTAAGATGGTTTATTATGCCTTGGTCCAATCTATACTGCAGTATGGCATTGTTGGATGGGGAGGTGCTTTTAAGACTACTTTAGCGCCATTAATGGTACTGCAGAGAGGCGTGCTAAAGATCATTCTGAGGAGGCCAATAGATTACCCGACCGATAGACTGTATAAAGATTTGCCGGTACTGTCTCTCGATAAATTGTACAAGAAAGCTTCACTAATACAAATACATAAAGACTATTTTGTATTGGGAATCCACTCGGAATGTTGTATTAGTCTCAGGGCGCGTGGAGGAGGACTTCTTAAAGTCCCCTTCAAGAGAACTACAACAGGCCAACACCACTATACATACAAAGGTGTGAAGTGGTACAACCAGTTAGATATAGAACATGGGCGTGCTGATAATGTTGACCTACAGCAATTTAAAAAGTTTGTCAAAAGATATATTGCACGAGACTGAATACATGAATAATTATGGTATGACTCTTTTTTGATTTTTGTTTGTTTTTTTTTTTTTTTTTTTTTTATTTTGGTATGATGTCTTGTATATTTCTGATTTGATCTATATGCTATGATTAAACTTGTTAAGTGGAATTTCTAGTCGGAACATTATGACTGTATGTGTATGTCTTTTTTCTGATTGCTATTTATTTTTATTTTGATTGCTTATATAGTATAAAATAATTCTCCCCAAAGCACGAGCTACGCTCAATTTTGGGGAGTAATTGTATTAGGAAAATAAATGTATTGTGTTATTGTTCGATTATTGTAAAATGATATTGTGTTTAATAAACTGTTATTATTATTATTATTATTATTATTATTATTACTAATATTTTTGATCCTAGTCACCGACCATCAGAAAAATAAAACGATAATCAAAAAAGTAAAATTAACACCAAAACAATACCACCAAATATTTCATATTCCGATCATGAAAATATAAAATAAATATCATCAAATAAATGAAACTAACATCAAAATTATTACCTACAAATATTAAATTCCGATCGTCTAAATATTTCGGTATGACCACCAAAAAATACATTTGACCATAAAATAAATAGATTGCCAAAATAGTAGATTGATCGCCAAATTTGTTATTGTAATAACAAAAATCGTTCATAATATTTAAGTAAATTCATTAGAAAGTCTCTTTCTTCACTATCGTGATTTTTTTAAGAATGCTTAAAATGACATGACCATTTTTATTATTTCACTATTCACGACTACAATAATAATATTTGAATACTCAAACCCGTTGCAGATGCACTATTATCGGAACTATGATACTTGAGCGGCCCCACCCGTATTCGAGTATTTTTTCCATAGAAAAAGTAATATAATAATAATAATAAACTTAATTGCACAAAATCAATATGTAAAGAAGAACAAAAAACATGGTATCACAACAATAGAATTAATAATTTTGTGCAATGGGCGAGTTTATTGCTGAAGCGCAATATCTTCCAACTAACCCATTAAACAAAAACAAATAATAATAATAAATATATAAATAAATAAGTAAAACAAAATAAAATAATTTAAGATATATATAGATAAATATATAAATAAACACATATGTATACCAAAATAAATTTACAAATAAAATAAGCTACTCAAATATATAATCAAAAGAAATAACATCGGATAGGCGACTCGACACAGATGTTGAGTAGGGAGGGATGTCCCGGATGTAATATATACGAAACTTAAGGAAATTTATTCAAGTTCGTCGGTAGCCTGGAGGTAGAGTCACGGCCTTGTGAACAAGGGGTCCGGGGTTCGATCCCAGGTGCCGGCAAACTCCCCTTTCACGACACAAGCTTTTAACACGAGAGCACACGCGTGCGCGGGGAAACCTTAACATCGACAGTTTTTTCGTTATAAAATTAAATCAACGAGATTGACGAGTTTTTCCTTCTATGATATCCTACCCATCAATAAGCAACATTTATTTATAGTGAAATCAGCTCTTTAAAATCTTCATAAGAGTAATTTTCGGCAGTTTTTTGCTGTTCCGCGGGGATTCTCCCACTACGCGTGTTACGGCGTCACTATGCAAGTACTCAGTCATAAAAAATATCTGACGGTGTACGGTTCTAGGTTTCGTTTTGGTTTTTTTTAAAAAACAAATAGGTGAATATTATAATTATATACATAATAATTATCCGAACAATATTTTTTATTATTTTTTTAGCGTAGGTACACACATTCAAAATATTAATTTAATATCTTATTTAAAGATAATTTCATTACAATTAAGAACTGGTACAATTT
The DNA here is from genome assembly GCA_947579605.1 of Athripsodes cinereus. NCBI lineage: Eukaryota > Metazoa > Arthropoda > Insecta > Trichoptera > Leptoceridae > Athripsodes > Athripsodes cinereus. Next base: position 15,894,897 of record OX388325.1, on the reverse strand, counting down.
TTTTTCACAAGTGATATTTTTTTCAACAATTATTTGATTATAATTTTTTTCGGAATAACATGTTATAGCGATATACTTTATATAGTACAGAATAATATAGCGATGAGGTTTGCCACCCATCTTGAATGTCTTAATTTTTATTGGCACAGAGAAGACGGCCTGCATGTTTATCACATGCAGCTGTTCTGCTGGCTACTTCACTTGTGGGATGTGCCGTGATGGTGTAGTAGTAGTATTGGTAATAACAGCTATTATCAATAAGTGAATAAGTAGTCAAATATAATTCTCTGTTGGGTACAAACATTAAAATAAAACTATAATAATAATAAATAATTTATATTGCAAAAGTTAATCCGAAACGAGATGACAAAAAAAACAACTGTGTTTGAATGACGCCGAAATTCAATAGGAACCCTAAACTACACAATGTATCTTTTTACCTGAATGCGATCCTTACGTACAAAGCAATAAAAGTGGGGATTGCCTCGCGACGCGTGTTACCATGGTGTACTTTGTATTCGAAAATATAGGTGATGTTATATTTTTCTATTTCCGTATTAAATAAAGAAATTTTCAAAAAAACAAATAATACAGATTTGTTGTTTATATTCCAAGGTACATAATGATGCAATTTTGATAGTTTCATCTTATATAATAACAGAGTTATAAGCATTTAATTGCATGCGAAGGTTTCACTCGCGGTGCGTGTGCTTAAGTTCTATTTGGAGCGCGTGTGCTCTAGTGTTAAAGCTTACTGTGAAAGGTGTATAAGGTTGTATTTGGGTTTATAACAAAACCCAGATATATCTTTAAAAAAAAAACCGGCGAAAATAAAATCTAGTTCGAACATAAATTGGCTCCACCCGTTGTCGAGTATTTTTTTTCTACAGAGAAGTAATATGTACAAAACTGTAAGAAATTTATATTGGAATCAGATTTTATTTTTGCCGGCAAATGTTTTATTGTTTTGTATTCAATTTAGAATTACTTGAGGATCACGATTTGATGATCAATCTACTATTTTGGCGATCATATTGAATTATTTGGTGACAATATTTTTTTTTTTTTGGGTTCAATTTAGAATTATTTGAGGATCACGATTTGATGATCAATCTACTATTTTGGCGATCATATTGAATTATTTGGTGACAATATTTTTTTTTTTTTGGGTTCAATTTAGAATTATTTGAGGATCACGATTTGATGATCAATCTACTATTTTGGCAATCATATTTAATTATTTGGTGACGATTTTGGTATATTTTTGATGATCACTTAAATACAAGCCATTTAATTATGGCCAGTTCATTATACTACTACTACTACACCATCACGACATATAGCACAAGTGGGGTAGCCAGCAGAACAGTTGCATGCAATAAATATGCAATAAAATAACATACGCAATAAAATAAACTATCTGTGCAAACCTCATCGCTGAATTTGAGAAGTAAAATGTCGTTATTTTTCGAACATCTGCCTTTTACAGGACACGGGAAAACTCACGGAAAGAGTGGGAGACCAGTTCATTGTACTGTGACACTTATAATAATTATTATACATAAATATATTAATTCCCAAGCGTCACTGCGGAAAATCCAAAGCAACAATAACAATAAACAAATTATAAGGAACTTATGCGAATAGTACTGATGTATTTTTATAAAGAAAACTTTTTTATTATATGCCCATAATAATTGATTATAGCTACTACTGCTACTGCTGTATCATCACGGCATATCCCAGAAGTGGGGTAGCCAGCAGACCAGCCGCGTGTATTCAACCAACTTGCAAGTCGTCCACTCCATGCAAACCATAAATTAAGACATTCGGGATGGGTGACAAAGCTCATTGCTGAATAATTGTAGATATTAATAATTGTCTTTTATGTGAGGTTTTACGAGCACCTGGCTTTTACGGTAGGACACTCGAAAACTTACGGAAAAGAGTGGGAGACCAATTATTTGCCGGGCGCTTCATGGAGCAGTTGAAAAAACTATAAGTTCTCATTAAATCTTAGATTGAGTATTCACAGATTTCTATATCTATTTCTAATACACGTAGATAGTGATGTGAGTAGAGAAAATTCTCCAAAGAAATTTCTCGAGAACGAGAAATTTCTCCGAGAATTTCTCCTCTGGTGGAAGAGAATTTTTTCTCCATGATTTTTTTTAGTGGTATTATGACCTTTCGCCCAGTACACTTCGCAGCCAACCTGATTGATCCAAAAATTTGTGGGGCTGATTAAGGCCCAAATCAGAGGTTATTAACACTTTTTTTCATGTAGGTACGTACCTGCAATTTTTTTTAAAACTTAAATAGGGGCACGTGGGGTGTCAAACATCAAGATTTTTCATCAGTTATTAGCACTTTTTCTATGTAGGTACCTAACATTTTTTTGTTTCCATAATTAATTGTAGCCATATTGGTGATAAATTGTCTCAACATTTGTACATTGTTATTGATTGATTGAATAAAGCATTTATTATTATTATTCTACTGTTAAATAAAGAATAAAAAAAAATATCCGAAAATTCTCTACTTCGAGAAATTTACCGAGAAATTTCTCGAAAAATTATTTCTTTTGAATTCCACAACACTCACTACGCGTAGATTCGAGGTGTGTTCAAAAAAAGCGGTAGGTGATTTTTAAATTTTGCGAGTTTGGAGAGGAAACAATAAATATAGCTGAAAATTTGATCATACTTCAGGGACATATATATAAACAAAACAAAAATAAAAATTATTGACAATCGGACTCTCCAAGCCCGCAAAATTTCAAATTTCCCGTTTTTTTATGAACACACCTCGTATATTATGAGCTCGTAATCAAAGTTTCAAAAAAAGATCGATGTTACTTTGATTTCTTTATTTATTCATTCATTCAAAAAACACACAACAAACAACAACTTTAATTAATGTACAATGTAGAAAAAAAAACAAAAACATTTCACTTAGTCGTCATCCAAAAACCGTGCGTCACAATCGAAAACGAAAACAAATATTATATGGCTAAAATGCTGGTGCACAATACCATTCGGGAACCATCACTTTCGTATGCAAGCGAGACATGGACGTGCCTGAAGAAGGACGAAAGTGGAATAAATGCAGAGAGGAGATGCGGTTGTTGAGAAGAATGGTTTTGGTAAAACGCTGCGTGATAGAGAAAAGAATGAGGGTATTAGAAGAATGAGCGGATGCAAGAAGAGTGTTGTGGACATGTTGAACGAATGAATGAGGTTAGAGTGACAAAGAGGATATACTTGTCTGAAAGAAAGGGTGTGAGAAGCGCGGGCGTCCGAGAACCATGTGACTTGATCACGTGGATCAAATTCTCAAGAACGGCCGCGTGTTAAGTAAGAGGAACTGACGTGCGTGTATGAGAAATTGTATGAATGTAGAAGAAGCGAAAGAAGTGTGTAAGGACAGATCTATATGGCGTTCCGTTCTCTTTGCCTACTCCACTAGGGACACGACGTGAGGGTAGGATTGCCAGATGGTATCCAAAAGGAGGACATGTCCTCCTTTTTTATGTTTTGTCCTCCCGTCCTCCCTTACCTACTGTAAGTCCTCCTTTTGATAAACATCGGGTTCTGCGAGTTTTATTTTTGTATAAGCGCACATAACGCAAACGTGCGGATAGAGTTTTTTCACTGATTAATACTCAGTGGAGCGAAGAAAGGAAAAGACTAAGTGTGCAGTCAGTAAAAATCTTTAATTCTTACCTAATACAATTTCAAAAACATGACATATGAAGATTTTTATAATTATTTGTTAAAAAACAAAGAACTTCCAAAATTGGCAACTCAGCTAAATATGATTAAAATAAAGTAAAATAATATAAAAAAAATCGTTTAATTTCTGGATGTCCTCCTTTTTTTACAGAAAATCCTCCTTTATAGACCCATCTGTCCTCCTTTATCAAATTATCATCTGGCAACCCTACGTGAGGGTATATTATAGTATAGCAAAGATTATTTTGATGAGTTTACCAACCATTCTTCTCAGCGATCGCATCTCCACTGCATTTATTCCACTTTAGTCCTTTTTCAATTATGTCCATGTTTCTCTTGCATATGAGAAATTCTAGTTTGATTTTAATTCTAATGACACATTCTGTATAAGCTATTTTCATAGACAAATATCAATTAGCATAACAAAGTTTCCAGAATGTTTTTACTATGTTAATTAATAATTGTAATAATAGATTCAGTAGGAGGGTAGCCAACTAGCTATGTTATAATTATATTCTTATGTAGGTATGTTTGTATCTATGTCTGTCTATCTAAATTTATATGTAACATCACAGCATACCCACAAATGGGGCTACCAGCAGACCAACTACAAGGTACATGTGTGCCTTTGATACCTTCATCTTCTTCTTCCTCTGCCATATCAGGTCCCCCCGTCATTGGCGATCACTCCGGCGAAAACCTCCCTGTCCTGTGCTGCTCTGAATAGGTCATCCACCGTCCTCATTCCGGTCCACTCTCTAACGCTGCGCAGCCAGGATCTGCTTTCTGCCAACTTCCCATCTTCCCTCTATCCTGCCCTCCTTATTGTCTTGTATGTAAAGTAGCATTCACATTACTTCACTTTGGTGGATGATCGGCCAGAGTGTCAGGGTCAAACCTGTTCATCGAAAGTGAAAACGTCTGTTCACACTTGTTCATCCTATGCTTTCACTAACATGTCAACACACACAATCATAATTATGGTATGTATACATAGTTTTGACGTATTTTCGTAAAAATAAATAAATAAATGAAAAATGACACTTATTAAAAATCAAAACAAATTAATATAATTAGCAGCGGTGGACAGGGATCTCTGGAGGAGGTACCTAGGCGTAATGGGCCCCCGACCCAACTAGGACAAGGGGAAGAAGATGTATGTAGGTATGTATAATTCTCAACAACATGATAATATTGGATATGATTCTGGCTTTCAATACTTATAAATTATTCATTGAGAATAAGATAAATAATAGGATAACACTTGTGTATGGTCGTTTCAGTGAAAGGACCTTTCATCAAAATTATGTCAGATAGTAATCTCTTTCATCCGTCATCGCATCGCTAGTGATCACTATTGATGAAACGCCCGTTCACACCTTTTCATTTTGGAGGATCATCCAGAGTGATCACTGAAAGTGAACAGGTGTGAACGCCCCTTTATTAAATTTAACGAACTCCTGTGTTTTAGAAGAAACTCGCTACTATTATCATTTAGATTACATTAATACAATCGAAAACTAACAAAAAATATTATAAGACCCATTTCTTTCAGGGAGTGTGTGGAACAATAGCTCGTTTACTCGTAAGTACTAACTCTTATAAAAATAAAGTACTGCTAAATGCCAATTAGGTAGGCACCTAGTATATTACATTATTTTGATCGAAAGTAGTAAAACATTCGCGGTCAAAAGTTCATTAACTCAAATTAGGAAATATTTAAATGCGTCACCGAAAAAACAAACGGTCGACTGACTAACGTTGATGAATTGACTCTAATGCTAGATATTTGCGCGACTAAAAAACTAAATAAGCGACTAATATTGAATGACAAAAATAATTCAAAATCGAGATGCAAAAAATGAGGCTCGTCATTTATACTTGGCGACTGACTGCAAATATTAAGAGCGTTCTCTAGCAAAAACGGTAAAATATTCAGTTTTCAACAAGTTTGGAAAAAAAACACTCAAAACTTGTTGTCCCTTGAGAACATTTTGATTTCGTAAAAAAAAAAAAAATATTAGATACCAATATAAGTTTTTTACTGTCGGCTTCTCTGTCCGGGGGCCCCCATTGGGTCGGGGGCACGTGTCATTTTGTCAGCCCTGCCACCCTATAGTTATGCCACTGTAAAAATCTGACATAACACACTGTTTTGGCGCCGAAGGTGTACAACTCATTTAGGGCCGAGTGGAGACTATTGCGGGGTGACGGTGCATTTAGGAGTGCGATCTGAGACATAGTATGGTGAAAACTGGTTCAGTCTACCTTGGTACGGGCTCATGCCCAGTTAGGTAGATTTTTATGACTTTTATATTTTTAATGATGTTGTACAAATGAAATAATAAATAAATAAATAAATAAATCTTGTTGATATTGGGGTGGATGAGTCGGAGGCCTTACTAAGGTTTTTGGTGTGATAGCGTGTGAATCATTGTTGTGTTGTTGTTCGGTGATCTGTCATCTCTTGGATTGAGCGCTTGTTCCATAACACACTCGCTTGTTTGTCTGAGAACTCACTCATGGCTTTTCACCCAACCTAGAGACTAACACGTTACTGAGTCAACCGTTAACCCGCTGACTTGCCCATTCACTTACTTATTTGCTGACATTCGGTGCTTTTTCTGATCTCAGCGGACTGGCGCGAGCATTAGCTCATCAACTCATTCACAAACTAATCTACTGACGTTCGTGACAGTAACTCAAGATACTAACAAACTAATCTACTAACGTTCATGATAATTATAGTTATAGCTAACTCAAGATACTAACAATATACTAACGCAGCTAACATTTGCTCATTTGCAGACGGGTTTCATTCATTGACATTTTCTAAATCATTCACTGTCCCATTTTTGTTTTGTTTCTTGTATTTGTTTTTTATGATTGGCAGTACTATGGAGACATGTTTGTAAATAATTAATTTTTGTTTGACTGATTCTTTTTGTTCATTTGTTGAAAGGTTTTATTTTTAGTTTCCTAATTTCAATGATTTTTTTGTTATTTATCATATCGGTATTTCTACCACAACACAGCCCTATGGCTAGTGTGGTAAAAAAATAATTATTGATTGTGTTAAATGTTACTAAGCATGTTTTTATAAAAGTGTAAACTGGATATTATTTGAATAAAGATTATTATTATATTATATATTATTTTGATGGTAGAAAAGGTACAAAGAGTTTTTTTGAAGTAGATTCATTGGAAGATATTTGAATATTATCTCCTATCTGTTTTCATCTTCATTCGTAATGGGTTGCCTTGGTTATAATACTTCGGAACATCGCCAAGATATATTCTGTGCTCCTCACTTTTTCACGCTACTCAACGGTATCATATTTAGTAATCCAATAATACTGGAACATTTCAATATATATGTTCCCAATGCATTTGGACGTTCTCGGCATCGCGAACTTTTTTACCAGCCTCAAAGCAGAAGAAACATTGGAACAAATAAGTTCTCAGTACGAAGGTTTAAATTTTTAATGGTCAGGCTAGAGATATTGATATCTTTAACGTGACGTTTGCGGAATTTATAAGAGAGATTTAAGATTATATTGTAGTTGTGTTGACGTCTGGATATCTTTTAAACTTATCTTCTGGGATCGCATTGGCCCTCAGCTGTAATGATCCTTGTAAGAATCGTCTTATTGTCAGTAATAATAATTCTAAAACTTACCTAGGTTCAAATAAAATGGCTATCATTTAAACGATCAGCATAATATTGATGTTATATTCAGCAGAAAAATGTATTCTGCTGACAAATATATCATGTATAAATGCTACTTATGCCCAGCGAGAATATTATATTTCTATTGCAAATAATATGATATTGTAAAACTCTAAATTTAATCGACCAGCAAAATTATTATTTGTCCAGCAAAATAAATAAATGACCAGCAAACCGTGAGCTTATTTTAATTAAACTTGTGAAAGCAAAGTTTTTAATCTTGTTCAAATAATAAATCTTTGTATGTAGCATATTTTTATGTGATTTTATATGTAGCATCTGAATGAACGACGCTAGCGTTTTTCGACATTTCAGTTGGATATTTCGTTAATATAGCAAAGCGGAAACTGGCATTATTTTCGTAGTCATCATTAATTTGGTAAGAAATCACAAAAACTTCATGTGGATCCGAAGGTAAATCGGTGTGTGAAAAATATTGTTTATCTAATATTTTCTGCCGGTCAAATAATAATTCTGCTGCTCAAATAACAATTCTGCTGGTCAATTAATTATTTTGTTGTGCGAGTATTTATTAAGCTGTTGATTTTTTTTAATTTGCCGATATAACCAAGTTTGTTTGTAAAACAAGTGTTGCGCTTATTTTTTATTTATTGCTGATTGTTTGCTGCTTGTTTGTTTGTAAACATTGTTTGCTGTGCAAATGACTTAAATGCTGATTTTTTTTTGCCGAACGAATGGATTAATAGCCGTACAAATAATTAGTTCCCAAATAAAATGCAGCTGATTTTTGATGTCACCTAAATAGTTATATTTATTTATTTATTCTTTACTGTACATTGATCACAAACAATTTCATAGAAGGTATACATTCAAATTAAATACAATCAAAATATTATCCAGAGGGCGAGTTTATCGCAAAAGTGCGATCTGTAATATGGTCGCACAACTAAATAAGAAATCGCTCACATTTAGTCGCTCGGTCAGTACCTACCTAATTTTGCATGGTCATTTTAGTATTTTTTGCTAATTTGAATTTTATGTCACTCGTTTAAATACTATCCAGAAAGCAATAAAACATTTTCTACACCCTGTAGAAATACATTTCTACGTAAACATCGAAAATTCCCAAAACAAATAATTTAATAATCGATTGACTATATATTACAATATTCGATTTTTTATTTTTTAGTTTGCGTTGTGAACGAATACATACGGCAGATAGTTCTGATCAAAATGTTGTTAGAAGATCACAAAACATTGTCAACGGAAGATTTGACGGAAAACATCGAAACATCAACAACACCAAATGAAAAAGTGAACAATCACGAGGAATTCAAGAGTGATAATGATGAATACAAGAGTCTAGATCGTGAAGAGTTGGATGATGATCCAAGAACCGAAGACGAGAAAGAAGGAGGGATATTCAATTTGGATCGTATCAAGAACAATAAATATGGAACAGATCTGAATTACAAATTTAAAACTGTTTGGGTCGCTGTTATTTTACAAAGTTTTTTGCTTGTATCATCAATATACGGCATCTATCTCTTATTCACGAAAGCTAAAATATGGACTCCGATTTACCGTAAGATTATTTTTTTTCTCTTATTAATGTTTTATTTTATCAATGAAGTCCCCAAAATTTTATTCTGCTTAATGTGGCATGTCAGGTTTCCCCGACATCGTCTATCACCCTGGCGTAGGCTTCTCTGTCTTGCGCTTGCCGGAACAGCTCTTCCACCCTCCGGACTCTTCACATCTTCCGTCAACAAACTATGAGAACATTGAGAACCCATCAGATACAAGATTACACACTTTCACGATAAAGTCTTCGGCGTTGTAGATTCTGTGACGTGGAATAAAATATAGATTATTTACCAATATGTGGCACTAGAGGAACATTACTTTATTTAGTGAAAGCTGCTCTTTTTACCGGCACTCTCAAGCTAGATGAATATATTGTATCTATCGTAAAGCATCTTCTTCCTCCTGGCACTGTCCCAACTTATTGCCACTGAAGGCTGTTGGGGTCGGCTCTTCTCGTTCTGAGGTTATACACTCTCCTGTTTATTATATCATTTTCATCCAGGCCATTTCTCCATAGGATTCTATTGCATTGTGTCATCCAAGTATTCTTTGGTCTCCCTCTTGATGGATGTCGAGGGAGATTTATTGATGTAGCTTTATTTACAGTGTGTTCCGGTGGTCTCCGCCTTATGTGCCCATACCATCTTAGTTGCTTCTCTTCTAGTTTGTTATTTATATCCGTCACACCCATGCTACCACCAATGCGTGAACTTCTTATCTTATCTTTTAATGATAAGCCTGCTGACCACCTGAGCATTCGCATCTCTGCCGTCTCAAGTTGCCTGTTGAACGTATTATAAAGAGTCCAGCATTCCGAGCCATACATTATCGCGGGCCTGACAATAGTAAAGCATAATACCTAAACAAATCAGCCAATATCGTCATCGATTTACTATGGAAACTATTTTTAACATTACGGCATATCGCACAAGTGTTCTAAAACCATTATTTTTTTTCAGTATTCTTCTTGATATATTTCGCTAGTCTAGGCATCACAGTCGGAGCACACAGATTATGGGCACACAGATCGTACAAAACACGCACCCCTCTCAAAGTTTTACTTTTAATTCTACAAACTATTACTGGACAAGTAAGTATAACATAATTTATTTGTATTTCAAACGAGAAAAAAAAATTATTCTCCAGGGTTGCTCCTTCCGAGGCGGATCTTATCTATATCTCATACTATAATACATACATATCCTAGAAATAGACTAATAAGCTACTGCTGTTTTTACCTAAACAATCTGTCTGAGGATAATCAGTATTGCTACACTACCTACTTTTGTATGATAAATGATATTATTAGAAACTCACTGACCGTCGGTAACTGATAACGCAGTAATCGAAGGATTTTCATTTACTCGTTTCAAAACATGCTATAACAGATTGCTATAACATGCTATTCAGACAGTCCAGGCTTGAGTCAATAACACATTTTCAAGTTACGTTTTCGTTCCGTTAACGTTCAAATGAAGACGACGTTGCGCCAAAGTGTCAATTTTCGTAACTATTGTGTATCTTAGAAACGAAATTGACACATGCTTGCAACTTCGTCTATACTCGATCGTTAACGGAACGAAAACGTAACGTGAAAATGTGTTATTGACTCAGGCCTCAGGTGCCATAAATGGCAGTCTGAAAGATTAGCTAGCCATTAAACCTTTGTGTATGGAATCGTTTGACTATACTTTTCGACATCCTTCTAGCCGAGAAAAGCAAATACAATAATCAAATAAATAAAAGAAAATATTAGACAGTTTTATTAAAATTATTAAGATTTCGATGTATAGCTGGTATGTTGTATAGAATAACATATTTTGTACCTAGGTCCACACTTATAACTGTATACAAGTCTTTGGCAGAATCTTTGATTAGATATGGTATTAGTAGCTGGGGGAATTATTGCACTAATAATAATAATAATAATAATAATAATAATAATAAAGCTTTATTGACAGAACATAATACAAAGTTTGTACAAGAAACGAAAAATAAATAGAAACAGTGCTCTGTCAAATGGCGGACTTGTTGCAGAGCAACATCTTCCAGTCAACCATTCGAAAGAAGAAAAAAAAAACTACAAAAAAGAATAAATACTCAAAATAAAAATATATACAAGAAAATACATACACATATATAATATAAAAAGATATACGAATAAATAGTAAATTAAGTAAATTAATTACGATGTCTGTGCAAAAAGAGAGGGGAAGGGGAAAGGGAAGGAATGCTACCTTAATCGACCAAAGACAAAAAAGAAAAAAAGTGTCAACGTCGTGAAATTTTATTCTTGAAAACCAAAAATGATGAAGACGTGCGAACCTCCGAAGGGAGTTGGTTCCATAGCCTAGCTCCATGGACCGTAAATGAAGAAGTGAAAAAATCCGTATGGTGAGAGGGAATTATAAGAAGACCATTGTTTGCTGACCTGAGTGGCAGACCATGTGAGGAGGTAAATTGAAATCGTTCTCTGAGATATACTGGTGCATCTTGATTTGATAACACCTTGAACAGAAGACAAAGTGTGTGAATATCTCTGTGACTAATACTAATTTGAAAAGAGTAATGTTCGCACAGAAATCGATCTTAAGACTTTTAGTAAATGAGCAAGTTTGTAACGCGGCGCGAAATAATATTTCTTTGTACTTTAAAAAGTTAAATGTGTTATCTGCTAAAGGCTTGTTCTGGCAGAGAATTGTTCTTGACCAATTTTCGAAAACCGAGTATAAAGATAAACCGTGTCATTTGCATCACACTAGATTTAAATTTAAGAAAATTCAATAATAAGTAGGTACGGAAAAAGAACATTGGAGTATAAAGTGCCAAAAATATTTAATATGATGCAGGCATCTATTAAGAAATGCAAGAGTAAAAACATTGCAAAAAAAATAGTCAAGGATTGGTTGATAAAGTGTGGATTTATAACTAGTAATTAATTGTTTAATTGTAAGTTGTATGGATTGATATAAATTTTTTTTTCGTTATATAGTTATATTTTGAACTTGTAAGAGAACACGCCGAAAAATCATTTTTGATTTGGCGTGACTCGTAAATTGTTTTTTTTTTCTTTTTCCTATTGTATGTAGGGGAACCTGTTGTACCTAGGACAGTTTTTTAGATATATATTTTTCATTGTGATTTGACGTACAGCACACAAATCATAATTGCATATTTTGAAAGGTCAATTATTTGGGTACTCACCACCAAAATATCAGAAATGTATATTTCATACTTAATACATAGATTTTAAAGTTAAAAAAAATGGTAATTGAGGCCAAGGTACAACATACCCAATGTACCTTGGCCATCACTACGGTGTACCTAGGACACATTGAAAATTTGGAGGTAATTTAAGTAAATTATTAACTTTTCTTAACCAAAATCGTTTTATTCGGTCTATTCTATCTTACAAAGCATAGAAAATTAATTATTTTGGAAGGAGATTTCGAGCCACCCTCTACTGGGTCGGTTCAAATCGTCCAACTTCGGCCTTCTGTGGGTTACCTATGGGATCTCTTTTAGCACTGGTAAAAAAAAATTAAAAAAAAATGCATTTTAAGTGAATTTTATTTTAAACCAACAATTATAATAATATATTATTCGATTGATTTAGTAGAAATCCCAGTACTTTTGTATCTCTGGAACATAAAAAATCTCTCTGTTCATATTAACTTTTTGCGGGGTTTTAATTTTTTCTATAATGTCACTTATAAGGTACAGATTCAAATCCTCTTTTCAGGCCATTTCCAGTTTTTAAGTGATTTTTGCATTGATTTCAGCAATACACCTTTTTCACATATTGATTTTACCTTTCCGACAAAGTAGGAACCTTCATATAAAAATATTACATAGTCTCCAATATTGTATTTTTCTTCATTAACATGTTCAACCTGTAGGTTCTCATCTTCGCTGTTATTGTCGGAGGTACCTTCAGATGTGTCACTCGTTGAATAGTTGTTAGAATCTTCACTAGTTTCTGTTTCGGATAGAATTCTTTTTTTTTTTATCTTTTTTGCATTATTGAGTGTTTTTTTATTCACTAACCGGTTTGAAACATTTTTGTTAGCCTTTATGTTTTCAATTTCTTGCTTTTTTGGTGTATCGGTCAAAATTCTGGATCTTCCTTTTTGTCTTCCTTTTCGTGTTTCTTTACGAGGTTCCGCTTTTGGGTGAGGGCGTATTATAGCCGGCGATATCAAAGTTGGTGATTTTCCATGTATAACTTCGAAACCTGACGCAGTCGGCTGACTAACAGGCACCTGATCAATTCTGGTGGGAGAATTTTCAGTAAGTGGACGATCAGAATAGGATGCGGGGATAAAATCGGCATCTGTGTAGATGTTTTCATTCAAAGGATGGAAACCAGTTGAACTAAAACCTTTACAAATATTGTTTGGTGTGAAGGCAAGAGGAAAAGCTTTTCCCACCAAGCCAGCAATATCATATATAGTTAATGGTTTTCCCACATGACCTGGAGACATTAGTAAGTCGTTAGCCGCTGTATTAAAATAAGTCTTGAAAGGCCCAAAAACTGACTTGCCTAATGGTTGCATATGATTACTAGTATGTGGATGTAGAGTAATAAGCTTTACACCATTATCTTTGGCTATTTGTATTGCGGGTACCGATATATGACTTTCATGATTGTCCATTATGAGAATGACTGGCTGTTCTTTGGTAGGCTTTGCATATTTGATAAAATGCTGGAGGAATTTCACAAACATGGACTCGTTTGACCAACCGGATGGATTGGCACCTCCAATACTGCCTTCAGGAGCTCCAGTTATCATAAAATCTTTAAAGTTTACACGAGGGAATATCAGCATGGGTGGAATAAAACCACCACCTGCATTAATAGCCGCTATCATTGTAACCGTCGTTCCTCTTTCAGCGCTAGTCATTGACCCAACTTGCTTCGTGCCAAGAGGTGCTAATATCTTTGGAGGAACATGGACAGTGGACAATCCTGTTTCGTCTAAATTCCAGATATCAGTCGCTTTTATGTCAGAGGGACATTGAGAAAGGACTTTCTTAAAATTGTCGTATGTTAAACTCACAGTATGTTTGTTAAACGCCGAAGAGCGAGCCAAACTAGTAGCTTCAGGCTTTCTTAAAGACAATTCGTTTTGGTATCGCTTCCTAAATAATCGCAGCCAATAATCTCCAGCCATTTTGTTTGTATCCCAGCTCTTAGGGTACTTTTTTCCATTCGCTTTTGCAAATTGGTAAGCAAGTACTTTCACGTCTTTTAGAGTCAATCCAAATTGCAAGTGTGCTGCGTCTTTAATATAGTCAACCAGACTTTGCTCTGCGGTGCGATCAAAAACTTGATTAACTGCAAGGTTTTCGTGTAACTTGCTTACATCATTACCTATTTCCAAACAGTGCTTTAAATGACGACGCAAAGTTGTTCTTGGTAATCCAAAATGTTTGGAAGCACCGAAAGTGGTGAATTTTTTCTCTCTAATCATTTTAATGGCATTTGTCAGATCATTCACATTAATAAGCGTCCTTGTCTTCTTCTCTTTACTTCTAGGCATGATTTCTGAAATAATAAAGATATTTGATCAGGAACATATTGCATGAGTGTGAAATAATTTAATAAAATATTCTAATAGGCCAAAGTACAACATCCAGGTTGTACCTTGGCCAGTGGCCAAGGTACAACTGATCGACAGTGGCAAAGGTACAACACTACTCCAACTTCAACAAAACGATGGATTTTAAATAGTTTTGAGGTTACTTATCTCGTAAGTTTTTTATTGTTTGGACACTTGTAATATAAAAGAACACATAGCATATAAAAAGTAATTGACTAATATAAAACATTTAAAACTATCAGACTTCAAAATATATTAGAAATACTTACTTTTTTCGGCGAAAAAAGTTTTAACCTCGGTGACAGCAAACACTGGCTTAATGGCGGTATGTGACTAACTTCACATTGAATAGTCGGTAGTGATGTACCGAATACCATAGACAGTAAAATTTAATATCGCGCGAATATTTGAAACGAGCCCAGTGGCCTAGGTACACATAGTGCCAAGGTTCAACAGGTTCCCCTATATTATATTTGTTACCAAAAAAATCATAAAATGACGTTTCTATGATTCTAGAAAAAGACTAATATATATTTTTTTTCAGCATTCTGTGTGGTATTGGGTAAGAGAACATAGACAACACCACCGCTATTCTGATACAGACGGAGATCCACATAATGCAGTGAGAGGTTGGTTCTTCTCACACGTAGGATGGGTCATGATCGAGAAACATCCTTTAGTGAAGCCACTTGGAAAAACAATTGACTTATCAGATATAGAAGCCGATCCACTGCTCATGTTCCAGCACAAGTGAGTTTATTGAAGCACATATTGAATAAACTCATATTCTAGAAATCTTAGAAAATACCTGAATTTTCCTTCTTATATGCTATCTAAAACAAAATGTTGTTCTCTCAAGCGTGAGCAGTCTAAAGGGCTGACTGACCAAAACCGCCTTAATGAATCTCAATTCTTCAATGTATTTTATATATTTTATATTGTAATATCTGTATTGTCTTTGGTATGCTGTCCTTTTTTGTCACCATTTAATACTTTACATGATTTTTCACTTTTCAGATATTATTATGCTTTGAATATCATCTTTGGATTACTCCCTGCAGCCATACCAGTCCTAGGATGGAATGAGGATATTGCTGTGTCAATATTTAGCTGTTATTTCTTAAGATATTTCTATCAACTGCATGTTACTGCATTAATTGCTAGTCTTGCGCATATATCTGGCACGCGGCCCTACGATAAGTAAGCTGTTATTTTATTTCTATGATTTCTAAAAGTTTATTTATATTTTCATTCAATTGATCTTCAACGCTCCTCCTGGGAGGCATAGGGCAGAAACCATCCCCATTCATTCAGAATGTCTTGACTAGTGATGTAACGAATATTCCTACTCGCATTCGCTAATATTCGCTTATTTCAAAGTATTCGTATTCGCAGAAAATATGCGAATGTTTTGCGAATAAGTATCGGATACTCGGTAAAAGTACCCGAGATACTATACCAGTTTGGAAAACAATAGTCGGTATAAATACCTCGTACATCGTAGATAAAGGTACTGCAAGAAAATATTCTTTAAGAAAAACGAGTAGCTTTTGTAATATTTTAAATTGCCAGCACCAACAGGCTCTTGCAAGTCAATATTCGCATTCGAGAATGTCGGCAACAAATATTCGCATTCGCATTCGGGAATATCTTCGCCTAAAATATATATATGATGTTTTTTATATGTAAGATGAAAATATGGCCATAACATCCAACGGGATGAGCCGCCATAATGAAAAAAAAAAAATATCCAAAATCGCACATTCGTTACATCACTAGTCTTGACACCAACTGAGTAACCTTTTTCCTGGAGATCTCGGGCCGTAGACAAACCGTACTTTGCGATCGACTACTGGCGAACTTTTCGACATTCTGCCTACATGTATCGTGTAATAATGCGTTATTGTTGCGGTTATTGTCGAAAATTCGTTTGTAGTCCATCGCCAAGTGCGTGTTTGTCTAGGGGGTCTGATATTCTTGGTCATAGGTTTCAACCTTCTGTTTGTTGTAAAGTATCTAGTCACTGTTCATCAGCTTTAGAATGCTAACTCAAATAATACTTTATATGTTGATTTCAGAAATATCCTTCCCGTAGAAAACACGATTCTGTCGATACTTACCATGGGAGAAGGTTGGCACAACTTCCATCATGTATTCCCATGGGACTACAGATTCGGAGAATGGGGAGGCATATGGAATTTAAATGCATGTTTCATAAGCCTTATGCACAGACTTGGACAAGCTTATGACTTGAAGATGGCTTCAGATAAAATGGTTGGTACCTATTTATATTTACTTACCAATCACATTGCTCATTTTAGAATCAATACTCGCGTAGGTACTGCATTGCCTCTCTTCTCCTTACTATCTAAAAGATAATTTTGAGTATTTAGCGAATCATAGCCTACAATAATATAACGAGAGCTTTTTGGCAATCCATACACACAGTACCAATGGGCCACTTGCAGTCGTGAGGGATTTAAATAAAATTGATCGAATTAAGTACATTTGAGGTCGGAAAACACAAACATGTCAGTTAAAAAAAATAAATGTCTAAATCATGCAGAATTTCCAAAAATAAAATCAAAATTTTTGAACTTTGGCAAAACACATTAATTGGCTTTTGACAGCTAATGACGTCACGGAGTCCCATGTGTGCATGAGATTATAATCTGTGGTGCAAAAGCTATTATGATTCACTGGAATCCGTGACGTCATAGTGCCGCCATATCGTTTTTGATTACTCCGAGAAAATCCAATTTTTAAGTGCTGATATCTAAGAAAATAGTGCAACAAAAATTAAAATAAATGTGGTTGTGTTTCTTTCATTTATGTTTTCAGCAAAAATCTGCAAGTGGCCCATTACTTTACTCAATCAATATCGTGAACCAATAAAGAGAGCCTTCCATCAATCCACATGTACCTACCCTACCAATTATTTTTCTCAATGATTCTCAGATTATGATGCTCGTTGTTGGAGAAAATTCCTTTCTTCGCTAAGAGTTTCACAATATGCTTTTTTTAATCCTCAGTTACCGAAAAAATGTTGTCTTTTAGCTCAGTATCCAATCAACCTAGTATTTTGAATTTTATATTGTTTTGTAAAATAACACCATGTTATATTATGATGAAGTGCAAAAATAATAAATAAATTTAAAAAAAAATATTACTAATGCTACATCAGCGTACTCAGCATTTTGTTTTTGGGAGGAATGCAGCAGCTTAAGTAATTTGCAATGGAATTTGAAGATGCAAATCACAGAATAGGTAGATAATAGGCCATTTACAGATTTTTTTTATTACATAAAATTGTAAAATAGTACGAAAGAAACACAACCACAATTTATTTTAATTTTTCTTGCACTATTTTGTTAGATAGCTTTTAAAAATTGAATTTTCTCGGAGTCATCAAAAAAGATATGGCGGTACTGTAACGTCGCGGAGTCCGGTGAACCATAATAACTTTCGCACCACAGATTATAATCTCATACGCACATGGGACTCCGTGACATCATCAGCTGTCAAAAGCCATTTAATGTGTTTGGCGAAGCGTCAAAAATTTTGGATTTTATTTTTGGAAATTCTCCATAATTTAGAAATTTAAATTTTTTAGAAGACATATTTGTGTTTTCCGACCTCAAATTTATTTAATTCGATCATTTTTATTAAAATCCCTACGACTGCAAGTGGCCCATGGGTATTCACACCAGTTCAGTGATCACTCTGGATGATCCTCCAAAATGAAAAGGTGTGAATGGATGTTTCATCAATAGTGATCACTAGCGATGACGGATGAAAGCGATTACTACCCAACATAATTTTCATGATTTTAAATGGCGGAAATCATCCAAACAAGGATGCATCGCCAATATTAAAAAAAAAAAATCATAAAAAATACTTTCACTGAAACGACCATAAACATGTTTTTTTCCTATTACTGTACTTGACTTATTCTCTATGAATTTGTATTGAAAGTCAGAATCATGTACATCATACTGTCGAGAATTTTATTAATTTGTTTTAATTTTTAATAAGTGTTATTTTCATTTTTTACGAAAATACATTCATCTGCATACAATATGACCGTGAGTGTTGACATGGCAGTGATTGCATAGAATGAACAAGTATGAATAGATGTGTTCACTTTCGATGAACAGGTTTGACCTCTGTTTTGACCATTTCACACTCTGAATCCAAAATTAAATAGTCTGAATGTTACTTAAAGACAATATTCAACATGTTTGTAATGTAATAAACATTTGTTTCAGATAAAAGCCAGGATGCAGAGAACTGGAGATGGGACAAATGACCACTATCATAATATTAAAACTATATCTAAACAACTCTAAGAAGAATGCTGTGAAGCAGGATAGTTAGGGATTAGAATACTCCAATACAATTTATAATAGCATACACATAATCGAAGAAAATTTTCAAAATATGTACCTGCAATCGAAATCATCTATCATCAATCTCGTACTAAGGCATTTTAATTAGGGATGCTTCGATTTTTGAGCAAATTTGCCTTCTTTCTTACCTTTTTCATATTTTACACTAGTACAGTTTTAATCCTCTGGTTACTAGAGTGCCCGTACGGGAATATGAAGAATTTAATTTTTAAAAAATCGCCTGGTTAGAAAAGAATTTATATTTTATGTTGAAATTATTAAGAAAGCTTGGTTTTTTCAGAGTGGAATAAGTATTTTTCTGATAAATACACGTCTTATTTGATGTGTAATTTATTCCCAAACTTTTATTTTATTTTTTTGGCCACAATTTCCACATTTACGACCTTTGATTAGAAAATTGAAATAGATGCTATCATTTCACGCGTCTATATTTTCCATATTTTAGTGTTGTATATTTTGGTTATGATGTTTGTGAATAAAATAATATAAGTAACAACTTCATAGAGTTTGTAATGCGTCTTTAAACTGCCGATATCCTTGTACAAACAAATGCGCTTCCCTTAAAAATGGTAAGCGATAATTAAAAAAATCTTTCACCAAAAATTGTTTTTTTTTTGCTTATTCATTGTAAATCTATGGCGAGCTAATGACAATGCCATTTTGGCTGCGAACTACTGGAGGGACAGAGTATAGATGATTATGGACACGGAAAGTAAGTAAGTATATAAGGAATCTTTCCAAGGCTCTTCAATTTAATTTGGTAGTGAGAGGGTTCGGCTTCGCTCTGAAAATAATGATCGATTTCATAAACAACACAGAGTTCGTGATGATTTCCTGAGGAGCCTAAAGGGTCGTTCACATACGTTCACTTTCAGTGATCACTCCGGATGATCCTCCAAGATGAACAAGTGTGAACGGGCGATTCATTGCTAGTGATCACTAGCGATGACGGAGGAAAGAGATTACCACTCGTCATAATTTTATTTATTTATTTATTTGAAATATACACGGCAAGAAGCCTTTTACATGTTGACATAATTTTTTTAAAATATAAAGATAACAGTGACATAACCTTAGGTATAAAAATGATCAATCAAAAATAAAATAGACGACACAATAAATAAGATTGATTGAAACAATAACAATTATAAATTATTCAATTAAAAATTAATATGAGGTTAAATTACCTAAATAATTGACATAAATAAAAATAAATGAACAAAAACAATATGATAATAATACATACATATATATACATACATACATACACACATATATATATACACATACATACATATACATACATACACACACACACACACATATATATAAAAATATTCATGAAATAAAATCAAACATTAATAAATTAAGGAATTCAGAAGTGATTAATAATTAGGGATAAAACAAAAAAAAATAATTAATAAAAATAATAATAATGTAAAAATATAAAATTTAAATAATAAAATTCAATAAATAATAATAAATTAAGATAATCAATAAAATAAACTAAAATAAATAATTTAATAAAAAGTAAAATTAATATAATAAACACGATAAAATCAGATGCGATAATAAATGTCAATAATATTATAAAATGATATGTCGATAGTAATAAAAACAGAATAAATAATTTAATAAAAGTAAAATTAATATAATAAACACGATAAAATCAGATGCAATAATAAATGTCAATAATTATTGTAAAATGATATGTCGATAATAATAAAAATTGTGAAAATTTCAAACAAGATATAAAAAAAAAGTGTCACGACTGCCCATTGTCATTCAAACATTTTTAAAAAAAAAAATGTGTAACGTCATATTTAAACTTGTGAAAACTGTCGGCAAATATATCAGTGAAATTACCCACCTCATTCCCCAGTCTGTGCAATCTCGGCATTGGGGAATGATAGACATAGTTAGTTCGAGCATAACACTCATGAAACATAACACTCTGTCTAGTTGTTCTGGTGGGAATGTTAAATTGTACGAGTTCTAGCAATTTTGGGGAATCAATTGCACCATTTAACAGTTTGTGAAGAAAAGAAAGATCAAAAATCCTTCTACGATTCTCCAAACTAGGCAGTTTAAGTTGTATCATTAGATTGAAGTAATCAATGTTGTCGACTGGAATCCCCATTTTATAATTAATTAGTCTTAAAAACTTTCTTTGTACCCTCTCAATACAGTCAATATGAATATTATAATTGGGAGACCAAATTACCGAATTATATTCAAGTATCGGTCTAACAAGGGAAACAAATAATAATCTATAAGAGTCAATTTTATGTAGGTCAACTGCCAGTCTAAAAATAAAACCCAAGACTTTCATAGCTCTGCCAACAATTTCCTCTACATACAAATTAAAAGTCAGATCTTCGGAGAAGGTGATTCCCAGATCTCACAAACTAGAAACACAAACAAGAACGACATTGTCAATTGAATAATTGTAGACGATCCGGGATTTGGTTTTATGAAATCTGACGACCTGACACTTTGCTATATTTAAAAAAAGTTGGTTTTGGATACACCAGTCATTTAAGAGTGTTAAATTATTCTGAAGTGTTATACAGTCGTCAATATCTCTGACCGATTTATACAATTTTAGGTCATCAGCAAACAAGAGAACCTCAACATTCTCGAAGATCTGTACTATGTCATTCACAAATAAATTAAATAAAATTGGTCCCAAGTGCGATCCCTGCGGCACTCCGCTGATGGCATAAATTGGCTCAGACGTACAATTTTGATGAAAGGTCCTTTCACTGAAACGACCATAAACAAGTTTCATCTTATTATTTGTTTTATTCTCTATGAATTTGTATTGAATGTCAGAATCATGTACAAAATTATTATGCAGTCGAGAGCTATATTAATTTATTTTAAGTGTTATTTTTCATTTTTGAATTTGTTTAATTATTTTTATACGAAAATACGTCAAACTACATACAACATGAGTGAGAAAGTAGACATGGCAGTGAAAGAATAGGATGAACAAATGTGAACAGACGTGTTCACTTTCGATGAACAGGTTTGACCCTGACACTCTGGATGATCATCCAAAGTGAAGCAATGTGAATGCTACTTAAGTCGGATTGCTCGCATAGTCAGTAACGCTACACTATTTCCATGGTAACAACGGAAACTGCTAATGTTGCACCGTTGTTACCACGGAGATAATGTAGCGTTATGTGGTGTTCTCACTTTGGTGAAAATCGCCAGGCACCAAAATATCGCCAGCCATTTGAACCGTGTGAATAAAATGACAGCTAGTCTGAAACGATAAAAACCAGTAGAAACGATATCGTCTCGAGTTGACCACCTTCCAATATTTTCGGTTGATTGAACGATTCGCGCATGCGCAAATGTGCGCGGCGTTCGTATATATGGTAAAAACTTTATAACCTATAAATTTTATAATGTTTCCCGCTTCGTGACATCTGTTATCTTTGTTGTTGGTTAGTGGCGTTTGTTTCCTTAATTAAAAGGCGCCTTATAACACGATTCATTATTTTCGAGACCCGTTCCCATAGAAATAGATGGAACCCATAGATATAGTAGCTCTGTATACATGTATCGAAATGTCAAACATCCTTCAAGAATATCTGTCAAATACGGTGTATAAGCGTAGTACAATCTCGATTTGTTATTGAAGTTATTATTTTACGGTAATTTTATTTCTCACATTAGAAATGAGTGATTCTAAGTTTAAACCCGAAGATAAACCCAGTAGACTATTGGATGAAAGTGCATTCGCCACATTATTTCATAGTTATCATGAAAAACATTTGAAACAATGCCTCTGGTACAGAAAGCTCTTGCTGAATACTTTGTAGTTGCTAAATTGGATCTCATTGAAGGAAGTATGAATGTGAAAATAACAAGAAAACAGGTAAATATTCAAACCCTTAACCATTAAATAAATTTTGCATTACTTTACATATACGTTTTATTCATAATCTATTACGTTTAATTAATTTTTTTTACTCACTTATTCTGTTTATTCATTCACTTGAATGTATTCATCTTATTTATTTCTTTTAAATACACCTTATCATATTTTTTTTTACTTTTAATTGATTTTCATCTTACTATATTCATTCATCTAAATGTATTCATCTTAATTTATGTGTTAAAAACATTTTCATCAAGATTTATTACTTTGACTTGATTTTATTCATTCATTTGAATCTATTCATCATATATCATTTGTTTTAAATACATTTAATCATGATTAATTATTTTTATTTGATTTTTAATCTTGTTTTATTAATTTATAATTATTTTATAAATTCATTTGAATCTATTCATTTTGTTTTTTTATACATTTTAATCATAATTTAGTACTTTTATTGATCTTTTGGTCAAGCATGCATGAGGAATTGTATGACAGTGACGGAAGCGAAAGATGTATGTAATGATAGAAGGAAGTGGCGCTCGATCCTTTCTGCCTACCCTGCAAGGGAAGCGACGTGATGGTACGTATGTATGGATGTTATCTTTATTAATATAGAAATTACTGGTGAAATTTTTTACATTTGCCGGGAACCAAGCCCATGACCTCCCAAATGGTAGACGGGCATCGTAATAGCAAATCTACTACTGATCTATTATTAAAAAAAAATACCTAAGATCTTGAATACATACCTTTAAATTTTCTGTTGACATTGTGTTAACCAATGTTTTTACTACTAATGTAGTGATTTTGCCACTTCCGATGTTGTTGGGAGTCTCAGTATTAGTGGAATATGTTTACTATAAAGTAGTCCAACATTGTCAGCCAAGTAAGCCGTATAATTTAATGTTTGTAACAGCAGATAGAGTTCACTTAGTGTCGACTAAATTAAAAAATATTATGAATTCTAGATATTATTTTCTAGGTTACGAACGTCGATGAGATTATAGTTATTACATGATATTATGTTATCATATAACATACTATTCATGAGATCTATTTTATGATTGAGACATAGCTTTGCGCATAAAGGAAAGGATATATTTTATATTTTTTACATAATTATAAACATTTTTAGTATAACTTAAAATAAAACACTTATGTTAAGTATATCTACAGTCACTGTGGATATATTTTTAAAATAACTTTTTTATACACACTTATATTCCAATTTCCTTTCGTCCAATTTCAATTCTCCCCTTCTTTTCCAAGGTCACTGAAAGACTGGCATATAACCAACTCAATACTTTTATCACAAAATAATCTCCATAACAATTTCCAGTCCTAATTAAAATTATTAAGACAAATAAGACGTATACATTCCAAATTCGTGTACTTTCTCAAAACATATTCACACTGAGTGCTACTTATTCTAAAATATTCCAGGAACTGCGTGGGCAAAATATCTTGGAAATTAATCCTTTTTTTATAAAATCTCACAACTCCGTCTTCCACATCCCTTTGTAATAATATTTTTCACCACATTGTATAACAAATTTACTTAAAACACCTATAATATAAACCAACGTCTACTTTCACAACACGACGAATCGCATATTTGAAATGTCAAAATATTCGTTTGCTATGTTGGCAAAGTTTTTTATGAAAAGTAGTAATGGTGGAACAGAACTGCCTATTTACTTTGCGAATGGCGTCTTCTTTTCACTTTGCGCTTTGCAATTCCTACTTTGCAAAAAGATGTAATGGTGGAACGGAAACAAGCCGATGAATTGCATAGTGCAAAATGCAGAGTTGGAAAGTATAATGGTAGTACGGGGCACTGGTTTTTAATAGTTATATTTTTAAATTGTTATATTTTGAATAGTTATATTTTTAAATTGTCATAGTATAATTTTATGTAAATTTTTTATAAGCTATTTACTGTTTAAAATAAATGCTCATATGATTATAATGTTTTTTTTTCTTCCAATTTGTACATTATTATATCTAGTATGACCTATTATTAACCTAGATGTTGTTTGGTTTGGCGTTTTCTCTTAAAAATTGAGTGAGAATATCCCGTACAGACTGTTAAGATATGTAATAAACTGTTTTTACTTCAGACGTGTGATTAAATTATATAAGGATGTTATAAGTTAATAAAATTAAAAAAATATTAGATTTTTTTAGATTAGATATATCTAGGTTTTTGTTATAAACCAAAATACAATCTCATACACCATAGGTGGCCAACCTTTTCAGCAGCTGGGCCAAATTTCAGAATTGAGATTTTCTACCGGGCTATACAACAATTTACTCCATATATGGAACATTTTATAATTTTACTTCACCTTAAAATTTCTACCCCCCCGTCGCCAAGTTTTCAAAATGGTATAGGAATTTGAAATGTTTCAAAACTCCTCGGTTTTCTTTAAGAATATTTTCTCAAAATAGTACCTCTTTCAAAAAAGTAACGGATACTTATAACGACTGTTATCAAAAAAAATAGTGAGGAATGCTTCGCGGGCCGCACGTAGAC